>JALDQA010000016.1:0-600000 GCA_023634325.1 Cladosporium cucumerinum
GGTATGGTTCCAACGGACGGTAAACGTTCTGGTGCGCTTCCGTACGGATCGCCTCGAACCGTAACATGACTCCGCTGCGGGATACCGCGTCCTGGCTGGCCGACGCCAACTCGCCTATCGCCTCCCAAATCGCTGCTGCTGCTCGCTCATTATCGTTCGCTTCGTTTTCGCCTTCGGCTATCTCTTCATCGACGGTGGGTTCTCTTAAACATCGTAAAATGTCTTTGCGGTCGCAACCCTCTAAATACGGGATCCATCCTGTCCGTCTCAACCACGGATTGACCTCGTCTGTCTGGCCCGGCCGTATCGTTTCGTCTGATCGGATCTTGTCGTAATGCTGCGATGCCTGCTCCCACGCCTGCGACCAAACATCTTCTTCCTTACTTTGTCTGATGCTTCCTTCCCTTCGCTCTTCGCTGGATCGTACCTCGAAATATTGCGAATGCTCTTTTTGTACGAAAAATCGCTGGCATTGTACCTGTCGGCAATTCTGCAATATTTGACGGTCGATGTCTTCTTTCTTCAACATGCCTGACCCGCCTCGCTTTTGACCGACCGAATGTCCATGCGTCTTCCGCCAATGTTCTTTGATGACATCCATGTTGCGGCAAACGTACGCACATTGCCCTTCATCCAACTCGCATTTTACACCGTCCGTGTACACGGGCAAACCTTCCACGGCTTCTTCGACATATTCGGGTATTTTAAATTCGCCGGAAAATTGTGCGATACCATGCCATTGCTCGATCTCGTCCGAAATCCCTACGGCTTGCTTTCTGGGCATCCTATGTTGCCTATTTGTTAAATGACCCACTACTTGCCTCGGCCATACCGCATATCGACATTCCTTGCATACGACTACCTCCCACTCGGTCAAATGCTGAAAATGGCTGCTTGCCATTTCTTTCGTTCCGGGCGCGGTGTATGTACGGTTCGACTGTTTGGTGTCGCCTTGCTGATTGCGGGTATGAAACGAATGGGTGACGATTTTTTGCGCTCTCACTTGACGCCCTTCTCTCTAACATATATATTTTCACATTTTTCATCCTGTCCTTGGGAAAATTGTTTGTTTGTAACAATACTAATCTCCACTGCTGCGCCTCGGGTGGTGTGACACTTCTCATTGGTACGCTCGTCTGATCCCTGCATTCTACGACTGTGTTTACCTCGATTCCGACGACGATAACTCGACGATTATACAACTTATGGCGGTGCTTGCAACACAAAACTTACTTACATTGATGTGTACTACAACATATCAAAATTTGGGCGAAATTGGTGTTACTCCAAATGAATCCAACGGGCCTGAATCCAATGGGCCCTCTGCTGGCGTAACCCTAACGAAATTTGTATGCGGGCTGAATCCAATGCGTACGCGTTGGATTCGACATTTTTGGATTGGCGATATTCTGCCTTCCGAGCATAGATATTCAGCAGGACTGTCGGCTTTGTAAGAGATATGTGACTCGCTCGCGGAACGATATGCAGGCCGAGCCTTACTGTCAGACGAGTCGGCCTAAAGTATCGGAGTAACGTTGGATCAGAGCCGCGATGAGCTCTCGGAGAGCTATATGGCGAAGGAGATCCGCAGGCAGGATGCGAGCAAAACGTATAGCTTAGATGGTATACACATGCGTATCATTAAGGCACTACTGCTATTGTGCTATCCGAAAGTGCTTTGTCGATTGTTTAACCTTTGCCTTGCTAGTAGTACTACTCCTGTAACATAGAACTCGACTAATGTACACATAGTCACCAAAGATACTAATTATCCTCGCGATGTCGATAATGTGAGACCTATCACTCTAATATGCATATACTAAAAACTGTTCGAGAGACTCTTACTCGTGCACTTCTTTAACAAATCTAATTAGGCGAAGCTACATCCTATGCAAGCTGGCTTTCGCAGCGATTATTCGACTCTCACAAATGCTACAGTCGTGCACCACCTGCTCTCGACTAGCTTAGTCTGCTACGCTGCATTCATCGATCTCGAGAAGGCGTTCGATATAGTCGACCACACGAGCCTTCGTACCCTGCTAGTTTAGCGCGGCTGCCCAGGCAGAATCCGCAGCTTAATAGAAAGCCTTACCTTTCGAGGTCTGCACTCTCGCGTACTGGTAAACAGGTAATCGTCCGACTGGTTCCCTCGCATAAGAGGCGTCTTATAAGGCTCGCCTCTCTCGCCTTACTTCTTCAACATCTACATCGACGAGTTGATCATGCATTTGAACGACGCTGCTACTAGCATTCCTTATAGCCTATTCTATACCAACAACAGCGTCCTTCTCGCACAAGACCTGCCCTCACTATACCGCCTCGCCGATCTCCTAACAGAGTAGAGCACTAAGGCTGGTATAGCTGTGAATATCAAAAAGTGCAGGCTCGTCCTTGGACGGGGAGTCGCTCCTAAACTCGTCTCGGATCCTATCCTTATCTGTAGGAAGCCTTTGCTAATCGTCGAGTCTTATACCTACCTTGGCTTCCTAGTCCGATCGGACGGGATTGATTTCCTCGCCTATTTAAGCAATTATCTCGCCTAGGCTAACAGTCGTGCGTCTTTCCTATATCTTCACTCGGACGACTAGGGCCCGACCTACCATCTGCATATATATAGAAGATATCTTGCGCCTATGTTTAAGTATAGTGCTCCTCTTGTATTTGTATAGTCCCGCTAAAACGAAGCAAACAAGAGAGCCTTCCGAGCTATGATAGTGGGTTAGAAAGAGCTCGTTGGGTGGATTCTTAATTGCAGCCCTGACGGGTCTGCTGCTGGTGCTAACCTCTGTAGTATCCTCGAGCCTAAGATCTGCTTCCGACACCTGCACATTTCTTTCCAGTAGCAGCTCAGCCTCTCGCCTGCTAATAGTCTGCTCAATTCTTGCCTAGCTTCTCGACCTTTTCTTCCTCGAGCCCCCGCTAGTCGACTGTTCCTTAACAGTCTCTGAGACATATTGGAATAGTCTTCGATCACTCGGCAGGGTCGCTCCCAGGCTTGCTCGCGTCGTATTCTGTGTCTCTATCTCTAGCGTTTGCGATGTACTGAAGTGATGCTATCCTGCTAATCGCGATATCTCACCTGCTTAACTGCGCGATCTCGCTCTACTACTTCGCTGTATAGCGCCGACTGTATCTTCCTCGCTCCCTTAGAATATCAGCAAAACCTTATGAGGTACAGAATGGGGCGTTTTTAACTCAGGAAACTATATGTTTGTAGCCCGAATATATAGTTCTATTATAGTTACGAAGACTGTAGGTATCTGCTGCGACTGCCATAATTGTCTGGCGCAGAACGACGTCGAAAGAATAAGATGGCGAAGGAGCTTGGCATTAGCATATCCGCCAGCTTTACAGACCTCGACTTCCTACTTAATACCAAGCAATATCGTCGCGCCGGTCGAGCACTCGCTGCTATACGCGTGACCCTCGGCGCGATATATACGGAACGAATACAACTCGACGAGGACTTAGTTAGTACTGAGCTGGTCGAAAGCTTGGACGAACCGACTCTATGTGACTTAACCCTATCTTATGGTATTAACTAGGTAGCTATCTCGTTGCCTTATATCCGAGGACGGACCGACATTGTCGTGACCTAAGGATGTCGGGGGTTACATTTATTAGAATGTAGGTCCTCTTATAGCGTTTCTGGTAGATTCTAGATACTGTCTGCTAGACAGGCAGATAGACGACACTTACTAAAGCTGTTGTTAGTGGACTCTAGACAGCTTGGGTGGGTGACGATATTGCTAGTGGACTCCAGATATTGTGGCCGATTGCTAGTGGATTCTAGTTCTGTCTCGCCTATTCGCATTCCTTATAGATGCTCCTAGAGGTGAGCGCAGCTATCCTCTCAGGGTGGTACCTTATAGCGTCTAGTCATATGATCCTTCGCATACCTGATATAGGTTTGCTATTCTAAAGTGAGGTCCTCTTTAGGCAGCGTTGTGGACTTAATACTCCTATTGCAGGACTCACTCACACTCGGCTAGCTGTGGCCGCATAATAGGATAGGAGAGTCGGCGTATGTGCTAAATACATTCGACCTGTTATCACGAGGCGTGCACATTCTCCTAGAAGTGAGGTGTCGACTGGGTCAAGGGAGGCGAACGTGCCCTGGATTGGATAGTATTAGCTCCTGATCGAACCGACGGGAACTCGAGCCTTACACTTGAGATAACTATGTCGCCTGGCGGCGTTAAATACAGGTTCTATTAGTTAGGATTGTCTTGCGTAGATTCGTTAAGGCTCTTTGCTAAAGAAGATATCATTCGTGCCACTATAGGTATAGGTAGTTAGCTACTACTTGATCGAATGATGTCTGATCTAGATAAGGGAGTGAAACCTGATAGCAGGATACTGGCTAGCGCTGTCTGTCCATAGGGCGTGTATCTGGTGGGTGTATTATCAGGAAGGACTATAGGAATTATCGATAGGATTGTTAGATGCCTGCGAAGGCTATACGTGATCTATCCTCTGCTGGCATAATGGCATATAAAAGGGGAATAGTTCATCCGGTACCCAGCCCGATCCGACTGACTTAGTCGGTTAGAGGGAGAAATGCATGGATTTGCCTCTCCTCTCTGCAGTCTGACCTTTAATGTATGTAGCTTATCTTTGCCGCCATCTGCTAGGCTGCATTCCGATATTCTAAATTGAACCCCTAACCCTAACCCTAAAACCATTTCATCTCCCATTTCATCTCCCATTTCATCTCCTATTTCATCTCCCATTTCATCTCCTATTTCATCTTCTATTTCATCTCCTATTTCATCTTCTATTTTATCTTCTATTTCATCTCCTATTTCATCTCCTATTTCATCTCCTATTCTATCTTCTATTTTCTTTCCTAATATCTTAATCTTTATTCCTAAACTCTATTCTAATCTTCTCTTCTTTCTTATTTACTTCTATTCTCTTACTTACTAATTTACTCCTATTTATTTAATATCTTCTTCACTATAAATCTATTTATACTTCTTTTTATATCCTACCCTACTTTCTTTCTAATATTCATCTTTCTTCTTTTCTCCATTCTAATCTATTCTCTACCTATATCTCTTTTATTTCTTCTATTATCATTATTTTTCTTTCTTCTTTCTTTCTTCCTTTTTACTCTCTACTCTATCTTCTATTTTACTTCCTATCTTATCTCTAACCTTATCCTCTATTCTATTCTCTACTTTATCTCTACTATCTTTTTAAACCTCTTCCTTATACTAATCCTTTCTAATTCTACTATTATCTTTTCTTTTCTTTTTTTCTTAATACTAAATTCTCTTCTTCTACTTTCTCTATATTCTATTTCTCTAAATCTTTCCTTTCCTTCTTTAATAATTTAAATCCCTCTTTCCTCTATATCTTTCTTTTTAAAAAAATTATTTAATTAATCTATATTCTATAATCCTCATTTATTTTCTCTCTTCTCTATTTTCTCTTTCTTAATTCTTTTTCTTTTAATTCTTATTCTTTCTTTCTAATCTTTCTTTCTAATCTTTCTTTCTAATCTTTCTTTCTAATCTTTCTCTTCTTTTTCTCTCTTTTCTCTCTTACCCTTAATTCTATTTCTCTTTTTATTTCTTCTTATATTAACTACTTCTAATTCTTATACCTCTTCTCTTTCTTTCTATATTCTACTCTCTTTCTTTCTTATTTTATTTAAATCTACTAATTCTAATTATATATCTCCTAACTATTCCTAATAAATTATTTTCTTTTCAGTTCCTTTTCTTTTATACTAATTCTCCTTCTAAATTCTTTTTCTATTTTCTTTTTTCTTTTCCTTAATTTAATTCTAAATGTCTCTTTATATCTACTTATACTAATCAATACTATTTAGATTTAATAATCTTCTACTTTTTTGATATCTTATATTAGATATCTCTTTTATTCCTAATCCTCTTCTTCTCTATTTTCTATTATATATTTATCTTACTTATATCCTCTATTTCTTCTAACTTGGTTTCTATCTATATATTCTTCTTTTCTTATTTCTAATCTTACTCTACTCTTATTTCTACTTTTATTCTAACTCTTTATTTATATTTATACATTACTCTCTTTTATTTTTATCTTAGTATTTACTCGTTTTATCTTCCTTGCTAACTAAACTACTCTTAGGCCTTCTCTTTGTTTTTTACTCTTTCCTCTTTACTTTCCTTCCTTAATCCTACTACTATCTTTAATCTACTTTTCCTATCTGTCTGACTTTACTTTTACTAAGATAAAGAGAATAAAGAAATTAGGATCTTTAGAGAATAGTTATAGTTAGAGACTCTATATGTAATTATAAGGCTATCTATTATACCTAGTAATAGTAAGTAAAATACTAGAGCTTACTATGATATCTAATAGTAGGAGGGATGATTACAGAGTACGTATAATTCTGCTAAATAATAAATCCTATAACAGTAGTAGGTATAATAATAGAGCTTGTAATCCTGCTTGACAATAGCAGGCACAATCATAGAGCTTGTAATCCTACTTAACAATAGCAGGCACAATCACAGAGCTTACAATCCTGCTTAGCAACAGCAGGCACAATCACAGAGCTTACAATCCTGCTTCACAACAGTAGGCACAAGCTTAATAATAGCAGGCACAATTACAGAGCTTACAATCCTGCTTCACAATAGCAGGCACAAGCTTGACAATAGCAGGCATAATCACAGAGCTTGCAATCCTGCTTAATAACAGTAGGCACAAGCTTGACAATAGCAGGCACAAGCTTGACAATAGCAGGCACAATTATAGAGCTTATAATCCTGCTTGACAATAGTAGGCACAATTACAGAGTTTGCAATCCTGCTTAGTAACAGCAGGCACAATCACAGAGCTTGCAATCCTACTTCACAACAGCAGGCACAAGCTTGATAATAGTAGGTACAATCACAGAACTTGTAATCCTACTTAACAATAGTAGGCACAAGCTTGACAATAGCAGGCACAATTGCAGAGCTTGCAGTCCTGCTTGATAATAGCAGGCACAATCACAGAGCTTGCTATTCTCTCTGACAATAGTAGGCATAGTAACAGAGCTTGCTTCACAATAGCAGGCATAACAATAGTAAGTAGCTCTCTCTATGCAGCATCATTCTATATAAGCATCCTCTTCTTCTCCTTTTTCCTTCTCCCTCTCCTTTACAACCACCATAACCACCACAACCACCACAACCACCACAACCACTACAACCACTACAACCACCACAACCACCACAACCACCACAACCACCACAACCACCACAACCACCACAACCACCACAACCACTACAACCACTACAACCAATACAACCAACACAACCAACACAACCAATACAACCACAATCATGGCTCCTAAGCAGATTGACTAAAAGCTCAGCATGCATGCCTACAGGACTAGAGGTCATCAAGCTAGGCAGAAGGTGCTTAAGCTAAAAGATGAGTTGAAGGAGTTCCACAACCAGGTTGGCAGTCAGGTGAAGGAGAGTGAGAAGGGGTGCTTTGGAGGGGCCTTCAATGCATGGCTGAGGGCTGGAGCACCTGAGGGTGTCTGCACTGTCCAGCATATGGCAATGATTGAGGGTTTTGCTATTTCTGAGATTGAGAGATTGATCAGTACAGAGGTGGTGGATGGCGAGCCTGATGTGATGGGTGGGCAGGCTGTGGAGGAGTTTAGAGGCTTCAAGATTAGGCTTGGGGAGGCTCAGTTGAGCCGTGCAGAGCAGGAGGCTGGGATGGAGTGGTGCCTTGAGCACAAGCAAGGTGGTGAGGCTAAGTATGAGGAGTAGAATTATAAGAAAGGAGATATAAGATAAAACTTATTCTCATTCTTCTAACCTCTTTTTCTTCCTACCTACCTAAGTATCTACTACTGCTCTACTATCTTGGATATTTACTACTTACTAATTATTCTTACTCCTCTAGTTTGCTCTATATATTATAGTCTGCTCTAACTAGTAGTATATGATAGTGATTATAATTTAGTCTTCTTTTATCTCCTCTATAATATTCTTCTATTCTTTAAGTTCTTCTTTTATATACCTTAGACTACTTATATAGTATTCATCTTAGCCTCCTCGCGATGTTACAATAGATTCTAGAGATCTGGTCAGACTTCAGGGTAACTTTATAGAAAACAGAAGGTTGTTACTATTCGAATCTATATAGATCGTAGAGCTAAAGCTGTAACTCGTACTGCTTGTATAGTAGTAATACCTCCGAATCGACTCTCTTCCCCGAGCCAGTTGAAATAGTCTTCGATGTTGTCGAACAGTCGATTAAATTGCTCTTATAGCTATTTTGGCCCTTCGACGCTCTCAAACACTCCGAAGCAGAGTGGTAACATGATGTCTCTATACTCGCAATCCCTACCACCTTTGTTCCCTTGCTCTGCTTGTTGACAGATTAACTGCGGGTTGAGACACCAGAAGCAGCTCGTATATGGTTGTAGCCATTTCCGCCCTCTTCTTTCGTGCTGCTGTCTGGCTCTGCTTCTTTCTTCGAAGACCTCGAATCGGCATAGACATGTCGAGAAGTCATAGTCCCAGCTCGATTTGACTGCTCTGCAGAGCAAACATGTACCTTTCACGCTCGCTAGATCGAGACGGTACTGCGCCAGCTCTATATGAGCCTGAAGCCGCTCTTGCTGGATGAGTTGGAGCCCGGTATGTACAATGTCCTGCTCGACCTTTTCGACTGGATCTATCGCATCTTAGTGGGCCACCCTACATACATCGCATGGCACGTCTTCTGGCATGCACCATCTTCGATCCTAGACAATATCTAAGTAATCACTTAAAGACGTCTGGTAGCATTGCCTACCTTGTAGGTACTGGTGCACTGCTTGCTTGTCCCAATGTTTTCGCAGTGTAAGATCGTCTCTGTAGTTGTCTGTCTGATGTGGATAAACTCGCGGTCTGTCTGTTACCTGAGGCTGCCAGGTAGCTGGTAGCAATACTATCGAATATGCACGCTTCCCATCCTGCCCTGCACAGCCAGACTCCTAGGCGAAGATTACTAGAGACTCTGGCTCGTCTATGTTCATAACGAGTCGGACGTGTGGATAGTCGAACCCTTCGGCTAGAGCTGTAGTTGCTACAATATAAGGCATATTAATAGTCTGAGTCCAACGATCGAGTATTTGCTTCTTCTTAACCAGTGTTCCACTCTCTACAGTGTACGAGCTGCAACCGAGCAGCTCTGCTAGATCATCCGCATCCTTGCATGTCCGAACGTACAGAATGATTTTGTCGTAGGCGTGGTCGAAGAAGCCTGAGTCAGTCTATACCTCTTTGGCCTCAGCTGCAGCCTGCTTAAGGAGCCTTCCGGCGCGAGCGTCTATCTTACATACCATATAAAAGATGTTCGGTCGATTACTTGGTGCTCTAATCACTATAGGATGGTAGAGGTAATTTCTTTCTTCGAACTCTGCTTACATAGATGGCGGAAGAGTGGCTGTGAGATAGACAAATTGAGTCCTAAGGCTCCGGATAGCTGTAAGCTCGATAATGCTGGGTCGATATTCGGCAGCAACCACAGTCAGGTGACATTCGTCAACAACAATCCGATCGAGCTTCTGCTCTGCTATCAACCTGCAGGCGTACTTTATGAAGTCCTTCGAAGAGACGGCCTCCGCGCTGACTAGTATCAGTGCTGCCTCGCGACTCTCGCCTAGCTGCCACTCTAGATGATCGATCTTTATCTCTCTTACACGCCGGAGCATGTCTCCATAAAGTGAGACGAGCGGTACGATGAGTATCGTTACTCTAGCGCCAGGTAGGGTACACGGAAGCATGAAAAGTAAGCTTTTACCAGCTCCTGTTAGAAGGATAGCAACAACCTGCTCTGTCCAGGACATGATTGTGGTGAGGGCTTTCTCCTGCTCGCAGGACTTCTAGCCTGCTTCTTTGTCACCATACAGCTTCTTTAATCCCCCGAGGAGGGCTTCGCTCGACCAAGGCTTGCGAGGACAGTAGATCCCCTTAGCTACTCTCTTCGTCAGACGAGACTCTTGTTCGATCCTCCCGCGTTTCTTTTGCTTAAGGACTGTTTCTATGCCCCAGAAGTCCTGCCATAGTGTAGAGGCCTGTAATCCCATCCGGACCTTACCATCCCACAAGTTGCTGAATACTGCTCCTGCCTGGTTAGCATAGGCTCGGTTCACTGTTCGTGTTTTATGGTTTCGCTAGTCAGTTATGCTTCGAATGATCGGGTCTATCTCTTCTGCGTCTTCATCGCTATCATCAGGGTCAAAGCACTCGATCTGACTAGCGAATTTCGTCTTGACAATCGCTACTGTGATCTGCCTCTAATTAGCGATGTGAAGCTGGGGTACACATGCTCGGATGCTCGCCTCTTCTAGGTAGCGACTTAGGTGACCCTCTGGCCATACCTTACCATCCTTCTCCCAGAGGTACGGAGAAAGCAATGCCTTTGGCGATGCTTGTCATAGGAACCTCTCTCGCAGTGGCAGAACGTAGACGATGTAGTCTAGAAGTAGCTCGGCAATTGGGTCAGCAAGAAACCGAACATTCTCCTTATAGTTTCCTGTTTGCTGCTGGCCTTTATGGTACTGGACGTGTACCATCACACGATCGAAGCGTACAATGATTGAACAACGCCGCTGCGTGTTGCGATATGTCATCGAGAAGAACTCGCTCTCTCGTACGGGCTGTCCACCACTGATATGTATAAGGACGCTCAGCCGCTTTAAGAACTCCTATACTGTAGCCTCGTAACCAGCCATCGCGCTCTCCCTCTATGCCCATCCGCCGGACGACTGACTGTTCTTGACAAGGAAGATTCGACTCAATTGGTCGGATCGTTCGATTGCTTTCGTTAATACCTGCTCCGTGCCATCGAGGCTCACCACGTTGTCTCTGTGTTGAGTGAAGTTCCAACAGATAGTGTCGACATTAACACTGTCTTTAAGAAAGCGAGGACTCATTCGGCGAAGGTTCTTAAGACCTAACATCATATCGTCGTAGAGTAATTAACAACATCCCTGGTACTCAGATGCGAGCAGAGACGGTATCTGATCCATATATAGCCCCGTATCCTCGTAAGTCAAGACCTGCTCACTCTCATCCCAAGATGCCTCATGAGTACCGACGCTCGCACCCGATACTCTGAACAGTAACAGGCGCCACCTAAGTATCTCTCCTATTGGCGTCTCTACAGTCTGCTGGAGATACTGGTCGCAGTAGGCTTTCACGAGTTTGAGCGTCTTGCCACAGCCTTGCTGCTCTTTCAGGGCGCTGTTGTAGAACACTAACAGTTGCACAATCCAGACGATGGCTGAGAGGCTACTGTTGAAGTTACCAGGCTCTATCCAGCTTCGTGTCGACAGTTTAATGCTTAGCATAGCGCAAAAACTCAAGAGTGGCGACTCGTATCGGCGGGCGCCTGTCGTGTGGCAGATGAGGAGCATCTATAGCTTAAGAAGTCGATCCTTTATTTTCTTTCGCTCCTCTTCGTCAGCTTCCTCTTTATTCTCTTCATTAGGGCTTATCTGCCTTTGCTGGGCGATCTGGTGTATATCCCGCCATACTGCCAACTGCTCGTCTGTCGCCTCGATAATATCTTCTGGCCTCTGGATATCATCGTCGTCTTCAGCCACTGCACTAAAATAGTACTCATCAGGAGCGACGACTCTGCTGAAGTACGACACGAACCGGAGCGCTATCCCGAAGTATGTAGCGAGGCTCTTTGGTCCTTTGTAAGGATCGAACAGTCTGGTTTTTCCTGTAAGGTCGACTTGCGAAGGCTGGAAGCAGCTAAGGACGACTCGGCATTGGTAAGTCAGCATGCATTCGGGTCCGTCAAAACACAGCCTATGGGCATCTTTCAAGAGTGACTCCATTGCATCAATGATTGTGCGGAGCTCACTCTCGTCTCTAAGGCGAGGAACAGCAATTGCTGTTCGAATCTCGTCCTTTCTAAGACTGTGTATATAATCAGCAATGCCCGTCTCCCTCAACCAAGGCACTATAGCAGAGACATGCTTATCGAACCCGTGCACTCGATTGGCGTCCTCAGCAGCATCTCGTGCTGCCGCTTGAATATCATTTTCTTGTGCTAGAAAAAAGTCGTGCTTTCCAGATGCTTGTTTCTCGAGATTTGCTAGCACGTTTTGACGAGCGACCTCGAAGTAGTGCTGCCAAACCCCCACTCTGAAAAATCGCTGGCAAGCATGGTTCTCCGTCCAGATTTTATTCTTTGCGTGAATTTGTTTGGATCGGGCATCGCCACTGCGCTTCTGCGAGTTTACCCAGCTATGCTTTTGTTCGCAATGCTCTCATATCCCTCGCGGGGTTCGACAGATATATAAACAAGGCGCACCCTGAGAGTCTATGCTGCTACATCTGAGACCATCGAAGTACACAGGCAGATTTGCAACAGGTGGATCGTTTGGTGAAGGGTAGATAACATCCGAAGGCACTCTGGCGAGAATGGAGAGTTCATCTACTGCTGAAATGATAGCGCGACGCTGTTGTAATGTCAGGCGTTTATGATGTGTCCGAAGATGCTTGCTTAGATGCGTAGGAACCACAGCATACTGACAACTCGTACAGATCAAGATGCGGGATCGTGAATCGACTGTAAAAAGACGATAGAATTCGTCCATCACGAAGCAGAACATAAAAATGCAGACAAAGCCTTTAGGACTGCGAAAAAATTGTACTGGCATACTACTTTATAAAATGAATGATAGGCCTGCATAACTAGGTTTGTTTCGCTTTTATTATGGTTGCGCCTGCTACTTCGATCAATTGGTGAAGTGTTCTGTAGCCCTAACGCTAGATCAGTGTGCTTTGTGGGGAATAACCCTTGTATAAGCAGCGCCTCACTACCCCTAACACCAAGATGTCGCGACTAATAAAGACAGCTATATAGGATGAATGTAGCTGTAAATTGGCATGCAAAGCGTTCTGATTTTTCTGTAGTCACCTACTGAATTTCAAGGAATTTGATAGACATTAAAGCAAAGGAATCATGGTCAACGTGAGCAAAGGAATCATGGTCATTTCCGAAATTCTTAGGGTTACGTCTCACCTAAATTCAAAGGAATCATGGTCATTCCTTTGTCTTCTAGTAGTAGCACTCTAATGTGAACCCCTAACCCTAACCCTAAAGCGCTAGGGTTAGGGGATCTTGCCTGTTTTAGACGCCTCCGAGCACCTCCGCGCTGACTTCCGGAATCCTCGGATCCTCCATTTTTTGGTAGTGAGAAGCACCACCAACACGATTATACTATTACTATGGCCTCTACTATCTCTAGCTACTTCTCAAGTGTTCCTCTAACCTCCTAACTCTATGCTCTAATAGAGGTACAATTAACAGGAGATCTCTATATAGCCACAACTTGCATAGATGGCCTTAGACATTTTCTCAATGCCTTTAATAAGTGACGAACTGGAGCGTGTTTTTAGTGTAGCAGGCAATCTAATCACTCTATGCTGTAGGACAATAAAGGGCTAGTTAGTGGAGCAGATCCTGTGTTTGCGATCTTAGACTTAATGCAAGATAATCATGCTTAACTAAGCAACGCTTCAAGAGGCAATAGAAGCAAGCTCTTTAAACGATAATGAGATTATGAGATATAGCAACAATAACATTATATACCTTGATAGTGATAATAACTCTATAAATTGAGATATTATATAAAACTTTACTTACACGAGACCTCTAAGATCTCTACAAAAACACCTTTTTTTCCCTATATCAAAGTCTTGGCATCACTGGTCACAATCAATCAATCAAGGCAGAAGATTTAGGCAAGGCAATCAAGGCAAGGAGCCCTCACTAACAATCAAGGCAAGGGACGCCAAGATCCTTGCCTTGATTGATTGTGCCGACCTCTGGGCAGCACTATCAGGGAGGAAGACAAGGGTTGTTGGGACGGAGGCCTGGCTGCTTAGAAGAGGGCAGGGAAGCCTAAGATAGGCAGTAAAGGATACGAGGCTACTAAGGATAGCAAGATCATCATGATCATGATTCTAGAGCAGTACAATTTCGGGTTCGTACAGGAGGTCGTAGGGAGAGCTCAGGATGCTAGAAGGAGAGTATTCTCTGAGAGAGATTACGAGGCGCTCGAGACTCTAGAGTAGCACATCTGGGGCATCGATAGAGACCTGCTAAAGGCCGTCGAGGAGGGTGTTGAAGAGGCTGCTAGCCTTATCTAAGGAATTAAAAGCTTCCGGAGTTCTACAGCATATCTTTTTTTTTCTTAATCTCTACCCTGTACTATGCAGCTGGTAGTGGACGGCACTAGCTTCTAGGCTCTCTGTAGCCTGCCTCGTTAATACTATCTTATAATGTCTCTACGCAATCTACTCTACTGCTACTTGTCTTTGTACTACCTCACAGGGCCTAAATCTAGCCTAGTAGGGCCTCGTAGTACCTTACAGTGCTCTAAACTACCTCGAGACTACCTTAGAGGGCCCTGATCTATATGAGTACCGACTCGATATACCTTAATCTATATCGATCTGCTCCACTATTACCTCGATAGACATTGATGTAATAACATCGATTTATTATAACTTACACCAGCATACCTTGATATACTAGAATGCACTTTATCCCTCAGTACTGCTCTGAAGTATCCTACATCACTGAAGCCTAGCTCAGTACTGGCTCTATAGGTGCTTCGAGCTCTCTATAGAGATGGTGCCTCTACTTGAGCTGTTACCTAAGGGCTTCGCCTTAACTTGGTTGAAAGATACTACTAGTGAGACACTTTTACCTTAAGTACCTAAGAGCACTCTGTGATGCTCTACAACACTCTATAATACTCTATAACACTTTATGACACCCTGTAATACCCTATAACACTACAATCCAACTCGATACTATAATAACACTTTGAAGTGGGCTCTAAACCATCGAGTCCCTCCCACCCCGAATCCAACCTTTATATATGACCCCAAATTCATCTAGGTACACTTTCCTTTATCAAATACTCAATTTACGCCCAATAGCCTAGTGGCTAAAAATACTGAAAGTTACCCAAATCAACCACCAAAAAGTAAGCCCCTACCTGTAATTGAACCAGTGACCTCCCTACTAACTGACTTAGCCAAATCCTACTACCAGCTATGGATTGGTATCCAACTAGATCCTCTGAAATCACCGAGGCAGTTAGGAGCCACTCGAAGGTCTACCCCGACGAGTTCCAGTGCGTATCGACAGACATCCTAAGAGTGAGACTCGTACTGACTGTGATAATCAGCGCCAGCTTTGTGCCACAGAACATCCCCGATGGTTACACTCAAGTCTAGGTAGCTTCGAACTACACTGTCATAGGAGGAGATAGAGAGGGGCGTGTCTACATTATAAGGGCACTGTTCGAGAAAGACGAAGGAGGTGTTAAGAAGTTCTAGAAGTAGGAGCCATCGGGAAAGAAGGCCGATGAGCAGGCATTCCCTGTGATCAGCAGAGAGATCACCAAGCCTGAGTATGGATTCGGGTCTTGAGTTTGAAAGCGTGAGATCTTTCAGTCGACAGGCGAGCGAGTGGGTGTGATTTGCAGCTACTCTAATGACCTTTTGCTTTACTATAGACTCTACCTCTTTATAGTCGAATTGTCAATTGTATACTACCCTAGGCAATATGAGATATCGATAATCTAGTAACGTCATTGTCCTAGAAGCGGAACAGACCGAGAAGCGGAACACAAAATTCGCTTTATCACTTTCGATTCGATCTACTACTAGCTACAATAATACAATCGCTTTCGCTTCCGCTTATATTCTCTTCGATATCTTCCTCTTCCTCGCTTTCGATTTCGGGAGTCGTAGCTCTCATCGTTCGTCTCTTTTTCGCCTTTCTCTTCGACGCCTCCGCTTCCGCTTCTTCGACGAGTTCGAGGATTTCCTTCGTATTAAAGACGAACTTCCCTTTTACTGCTATACGCTTCCCCTTCTTACGTTCCTTACGTACCTGTAATAGTTCCCTAAACTCGGCATTCTCTTTCCGTAAAAGAGCGACCTCGGAGGTCGTCCTTTCGAAGGCTATTCCCGATCGCTCGATATATCGCTTTACAGGAGTCTCGAGAGTAGAAGAACGAACGATCGAGTTGACTAGCGACGTCGCCTCCCTTAACTCCGTACCCTCTGGCAGCGAACTATCTAGTAGGGAGCGGTCTAGGTCGTTCGGGGTCGTAATTGGCAGCGGGGTTACCTAGAGGGTAGGCATAGGCATTCGGAGAGTTGAGAGGATAGTAATCGGGCTAAGCGAGTAGATACCAGAGGCCTGGAACGACGATTTGATACTCTGAGGTATAAAGGCTCGATTCCTAGCTATTATATAGGCTTCTATCCACTCGATCTAGGGTATTCGTCGGGTATCTAAACAGAAGAGTTTCTCGATTTCGGCTGATAAAGCCCGCTTTAAAGAGCTAAATACGCCGACATCGAGAGGTTGTAAGATATGCGAAGTATGCAGCAGTAGTACTATGAGGTCGATACTCTTATCGAGGCAAAAGGCGATAAACCTCACTGTAAGGTGAGATCCGTGTCCGTCGAGAAGTAATAGCCTCCGTTTTCCGTCGTTTCAGCGCATTTCGGGCTCGAATAAAGTAGTTAACTACTTGTACGCGTGATTATCGGATGTCCACCCGCTAGTAGACGTCGAGAACTTCCAGTTTTCGGGCATAGAGGCTAGTATCCACGCGGTATTCATATATTTCGCCTTAAAGATAAGAAGCGGAGGTAGAGCGACTCCCGAAGCTCTAATACACTCGATCGCTGTTATCCACTCTTGCCTTCCACTTATTTTCTTAAACGCCTTAGTATCCCCTCTCCTTATAAGTACTTTCGAAGGTAAAGTAGTACTGAGGGCGAAGCCGGTCTCGTCGACGTTAAAGATCGCATTAGAAGGGTAGGGATTCTCGAGGAAAAGGTCTTCAAGGGCGTCGAAGTAGGCATTTACGATCGGATAAGTAACTCCTTCGAAGCGGCTCGCATCTAGAGATCGAGAGTAGACTGCCTTTAACTCCGGATATCATTTTCGGAACTTATCTAGCCACCTTTTACCTAAAGGAGGGTAAGACGTCGGAGTCGAGCTTAGGCGGAAGCAGGAAAGTCGGATTTCTTCAGCGAGGTCTCTAGTTAATAGAAGGGTAATAGGGCAGCCCCTATTTGATAGTCGAGTAATCGTCTTTAAAAGAATCCCCTCTTCGGTAGTCGAGAGTATCTTTTGCGATTCACGCGATTTAGAGCGAGAAGTTCGAGTAGAAAGGCGTTTCGATAGTGTTGTAAGCGGGATATCAAACGCGTACGCGCACTTCCATATCGAGGTATACTCGCTATTACGGTAGGCCGTAATAGCGGTAGTAAGGTCTTCTTCAGAATAGGTAGGCATATATTATAAGAAAGAGAGAGCGTCGCGTACAATTGAGAAAATAACGCGAAACTAGCGCGCGGGTCTGTTCCGCTTCTAGGTCTGTTCCGCTTCTAGGACAATGACGTTAGGCCAGATACTAGGAACCAACATAGGAACCTGCAGATGAACTTTCGGACAACACTGCGATAACGTCAATGATGGGGAAGCGGATCAGATGGGGAAGCGGATCACTACGCAGGCAGGACATATTCTACGCAGTACGTGCTTGAAACATCGCGCATCAGTATGAGATATACCCAGACTGATCCGCTTCCCCATCTGATCCGCTTCCCCATCATTGACGTTAGACACTTTCGAGAAAAAGTATAGCGACTCCTATAAGCACGATAGCCCGAGATCTAGGTGGGAGAAGACAGTTACCAACAGTTCCTAGCTGAAATTGAAGAGTCACCTTCGAGAATAGCGCAGAATGCAGGAGAAGAGGACAGGGAGGGGGAGCGAAGAAGGAAGGAAAAGAGGGATCTGCGAAGAAAATAGCAGGTCCTGTAGAGGAACGAGAGGTAATAAAAGAAAGCTATAAAACGAGAAGGGAAAGAGTGGATCCTGTGAAGAAAATAACGGAATCCTAATTGTCGAGAATAGAGGACGAGTTGGGATAAAAAGACGCGGATCCCAGCTAGGATGTCAAAGGACGAGATTGAATCTCGTCGTGAAAATGAGCGTGAAGGGGGAGCAAAGACGACACGAGGGGAACTGAGGGAAAGATTCCTCCAACCAGCTACAAAGGGACCAATTAACTTCAACACAGCACGATTATATGCGGATCCCGCCACATTCAGCACGGATACCGAAAGAGTCAAACTGAAGGTCAGCAGCCGCACGGCGAGACTTCTTAGAGCTTTTGATGGCTCCTCCAGCGCGACGATCCCCCATCCTCAAAGCACTAGCGGTTCCGTAACTAAAAGGACGGTTTGTCAGAGGAGTGCTAGGGGAATAAAGGGGGGGGGGGTGCGACTTACCATGATGATCGATTTGTGTGGTAAAAGGGAAGGAGAAAAGGAGGCGGAGGCAAATACTTATGTTACAGTGATAGGGAGCTCTCGTCCGCAGGCGAAAGCGCACCGCGTTCAGCAGGAACGAGAGGTGACGAGGAAGTGAGGCCTCTGGAGAACGAAAGACGCAGCTTCCATTAGCAACCACACGGAACACACTGGTTTTCAAGCGGAAGCCGCAATGAGGACGTTCACTTTCGATTCACTAGCTAACAAACCATGTAGAGTGAAGGCTCGCGTGAACGTAAAAAGAAGGAGCCCATCGGCAACCTTGCTGAACTCGACGCATTATGCTCGGAATCCGCGAGAAGATGTCACATGACGACACTTGACTTCACTTCACTTCTACTATGTTAGGAAACCGCAGACAACGCAGTAACGAGTGATCTCCGAGAGAAAACGCGCGGAGCCCTAGGGATAAGAGACGGGGGGGAGGGGGTAATGTGAAGGGCGAGCCCTTAGGGAGTACAGCGCAGGCGTGGCCTGTGCTCCGAATTGGAAGCCGCTGTCCTTTTATCGGCTTCCGCCTTAGAACCCTCTTACTCCTGTATCGAACTTGTTGAATACTACATAGAGCCTCAGCGTATGCGTCGCTCTCCCGTAACAGGCGCCCAAGTGCTCCTCGTATTGTTTGCTATGTCTCTATTCGATATAATCAAATAAGGCAGACCATTAAGGCATACAACAACCGTTCGTATGCACGGACTGTAGCGTTATAATAAGTGCTCCTCGTATTATTTGCTAAATCTCTAGAAACTTTAGGAGGCCTTAAAAAGGGTAAACTACTAGGGTTTCTTTTAACGATAGGCAGTCTAATTGTGGATACTGCCATTTAGCATACTTCCTAGCAAACAAGGTACCTACCTGGTAGAACCCAGCGCACTGTGGCATTGTGAGCTATAATCAGGCGCCCAAGTGCTCCTCGAATTGCTTGCTACGTCTCCAGTAACTTTAGGAGGCCTTAAAAAGGGTCGTAGATTCGAAGGATTAATGTCAATGTACCAGAAGCGAAGCGGAACACTCTAGGTGTATCACATACTGATGCACAATGTTTTAACCACGTATTGCGTAGAATATGTCCTGCCTGCGTAGTGTTCCGCTTCTAGTACTGTTCTGTTTCTAGTGCAGTGATATTAGTTAAGAAGTAAGCTAATCAGAGGCCTGTGTATAAAACAGCCTAGATCTTATACAGAGTGTAGGATAACGTCATCGTAACGTCTCTGTAGGGGAAGCGGATCAGTACGGGAAGCGGATCACCTCCGCGCGCTAGTTTCGTGTTAAAACGTATTTTTCACGCGACGTCCTTTCTTTTCTCTTTATTATGCCTACATATTCTGAAGATACGCTTACTATAGCCCTAATGGCATACTGTAATAACGAATATACCTCTATTCGGAAGTATGCTTACGCGTTTAATATCCTGTACTTAATGCTCGCTCTATAGCTTACTACTCGGACTTCTCGCTCTAAATCGCACGAATCGCAATAAATACTTTCAGCTGCTGAAGAGGGGACTCTCCTAAAGACAATTACCCAACTCGCAAAGTCCGGATGCCCTATTACCCTTCTATTAACGAGAGATCTCGCTAAAGAAATCCGACTTTCCTGCTTCTACTTAAGTTCGACTCTGACTTTCTACCCTCCTATTAGTCGATAATAGATCGATAGGTTCCGAAAACAATACCCCGAACTAAAGACAGTCTACTCTCGATCCTTAGATATAAGTCGCTTCGAAGGAGTTACTTATCCGATCATAAATTCCTACTTCGATGCTCTTACTGACCTTTTCCTCGAGAATTCCTACTCTCCTAATGCGATTTTTAATATCGATGAGACCAGTTTCGCCCTCAGTACTACTTTACCTTCGAAAGTACTTATAAGAGGAGGAGATACTATCGGTTTTAAGAAGATAAGCGGAAAGCAAGAGTGGATAATAGCGATCGGGTGTATCGGAGCTTTAGGAATCGTATTACCTCTGCTTCTTATCTTTCGCGCGAAATATACGAATACTACATAGATACTGGCATCTACGCCCGAAAACTGGAAGTTCTTGATGTCTATTAGCAGGTGGATGTCTGATAATCACACTTATGAGTAGTTGGTTACCTTATTCGGGCCTAAAATGCGCTAAAACGACGGAAAACGGAGGCTATTACTTCTCGATGGATATAGATCTCACCTTACAGCTAGGTTTATCGCCTTTTATATCAATAAGACTATCGATCTCGTTCTACTACTGCTGCATACTTCGCATATCTTATAGCCTCTCAACATCAGCGTATTTAGCCTGCTAAAGCAGGCTTTATCGACAGAGATCGAAAAACTCTTCTGCTTAGATACTCGACGAATACCCCAAGTCGAGTGGACAGAGGCCTATAT
The DNA here is from genome assembly GCA_023634325.1 of Cladosporium cucumerinum. Classification (NCBI taxonomy): domain Eukaryota; kingdom Fungi; phylum Ascomycota; class Dothideomycetes; order Cladosporiales; family Cladosporiaceae; genus Cladosporium; species Cladosporium cucumerinum. The sequence goes on from JALDQA010000016.1 coordinate 20,757, forward strand.
AACAGTTAGGAATCGAGCCTTTATACCTCGGAGTATCGAATCGTCGTTCCGGGCATCCAGTATCTACCCGCTTAGCCCGATTACTATCCTCTCGACTCTCCGAATGCCTACTCCTACCCCTCGAGTAACCCTGCTGCCTATTACGACTCTGAACGACCTAGACCGTTCCCTACTAGCTAGTTCGCTGCTAGAGGGTACAGAGCTATAGGAGGCGACGTCGCTAGTTAACTCGATCGTTCGTTCTTCTACTCTCGAGACTCCTGTAAAGCAGTATATCTGTAATGACCTGCAGGGTCACTCGCTTCACATGCGCGAAGGACCTCTGGTCTTGGCGCTTCCCAGACGTCGCGCATACACGGGTCACGTGATTGATGCGCGACCACTGCGAGAAGAGCGAGACTTGCGAGCCTCGCACATTTCTACAGTATCGCACATGTCGTGCATACTCACGAGTCTCCTTAGTATATAGGATAGTTGGAGTTCCATCTTTCATAGGAGCCTCGTGCTCAACTTAAGTAACTAACTTGGAGTCATTGTTCATAACGCAACTTGATCATTGTGCTACTCAGAACCTCTCTTCCTTACCCTGAAACCCTTGGTACCTCGCTAGGTATTCCTACCCCGAGTACACCCCATTACAATATCGAGCGATCGGGAGCAGCTTTCGAAAGGACGGCCTTAGAGAACGCTCTCTTACGGAAAGAGAATTCTGAGTATAAGGAGCTATTAAGGGTACATAGGGAGCGTAAGACAGGGAAGCGCATAGCGATAAAAGGGAAGTTCGTCTTCAATACGAAGGAAATCCTTAAACTAGTCGAGGAAGCAGAAGCGGAGGCATCGAAGAAAAGGTCGAAAAAGAGGCGAACGATAAGGGCTACGACTCCCGAAGTTGAGGACGAGGGAGAGGAAGGTATTAACGAGGATATATACGAGAGCGAGAGTGATTGTATTATCGTAGCTAGTAGTAGATTGATTTCGAAGTAACGAGGCTGAAATTCTGATCCGCTTCCCGTACCGATCCGCTTCCCCTACAGTGACGTTATATGAATGTGCTACTAATTGTCACAGGCAAGAAGCTGAGAATATCCGTTTATCCGTTTGAACATCCGATCTAGCTACATATGTGCGAGCAATGTAAGACAACCGGTCTTACATCCTAGTCTTTTGAGCTTCTTTGCCTCAGCGGCTACGCAGTTGAATGCTCCCAGCTGTCGCCCCGTGACACTAATAGCTCTCTTATAGATTTAGAGCTATCTCAAATTGACAATAAAGCATTAAAAGTATTAGAACTAAAGCGCATAGTCCTCTACAAAAGCAATCTAAAGAGTAATGTATTTTGAGGAATAATTAAAGAGAAGGTTACAGCAGTGACTAGATATTTAGAAGGAGTGTCCTTATAGTGAGCACAGCTTTAGATAGAGGGCAGTAAAAAGCTGAAGGAGCATGTCTTTAACTAGGATCCTTTTAAGAAGATAGTAGTATAAGTTACTGCTACAAAGGATAATAAGGAGGGCAAGAAATAAACAGAATCAGTACTAGCTATAGTAAAGGTTATGCAGTACCTAATAACATTTGACAAAGAGTGATAGTATAGTGTCACGGGCGTGAGGCAGATCGTGCGGAGAGTAGGTATGAGAGCGTAACAATTCGGATACAGAGCTAACTACGGACTGAAGGCCAACCTTGATATTGGTCCTATCGACAGGACGTAGCTCGAGGAGCTATGTATCAGTTGCAAAGTGCGAAGTCAGGAGTAAGCCGAAGCCTCAGCTCACCTTCTTGTCATATCAATTCCGGATGCCTGAGGCAGGGTCACCCCAGCAGTGACCCTGTCACATGATCTCAGCTGGACTTCCGTATGTGCCACAGCTTGCCCATGACAACTAGCCCTGCACTAGCGCGTTTTGGCCTCAAGCCCTAAAGATTACTTAAATTCATGGAGGTTCGCTAAGGTATCCCGCAGGTGACTCAAACCATATTCTCCTGTGTCAGTGTCACTTGTGCTACTGTGTCATGCCATCCCTACTCAAACTGGTATCACTTAGGTTTCAGAGATTCATGGGCAGGAGCAGAAGCAGGGGCAGGGGCAGAAGCAGGGTTGCAAGCAGAGGTAATGTAGTGCAGCAGCTAGCAATACCTCCTAACGTCAGGACCTATAGCAGGAGAACAGATCAGCAATAATCAAGTGAATTCGCATTTGCGACAATGGTTGTTTAGCATAGCTGGGAGGGAAAGGGCTCTGATTAGTGTCGCATTAGTATAAAGAAGCATTAACATCAACCACCCTGAAGCGGGACACACCTGGAAACGAGACACTCATAGTAGATATCATCACGATCGAAGTATAGTCTATACCAATGCGCATTCAATCAGTCATGCCTGCGTAGTGTCCCACTTCTAGGTGTGTCCCGCTTCAGGGGGGTTGACGTTAGATCAAACAAATGAAACACTCCTTTGAATATACTACACATTTCGCCACTTAGTGAAATATTTGTAATTTTCAAGAACCAGTCATTTCTCACATTTGTAATACTATATTTGCTATTTGAGAGTATTTTGATAGTAAGCATTATTACATTTTGTAATACTATATTAAGCAATTCTATTTGCTTTAGAACCAAAACAACTTGAGCTTATATATTTGTGTAATATGTTTTAGATTAAGACAAGGATCTTGCTACTTGTTAAGCATCGGATAAAATGACTCAATCAGAAGCAGATTCCATGATACTTTATCTACTAGGTTTATCCTATTGGCCCCTTCAAACGAGGTGATTTTTATATAGTATGTTCAAGTGTCCACAAAACTGCATGTGTCTAGGCTATAAGGCTAATCAAATGAGTCATGAAATAGATATATAAACTGAAGGTACATACCACCTCACAATTGATCTCTCTCATCAACAACATCCACTCTCTACTGTCTCAAGTTATACACTCTTACAGTTAACACGCATTCCCTCTAATCCGATAAGATGAAGACCTTCCTTCTCCCTCTCGCACTTCTTATCACAATTGCACAGGCTCAACTCCTCCTTGGTGCGATGGCCTTAATCGAGTTCACTATTGAGATTCTGGAGGCAGAGGCAGTTATTGCTACTGTCGATGTCTCTGTCGATGCAGCTCTTGTTGGTGCTGAATCCTCTGAAGTCGCTGCAGTTGAGGGTACTGTCACTAATATTGGCACCACTATTGTCCGTACGGGCGAGAGAGCTGTCCGTGCCAATGGCGTAGCTAGCCTGTCTGGCTTTGGTCGGGTAGCGACTGAGGGCGTCGGCACTACTGAGGGAACCTTCACTTTCGCACAACCAAGTTTCTCTGTTGGGCCTTTGCGCGGCGCAACTGCGAACCCGCGCATTTCCTTCACCTTCAACGCCCGCACTGAAGGCATTCGCAACGGACGATTTTCCAGGATCAACTTCAGCGAACCCACTGTCAGTAATATTCGCACTTCCAACCCTGGAGGAGCCGGTACCATTGTCCGCATGAGGGGGCACCCTATCACTCAGTTTCTTTCGTCCAGATAACGCGGAGGGTTAGGGTTAAGGGTTCAATTTAGAACACTATGTTAAACTAGCAGATGTGTTGGATTACAAGGGACACAGGGTGATAGATTATTGACAATAGCTTGAATTTCTCAGTACTGCAGAATTAGGGGGTATTTATGCCTCAATTCTCCCCCTGATTCCACTCATTTCCGAGATCTCTCCGTGTAACTCCGGCTTCAGGCCGAGAGCCATTTAACACACCCCCTCACGCCACAAAGTTTATCGTCCTATTTACTCTAACGTCATCGTAGGGGAAGCTGGACAGTAGGGGAAGCTGGACAGTCCGTGTAAATATGATACTGCCCTGAGGATATTTAATCATACACTGGGTATATTTGGTCCTGCCTGCGTACTGTCCAGCTTCCCCTACTGTCCAGCTTCCCCTACAGTAACGTTATAGCCTCCTCAATGATGCTGTTGAGGTCTTCTCTAAGACGCTCAAGTAGAGTGTTAATACGCCTAATCAGGCCCTTCTTCTTCTCGTCCTTGCCCTAGATTGAGGTCTTTGCCTTTTCGAGGCTTAGCTGGGAAACAGGTTCTTCGAATACATCCTCTTCATGATTATCTGAGACCTTAATAATAACGTCATTGACCCTGAAGTCGGACAGATCCGGAAGTCGGACACCTCCGCGCGTAACTTTCGCACTATTATCTATTTTTTACTCGACAATCTTCTCTTCTCTCTTATTATGCCTACCTATTCTGAAGAAACCCTTACGAATGCTATAACGGCTTATCGTAATAGCGAATATACTTCGATCCGAAAGTGTGCTTATGCATTTAATATCCCGGCCTCTACTCTCTTTGACTGACTCTCGACTCGAACTTCTTATTCTAAATCGCATGAATTATAAAAGATACTCTCAACCGCCGAAGAGAGGACCCTCTTAAAGACGATTGCTCGACTCTCTAATTCGGGGTACCCTATTACCCTCCCAATAACGAGAGATCTCGCTAAAGAAATCCGCCTTTCCCGCTTCCGCTTAAGCTCGACTCCGACTTCTTACCCTCCTCTCGGTAAAAGGTGGCTCAATAAGTTCCGAAAACGATACTCCGAGCTAAAGACGGTCTACTCTCGATCCCTAGATGCGAGCCGATCCGAGGGAGTTAACTATCTGATCGTAAATGCCTACTTTAGTGCCCTTACCGACCTTTTCCTCAAGAACTCCTACTCCCTCGATGCGATTTTTAATGTCGACGAGACCGGCTTCGCCCTTAGTACTACTTTACCTTCTAAAGTACTTATAAGAGGAGGAGATACTAGAGCGTTTAAGAAGATAAGCGGAAGGCAAGAGTGGATAACAGCGATCGAGTGTATCAGAGCCTCGGGGGTCGCATTACCTCTGCTTCTTATCTTTAAGGCGAGATATACGAATACCGCGTGGATACTGGCCTCTACGCCTAAAGACTGGAAGTTCTCGACGTCTACTAGCGGGTGGACATCTAATAATCATGCGTACAAGTGGTTAACTACCTTATTCGAGCCCGAAACGCGCTGAAACGACGGAAAACGGAGGCTATTACTTCTCGATAGACACGGATCTCACCTTACAGCTAGGTTTATCGCGTTTTGTATCGATAAGAGTATCGATCTAGTAGTACTACTGCTGCATACTTCGCATATCTTACAGCCTCTCGACATCGGTATATTTAGCCCTCTTAAGCGAGCTTTATCAGCCGAAATTGAGAAACTCTTCCGCTTAGATACTCAATGTATACCTCGAATCGAGTGGACGGAAGCCTATATAAGGGCTCGGGCTAAGGCCTTTACGACTAGGAACGTCGAATCGTCGTTTCGAGCCGCTGGTATCTATCCGCTTAGCCCGATTACTATCCTCTCGACTCTTCGAATGCCTACACCTACCCCCCAGGCGACCCCGCTGCCTATTACGACTCCGAACGACCTAGACCGCTCCCTACTAGACAGTTCGCTGCTGGAAGGTACGGAGCTACAGGAGGCGACATCGCTAGTTAACTCGATCATTCGTTCTTCTACTCTTGAGACTCCCATAAAGCGGTATATCGAGCGATCGGGAGCAGCTTTCGAAAGGACGACCTCAGAGAATACTCTCATATGTAAGGAGAATGCCGAATTTAGGGAGCTATTACAGGTACATAAGGAACGTAAAAAAGGAAAGCGCGTAGCAGTTAAGGGTAAGTTCGTCTTTGATACGAAAGAGATCCTCGAACTAGTCGAAAAAGCGGAAGTGGAGGCGTCGAAGGGAAAGGCGAAAAAGAAGCGAATAACGAGAGCTATGACTCCCGAGGATGAGGACAAGGAAGATGACGATATCGAGAATAGTATATCCGAGAGCGAGAGTGATTGTATTGTCGTGGGGTACGACATCAGGATGGGATTTGGTACAGGTCTTAAGCATAAGGCTCTGGTTTCTTGTATAAGCGTTCTGCAGTCACGTGGTCAACACGTGACAGGGTTCAAAGCGAAGGGTGGGAGATGGCTATATTAGCTATCGACTGCCTAAAGGGCGAAGACCAGCGACACCTTGTTTTTCGGATACAGAGATGAGTTTTGTTTTTCAGAGATAAAATCGGGGTTACACGCTTTGCGTATAGCAACAATGACAATCAGAGGTCACTTAAAACACAGTCTGCTCTCCCACTTGACTAGTGTGACTCTGGTACTGTTGTGGTTGTTCTGAAGTTCAGTATACTGCCTTGAATCTTTCTCGACCCATAGGTCAAGATTGTTTTTCATGACTGTATGAACTTCAGGCTTCATATTGACTTCTCCACCTATATAGCTACATATTTGGTGCCGCTTCTGTGGACCGACCTTGCCTTCTAGAACAGTACGACTTGAACAATACAAAATAGAATAAGCAGAACGACATCAACCACAGATACAGTACAGCGAGGGACGAGGCCGAGAGAGGGGGCATCCCTTTGACCGTGACAGCAGGAGCTTTTGAAACCCCACAAAACTTGAGAGAGCTCTGACCAATATGAGTTACTATAGGAAAAGGCAACAAGAGCCTCGGCACCAGGAGCTACCAATAACAGCTCGAAATGGAATCTGGGTAACAATCCAGATTTACGCCCTGTTTCAGACTATGCAGGTGATAGCTGCATGGATCCCAGCAGTCACAATCTTAATCAGTGTGACTTACCTATTTCCATAGTGGTCTGAATCTGAATTGGATTCAACAGGGATTATGAATATTCATATGAATCTGAATCTGAATTCGGATTCCTGAATATTCACCATACATTCAGATTATTCAGGTTACCCATAGTGTTAGGGTTGTAATTCGATCCTGCGGCTCCTCCATAGGTCCTCACAGACATAGTCTAGGGTCCAACAGACGTCCCTGATCCGCGTCTTACTGCATCAGGTAAGGCGCTCTCTCACAATTCCAGCTTGAATGACGTTTCAAGGGAGGGACCTTGGGGTCCAACGGCCGCTGCTCTGCAGATACCGGGATGAACGCAGGAGCTGCAACGTCGATCGCTGATGGTCAATGGCCTCACCAAGCCCACGCCTCGTCCTCTACCTCGCGAGCATCGAGCACCGATGGCGAAGGATGTTGGACACCTGATACAGTCCGATCTCTAAAGCGCAAGCGATCAGCATTCCCAAACACCAAAGAAGTCCACCCCGCCTGGACGTATGCTCGCACGCGTCTACCGCACGAGCCTGAGCGCAACCGTCATTACCAAAAGCTCTTTTACTGCAAGCAATGTGACTACTGCCAACCAATTCAGAACGCTGAGCAGCATCTCCGGTCCAGCCATGGCATGCGCCTCAAGCGAGTCACAGTGTCGCCGATTATCGACGCCCTGCAAAGACAGGAAGAGAAGGGCGAGTCGCTGAGTCGTACGGAACAAGAGAAACTACTGTTCAATGTCCTGGATAAACGCCGTTTTCGGGATGCACTAGCGCGATTTATCGTGCGAGCGAATGTCAGCCATCGCGTAGTGGAGCTCGATGAGTTCGAGGAACTTTGCAGAGCACTCAATCCGCAATGCGTGCAGACACTGTTGAAGTCGCACACATCTATACCACAGCAGATACATTCCAACTACGAGCGGCAGCGCCGTGTCGTGGCTCTGGCGCTGCAGTCTTCTGCATCATGCATCAACATTTGTACAGATAGCTGGACGAGCGGCGTCAACCATTAAGGGGAGTTCCAGTCTATCTATGCCAGATTCGTCAGTCGAGACGGCAGGCTCCAGTATGCACTTCTCGCTATGCCCGAGCTGCGCTATGGACATGCTGGCGAGCTGGTCGCTCCTCTTGTCATGCACACTCTCGAATCGTACAGTATCGAGAAGAGGCTGGGCTACGTCACTGCCGACAATGCTAGTGCCAATGATACATTATGTCGGGCAATTGAGGAGTCCTTGTTGAAGCGCCACGGCCTCGACTGGAATGCTAGGCAAAATCGATTGCGCTGTCTTGGTCACGTGCTCAATATCGCCGTACAAGCCTTCCTCTTTTGCCGAAACGAGGAAGCCTTCGACATGGCTACACAGCGGGTACTCAACTCCGGCTCTGTAATCGAGGATGCTGTAGTCAGTGAGGGGGGCTTCGCGAGCCATGGCCCGTTGAACAAGGTGTATCGGCTGGCCGTTGCAGTGCGCAACTTGGCACTGCACAAAGAGTTCAAAGACCTTGCGGGAAAAGTGTTGAAGCTCCCCGGCGAGACCCGGTGGAATGCCTGGTACGGGCTTCTCGCTGACGCACTCGAATGCCGCGACGCCATCGCTAGGATGATAGACCGCCACGTCCAGCTCGAAGCTTTGAAGCTAAGCCGCGACGAATGGCAAACCCTCCAGGACGCCTCCGATTTCTTGCAACCGTTTCACCAAATCACGATGCTGAGTCAGGGCGACCAGGCCACCTTCGACAGCTTTCAAGTGCAGATTGATTTCCTGATCAAGCACTATGGGGATAGCGAGCGCAAGTTCACTTCCAAAGCGACGCTGCTTGCTGCAATCAACACTAGTTGGATTGCATTTAACAAGTATTACGAGCTGTCAGATGATGTGCCGGTGCACGCAGCAGCTGTTCTGCTCCATCCCGGGTATCGAAAAGCGTACATGGACAAAGTCTAGAAGAAACGCTGGATCAAGCCCGGCATCGAGAGGGCGAAGAAGCTTTTCCAGACTCGTTACCAGCAACGCACAACAGGATCTTCTATGCCTGATGCAGCGGAACTGAATGAAGCTCTAACGGCGTGGGACATCTATCGCACCAGCTTGTTACAGTCGCTCACGTCCCAAAGCCAAGACGAGTTCACTGCCTTCGTCAATGCCACGCCTACAAAGATTGCAGGAAGTCCTATCGAATAGTGGAGCCATCCTGATCAGAAAGCCGCTTATCCCCAATTGTGGCAAATGGCGATCGATTGCTTGAGTGCGATGCCGATGAGTGCCGCCAGTGAGTCAAGCTTCAGCGGGATGAGGAGGACAATCACCTGGTCGCGCAGCCAATTGGGCGGGCAGGTGATCGAAGAGGGAGAATGCCTCAAAGACTGGCAGCGCCGTGGCTATGCCTGCCAGATTGACGATGACTACGACTCGGATAGCTCTGATGACGAAGATTCGCTCGCGCCTGCTCGAGAACAGATTCGAAATAGTTAGACCGTTGACAAGCTAGTAACTTCACTCACCCTGACATCTGCCAAGACTTGCCAAGAAATGACGTATTGAATAAAACCTGTATACTGAATAATGGGTATCTGAATTGAATTGAATCTGAATACGAGTTTCTGAATCTGAATATTCAGATTCAGACCACTATGCCTATTTCAGCAGTGAGCTACTGGAAGAAAATGCCTCCGAGACAGGCATATAACAGCAGTGCAGCAGTCCGTATTACGAAAACAAGGAAGAAGAAGACAACGATGGAGCCGACAAAAACATTCACGAAAAACAGCATATGGGAACAGCCCATATAACCAGCAGTCAAATATAGTGCGATACCTGAGGATTCAGAGAAGGCGTGTGCCTGAGACTAAGTCCACCTTTCTTTCTGTTTGTTATTCTTGTCTTTTTATTATACTACAGGTAGGAGGAAGAGGACTGTCTGCAATTATGGCGGATCAGGACTTTCTTCCTTCTGCTCTATCTGGATTTATGCTATAGGCTATAGAGAGTATTACACCTAGCAGGATCCCTCTCCACTAGACTCAGCAAGCCCAAACAACTGAGTCACAGCCTTCCTAACAACATGGAGATAGAACTCCTTCGACATCTTACTTGCAGAGCTTTATAGCAATTCAGCCACTTCCTGCTCCGAAGTCTCTTGAGTCTCTAACCTTCAATGGCTACAACCAGCCATGGCAACAACCAACCTTTTGGTTGGTTGGTCGTAAATTTTGGTTGGTTGACGCTTTTCTATGATTGGCTGATAAATGGTTGGTTGGATGGAAATTAATCAACCGTTGGTTGAATGTAGTGAAAGATTGGTTGTTGGTTGAAGTGGTATAGGCCAAGAAAAAGGTGTTTTTAAGGGAATCTGCTCTATACAACTAGTATTTAGCCTCAAAGGCATCTTTTGTATGTGTTCCTCACTAAATCCGTGCCTCCCTTGCTCTTGAAAAGTTGCCCTTATCTCGTGTTATTAGTATAGCCGAATCTAAGGTCCTCAGCAGTGTTGAGGTATCTGAGGCACGCTCTTCACCAAATTTGGCTATAAATCTTGCCTTCCTTGCTCTTTTGAGGTTATGTAGTGAAGTGAGCTCGTACACTCTAAGGCGTATGGTATAGGATGATGGCGGAGTCGTAGGTCGTGTTTGTAAGGTCGCTCGGAGCCGTAGTTTGTGAGGTCGCGCGCTCAGATTAGGTGACTACAGAGTCATCGTCATCGATGTAGGATGAGATGCTGGCGCAGGCAGCATTACAGTCGATTACCTCGTTTTTGAGCCAGTTCTTAAGGCACTGATCTGCTTGAATTATGTCAGGTTTGAGGTTATAGCGCTCATCAACGATCATCTGTTTAGCAGCACTGAACGCGCATTCGCACTCGCTGCTCATACCTAGTATTACAAAGAGGTCGTATGCTATAGAAGCAAGAGTCGGATAGAGCATCTCGCCACGCTCGCGCCACCAACGGAGTGGTTGATCCACGTATGACATAGTCACAATCTTGCTGTAAAGATGCTCGGTATAGTAGGTATCCAGCTCATTATCCATAAACCTGTCAAGTTCCGTCTCTTGCTAACGCCTAAGGCTCGTGTTGCACTTATCATCCTTGATGCACTCGCCAAATGCTATAGCCCAATCTTCATCTTCATTATCGCTTTGTGTGGTGTTGCTGATAAACAAGGCCTCAGGCTCGGATGAGGATTCGCGCTCAGTGATCGCGCGAGCGAGGTATTCTTCGAAAAGGCACCTTGTAGCCTGTTTTGCATTATAGATAGCGCGGTCGCCGCCGGTGGTCTTGCTCCAATTATTGTCAAAGTAAGTGAAGCATCGGCAAGGGTGAAGAGCTACAGCAGCAGCATAATATGGTGACTCGTCGACCTTTGTGTAGTACTCAGAGAGCTTCGCAAATGCATAATTAAGAGCAGTCATGTAGTAGTCAGTGAATAGGTCAGGTCTCTCACTGACCTCGTCGGAGTGTTTTTTCAGCTTTGCAAAGAGATAATCCATTATAGGTAGGACCTCCCATAAGGCTCTGTGGCTCCCTATAAAGGCGTTACCTTCAACACGCTTTGTAGCCTTTTCGAAGTGGTGTAGGAGCTCCTCAAAATAACGCAGTTCTTCCCAATCTTGAGGATCTAAGAAGTCCTTCTTCAGGTCATACTGCTCGCCCTTAGCAGGCCGCCAGTCTCGGCAATATCTCTGAATTGCTGATTGTAGTCGAAGCGCTCGTCGGATCATGTAGTAGGTGCTATTCTACCTCACTCCGAAGTCCTTCTTTAGGTGTAGTGTTCGCTCGAGGTCGCTAGCTACAACCTTTTGCGTAGCCTCGAACTCGTGGAGGCGGCCGTCTGACTGCATGATGTAAGTGACGAGATTGTGAAGCCGGCCAATCGCTCCATGCTGGCGCCAAAGCTTAAAAGCATCTTCATCGCTTGCTTCTCGTAGTTCCTTTTGAAAGGCGGAGGTCTTAGTGCCAAAAAGGAGTGTCTTGACTACAAGATTGACAATATGGCTAAGGCACTGGAGCCGTGTTTGTGGGCCTGAGTTCATGGTTGCGAGAGCCGCGTCATTATTGGTGGCATTATCCATCTGGTAGGCACTGACCTTGCCCTCGAGATTGTAAATTGTGATTACCTCACTAATAACAGTTGCAATGTCAGCACCTGTATAGCTATGCATAGGGCGGAGTCCTAATAGAGCCGTCTTAAGGGAGCGATGCTCATCAAGCCAGTGCCTAACCACTCCGAGGAGCGATAAATGGTTAGGAGCCGACCACGCATCGAGCAATAAGACGACCTTACTTCTTGCTATATGTAGCGACTCCTTAACGTCGAACTGACAGTCAGAGTAGGTACTTATTAGCCACGAGCGGATGGTATTTCGAGAAGGTAGTAGGCTTTTGACCATAGGGCATCCAGTCAATATAAGCTTCTGCAAAGCTGGATGCGTGGCTTCCTCAAAGGTCGTATCTGTTTCGACTACCCAATCAACGAAGGCCATCTGCCATCGCTGTGCAAAGAGTGGATGCTGTTGGTCATCTAAAAAGTCGTTAATTGAAGGAGGTATAGGTGTTTGTGGCCCTTGGCCTGGCGGATAGATTTGGTGCTTGCTTAGGTGAGTGCTACAGCTAACGTTAGTCGTAAAGGCATTTGGCCTTAGTTTCCTTATACCATCGTCATAGCAGTGTTTGCAGAGCCAGTATCGCTTCTATATGCCCTTCTCGTTCTTCTTCTCGATCTTAATACCATGTAAGTAGATCCATAAGATCTTGCCTTAGCCTAAGGCGCGTAGGGTGCGCGGTCGAACCCTATATCCATCTAGGTCACCTGAAAAGTCGACTCTGAAATGGCATCGCCGAGATGCAAAGATCTTTATTGTCCTGGTACGAGATACGCTACTGGCTGACTCTGAGGGTAATATAGATGAGTCCTGAGAAGGGGATAGCGACGGGGAGCGCTGTGGTGGTGGTGTTGGTGTGTTCCTTGGTGGTAACTCTCGAAGTGTTGGCTGGCTGAATGGTAGCTTGGACTGCTTTTGCCTGGCAGCAGCTACCCGAAGGGATTGCGACCTCGTAAATGATACGCCCTCTTCAGAGATGCTTTGGCTATATGTTCGCTTGACTGCGCGTGATTGTGAGACTATTGCGGTGACGCGGTAGTGGTGTTTTAAGAAAGGGAAGTTAGTAAGGAGCCAGCTTCGAATGTATGAGAGACACGCGTTAGAGGAGAAGGAGAGGAATTCAAAAGATCCGGAGTCACATGACACTAGTTAGTTCTGATACCGCTGGCGTATATTAGAGTAACCCTGACCCTTAACCTCGAAATCGAGACTTGGGGTTAAGATCACACTCCATCAAAATCCAAAAATCAGGCATCATATATTACAACAACATCAACCAAGCGTTGAAGGTTGGTTGATGACTATCTATAATTGATTGATGGTTGGCTGACTATATCACAACTGCTCAACGGTTGGTTGAAGGCCTATTTTATCAACCAACCATCAATGGTTGAAAAATTATGGTTGGTTGTTGCCAGGGCTGTTTAGTGCCACAGGAGATGTAGATTCGTAGCCATGAGTTGCGAAGAATGGGCTTGTCCCGAGTCCCGCTTGGTGTCTACTGTTAAGCGCAAGTTGCGCTGCAGGAAGCCAGTCCGACCAATCGGGTTGTTCTTGGTTGATGTAATTGCATAGGTAAGCTTGGACTTCCTGGTTCATATGCTCTAGGCCTCCGTGTGTTTGTGGGTGGTAAGCGGAGCTTAGCCTCTAGATTACTCCTAAAAGTCGGCAGAGCTCTATCCAAAAGGTACTAGTCTAGTTAGTTCCTTGGTCGCTTGTGATTGCTCTCGGTATTCCGTGGTGTTTAATCTAGCATTCTATGAACTTTCGCACGCAATTCTCAGCTTTTATGCTAGGCATCGCTTCCAGAACTACCTATTTGCTCAGTCTGTCTTTGATTACCTAAAGGTACTAGTTACCTTCAGAGTCCGGTAGGTCTATAATAAAGTCTATAGAGATTTCCTAGAAGAATCGATCGGGAACCGGGAATGGGCGTAGGAAGCCGTGTTTATGTTCCCTCTAAACCTTATTCCTTCCGCAATAGTCACAGTTCCTTAGGAATTAGTAGACATGTCGGGATTAGAGAGGCTAGTAGAAGTCGCGTACTAGTATCGAAGAGGTGGCATCCTGTCCTGGGTGACTGTAAACCAACGAATCATAGACAGACTGTATAAGTTTTGTTCTTAATATGTTATTTTTGCGGACGCTAGATTCCGTGCTATTGTACTTAGCATCCGTTGCTGCTAGGACTCCTAGCACCTATAATTTCCCTCTATAGCGGAGGTGGCCTCTGTCGTCAATTGCACAGTCTCCTGCTTAAACTTTCACCTTGATATCGCTTGGTAGACTACAGGCGCTATCCCATATCGTATGGTATATAGTATTATACATTGTGTCCTTTCCTGCTATAACTTTCTAAAGGCTATTAAGTTCGTGGTCCTAGAAGGGACCTCTAGTATCCTGCTTGTTCTGCGCGGATTCTAAGTTAAATTGCGTAGCAAGGAGCTAGACTGACGAAGTAGCTACTTCTACTCCCTTCTTCCCTCTAGCCTCTAGCCAGTTTAGGGGGAAATCCGGGTTTAGGAATCTTCGAAATCGGGAGAGCTTATCGTCTTCCTCTAGCATGACTTATTCTTGGTAGGATAGGGCATCTAATAGGATCGCTTCGGTCCCTAGGCAGTATACTAGGGAGAATTAGAACTTCGAGAGGACTTCATACTAACAGATCTAGCGCTCTGATAGCTGCCTTTCCACCATAAAATACTCGAGATTCTTGTAGTCTATCCAAATTGTGGAGGAACTATATGCTTTAAGCTCAGGTTTCTAGAACTTTAGGCAGCAAATCACAGCTAGCATTTCCTTATTATGAATGTTATAGTTGATTTCTGCTTTTTTTAGTTTCTAGCTGAAAAAATCAATAGATTGATAGATTCTATTCTTTTCTTGTATAAGTGCGCCTCCTAGCACGAACCTGCTACAATCAGTCTCGAGGAACGTAGGTAGCGCTAAATCCCAGTGAGAAAGTACCGGTGCCCAACAATACTTGTCTCGTAATGCTTCAAATGCTTTCTCTTCCTTCTCTCCCCAGGAGAATGGTACTCCTTTGTTAGTAAGCGACGTTAATAGCGCAGCAATTTTCGAATAGTTCGGGATAAATACTCAGTAGTAGTTAGCGAATCCTAAGAAATGCTAAATCCCTTTCTGAGTCTTAGGGGCCTTCTAATTTCGGACAGCCTCTATCTTCTCTTCGTCTGGACCTACGCCCTTTCTATCGGCATAGACAATAAACCCTAGGTACTTAATTCTCTTCTGAGCGAACTTGCTCTTCTTCAGGTCAAGGAAGAGGCCTCTGTCCCAAAGGGCCTAGAGTATAGTGCATACCTTATGGAAATGGTCTCCTCTAGTTCCGTCCGAATAGATAATAACGTCATCTATATATATAGAGGCTAAGTCGTCGAGGTATTTCTATAACAAAGTGTTGATATAGCGTTAGAATGTGGCTAGAGCCTTCGAGAGACCAAACAGACAGACTAGCTATTCGAAAGAGCCGAATCTTGTATAGAATACAGTCTTGTTTTCGTGGCCTACAGCTATTCTGATTTTGTTAAAAGCAGCAACTACATCAATCTTTGTTAAGTACTTAGCTCCTATTAGGTTTCTTAAGGTTTCTGGGATTAGTAGCAGGGAGTAGCAGTCCTACTTGCTAATTGCATTTAATGTATAGTAATTATAGCAGAATTGTAGTCCTCCTTAAGGTTTCCGAACAAAAAGGACAGGTGCTATTGCCTCTGAGTTGGATGGCTAGATATAACCTTTCTTAAGGAGGTTATCTAGCGATTTACGTAGGACCAGCAGTTCCTCTTTTGACATTCTATACAGTAGACTCTAGAGTAGGGTTGGCAGGGATCCGTCTAGGAGTTCGCAGAGGTCAATATAGTGGTCGATACTAGGCTAGTGAGGTGGTAATTTGTTCGCTTCCTGTTGACAAAATAGTAGTGCTATATCGCGAACTTCTGGAGGGAGTTTATTCTAAAGCTCCTTAATAGAAGGGTACTCTCTTGTCTAGAGGGCCTTCTCGATATCTGAGGCTATAGCAGCAGCTAGCATTGTTAAATTTCCGCAGTCCTGTCGATCCTTATAGCTACGACCTTCTTTGACCCACTTCTGCGCTCTTCTATAGTAGAACTGTCATTCTTCTAGTGCAGTCTGCACCTTATTGTGCGCTCTCTATGGATCTCCTAAGATGAATAGGAAAGTAAGTCCTGGCACCACATATATGTAGACTTTCTGGCGGAATTTAGCGATTCTTATATAGAATGCGACTACTCCTTTGATCTTAGAGCTCTTTATAAACGAGGATGCTCCTTTGACTTCTCTTACTTTACAACTCACGAAATAGAGTCCGAGACCTTTTATAAGGTCTCTATTGATTATAGCGTAATATTGACAGCCTTCGTCGATCAGAGCAGAGGTTCCTAGGTTATTTTGAAGGATTATATTAGTGTATATCAGGTTTCTGTTCATTCTGCTCTGCACCTCACTCTAATCTTGTGTTAATGACTTCTTCCCTCTTAGCTCCTGTCTTCGAGCAGGAGTTACTCTTTTCCCGCCTACCATAAGTAGGTTCCTCTATTTTGTCGTCGTCTTCTAGCAGTAGTGCGATAGAGCTAATATAGATGCCTATAGGTCGCACTGCTGTAGCATATAGGCATTCCCGAATGCAGTGTCTGTCGCCTCCGCAATAGAAGCAGAGCCTTCTCTCCTTACGCCTCTTATGCTTAGTAGAGTCGACCCATTTCGCCCTTTGCTTACTAGACGACGGCTTGCAGTCTCTGCAGGATCATTAATAGTCTCCTAAGGCTCGCGTAGGCGCTATAATAGTATCTCTATCTGCATCTATCCTAGCTACTATAGCAGGGCTACACGAGTACGCAGAGACTATCATAATAGGCCAGGTATCCTTGTTCTTCTTTTTCAACTATTGCTTATTAGCAGCTTTGAACTGATCTATAGTTTCGAGGTTAGTTATGATCCTCTCTACCTCCTCGGAGAAGGCATAGTAATCTATCGTTTTTGCTATAGCAGCTATATAGACCTTTGCTGCATTAGAGAACGTATTCTTTAGGTATCCGATCTTCGCAACGTCGTTCTAACTGTCTCTATCTGCGCTTAGCAGGAGTCCGTCGAATTCTAGCTGGTATTCGTACCAAGGTTGTCCTACTATGTGTTGCAAGTGGGTGAGCTGCTCTAGGGCCTTTGCCTGTTTATTAGAGTCTGCAAAAACTTCTTTACGTTGCGCGAAGAATGCTTCAGTTTCCTTACCCTTTATAGAGTGTCCTTTCTCTCAGAAATAATGCATACAACCTCACTCCCTTACTAGAAGGGTATTATAAATAGTATCCTAGTAGTACTCTTCGGGGAGCGTCAGTTTTATTGCAGAGCGCACCTTAAATGAGCTCTTTATTCTTGATAGGTAATCCCTAAAAGTCTCTGCACAACCATCCTAGGAGGGTAGTTTCTATTCTCTAGAGCCTATCACTTCTCTAGCAGGTCGCAGGGCTAAGTTCGTAGTTAGTGTCTCGATAAGAGTCTGCATAAGGGAGCTTATTGAGGTTTCTTCTGTTTGGTTCGTAAGGGGAACTATGTATTAATATAAGGATTCCGCGAGCTGGGCTATCTCTGCTTGATGCTGTACTTCCTCTTCTTGTCTCAGCTGCTCTGCTTGTTAATAAGCGGTTTCAGCTTGCTAGAGCGCGGCAAGCGTCGTAGCCATGTCGGCTTCTATACGTCCTTAGCGAGTATACATCTCTTGTAAGATACTCTATAGGTCCTTGTTCTCGTTGCCCAACTGTGATGATTTAGTGTCCGAGGTGTAATCGCTAGATTGTAGTAGGTTCATTAGATCGAACTTAATGTTATAGGAGAGCGATGTATATGCTAAGGCTCTATGTAGTATTCAACAAGTTCGATACAGGAGTAAGAGGGTTCTAAGGCGGAAGCCGATAAAAGGACAGCGGCTTCCAATTCGGAGCACAGGTGTCACGGGGCGACAGCTGGGAGCATTCAGCTGCGTAGCCGCTGAGGTAAAGAAGCTCAAAAGACTAGGATGTAAGACCGGTTGTCTTACATTGCTCGCGCATATGTAGCTAGATCGGATGTTCGGACGGATGGACGGATGCTCTCAGCTTCTTGCCTGTGACACTACTCCCCTCTCAAGGGTTCGCGTAAGTCCCTTTTACGCGCAAGGCGGACGGATAGCTACATATGCTAGCCCCTAGGAACGAATCCTATAAGCCGGATAGCCGAGCCCCGGACTCGAACTACCGACCTTGGGGTGGTCTTACATAATGTCTTTTGAGCTTCTTTACCTCAGCGGCTACGCAGCTGAATGCTCCCAGCTGTCGCCCCGTGACACAGTATCTGCTAGTAGGCCCTATCATATCAAGTCGCTGTTTCCGCTTCTTAGGCAGCTACAGTGTGCTGTGAATGCTCATGTTGGCAACAAAGTCGCTAAGGCTGCTAATAGAAGGAGAAGGAGAATCACAGAGTCCTATACCTCTAGCAATCCTGCTGCTTAGGAAAATGCCTAGAGAAGCCACTCCTTGAGACGGACTGGAATGAACAGCAAACTCTGGATCAGCATAGATACTATCGTCATTTTGAATCAAGTGATATTCCTGCACGCATCAGTCTAGGTTAGTAGTATTCACACTATTTAATGTGCTATAGGTAGCAGCCTTGTTATAATCACAGGCGAGAAGGATATACTTGCTCGACACTCTCTGGTTGTATGTCTGACCAATGCCATTAAGCCTGTTTAGCAGGGCCAGGTTCAAGCGTTTAATCACATCACCAGGAGTGTTCTTGTTAGCACGTACCTGCCTACAAACTGCCCAGAGGGAACGAGTGGCCTTGCCTGAGGTGCATATTGACTTAATAGAGCGATTGCTCGTAACAGAAGGATATACTGCCTAAATGCCATCCTAGGCCTCTTTCTTGCGGTTGCGCGTACTCCTGCTGAGCTCTGCTAATTAGTAGAATTCTGGAAAGTCCTCAGGGAGGCTGTTTAGGACCCGGCCACTAGGATTGTTGTTCTTCTATATAGTGTCGCAGTTGTAGTAGTCGTAGAAATGCGAGGCAAGATCCGCAATTTTGCTTAAAGCTGTATTAGCAAGTTCGAGCAGGCTATACTACATAGCTCCGCGGACTGCTGGCATTTGCTTATTGAGGAAGGAAATGAGGTCTTCTAAAGTCACCTTTGTGCTCTTAGAACAGAAATTGCGGAGTTTGTTATGAGAGATATTGCCTATAGCAACAAGAGCATGCACACTATTAGCTGCTGCATTAGTAGCTTCCAGATTTGTAGGTCGCTATGTGATAGTGCGCCGAGGAGGATTCCGAGGGGTGCAAGGGGTTTGCAATGCCATAGTGGCTAAGGGAGGTAGCCGATAACCGCAGAATCGGCCGAGTGAGAAAGTGAGAAAGGTAGAGGGTGTGCCTTGTGTGTTATCGAGTCGAGTCGGGTATGTGGGCAAAGGTAGGGGAGAGAAGGTGGTTGTTGGTACAGTTAGAAGAAGAAGTCGTTAGTGTAGGAGGGCAGCTAGTTAATATGTTTTCCCAAACATCCAAACAGCATTAGTGCCTTCTTGCAGCAAACAGAATAAGTCGGCTCGTGACCATTAATGCGCCCTTTTAAGGCTTGTGATTGGCCTGTTAGTGAGTCTGTAAGTGACAGTCGCCTCCTTTAAAGTGAAGGAGTTCCTTTATCACAAGTGAAGGATTCAGAGGAAGCATTCCTTCTCCTCACGTGACTGTACCAAGCTCATTCTTCACTACCATTAGCTGAGGTATTAATTACCTCCCCTAATAACTATAGTGCTTGCAGTATATGACATTTCCTATTCTTAGCGCTGTTCCTGTGAAGTAGGGGCTAAGCAACAGTGAGTAGTCTTGCACCAGGGCTTCCGTAGAGGCTTCTTGTTAAGTTGAGGAGTGCTGAGCACCTTAGAGTGAAGTGTAAAGCACGCGTCGTTAGTTTATCGCAGGTTTTATCGCAGGCTGAGGAGTCTCCAATCAATGTCGACCTACAGGTCGAGAAAGATTGTCATAACCATTTCTTAGTCGATGCAACCCTGCGCTCGCTTATCCGTTCTGTTATCGTTGCATTTAGTACAGTAAGGCAGCTCCTTGTCCCCTATTCTCTTCTGACTGCATTATGTTTATTTACTCCTGTCTTTGTCTGCTCTAGCTGGTCCTTACATCTGCTATATATGCTAGTCTAGCACTAGTTGCCCATAACTGTGTACCTGTCTCAAAAGGGGATAAAAGGAAAAAAAGAAAAGAAAGAAGGAATATCTAGGAAGCCAAAGATGTTCTTAAGTACCACTATAGGCGGAAACGACTACAGGTTGGTAACGTCAATGATGGGGAAGCGGATCAGATGGGGAAGCGGATCAGTCTGAGTATATCTCATACTGATGCGCGATGTTTCAAGCACGTACTGCGTAGAATATGTCCTGCCTGCGTAGTGATCCGCTTCCCCATCTGATCCGCTTCCCCATCATTGACGTTACTTAAAAAATGAATGTCGATCTAAGGGTCGAGAAAGTTCTAATGCTAGTTGCCTAAGAAAAACGCCAGGTAATTAAAATCGGAGGTTACTAGGAACCTATAAGGAGACATCTGACACACTCCTATCGTCCATATCGACATTGCTATTCTCCTAGATTATTAGAATGTTCGCTAAGTCAGAGTGAGGCTAAGGAATCTCGACTATAGGATGGCGACTATTATGTGTCTAATTCATGCAAGTCGAAGGCAGACTTCTCCAATCAGTTGCTTGTCATAAAGAGTATTGATGCTACTGAGGTTCTTCTGCTACTCTGTCTTCTTCAGTTCGTAAATTTAGAAGCTTTAACTGCTTTCCTGCAAATGTTCTAGTCAGTTTAGCACTATCTAGTTTAGCCAGTCGATAACTGCCAAATGTCTGAACTGTTATTAGTATATGGTATAGGCTAAGCTAGTAGGGATAAAGTTTTAGGGCCGAAGATTTGTTAACCTCTCAGTGAGAGTCCTAGAGCAATACAAGGTCGCCTACTTTGAACTCCTCTGTCCAAATGCGATACGAGTTATTATAGGATTCCTTATTAGCCTCTCGCTACCTATATACACAGAGTAGTACTTCCTCTAGGGCTTCGTCCCGCCTATCTAGTTGAGCATAGCGAGCAGCGAGAAGATCCTTAGTAGATCTCACAGCATTCTAAGTAATTGTCTGCTATAAACTAACATTGATCTTAATAGGAAGTATATACTCAGCTCTATAGATGACCCGAACAGGAGTCATTCTAGTAGTCGACTTGATAGTTGTTCGATCAGCCTATAGCATTGCAGGTAAGGCGTCGATCCACCTAGCTCCTATAGTAGCTATATGCTTAGCCAGCCCATTCACAATAGGCTGATGTCCTTTCTCTATTATGCTATTTGCCTAAGGGTGATACGCTGATGTCTAGGTATGCTTGATTCCATAACAAGCAAGAAGCTTATTAGTAAGTGCTTTGTTCTCTGGCCTACTATTGCTTACTAAGTGTAATAGCATTCTATACCTATAGATGATGTCCTCAAATATGAACTTTGAAATGTTCTTTAAGTTATTCTCGCAAAGGGCTCTTCCTTTAACCTATCTAGACAGATCCTCCCTTTCTAGTATAAGGTACGAGTATCCTACACATAGTGGCATATAAACAATATTAATAGCCTACTTCTCTCCTATGCAGGAGGACTAGGTTGGGTAGAGAGCCTTGTCAGACCGATTATGTGCTCGGGTCTGGCAGGCGAAGCAGGTATTAATGTACTTTTCTATATCCTTAAATAGGCTAGCCTAGTAGAATCGATCAGCAATCCTTTAGTAGGTACCTTCTCTCCCTCGATAGCTACTTTTATTATGCAGTTCACGAATGATATCTCTTCATTTGTCTAAGTCATCTACTACACGCCTTAGGGGAGCATTCTTGTTCTGCCTTCTGAATAGATGCCTTCCCTGTACGAGATGTTTTAGGGCTTCCTTCTTGAATGTAACAAACTCCTTTATAGAGAGTTCTAGAGGCTGCTAAAGTGTGGTGAGCTAAAGAGCGTATCGCTAGGACTTCTTGCTATATTCAGGAAGGAGAACATTCTCCAGTGTAGTAGCTATAGAGCTGATCTGCATACTGCTAAGTTCGTAGTCGACAAAAGCATCTAAGTCATCTTATCGTGTATTGACTGTATTATTATCCTATAGTATATGCGACAATGTATTAGTAATAATGTTCTGTTTTCTAGGTATATACTGCACATCAAAATCCTAGAGTCTTATCTATACAAGCTAACGAGTCACTAAGGCTCTAGGCAAGTCAGTTGTAGTTCTGTTAAGCTAGGCGACTAGCGTATTTGTATCAGTTTCTACAGTGAATCGGATCCTGTATAGCCACAGTCTGCATTTGTATAGCATATGTAGGAGGGAACGACACTCAAGCTTCACAATATCGTACTTCTTCTCTATAGCAGTTTAGAGTCTACTCTCGTACCTGTATAGATGCCTTTTTCCTTATTGATTGAATTGTATCAAAACTCTACTAAACCCAGTTACAGAGGAATCTATAGCAAGGATCACTTTGCTAGCATTAGGAGAGTAATCTAGAGGCATCAATGCTGGTGCAGATATTAGAGCATCCTTCAGAGATTATATTGCCTGAGCCTGCTTAATATCCTAGCAGTACTTTACATCCTTCTTAAGTAGGGCAAACAAAGGTGATACAATGTCGCTAAAGTGCTCGATCCAGATCCGATAGTATATATAGGCTCTAAGGAATCCTTGTAATGTAGTGATATTCTTATAAGCAGGCTACTATTAGATTGCTTTCACATATCTATCTGTAGGTCTCTGCCTATCTTGGCCACAAATGTACTCTACTACTTTAAGGGCAGGAGCGCAGAAGTGTGACTTTCCTCTAGATATAGTGTAACCAGATCGCTCAATGTCAGCTAGCACCCTATCAATCTATTGCAGGTATTAAAGCACATGCTTTCGTATGCCAAGTAGTGCAAGTTTAGTAAGATTCCCTGTCTGAGGTGAATGCACAATAATATCATCTACAAAAGGGCTAGCCTTCTCTGCTAGGTGCAGGTATAGGATATGCATAATAGCTCGCACGAACTGAGCTACTGAATTTGTTGCTCCCTATAGTAGAGTCGTTTGCTAAAGGAGTCCAAGGGGAGTTTGGATAGCAGTTATATCCCTGCTTGCTAAATAGAGTGTGATCTGATTGTATCTAGAGAGGAAGTCTAGCAGGGTGCATACAGGTCGGCTAGCAACATGCTCCGAGAATTCATCTACATTAGGAGGGAGCATAGCATCTCTGATAGTAACAGCATTAATGTTGGTAGCAGAGTTGATTAGATAGTGCTTCTTATCCTTCTTCTGTACTAGGAACTAAGGATTATAGTAAGGTCTGTAGCTTCGTTCTAGTACAGAAGCGTCGATCTGCTGCTAAAGTATAGATACTACTTCATCCTGAAGTCCCTTCAGCACAGGGAAACTTTTCGCCTATCAGGCCTTGTATTCTACTGTGCAGATAACCTATAGTAGTACCACCTGTTCATTATAGCGACTGATCTCTGTGAAATCCTATATAAGGGCCTTCTCCCTATTGTATATCATTTCTTTTGATATCTCCCTTTCCTAGGGCCAAATGTCTTTATCTATCACTATCTTCTCCTAGTATACTATAGTGATACAACAGCTTTGTGGTTCTTACTAGTACCTCAGTTCGAACGAGTGGTTATAAGGGCTAGGTGCTCTGATGGGATTGAGAGCGCAGCGCTGTTCTGCTAGGAGGTCTTCCCTCCAATTCGGATTTCCGTTAGGCATGCTCCTATCTAGAAGCGCAGTATCCAAAGGCCTGATTTTGTCCGCCTTCTTTTTGTATAGTGTGTTTAGCTCTATAGCTCTGCTTTCTTGCTGTTAGTACGAAATGGTATACATGCTGTATTTGTCTTATCTCCTTAAGCATCGCCTAGTGCCTTCTCCTAGCGATGCCTGGAAGACGTACATAAGGTCGACTAGCTCTATTGTACATGTTTTTGAGGTCTGTTTATCATTTTCTAAGTGTTTTTGTGTTTTGGTAATAGCCTATACGCGAATGCGCTCATAAGGGAGTTTTAAATAATGTCGACCTATGGGTCGGGAAAGATTATGCGGAGTTTCCCTAGCATTAGTTAGTAAGGGAAGGGAAGTATAGCAGCATTCATCAAGACATACATTAGTGCTATAAGGAAATTCTGCATCAGCATGCGTAGTATTATTATCGTCTAGCGATAGCGTTCAGTTAAGTGTAGTACTAGTTACTGCACTACCTTGCCTTCCCCCTAGCTATCATCTTCTCTAAGCTCCTTCTTATACCTGTTGATAGACCTTATCTCGCAAGTACATGTACCATCCTCTATTGTTATCAGGATAGTAACGCAGCCAGATAGAGTCTAGGAGGTCGCTATAGAAGACTGTAGTGCAAAGGGTTCTCTAAGAATCACTTCACTCGTACAGTCCTTAGTGATAAGGAAGGGCATCCAGAAAGAGGTCTCTGTCTCTCTAATAAACATGCGAGTCTCTGCTATTCCTACAAAGGAGTCACTAGTTCTATTTGCTAAAATCAATTTGTCGCCCTTCATTGTAGGAGGGAGCAAGTTAATTAGCAGTCCTATGCATAGTGCGAAGCTCTTCTTTATAATATTGATTTCGGCCCTAGAGTCGACTAGTGCCTGTACTGCTTCTCTCCCAACCTGTATAGAGATACGAGGATACTTCGCTTAATATATCTTAACATTCCTAAGGCGCTCGTCAAGTTGCTTTGTCGTCAGTAAGGCTACAGACATCGCATTAGTAGTAGAGAATCTTTCTCGACCTATAGGTCGAGAAAGTTTTTCGCTAGTAAGGCGCTCATCTAGAATGCTACTATCGCTTCTCATAGTATCCTAACTGTTCACTAAGACATTCCCTCGTCCTAGAGCTTTTAGTGCCTCTGCTATCTCTTAGCAAAGGGGCTGCATAAACAATTTGCGAACTCTAGGCATCAAGTTAATAGCATCTCGAACAGGGATGCTAACAGGCATATTCAAGATATAGTTTATTACCCGAATCTCTGCAGGAGCAGCATCCTCTTTGCTAAGTACATCGCCTAGTCGCTAGGCTCGAGGAGCCTGTCTTGCATTATTAGGCTTTATAGGCGGAACGCCTGTTAGGTGATCCTCATCGACATCTATAGAGTCCTGTATTCTCCTTACATCCTAGGGAGGGAGAGTCCGGCCTTGCGTTTAGGAATCTTGTACTTTAGGAATATACTATCCAGATCGATCTGTATAGATAGTTAGAATTCGATCGCGCTAAGGTAGTTTAGCAATCTTGCCTTTCCTCCTACTAGTTTATAGTGCGCGGATAGCTTTAATGCAAGTGCTATAGTACACTTCTCGATCAGAATCATCTTCTCTATCAAAAGGATGCGACAGGGTAATAGCTCTGCCTAAAGGCCCTGCAGTTAGTTGTATAGTAGCATTTACCTGATCCGCACTCAAGCTAAGGATATCAAGCAAAGCATCATATCTGTTAGTCGGAGGCAATCTAGGCACCTCTCAGCTAGGATCGGCTGCAGTCCTAAACAAAATGCAGTTGTTCTAGCCAAAATAGATATATCCTTGCTATACCAGCTTATCGACCTGCCAGCAGCGCGTCACTGTATGACCAGTCTTGCCACAACTATAACATTTAAGAGGTAGCTGCTGTTCTGCGCTCTAGCTGGTATACTGCTATTAAGGCGGAGTCTGCATAGCATTGTTCGTTTGAAATGCCACCCTTTGCATTCTTTATAGGTATCTATTATAATCAGCAATTAGTGGATTTGGCTTTGGCTCTAAATGAAGGCATTGCATCAGTACATCCCCTCTTTAAATTGAGGTGAGGTATATGAGATCAGGACACTCAAACATCTTGAGGATCTCTATCTTTGTCAGCTTCATCTCCTTAAACTTCTCGACCATCTTATCGAGAGAGAGGGACTACTAATCCTATACTCCTCTCTGTAAGTCAGGGTATAGAGGTTCCTAGCGCTTTGGCAAGGAAGGCAGTGCAGATGCTATCTTTTCTGCAGGAAGGGTAATGCATTAGAGGTTACGCTATCGATTTATAGCCCTCGAGACTGCTCTATCAATGTCCTCCATCTTAATAATATAGTGTGAGGTAGCAGCTTAAGCAATACTGTCTACGAAGCTTACTACTCATTCAAAGTTGACCAGCTCTATATACATAGCCTGAATGTGAAGCGAGCTGATTGCCTTCTCTATGATCTTCCTTAGGAGACTATATAGATATATCATCGTCTTTCGGCTAGTAGAGAGTGTGTTTCTAGCTTCTTTAATGCAGGAGGCAATAATCTGGAACTGCCTGCTATATAATAGGAGGTTATCGTCATAAGGACATTCCTTCGCTTATAACATGAACTGCTCTAGAGCGCCTTCAGTTGTCAACATTCGCTTATTATCAACAGCTGCGTACTTCGTTCGGAGCAGGCTCTAAAGAGTGCTAAGGCTACTATTCGCTCGAGCGATAATTTAGCGAACCTTAGGTCCTACATCTTTAGTATAGTAGTCTTCGAGGAGGTCACATACTCTCTCATCAGATACTTAGTATCTTTTGCAAAGCTGTGTATATTCTCGAAGGAAAGTCAACAAGTTATAGCCATTGAAGGTTAGAGACTTAAGAGACCTCGGAGCAGGAAGTGGCTGAATTGCTATAAAGCTCTGCAAGTAAGATATCGAAGGAGTTCTATCTCTATATTGTTAGGAAGGCTGTGACTCAGTTGTTTGGGCTTGCTAAGTCGAGTGGAGAGTGATCCTGCTAGGTATAATACCCTCTATAGCCTATAGCATAAATCTAGATAGAGCAGAAGGAAGAAAGTCCTAATCTGCTATGATTACAGACAGTCCTCTTCCTCCTATCTATAGTATAATAAAAAGACAAGAATAATAAACAGAAAGAAAGGTAGACTTAGTCTCAGGCACATGCCTTCTCTGAATCCTCAGGAATCGCACTGTATTTGACTAATGTTTATATAGGCTATTCCTATATACTGTTTTTCGTGAATGTTTTTGTCGGCTCTGTCGTCGTCCTCTTCCTCGTCATAATACGGACTGTTGCACTGCTGTTATATGCCTGTCTTGGAGGCATTTTCTTCTAGTAGCTGACTGCTGAAATAGGTAAGTCATACTAATTAAGATTGTGACTGCTAGGATCTATGCAGCTATCATCTGCATAATCTGAAATCGGGCGTAAATCTGGATCGCTATCCAGATTCCATTTCGAGCTGTTATTAGTAGCTCCTAGTGCTAAGGCTCTTGTTGCCTTTTCCTATAACGTCATCGTAGGTGAAGTCGGTCAGTAGGTGAAGTCGGTCACTCCCGCGCGCTAGTTTCGCGTTATAATCGAATTTTTCCGCGACGCTCTTTCTTTTTTCTTTACTATGCCTACCTATTCTGAAGAAGACCTTACGATCGCCTTAGCGGCCTACCGCAACAGCGAATATACCTTGATTCGGAAGTGCGCTTACGCGTTTAATATTCTACGTACGACTCTAACCGACCGGCTTTCGACTCGAACTTCTCGCTCTAAATCGCGCGAATCGCAAAAGATACTCTCAACCCCCGAAGAGAAGACTCTTTTAAAGGCTATTACTCGACTCTCAAAGTCGGGTTACCCGATTACTCTCTCGTTAATGCGGGAGCTCGCTGAAGAAATCCGCCTTTCCCGCTTCTGCTTAAGCTCGATTCCGACTTCTTACCCTCCTATAAGCGTACGGTGGATTGATAGGTTCCGAAAACGATACTCCGAGCTAAAGACAGTCTATTCTCGATCCTTAGACGCGAGCCGCTTCGAAGGAGTTACTTATCCGATTATAAATGCCTACTTCGATGCCCTTACCGACCTTTTCCTCAAGAATTCCTACTCCTCCGACGCGATTTTTAACGTCGACAAGACCAGCTTCGCCCTAGGTACTACTTTACCTTCTAAAGTACTTATAAGAGGAGGAGATACTAGGGCGTTTAAGAAGATAAGCGGAAGACAAGAGTGGATAACAGCGATCGAGTGTATCGGGGCCTCAGGAGTAGCCCTACCTCCGCTTCTTATTTTTAAGGCGAAATACACGAATACCGCATGGATACCGGCTTCTACGCCTGAAAATTGGAAGTTCTCGACATCTACTAGCGGATGGACTTCTAATAATCACGCGTACGAGTGGTTAACTACTTTATTCGAGCCCGAAACGCGCCGAAACGACGGAAAACGGAGGCTATTACTTCTAGACGGACACGGATCTCACCTTATAGCGAAGTTTATAGCCTTTTGCCTCGATAAGAATATCGACCTCGTAGTACTACCTCCGCATACTTCACATATCTTACAACCCCTCGATGTCGGCGTTTTTAGCCCTCTAAAGCGGGCTTTATCAGCCGAAATCGAGAAACTCTTCTGCTTAGATACTCGACGAATACCCCGAATTGAGTGGACAGAAGCCTATATAACGGCTAGAGATCGAGCCTTTAGACCTCGGAGTATCGAATCGTCGTTTCGGGCGTCCAGTATCTATCCTCTTAGCCCGATTACTATCCTCTCAACTCTCCGAATGCCTACGCCTACCCCTAGGGTAACCCCGCCGCCTATTACAACTCCGAACGATCTAGACCGCTCTTTACTAGATAGTTCGCCGCCAGAGGGTACGGAGCTACAGGAGGCGACTTCGCTAGTTAATTCGATCGATCGTTCTTCTATTATCGAGACTCCCGTAAAGCAGTATATCGAGCGATCGGGAGTAGCTTTCGAAAGAATAACTTCAGAGAATGCTCTTTTACGGAAAGAGCTTACTAAAGCTAAGGAGCTATTACGAGTATGTAAAGAACATAAGAAAGGGAAGCGCGTAGCGATTAAAGGGAAGTTCGTCTTTAATACGAAGGAAATCCTCGAAGTCATTAAGGAAGCGGAGGTAGAGGCGTCGAAGGGAAAGTCGAAAAGGAGACGAACGACTCGGGCTACGACTCCTATAATCGAGGACGAGGAAGAAGAATATATAGAGGAGAGTATATACGAGAGTGAGAGTGATTGTATTATCGTAGCTAGTAGTAGATCAAATCCGAGAAGGAAAGGTTGAAATTCTGACCGACTTCACCTACGATGACGTTAGTAACTCATGTTGGTTAGAGCTCCCTTGAAATTTGTGGGGTTTCAAAAGCTCCTACTGTTAGGGTCAAAGGGATGCCCCCTCTCCTGGCCTCGTCCCTCGCTATATTGTATCTGTGGTTAATGTTGTTCTGCTTATTCTATTTTATATTGTTCAAGTTGTACTGTTCTAGATAGCAAGGTCGGTCTACAGAAGCAGCACTAAATATGTAGCTATGTAGGTCGAGAAGTCAATATAAAGCCTGAAGTTCATATAGCCATAAAAAACAATCTCGACCTATAGGTCGAGAAAGATTTAAGGTAGTACACTGAACTTCAGAACAACTACAACAGTACTAGAGTCATAATAGTCAAGTGGGAGAGCAGACTGTGTTTTTAGTGACCTCTGATTGTTATTATTGCTATATGCGAAGCGTGTAACTCCAATTTTATCTCTGAAAAACAAAACTCATCTCTGTATCTGAAAAACAAGGTGTTGCTGGTCTTCGCCCTTCAGGCAGTCGATAGCTAATGTAGCCATCTCCCACCCTTCGCTTTGAACCCTATCACGTGTTGACCACGTGACCGCAGAACGCTTATACAAGAAACCAGAGCCTTATGCTTAAGACCTGTACCAAATCCCATCCTGATGTCGTACCCCACGACAATATATACGCTAGTGACTCTATAGGTTATTATATCTGTAAATTATAAGAGAGATTCGTATTAGTCGATTTGGCCTTGCATAAGGATGTATAGCAGTTTCGTTGTAGTGAGATTTATGTTGTAAAGGAATATGTCTTAACGCTCGATCGGAAAGCAAGGTGTGCAGTTGTGTGTGTGTATATTCCACGTGATAGTCGTCACATCATTGTTGTCGATTGCCGCTCTACATTGTAAGTGAGCCCTTTTCTCTCTTATCCCTCGCCAACGTCAAAGCTCTCTGTAGCAATTCCAACCGACCCTATGCATGCAAACCCAGTGGAAACCAAGACCGTTCATCACCATGCCCAAACGCCACGTCCCAACATTGAATCCTCCTCACACTCACAGCTGCACGTCATTGTTCACCAACCTGACCTCCTCGCCCGGCTTGAACGCCGGCAAGCCGATATACGGACATCCATCGCAGCGGAATGCATCGCCCAGCGCGCAGTTGCCGCACGAGCCCACTTTGCCCTGCACTGTGAAGTCCACTTCCGCCAGGTCCTCGGCCTGCAGTTTGGCCAGGTTGGAGTCTGCTTGCGCGCGCTTGGCGGCGTCTTCGGCGTTGAGGCGCTCCGCGAGGCCGCAGCTGCAGTCCTTGCAGGCGCGACGACGCTTAGTGTTGGGGAGGCATGCTTCGGCTGTTGAGGATGTTGTTAGCTTAGGATGAAATGAGAAGGGAATAGAGAAAACATACGAATGTTCAGCGGCTTCATCCTGTCCTCCTCCGTCAACAGCGAGTCCGGATCAATCCTCTCCGCGCGCGCCAGCTCCTCATTGCTCGGAATTTCAAAGTCCTCGTCATCGTCGTAGTCCATGCCAAACTCATCCCCGAGCTCCACGAACCCGACGCCCGCAGGCGTAGCCTTCACAGGGCCACTAGTAGAGATTTCCACGCTCTTCCGCTTCGCAGTGTTGATCGCCTCGACGGCGTTTGCAGGAACGGCAGCCGCGTCTGCTTTCTTGTTCCTGCGCCCGAAACTCAGCTTGACGGTCTGCTCGGCGGCCTGCTTGGGCTTGAGCAAAGCGCCACTGCCGTCTGCTACGAGCCCTGCTAGCACGCCCTCTGTGATCTCCGAGCCTTGCAGCCCTCCGCTCTGCGCGCCCAAGCGGCCGTCTGCTTTGAGCGAAGGGACCACTTTCTCCACAACGCCACGGTCGAGCATGTGTGTGCGCGCGCCGTCAACGTCGGTGAGGAGCATGACTACATCGTAGGTTTCGGTGGGTAGCGAGACGAGACCAAGAGCGAGGCGGTCGAGCATTTGGATGTCGGTAGCGGATCGGTCATGGGCAGCGAGGATGGTTGTGAGGGCTTCGGGGTGGGCGGAGAGGGATGGCGGGGCGAGGAGGAGGGTCCGTTGTTGTTGTTGTTGTTGTGGTTGTTGCTGTTGTTGCTGTTGTTGCTGTTGTTTGAATGTGGATGTGGGCATTTCGAAGTCGGAGGTGGTGTCTATTGTGAATGAGGGCGCCATGGTTGCTGTGACTGGTTGTTCGGTGGAGTGAGTACTCGGTGGGTTAAATGAGCGCTCGTACTATGGTATGGTGTGGGCAGAAAGTGAGGTTGAGAAAGAAAACAGGTATAAGTAGGTATGAGTCGGCAATGTTCTGGGCAGCGGCGAGCAATTGATATTTGATAGAGCGATCAGATTACGGATTACTCTGCGCGGGCTATCATAGGATGACGAGACTTTGGCAAAAAGACCCCTCACTCAGACTTGCGCAGGGGCGGCTGTCCTCGGAGATGGGACCTTCTCTCCTTCTCTCCAGAATTGGATTGCAAATCCAGAGAGGGCCGTGCACATATGCCGGCCTGCTCCATCTTCGCCCGCCGCTTTGCTGACAGATCAATAATATCATTCCACCTTGGCGTCAATCATCTCCTTTGTCGTGCCAACAGGAAGAAAGACCATCGGCGATAGTGAACTATTTGTATCTATGGCATGATACCCCCCCCCCACCGGGCTCTTGGTGTTGAGAGCTCAATGTCGGTAGATAACATAAGCGCTAGTGAAAATGTGAGGTACTGGGCTTGGTGACCAGCCCGCTTCTTATGATGGGTACATATATGTTGGCGTGTTCAAGCTTCGATTCTCGTCGTTGCACGCCTGCTCTCAGGAGGAATTCGAGATTCTGCAGTCCTCTGGCCACAGCGGAAGTGAGCGGTATATTGAGTGGACATGGAAAGTTTTGGAAGGAATGTTAGGCAGAGTGATAAAATCAAAGACCTCGAGACCAGAGCTTTCACTTTTGCCTTTGCATGCAGGTCGATATAATGTTTGATTTATAATATATATATGGATGCTCTATAGTGTAGCTGAACAATCGTCTTCCCATCTTCTAATCTCAGCCGTTGGGCTGAGGGATATCATGCATAAAAAGAACTCCTAGCAACAACAAGCAAAAGCCGCCTCGGCAGCAAAGGGCACCCCGATCCAATGAATTATCTATGCCTGTAACCACCATGTGGTAACTCGGTATTCCTGTTGTCCTCCTCATCTGACAAATCATCATCTTTCCAGAATGCGATCAAGAGATCTACTCAGTCCTCTTGAAAACAATACGGGCGTCCTCGCCCGTAGCAAAAGGCACACCCAGCTCAAACAGCTGCGTGCACACCCTGGAGAAGTCGGCGAAGAAAGCATCCTGGTCCTTGGCGTAGCGCTCGACGACGGGGCGGAAAACCTTGTCCTTGACCAGCGCCATGTCGGTGGGTAGCATCATGATGCTCTTGGTCTTGTTGTCCTCAAACTGCACGGGGCCGGCCCACTTGCGGTGCTGCCAGCGCTCGCTCAGCAGCAGCTTGTAGTAGTCGTTTGTGAGGGTGATGGGCGAGAAGGTCCAGGGGCCCTCGAAGCCGGAGCGGTCGGTGTGGCAGCGGCCAAGCGCGTGGGCGCCGGACAGGGTCACGATGTCCTGGTCGTTGAAGCCCATGCGGTGGAAGATGGCGCGCAGGTGGTCGTTGCCCTGCGAGGCGTCGGGAAGGCGGCCGTCGGGAGTGCAGTAGGAAATGTCGCGGTCGGCGCGGCCGGGACGCCAGTGGATATCAGGGCCACCCATCTCCTGGATGGCGCAGGCGGCGGCGAGAGTCCAGAGGTCGGAGTAGGAGATCCAGGGGAAGGCCTTCTTTACGGGCTCGAGGAAGTCGCGGGCAGCGACGAGGCCAGCGTTGGCACCGTGGTCGCCCTCAGGAGGGAAACGCATAGTGGCACCGTTGGAGCCGCCGGTGCCGGTCTCCTTGTCGTAGGTGCCAGAGGCGTGCCAGCCGAGACGGAGGAGCACGGGGCCGTAGGAGCCATCGTCGTACTCGTTCTCGTCAATGAGCTTCTGGGCGATGAAGTCGTACACCTTCTGGTAGTCTTGGTTGGTGGGAGAGAAAGTGGCGGCTCCCTTCTGGCCCTGTGCGGTACTGTTCTGCTTGAGAGACTCGCTGCCGCCGAGAGTGTAGTAGCCAAGGCCGGCAAGGGCGACAGCGGCGATACCACCGATCAGAGCGGTGTTGCTGCCACCAGAAGACTTGGAAGCCTCACTGGCGTAGCCACGGCGAGCCTGGCGCTGGAAGGCCTGGCGAGGGACAGCGACACGGCGGGCAGCGGGCCTCATGGTAGAGGAGGCCAGGGGAGTGGCGCGGAGGGCGCGAGTGGCCATCTTAGCGGTAGCAGCCATTGTGTGTGTATGTGCTGTGTTGAGAAGAGATGACTGAAAGAAAGAAACGGGTATCAAGAGAGACAGAGAGAGCGTGTCTGTGTGTGTGTGTTGGATAAAGGCAAGACGAAGGAAATGGACAAGTAGGACGTGGTCAGCAAAATAAAGGACGCTCTTCGGCAATGGAGCGAGGGCACGATTAGCAAACGGCGACTCTTGGTAGTAAATCTGCACGGTCCCGAGATAGAGAGGCAATGGCGCGACGAGACTCGTGTCTTCGCCGTCCGGACACCAAAATGGGCTGGCGACGAGGATGGCGAAAGCGTTTGAAGGGACGGACCCACTACACTTATCGCACAATCGCCGTCAGCGATCGAGGGGCCCGGCCGAGGCATCTTCGGATCGGGGTTGTTGCTAGGATTCAGCTGTTTAATTGTGATGGTGTTTTATGGTTCATGTAATGCATCAGGAGTGATGGCTGTGTTCGTACAGCTTTCTTTCAGGAGCTGATGTCGCTCAAGGAGCTCCTGCAGAGATATCATCATGCCACCTTGGCACTGTCTCGTTTACTCATGCAGTCTCTCATTGGTCAGCGCCCCTGCGGCTCAAACAGACTTCGTCAGCCCTATAGCTCGTCGACAAATTCCCCGTTTTGGCAAATGTGATGCGAGACCGCCCTCCACCCAGGCCGAAGAAGCATTATCGTCAGCTGCTGTCCAGATTGCAACGGCACGTGATGTGTAGGAAGCGATATATGCATGTTGGAAGCAGCGTCGATTTGCACATCATAAGAGACCTGAGATGATCCCGATCTGGTGCTTCCGTGCAGATACTTGGGCCCTGCACCCCAGTGGAAGCCACCAATTTCGATCACTTGTGAGAAGATATTAACAACGAAATCTAGCAGTAGGAGGCACACACTCAGATGATGGACGACAAATACTATGATACTAGGTTCGAGCCACCATCTCAACCACTGGCCACTCAAGCTGCACAAAGTCCAGGCACCTTCTGCGCTCCAACACCCACCAGCCCATCAAAGTACTCCAGCACAGTCTCCAAAGGAATCATATCCATATTTCGGAAAGCTGGGTGTGAGGACTGCAACACCTGACCACTCCACAACACGCGCAAAAACTTACATCCACTGTCTTTTTTACTGTACAACTCGAAGACTACCTCGGCACCCATGCCTGGCCACACCATTTTGGACAACTGCAGAATAGACAAAAGCCTCGAAATCGACCCGTCGTGCGCAACGTTGTGGCGGTAAATCGGCCCAGCAGCAGTAGGACTAGCAGGGCCACGACCTTTCCGGCTGCTAGCAGCATCGCGCAAATGCTGCGCCAGCTCAGCGATCCAGATGCCATAGCCGCTCGTGCTGGCCGCCACCGACTGCGGCGCGTCGCGGTAGATGAACGAGTACTCGTACTGGCCTAGTCTGAAGACTTGCTCTGCTTGCTCTGTAGTAACACAGTCGGCTGTGTTGTTGATGTTGCAGGGCAGGGGCTTGGAGTGACAGAGGCGCGCAGACAGGTTGTCGTAGTAGTGGTCGAAAGAGGTGTGCCAGGCTGCGTCTGAAGGTGAGATGCCGGAGATGCTGTCGAGGCGAGTGAAGAGGGGAGCTGCGGCGATGAGGTGAGCGAGCCAGGCTGGGCTCGAAGACCCGGAACCGAAGGAGCTGAAGAGGGATTTTGAGGGCGGGCAGCTGTAGGCTGGTTCAAGGGAGTCAATGGAGGCGGCTTGGATGAGCAGCGGGACGTTTTGATTGGCGCGGGAAGGGTACATGCCGGCGACGAGCATGCTGGCGACTTGGCTGGTGATGACGTTGTTTGTTACGCGGTAGGCGACTGCTTTGGGGTCGTAGTCTGCTGGCAGGAAGTGGAGCAGGTCATGGTAGACGCTCTTGAGATCGGCACCGTGCTGGTGGCTGTCGTCTAGACCACCTCTGGTGATCTGAGGGAATTGGCACGAGCCGTTGAAACCCCGTGGCGCAAGAGGGTTGGACGGCGAAGTGAAGACGCTCCAACAGGTATCAGCGGATCGGTTGCCAGACGGGTTCATCGGTTCGCCGCCGTAGAAGAGACCTTCATCGTTGCAGTACCAGGGATAGCTCTCTACAGGAAAAGTGTTGGAGGCGTAGGGTGTGCGCTTGTGGTGGCGATGGATCACCTCGACGTACTCGAGCTTAAAGCTGGAATCCTTGACTCGAGGGTACGTCTTCGGGTTGACATGAGGCATGTTGCACCAGTTGTAGGTGTCCAAAGGTCCCTGGCTGGAGTTGAAGATGAAGCCATAAGTGCCAGTGCCATTGATGGCCGAGGATAGATTGTTGACCTGAGATTGCGCTGGTGCGTGCCAGCTGAGGTCTACAGTCTGATCACTGGTAGTGCATACCAGGCTATTGCCGGATCCAGGCTTGCCGTGTACAGACACAAGATGAAGAGACGAGAGCGCCGCGAACAACAATTGAGGTGGACTAGAGTAGCGCATGATGGCGATGATTGCTTGCTGGAAAGCGAACACAACGAAAAGGAAGAACAGCAAGGTTTTATACGATGGTAGCCATTGTGGCATACTTCATAATTTCCACCAAGAAGTTGACGATGGATACCCTAATCTCAAATTCTTGATGGGCTAATCAAGGACGGGTGGATCTGTTGGTGATAGTAGTTGGCAGTACGGACCCTGACAAGTCGTGCGTGCTGGATCCTGGGGCAGTCATTGGTGGCTGGGGTATATCGTGCAACCATGTTCTCCCCTAACCTTTGATTCGGTGCACTTTCTTGTTCTGAATATGGTATATAGCCTCTGGAGGAAGGTGTTTGGACGTTGAGATAGTCTTCGAAAGACATGCATGTCAATGTCGATCCACGTGCGTCCAAAGAACAGAAGGCAATGTCGAGGATGAGGACTACAGCCCTAACCCCTAGGCTCCCGCTGCGTGTATTCATGTATGTATCAACATGAACATTTGTACCAGTGTGCAGTGCTTGTCTCCGGTATGTTATGTACATTTTGGCGGCTTTTCATGGCCTCATTTGCCATTATTGGCCATTCGACGTTCAACTGAGCAAGCGAACAATATCCGACAGCGAATTACACCCATCTTGGAGTCTTTGAACAATCTTTGACACCTCAACCAGTCCTCTTCCCATCATCAACAAAGAGGCTAACACGTACAAGCAGAAGCGTCAAATATTCACGACGGTAGTAGTGTCCAGAAAAAATATCCATCGCTTCGTGAAGAACGACCCAAATGTCGAATCGAACAGCGATCCTAGCAATCCACGAGGCTGCATGTAAAGAAACCAGAAATCGCTCACACGTGCACGAATTCACAGTATTACGCACCAGAACGTTCACATACGGCCCGTGGACTCTTGGAATATGAACGGTAAATCGACTTTCTAAGACTGCAAATGGAATATCCGAATATTTGCTTGGCAAGTCAGGAAACGTCACGTGGGGAGCGGAGCAGTCGAATATACGAAGTCACAGCTTTTCGGTAAGTGTCCGAACACTCTCACTCGGCTTTGAACATATAAACTTCATGTCTCCTCTCGAGATATCTGTAGAATCGATACTGATAAGGCGGGAAGTCAGCTTTCTGCCATGATTGTGGTCGCTCTTCAACATCCTGCCAAAACGGCGTTCACTACTCACATGCCGATGAACACTCGGTAAAATCGCCGGGATATGGTGCGGATGCCGTCATCGCCTTCAAAAAACGAAAGTCGGAGTCTCTGCACCGGTATGCCTGCTTCGGTCATCCACAATGCTTTGAAGAGGAGTCTTCCGACTTGGCACAATTTCTAGCGGCTTGGTATACCATGCACGACTCAAAGTCCAACCTCTGCAAGGTCACCTCCCGGATTTTCTCCTCATGTTACTCCGCACTTCATCTCCGCAACTAGTTGCCATGTGGGCTACCGTACCATGAGCTAGAAAGCAAAGCGAAAGCCCTACTTCCAAGGTCTGATTCTGTCATGCGCTGTGGTATACCGGTAGTTGGTACCCGGACACGACCCATGAAGGTCGAGAACGTAGGTTTAAGATGTAACTTATGGGCAACGCCGGACGGAGGCATCTGCCGTCTTCACTCATACAAATTCCTCAATCATGGGTCTCAGCACATCTTTCGGACGTTCACGACTCGCCGTTTCGCTAGTTGCAGCTGCTTCTCTCATCTCAACCTCGACATGTCTCCCAGGTGTTCGCGAGGCATCTCACACGCCATTGGTCCAAGTGAGATCCGTCCAAACCAGCAGGACAGTGCTGCCCCACCAGAACGCTTCTCTCTGCATCGACGAACGCGTGGAGGGTCTTCTTGCACGCATGACCCTCGAGGAGAAGGCCGGTCAGTTCTTCCACACTCAACTCCAGCAAGGTCCTAACGGAACACTGGACCCGGGCAACGCTACTGCTTTCCGCAACGGCACCGAAAACATGGTTGCTGAGAAGCTGATGACACACTTCAACCTTGTTGGCGAAGTGCAAGACGTTGGTGTCGTTGCTGGCTGGTACAACCGTGTCCAGGAACTGGCTCTGTCGACTCGTCTTGGAATCCCTACCACGTTGTCTTCCGACCCCAGACACTCGTTCATAGTACTTTAGACTCTCCCATCATCTTATCTCGAGTCCATGTGAGAAGAATCCATCATAGACAGGAATTGGTTTCGGTGTAAGAACATCTCGCTGACTTGTCACAACCAGGACAACGTCGGCACAGGATTCTCTGCAAACGAATTTTCACAATGGCCAGAGTCTCTTGGTCTAGCGGCTCTGAGAGACCCAGAGCTTGTCCAGACCTTTGGAGAGATTGCGAGAGAAGAGTACAAAGCCATCGGTGTGCGCTCAGCGCTGCACCCTCAGATCGACCTTGTAACAGAGCCCCGATGGTCGAGAATCTCCAACACCATGGGCGAGGACGCAAACCTCACTAGCGAGCTCGTAGTCGCCTACATCAAAGGCCTCCAAGGCGAGGAGTTGGGCCGCCACTCTGTGACCACCGTGACGAAACACTTTCCCGGTGGCGGTGCTATGGAAAACGGTGAAGACTCGCATTTTACATACGGCAAGAACGCAACCTACCCCGGCGACAATTTCGAGAACCACCTCATTCCCTTCAGGGCAGCCATCGCCGCCGGTGCTAGGCAGATCATGCCTTACTACTCCCGCCCTATCGGCACTAAGTACGAGGAAGTCGGCTTCGGATTCAACAATGGCATCATCACCGATCTCTTGAAAGGAGAACTGGGCTTCGAAGGCATTGTCGTCTCGGACTGGGTTCTCATCACCGACACCTACATTGCCGGTCAAGAAATGCCCGCTCGCGCCTGGGGAGTCGAGTCTTTGAGCGAGCTCGAGCGTGCCGCGCGCGTCTTGGACGCCGGTGTCTACCAATTTGGTGGCGAGCAGAGACCCGAGCTTATCATTGAGCTTGTAGAGACCAGTCGCATCGAAGAATCTCGCCTTGATCATTCCGTACGTCTTCTCCTACGTGAGAAGTTCACCTTGGGTCTGTTCGAACAGCCATTCGTCGATGTCGAGGACGCGAAGCGCATCGTCGGCAATTCTTACTTTGTTCGTCGCGGAGCTGAAGCTCAACGCAAGGCTTACACTCTCCTTGCCAACAAGGACAAC
This sequence comes from Cladosporium cucumerinum, assembly GCA_023634325.1. Classification (NCBI taxonomy): domain Eukaryota; kingdom Fungi; phylum Ascomycota; class Dothideomycetes; order Cladosporiales; family Cladosporiaceae; genus Cladosporium; species Cladosporium cucumerinum. Next base: position 59,700 of record JALDQA010000016.1, read on the forward strand.
ATCCTTCCCATTTTGCCAGACGCCAAGTCGACCAAGTTCTACGTCGAGGGCTTCAACTCCACCCTCCTCACATCCCGAGGCATGGCTGTCGTCGAGACCCCCGAAGAAGTCGATCTTGCACTCCTTCGTCTTCAGACTCCCTACGAACCGCGCCCCGGTGGCTTCGACCACATCAAATGGTTCAAATGCTTCTAAGAATAATGAATACAATTTAACTCCTTGAACGCCCCAAATCCCATCGAGTCCCTCTAGGTCGGTCTGAAAAAAGTCACCGTCGAACTCCACAGTCTGCGATTGGTATCGCTGGGTTCGGTTCTGCTAGCTTCTTCTTTGTCATGTGGCCCAAAACAGGGTGTGCATACCGAGTTTTCTTGTCTTGCGAAGGTTGTTACAGATTGCATGGAGTTACTCCGGGTTGGGTATTATGGGGCGTTGCGAAGATTGTCACAGGATTCATGGGGTTCTTTTCGTTTAGTTTGGGTCGGTCACACTTGAATATTACAGTCTGCGATGAGTATTGCTCATTCGATCATACATAGACGCTTTATTGACGACTCAGCGAAGTCAGGTCCACGGGTATGCGTTGCGTCGTCAAGTTCAGAATGTTTCTGTGAGCACTTCTAGTACCTTGTCAATCGATCAAAATTGCGTGTCCATTCACAAAGCGTCAAACTTTTCAATGGGTAGATGCACTGGAGTTTGGTCATGCTTACGTAATTGGCAAGGTCCTATGTACTTGTCAACTTCATCATCAAGCAGTAGGATTGGCCAAATCCTGCCCCTTCAACTCCCACCTCACCCTCGACACGCCACTATTCCCCATGATCCAAAACTCCGTCAACCCGTCCCCAACCCACGCGAAATTCTGCACCGTATAATTCGTCTGTACCCTCGCAATCAATACGCCAAAAGGATCCAGAATGTCCACTCCAGAGCCAGCGCCCGTGAGAACGTAGCCGTTGGCCGCGACCTTGAGCCCATCGGGCACCCAGTCCTGCGACAGCCAGATTGGGCGCTTGCCGGTAATATGCGTGCCGTTGTCAACGCGGTCGTATTTATACACTGTGCGAGCGCCGGTTTGGTTCCAGGGGCTGCCGGGCGGGCCGTCGGGGGTGATGGAGCCGGAGACGGCGCCTGTGTCGGAGATGTAGACGTGCTTGCCGTCTGGGGAGAGGGCGATGCCGTTGGGCTGCTTCAGGGTGTCGTCGATGACGGTCACGGCACCGGTGGCGGGGTCGAAGCGGTACGATGCTGGTGGGAGCTGGGGAGGGGTGTCTGTGAGACGATTGAACCAGGAGTACTCTGGGTCGGTGAACCAGACCGCGCCGGTTTTGTCGACGAAGAGGTCGTCGACGCAGTTGAAGTAGTAGCCGAAGTAGTTGTTGAGGAGGGTCACGGTCTTGTTTGTGTGTGGATCCAGCGTCCTGATGCCAGTGCGCTGTTCTGTTCCACCAATGGAGTTGTTGCCACCAGAGGCCGCTGGGCGTTGTTAGCCTGATCTATATCGATACTGAGCGGTGACACATACCCCAATAAATTAGCCCGTTATGGAAAGTACCGCCATTAGGCGCATACACCGGCGGGTCCGAAAGGTACTCGCTCAGCGTCGGCGGATCTTGATTCAAATCCACCACCAACTGAGGGAGATACCCAGCCGGCGGCGCAAGCTGGCTCATGAACAATTTGTTCAGACTGGGGACGTACACCGGAGCTTCGTGGACAGCCGGGGAAACCTCAAAGATGAACTCATAAGTCGGCGATTCTCCGAGCAGCTCAAATGCACGCGCTTGGTCGAAGACGAGGAAGTCTGCATCGTCGACTAGGCCGAAGGAAGTGTCGTTGGGGACGCTAGTTGAGCCGAATGTGAGGGGCTCGTCGACGGTCCTGTTGCGGAAGAAGTGGTAAGGGAGGACGGATGCGTATTTCTCGAGGCAGACGATGTTGGCGCTCGAGGGACCGCACGTCTCTGCCACAGGTGCAACAACTCCTGGTGGCAGAGATTGCGCGAGCGAAGTAGCCGCGAGAGCCAGCAGTATAGAAGTGTGGCCTGACATGATCGATGCAGGCTGCCGGTGCTCTCCTGACGGATTCGCAAGAGAACTACGAAGGAGACAAATCAATCACCTACTCGTCTTACATTTCCACGTCCGTCTTATGTATTTGCCCAATGCCCGAGGGTCGCTGACATCACCCAGCCATTAACATCATCAGATGCTGACCCCTCTTTCGTAGGAGATGAGCACGATGTCGAACTGACATTGTCCACTACCACTGGCTGGCGTGAGCAGGTGCGATTGCCGGGGCGGGGATCACGATGGGGCAGGATTGAAGATCATGGATGTGGAGTCTGAAGGATGAGGAGTCTTCAATTGCCGAGAGGGAGAAAGGGCTTGAAACACGAGCTTGATCGATGCCAATGCCAGCATACGTCACCGCTTTGTCGGCCATTGAGATAGATCAACAAGGACTTGATCCACGTCAATTTCAATCAATTTGACTTTCTACCCTTTATTATGAGCACGTTGCGCGGGGTCTGTCGATGATCGCATTCTGTACTGCGCAACGGTGTATGTGAAGAACAGCAAAGTGGTCAAGTAATGATCGAAGCCTTTATTTTTGTGCAACTTACACTGGCATCCCGAGTACTATACGGCCTGCGTTGTTGTGGCAGCACACAAAGCAAACAAATATCTACATTTGTCGAAAAGAAACCGCACAATGGCACAAAAAACCAAAGCTAAGACAAGAATAGAAGAGAAACACATCCAAGCCACCCAGTCAAAGACTGATACTCCCCGATCGTTCTCGCATGCAAAATCATATAGAAAGAAAAAGCAGATATGCCGGTTGCGCCCTTGCTCATGAGAAAAAGAAATAGAAAGAAGTTGCCTCAGCGAAGCTCCAGAAGGACCGCCATTATCATCAGTCTCTGTATCTCTGCTCCTCGCTGACTTCGGCCATGTCGGTCAGCCATCTAGAGTTGCCTTCGCTGGTGACTCGACCCACGCCTTTACTGTTCTGTCGCCCAAGGACATTCTGGCTCCCCTGGCTCCTCAGCATGTTTCTGCTCCCTTGACTCTTAAGCCCAGCGTCTGTCCTCGTGCTCGAATGACGACTAAGCATACCATCACTGGCACTTCTCAGACTCGCCCGGTCCATGTCGTCGTTAACCACCCTCAACCTTGTCTTAGGCACAGTGAACATGACTTGCACATCGCGCTGCGTCGCGGCATTTTCGACGTCCCAGTCCTCCTCCGCGGCTTGTGCATCGGAAGGCTCTGGGCCCCAGTCACCGGGATCTGGGTCGGAGTCGCGGTAAGGTTCCCATGTGCCTGCGGGAGCTTGCCAGTCTTTGCGGCCGCGCTTCTGTCGCAGGAGGTGTCCTCCATCCGACGCCGCGCGGCGAGGGACTATTGGGCGGCTTTTGTTTGGTGATGATGAGGCACTGCGGTCCGGGTATTGCATCTGGGAGGGAGATGATGTTGCAGCAGTGAGGCTAAAGCTGCGAGAATCTCCTGTAGATATCGCACCGATCGCGCGGCGGATGCTACCCATGAGACCTTGCGGGCGCTTGCGGGAGTGTAGCGCTGCTGGCACAAGATCCGGCTGGTAAGTCGGGGATACAGGACTGGTGTTTGATCTAGTGTTGGCGGCAGCGGCACGTCCGTATGGGTCATCGCGGCGGCCTCCAAGAAGGGCTTCTCCTTCAGCTTGAAGTTGAACAAAGGAAGTGCGTGCGGTCTTGAAAGACTCTGCATCCGCACCGTTTACGATGTTAATATCCGGGTCAGTGTTAGTACGCGCCCGAGTGATTGAGTGAGGAGATCGGCGGCCAGCTTCGCGCAACGCGATGTGTGGTTCTTCGGAGAAGGAGTGGCGGTCCGGGCTTCTACTGGCACTGCGAGAAGTTATTGTGTGTGCTGCAGCGGCAGCCGCGGCGAGTATGGCACCAGTGCGCGTCGACATGGTGCGAGTCATGGAGTTGCTAGAGTTGGTCGAGCGTTGTGATTGCTCACTGAGGGTGGATGATGTGCGGTCGTCGGTCCTCGATGGTGAGGAACGTCCATTGGAGTTGACAAGAAGTGGCTCATTCGCATGATGATCGATCGTCCAGTTTGGCACACCGTCGTGATCCCATGGGCTGTGTCTCTTGAAAGGCGCAGCAGCCAGACTGGCGTTAGTAGGTACTCGGCGCACGGTGTCCCCTCTTTTCAATGGCGTGTACGGGTGGCTTCCAAGAGGATTCGGTTCTGGGTCTCTGAAAGGGTCGGTTGACCAACGCTGACTTTCTCGTTGTGGCGCCAAGACACGCTCGACTTCTCGGAGCTGTCTCTGAGCTTCAGTCATGTGTTGCTCGCTGCCTCTTGAAGACATCCTAGAGATCACGTCTTCGTCTTCGTGCTCTGCGATTGGGTGGATGTTTCCACTGGCTTGGCTCATGCGCTTGTCGTCGTATCGTGGAGCAGCGTGGTATTGGTAATTCTTTTGTGGCACACCTTTCCTCAGACCACGCGTAGGGCTTGGTTTGTCTGTGAACAGACCTGTCGTATTACCCATCTGATCGGTCTCTTGCTGTAACCATGGGTATTCCTCGTTAGAGCGTGACTGTTGCCAGTAGTCGCCGATGACTGACGGTCCATCTTGCTGTCCGTCCGCTCCGCCTTTCTCCAGGAAGGGTTGACCGAAGGATCCGTCAGATTCGCGTGACTGGATCAGGCGCGTGTGAAGCTCACGTTCGCGTCTGAGCTTTCGGATATACCAGAAGTAGAAGATGATCAGTCCCACCAACAACAAGATGCCAAAGGCGAGTCCCACTCCCAAGCCAGCCTTCTGCGAATTCTTGCTGAGGGCTCCTGGCTTCTGTTCCTCCTGCTGAGCAGCCTCCACGGGTTTTTTGTAGGAGTCGATCCAGCTGTTAGATGTTGTGTTGAAAAGCATCACCTTGTCGTTAAAGGTTGATGAGCTACGGCGAGTCTTCTCGGGTATTGCGGATGAGATAGAGTGTCCGCCAACTATCATCATGATACCTCCAGGCAGCATTGTCGCGCCGTGTCCATAGATACCCTCAGATCCTCCGAGGCTACTGTTGGTTTGTTCCGGAACCGTCCAAGTCCATCCACCGCGGCCACCGAAGCCGACGCCAAATCGCATGACAGCTAGCTGAGGCTGAGCAGGTGTACTAACATCACCCACCCAACCTCCAAAGACAATGACACTTGACCCGTCCTCACTGAGCACAGCTGTATGTCCAGACCTAGGCTCCACTTGTTGGGTGGCCAGCTCGGTGTTTCCGCCTGAGGGTTGTGTAACCGATAGGAAGGTCCAACTCTCTTGAGGTAGGGAGAAAAGGGCGACTTGGGACATGTTGATGAACGCCGTCTGCGTATGACCTCCGAGTAGGACAAAATCCTGCTGTTGGTATTGCGAATTGCCATCGTTTGCGTTGGAGAAAGTCGGTGGTAGTCCAGTTATGGTAAAGCCGGCCTCAGCAATCGGCGGTCCTCGTCCTGGCGCCTGGCTGATGTCGTAGTCCAAATTATTCTCATCAAGGCTTTCGGCCGTTATGGAGAGCATCATGTTCGAGTAGTTACCTGCGCTCGCCCAAGTCTCCGCTGTGCTGTTTGCGAACGGGCACATGCCGCCGAACAAGTAGATGGTCGAGTCCGAGAAAGTTGAGTTCGAATATCCAGAGAATGCCATCCCGGCGGCCAAGTAGTTCGCACCCGCATGTTCGCCCTGCTCACCAAGCTTTTCACTCGTAGACTCATGCTCCTTCCACGTGCCGTTACCAGATTCGCTGCCCTTGTCCGGTGACAGTGTGTAGATCTTTATTCCGTCGGCACCTTGTGAGCAATCCCCTGTGACTGCAAGAATGTGACCATTTGCTGTGTCCATCACAGGCGTAAAAGGTATCTGTTTCCCATCCTCCAAGAACGGGAGGGTGTCCGAGTTGGTGGTGAAGGGCGTGTCACTGGTTGATATTGTTTTTGAGATGTCCAGGGAAAGAAACCTCGCTTGGCCTTGCTGGTCTTGAGAGGGTTCGAATATGTAGGCTAGTGAAGAATTTCTTTGAAGCAGGATTCTTGAGGGATTGTAGGGCAGTGCCTGGCCAGTGACCATGCGAGCCAGCGCCACTGCGGCGAGGGGATTTCGAAGTAATCCCATGCTGAGTATGAGATGTGTGTCGGAAGAGGGACTCTTCAGATGGTGCCGGAGGTGGTTTCGTAGTGCACTTTCAAGCTGCCATCTCGTAGTCGGGCGTGATCATAAGCTGTGTCTCGTCTCGTGTGCTGGCTTCATGCAAGCAAGCGCTCGAGTCGCAAAAAATGCAACGGCTTCAAAACACACACCACGGTCGCAAAGCACCGGCCGCACAAAGTAGAGGGATCAGAGAAGAGTAGGACAACAGCAGAGCAGAAGCAATACCGCGAGGCTGGAGATGTGCGCGGCCGCAAGCGAGTGCAGTCAACAAAACCCCGCAGGATGCCAGCCACGCGTGAGAGTTCCTCGAGTATTGCGCAACGACCAAGAGTCTGAGAGGACAGAGTCTGGCTCCGATCGCCTGCGGTATCCGTTGCAGGGCCCAGGCGGATGCGTAAGAGCGTAGGCCTGACGAGCCGGTTACGGGCCAGTTCGCGTGCACTTGACCTGGATTGTCTAATTGGCCGTGGGGCGGTGCGCATCCCTGTAAATACTTTACGGTAGGGCTCGTCGACCGGACAACAGCGGAAAGTGGCTGGGAAAACGTGGCGTTCGCAGCGAGGCGCGTGTCTTGGACACAGCTTACTCGAGCAACGCTCAAGTTGCTCGACCTCGCACAGATGGACGCCATTGTAAAGACTGGCTGATCTCCTGAGGAGTTTTGAATATACGCCGAACAGATGCAATCACCGTCCAGCGTAGCACATGTCTCTGGCTGCCCAGACCAAGGAGATATCGAGTCGACAAGATTCTCGGGAGATCACCAGATTCTCGTGCCATGCGGGGTCACTGGTCATAGTCCCAATAACTTCCTCGCGCAATTAATATGGGCAGAAAGTACCTTGCATGTGATAGCGAGCGATAAAGACGGGTGCAGGCCTGCAGTGATAGGCCGTGTCTGGGCGCCTCAACGGCTGAGTGTCTCGCTGCCTCGCTCTCGTGTGGCTTTGCGCATTACCGTGAAGTTGGCTTAGAGTTTCGCGCCTTCCACAAAGGCGCTGACTGCTCCTGGTATGGCGGTGCACGCTATCGCATCATCGCACGCGGCTTTGACCAGCCATCATCGCTGCTACTGCTATCTAAAGAGACTAGGAGACCCTGTTGAAGATGGGCATGAATTCTGCGCTGACCACGTCTTTCAATTTCCTGCTAGGCAGCTAAGTATTGCGCAACGATCATCCTGGAACAAAGACTAACGAAGACCACGGTTAGAGTCTCAGACCCCCGAGCAACAACCGTCCCGTTCATCACAAACAGATACACACCGACAGTGACCGACTCATCTCACCTAAGACACCATGAACAGCATGACTTCATTGGCCTGACTGTTCAACTTGTCAAGCAACACAGCTCTGGTTGTTGCGGAGACAAACTTCTGACTGGCGCCGTGGCGCTTTGCCCTGCAGGTTTGAATCGAGCCAGTACGAGCTTGTATGCGGATGGCTCTTTGCTTTCTTCAAACACGATACCAATAGCTGCGGCCTAGACGTGGCAGTTGTACAGCAAACATTCACAATCCCAGCCTTGACGCTTTTCAAACATGTGTCGAGATATGCAAGCAGGATAGGTGCTCCGTCAGACTGAAAAGGCTCTCTGGTGTTTGCTTGTGTTTACGTCGCGTGCGATCTTTAACTTGGATTTTTCTCTTATGTGCTCCTAGAGAAAGACATCGACTGGACATGATTGAGGTGAAAATCAGAACTGCAACGTTTCTGCCTTGATCTTTAGACAAGGACGGCTCATATTACCATGAACAGGTAGAGCATTTGATTTGATTTGATTTGATTTGATTTGATCTATCAGGCTATTTGCGGAGTCCGTATGAGCCGTCCCTGTCCGTTATCCTTCTACTTGATTCTACGCAATCTGTCGCATCCACGTATTCACTCCTATTCCTGTCCTCATGTTCACCTTTTAGGTGATATAGAGTCTAGTCGCTAGACTATCCCTCTCTTCGTTCGTGCTAGTTGTTACTTCTGTACGTGTAGTCGAAGCGACCTGTGTTTTGGAGGAAACCTATCGTTGTCTTAACGACTTTGATATCCGGTTTCCAGTTCTCTCTCTTCCCATCAAGAAATTGGTCAGACTGTCTCATTTTCCTTGTCCCGTAACCTCCCAGAAGAAAGGCAACGTCGTTGTACCTGTCACCAACCGATTCGCGAAGGGTATTCCGCTCCTCGGTCTATTTCGGGCATGTGAGAAGAACGTGTGCGACTGTCTCATCTCCCCTGCCACATCCGCATCGCGCGCTATCTTTCAGTCTTTTGGTGAAAAGGGAACTGTTCAACTAGCAGTGACCAGTTCGCGCTTAAATGAGAATTGCTGTTTAATCCGATGTCATCGCTCCGTAAAGATCAAGCGTGTGTTTGCCTGGAAGAGCTTGGTCGATTTTCCAGGTGTGCTGGCCTGGTGCTTTCCGGCCTGGGCGAAATTCCCTTTTCTCTCGGATGTCCTCGTTAATCAGGGTGATAACGCCTTCGACTTCCCGATACCAGCCAGCTTTTGCTATTGTCGGTAGTCCTAGGGCGTTAGCTGCGGTCCTTGCTGCCCTATCAGCGGCCTCGTTCCCTTCGACTCCTGCATGTGCTGGTATCCATCTAAAGTTGGTGTGAATGTCTTTGTCGTCGAGGAGTTGGAGGTGTTTGACGATCTGCACCACTTGTGCTTGCCGAGACCCAGTGCCGTATCCTTGGGTAATCGCTTTCAGCGCGTGTTGGCTGTCTGTCGTGACAACCAGTCTCGTCTCTGTGACATAGCGTATGGCGTACGCTAGGGCTTCAGATATCGCTGAGAGTTCAGCGCCGAGGGTGCTAGCTGTTGCCTTCCATCCGATGGATTCTTGGTGCACCACCCTTTGCGTCTGCCCTTTGACAAGTACCACTGCGATGCCTGTTAAGTGCTCACCGTTTGCTGCATCCGTGTATAATATCGGGTATCCTGCAATTTTCAGGAGTCGTGCTGTCTCTATTGCTTCTTCTTTGTCCTGGATCTCGACTCTGTTGCTATAGGAGAGCCATAGTGGTTTCGTCCATGCGGGTCTGTACTGGAGGGGTGTCTGTCCGTGTGGCCGGATTCTCGTGTCATGTTCGCGTATCGTGCATTGGAGTGGTGATTTAAGTCGTTGTTGACCTTTACGGGTCCTTATCGCTTTCCTGATCGGGTGGGTCGGTTCGAGTGTGAAGATCTTCGCTGCGTGACTCGCAACCTTCATGTCTAATCTCGTTCTTGTGGCTTCGAGGTAGGCTTCTGCTTCGAGGACTGGCAGTGACACGCTTTTCCATGCCCTTAGTATACATCTGGCCCCAAGTCGTTGGACCTTTTCGAGTGGTCGGAGCAGCTTCGTTTGCCTAGTTCTATCCGCGCTATACCATGTCGATGCTGCATAGTCCATGATCGGTGTCACGCAGCTCTTATAGATCTGACGCATTTGGTTTGGCCTGAGCCCCTTGATGCTCTGAAGGGACATGCAGGCGTACATTGCCTTGTTTGCGACTTTCGTGATATGGGTCGTCATTGTGAGTCTCTTGTCGAGCATGACTCCTAGCACCTTTACGCTTCTCTGTGGCATGATCGCATCGCTCCCAAAGCGTAGCAGTAAGGTATCGTTCGTCTTATGACGTCTTGTGAAATGGATGAGACTGGTCTTATCTGTTTCGAAAATGGCTCCGCTCTGCTTAGCCCACTGCTCCGTGTGTGGGATTATCGTGTCCTGGATGCGCTTTGTCATTTGCCTTTCGTTGTCCCCTATTACCCATGTATTGAAATCGTCAACGAATCCAATGGCGCCTCCTTTCTTGTTAATTTTTCGTTCTACTAAGTCCGCGTTGTAGAAGATGTACAGTAGCGGCGATAGCGGTGATCCTTGGGGTATGCCTGGGTGCTCGATGCCTTTAGGTTCTGACTCGTAGCCGCCAAGCGTGATCTGTGCCGTCCTTTGTGAGCAGAAGTTTCTGATCCATCTTACTGCTTGTTCTGGGACTCGTCTCGTTCGTAGGCGCCGTTCGAGCACATGTGCGTGTACTCCGTTAAACGCTCCTTTTACATCGAAGGATACTAGCGTGAGGATTTTGTTGTTCCTCTATGCGTAATAGATCTTCTCGACGACTAAGTTCAGCGCGTGCTCGGCCGATCGTCGCGGTCGTGCACCAAAGTGGTTGTCTGGAAGGAGTTTGTACTGCTCGGCGATGTAGGATAGTCTTGCGGCGACCACTGCTTCGAGTCCTTTGCTGATCGTTGGAATAAGGGAGATTGGGCGGTAGGCTTTCGGCTTGGTATAGTCGGCCTTGCCCGGTTTCCTTAGGACGACGATCTTGACCGTCTTCCAGCTAAGTGGGACGTGTCCTGTTTCCAGAGATGCCTTGTATAGCTGCAGTAGGTGTGGTCCCACTACTGGCCATATCTCTTTCCATACTCTGAACGTGATCTCGTCTGGACCGGGCGCTTTGTCTGGGCTGCTCTTGGAAATCGCTTCCTTAATTTCTTGTATAGTGAGTGCAGGCCAATCGACCTTATTTCTATGCGTCGGTGCCGGTAGATTGCCTCCGTCTGGTTCTGGTGGTGTCGGGAAGAAGGCGTCCATCAGGACCTCTGCTTTTCTGGAGTCTGTCCGTGCTGTTTCATCGCCTGTCACCAGGTCTGGGATCTGTACTATGCCTTCTCGCCTCCTAGCATACTTGGCTGCTTTCCATACATTCACAGGGTTGTCTAGGAACTCCTTCCAGTGGTTGCGCTTCTGCTGATCGATCGCGGTGTGGAAGGTGCGTCTCGCCGAGTCTGCCAGCTTCCTTGCTGTTTCAGTGTCTTCCCCTCTTCGCCTCAGGGTTGTCACTCTATTACGTCGTGCTGTGTATTCTTCCCGCAGCTCTGTGAGCTCCTTTGTCCACCATCTCTTGTTATAGGGCGACTCCTGTGCTCGCAGGACTAAGTCTTCGAGGACACTTGTCACTGTTTGGGAGAACAGCTCTGCCTTGCATTCGATCTGTGTGGTGCCTAAAAGCGTAGTCGCTGGGTCTGTTAGTTGCAGCGCGTCGCTCAGGCGTGTTCTGATGAGATCCCAGTCTGCGTCTCGGTAGAGTCTCTTTCCTTTCTTTTGGTTTGTGCACGTTTGCTAGGAGTAGAAACTTGTCGAGATCGCCTTATGGTCGGATCCGTGGTCAGTGTCATGTATCTGACATGTAATAAGGTTGTCTCTTATGCCTTCCGATGCTAGGATTAGGTCTACAGTCGATTTCCGATCCAGCGTGGTGTGCTCCCAAGTGGGGGTTCCGGCTTTGAGGAGGGACTGTAGGTCAGTCTCTTGCATGAAGTTGACGATCTGGTCGCCTTCGCTTAGCGTCTTCTTTTGATTTCTCGCCTCTAGTCCTCCCCAGAGAACGTGGTGTCTATTCCAGTCGGCGCAGATAAGGAGCTCTAATGGCTGCCCTTTCTCTTCAGCTTCCTCCTTTGCCTTCGTGATGCTTTGTATCCTTGATCTTATTGTTTCTTCATCCTTAGCAGCATTTGTGTCGGTTCCTGGCTCGTAGCTAGAGACTAAGAGTAGTTCTGTGTTTCCTGTCTGCAGTAGGACTGCTGTCGTGTCGGAGCACTTGATCGGGATTTGCGTGGCTTTGTTCTTCGCATTGACCTATATAGCAGACCGGAAGGCGTACCGGGGTAGAGCATCAGTTCGGTACGTTGTCGGCCTGTAGATCTGCCACCGGCAATCCAGTGGGATAGTCGGTTCGCTATTATTAGGGTTCGCGAAGATGTATAGCTCGACTACACATATCGCTTAGAAGTCTCTAAGAGTTTCGTCGTTGAAGAGACTGTTCTGGACCAGTCTCCTTTTCCCTACATTTAGATGGAGGATTTGTGTCCTGTTCATCTGACGAGGCGTTGCTGTCAGCATCAATCATTTCGATCTCGTGCACGTTCATTCGCGGAGTAGCAGGAGCTGGCTCCTGTGTCTGTGGTTGGCTAGCTGCGTAGGGTGTAACTTTCGTCTGTCGTCGAACCAGTGTCGCTATCGGTTCTGCCGGCGTGGCCTGCGCTGTTCTCGATGGTCTGCCCAGAGTGGAATCGATCGTTTTGGTCGCGTGTTGGGTACGCTCCGGATCGTTTGTGTTTTTGTTCGAATTCTGCTTAGCGATGATTTCCTGGCTTATGCGAGTCGTGCCTTGTTCCTTTGCTGCTTTGCGCATGTTTAGCTCTCTCTGTTTGCCGACGTACTTCCAGTTGTTCGGGTGTTGGGGACATTGCCAATCCATACTACTGTGTCCCGAGGCATGGCATAGTGGGCACTTCAGTTCCGTCCTAGGGCAGACAAAGCGGGAGTGTGCTTTGGAGCAGTAGGCGCACTTTAGGTAGAGCATTATTTCGGTTTGGAACACGCATGCTCCAACTCCAAACACTAACCCTATGTGTTTGAACCAGACTGTAGTTGGAAGAAAGATCACATGCATCACGTAGATGCTGGTGCTTTCAAATACCGACCTTCCTGACTCACAATTCCGACAGCGACAAACATACGAATGTAATACAGTATATGTCGCCCTTGAAAAAAGAGGAAGCTGTGATATTGCTCCCTGCGTCCCGCAATTTCACCCACGTCCAAGTTGGCACAAATCAGCCAATGAGCATGTTTCTCTTGCTTCCGTACATGTGAAATATCTCTCGCACCTAAGGCGATTTGCAGCAATCTACGTCGGCTCAGACGGCATTCTCAAGGGCGCATACCTGAAAAGAAAACATGCAAGATCATGACAGAAGACTGCATGGCATGGTCATTAATTTCCAAAGAACGATGATGGTATGCCCCAAACAGCCTAGCGCGATCTTGCTAAGGATCGAAGCTGTGCTCAGATCGTAGGAGGTACGCTAACAGTGGAATGATGACCTCATGATGCTTATTCGCGACTGGATTGATATGGCGCACGACTCTAGAGGCAAGCCAGCATGACGCTTCGAGGAAAGCCGTTGACAACTGCAGTGGTCATTGTAAGTACGCCCGTCTCCGCGCTCGCCCCTCTTCTGTGTCTACATCTCTCTATTGTTTCATATCGAGCTGACTCCTCATCTGCCATGACAGACGGCGGGAAACCCTTGCTACAGTCTCAAGGATCGCACGCGCGCTACGACATGGCTCCCAACACGGAGAATCAGAAGCGCAGGAAGGTGTTGGTCGTGGGTGCTGGTGCTGCTGGTACGTATCGAATGTCTCACACAACACGAGAGTAGACAATGACTTGCAAGCGAACAGGCATGTCCTGCGCACATCACCTCGCCGAACACCCCGACAAATTCGATGTGACCCTTGTCGACGCTGTCAACTACTGCGGTGGTCAAGCCTACAGTGTCCCACTTGACAAAGAGAAGACAGGAGCCTCATGGCTCAACCAGGGTGTCCAGGGCGGTTCATACATCTTCCACCATACCATGACCATGTTCTCGCGCAATGGGTTCTGGGCAGATCCCGTCAAGCTTCAAGTTAGTTTTGGCAAGGACGACCAGTTCTGGACAAACGTCTTCCCGACAAAGATGCTAAAGAAGCACGCGAGCGAGGTGAAGAGGTTCTTCTACATGCTCAAGATCATCCGCACCTTCGAGATCTTCTTTGCTCTGCTGCCGATCAAGTACCTCGTCAAGCTCTTCTGGTTCAGCACAGAGTTTGCCAACGTTGTTGCACTACCCATGGTCGCTCTCTTCCTCGGAACTGGCAATTACGCTCCCGAGGTGCCATCTATGGTCCTCGAGCGTCTCTGCACAAGCCCGACATACGGAATGTGGTATCCTCCAGACAAGAACAGCATCGCCTCGAACCAGCCGCCAATGGTGGTCTTCCCCAACTTTAGCGAGTTTTACGAGACCTGGCGTAAGAATTTGGTCAAGAAGGGCGTCACAGTTCGCCTCAGCACCGAAGTCACCCGGATTACGCGCCGTGACAAGACTGGCGTGACGGTCAAGATCATTGGCCGCACACCAGCTAAGGATCACCACAATACCGACTCAGCCTGGGTGCCTGACAGCGTTGACAACTCCAATGCCGACGCCGACAAGGTGGAGACGACTGAGGAGTACGACGAAATTGTCCTCTGCGTCCTCACCGACACAGCCAAGCGCCTGCTGAAACCTACCATCACTACACTCGAATCCAAGATTCTCGGTTCCGCCAAATTCGCAAACGACGTGACCGTCACCCATACCGACGCAGACTACATGCGCAAGCACTACGAAAACTTCTACAACCCCGACCAAGCCGTCACCGAAATCAACGGCCAGTCCATGCAAGAGCGCACCGACTTCGCCAAAGACAACTTCAAGCCCATGTACCTCATCAAGATGTACCCGCAAGACCTGACGAAGTTGGAAATGTGCTTCGACTGCACCAACTACCAAGCCCAATTCCCACCCTCCGTCCCCTTCGACAACCACGTCTTCCAGACCATCTTCCTCAACAAGGAGCGCGACGGTCACCTGTGGTCCATCGACCAGATCGACAAGAGCAAGATCATCCGCAAGGACTGGTGGCACCAGCTCTGCCACTCCTTCACGCACTACCTCTTCGTCGTCCCCTGGATGTGGCTGCTGCAGGGCAAGCGCCACACGCGCTACGCCGCCGCCTGGACGATGGTCAATGCGCATGAAGTCGCTTGCATCTCCGGCATCAGCGCCGCTGTCGACTTGGGCGCTGATTATCCCGAGGATCTCGAGCGGGACCAGTTCGCGCTGCTGTCTTTCAGATTGTATTACCTCCTCGCGTACGGACGCTGGTACCGCAGGAAGGCGACGAAGAAGTCGAAGGAGGGCGTCGGTAAGGACTATGCTAGTGGACTGTATGGCTCGGTCTATCAAGGTCCAGGAGTGAACGCGAAGTCGGACCGTCTGATTTGGAGGAAGGAGGTTGAGGCTGGAAGGAGCTTGGAAAGCTTTTGAGGGGCAAGCTGAGAGCAGGCACTGGATAATCTGAGACAATGTTTAGATTGGTTATCAATTTGTCTGTACATTGCTGCAGGTGTACTACGTGTCACCGAATTCTCCCCGGGTCAAGACCATTTAGAATCCCATCGCCTGGAAGACGGAAAACGCAAACTCGACTGCTTTTCGAAGGAAAAACGTGTGAATGCCCATGACAAGGCTCTCAGCTACCGCGGTGGCAGCCATCCACCCTTCTGTAATCAAGTATATCAGTTCGGTGTTGACCGATTGCTTTTCCAGTCAGTAGCAGATTCCTTGCCTCTAGCTTCTCGCGTCAGCGATATGCACTTCGCACAATCTTCTCCCAGCACATGGATTCTGACTTCTTGGTAGGAGAACGCGAGCGACTCATTTACCAGTCGTCTTGCGGTATTGGGAAGCTTGCATCATGCGCAAATCATGACCGCTTCCCGCTTTCCATTCGCGAGCAGAGTGGCGGGCTGATTCTTTGCTGGAGTCGTGGGAGAGTGTCAGGACTCCAGTGATGTAGTTCCCGACTGTGTATGTTTTGTCGGCGGGGAGCAGACCTGCAACCAATCAGTGCACTGCACTGGTAGCAGAGGGCTCCACTGATTCGCTGATTGATTATATAATCAGTGCACTGATTAGATAATCGTGTCATGCTAAGATAGTAGTATCTCAGAATATAAGGAGTCGTGTTTTTTTTTCGAAGATTTGGCCGTAGAGGTGCCTATTAGTGAAGTAATCTACCTATAGTCATTCATGTTTATGGTATAGCACCTCATCGTCGCTCTTGTGAGTAGTGTTAGGGATAGGGAGCTGATCGCTGATTAGTGTACTGTCTGCTCGTTGCACCGCCTGTTCGAATAATGCTCTGTCGAGTGTCACAATACTACTTCCCTACCAACTCCATAGGCATGATATCTCCTGCCTATGCTCCCCTAAGAGCTACTGCTATTATAGTACGAGAAGCATACCTCCTTTGCTAAAAACACGCTCCGGATCATCGCTATAGGCCAGTGTCGAATAGATGTTAAAAGCCATTTTTGCGAGTTGTGGCTATATAGTTAGTTTGCTTACTCAATAGGGGATTAGCGACTACTCTAAAGGCACCTGCGCCTACTGCTTATCTAGGTACGCTTTGAACTAATCGACTTGAGTGTTCTGATCGTTATCCAGTGGCATCTATTCATCGCAGATAGTGGTTGAAGGCGATGAGGTCAAACCAGCATGCTAATCACTGTCGAGATCCTTATATTGCTTCTATAAGGCCCTAACCGCTTCTTTGGCTTCTATGATCCGATCCATTAAGGCTTCTTAGCCCAGTATCGTTCGAACCAGCGCCACTTCAGACGTGGGTGAAGTACTACTGCTGCGCAGTAGATTAGTGTAGCATCAGTTTTGTTAAAATAGACTTCAAGCTTCTGCCACGCGAGATTGATGTTGGTTGGGACTCCGATAGTTCATCTGTTGGAGGCACCAATGTAGATGCGATGTCAACATGAAAGGTACGAATTAATGCTCGTTAGGCAGAGAAATCCGTAGATGGAAATCTCACAGTAAAGACACAGCCAGGGTGGTCGATAAACAAACCGAATTTCAAACGTTTGTTTGGTTTGTTTGAGGCTTGGCAAACAAACTCAAACCATGAGATGGTCAAACAAACTCAAACTATAGGGCTAGTTTGTTTGAGTTTGTTTGAACAGGTGGTATAGGTAGATTTTTGGTGTTGTAGGTGTAAGTGAATGACCCAAATCATGACCCCAACCCTGACCCTACGCGCACGGAGGCGACTCCGAGCCAATCACAGCCTGTTTTGGCCGCAATCTGAGACCTCCGAGACCTCCGCAGCGGGCAAATCGCGCTCATACGCGAAACGCGCTCTCCATGCTCAAAGTCATTATTATCTTCACCATTTTATCTAACTACCAACCAACGCAGTATGGCCTCTGAAAATCACACAGAGTCAGCTTTAACCTCTGAACTAGATGATCTGACAGAGATATATCAATTATCTGGCCTACCGACCGAGCACCAATCGCGCAGGACTCCAGGAGGCTTTCTTATCCGAGGAGACCGACTTCCAAACTGTATACCACTCCCTGGCAATAAGAAGCTACTACGATCATGGATCTGGCAATACGGCGAGTCTGTGGGCTATATAGACAATAACAAAGATGTCACAAAGCAATGGGTTTGCTTGATCTGTTACAACAAGACGCCTACTCCGTCACAATCAACGATGATGATCCCTACCGACAAAACGACTACCAAAGTGATCGATCATCTCGAAGATCTTCACCAATTCGACAGGCTTGGTAACAAATTACTACCAGATGAGTCTAAAAAGCGAAAGAGAGCGTTCTTTGAGAATTGGAGCGAACAGCAAGCCACACACAACACGACTTTTGATGAGATTGGATGGCGGAGCGCCTACATCCGTTGGGTGGTCACAAGTGGTATATCCCTTCGACAATCGACCTCAGATGAATTAAGGGCCCTTCTGTGTTTTCAGAACCCACGATTAGCAGCAGTGGTTCCACAATCCCATGGTACTACACGTAAATGGATCATGGATGACTTTGCAAGGCACAAAGAGACGATTATTCGATCGATCGCCAATGCAAAGGGAAAAGTCACTATCTCCTTTGATGGATGGAAGGCCAACAACGACGTCCTTGACCTACTTGGTGTCGTTGTGCATTACCTTTCAGATGACTACAAACTCCACAACGTGGTTCTTGCAATGTGCAATACCCTTGGGAGTCACACTGGCGCCAATATTGCTGATCATCTGTTCGACGTCCTAAAGGATTATCAGATCAGTGGGAACCAAATCGCCTACTTTGCAGCAGATAATGCCACCAACAACGACACAGCCCTGAAGCACCTCTCAGAGCGTGTTACCCTTGATCCAGTAACTTCGAGACTTCGCTGTGCTGGCCATATTTACAATCTAGTATGCACTGCAATCCTCTTTGGAGTCGACAGCATTGCTCTCGAAGATTCGCAGTATGACTTCTCACAACCACAAGATGACTCCGAGACCGAGCGTATAATCGAGGAGCTTGACACCACCTCAAGGAATGGCTCTGAAGAACAACAACACCGTGCTCAACAAAGGCACGGTCCTATTGGGAAGCTCCACAATCTCGTCACTCATATCAAGGCCAACAACTCGCGGATCACCTTGTTTAACAGTAAGCAACGAGAAGCCACGATGACCGGCGAGGCCGAGAAGATCTTGAGGCTCGTCACCAACGGTGGTATTCGATGGAACAGCACTTACCTCATGATTGAACGTGCGATCAAACTTAAGGATGCCCTAACGCTCTACCAAGGCGATGCCGAGTCGTCTATTCACGAGGACGACCTCCTGACAAAAGACGACTGGTATGAGCTTTGCCAATTCAAGGAACTCCTTGAGCCAATCCATGAAGTATCTATGCATGTTCAGAGCGTTGGCACGACAGCTGGAGCACTTCACAACACCCTCACGTCGATGGATTATCTCCTATACCACCTTGAAGAGCGAAGGAGTCAGCCTGGCAGTCCCTTTTTTATGGCTTGCCTCAATCTTGGCTGGCTGAAGATAAAGAAGTATTATGAGATTACTGACCTCAATCCGGCATATATTATGGCTGTGTTCCTAAATCCTCACTACCGCCAGATCTGGTTTGAGGAGCATTGGGCTGCAACACCTGAGTTTGTGAAGATCGCTCAAACAATAGTAGACGAGCAATACGCCGCAGCAAAGCGTACCTACAACATTGACGCTCCTGAGCGTTCCTCAATATCACCGCCGGCCAAACGAAAAGAGGTCAAGGGGTATGCTGCCTGGAACAAGAAGCGCTCCTACACTCAATCTACTGAGCTCCGCGATGAAATCACAAGGTATAGGAACATTGCTGATCCGCCAGATGCTCAAGATCCTTTGGATTGGTGGAAGTTAAATCAAGATGACTACCCTGTGTTGAAGCATCTAGCATTCACTACATTAGCAGCACCGGCCTCGACTGCAGCCGACGAGCGTCTATTCAGCATTACAGGTAACGTTGTTGATGAAGAGAGACCTCACATAAAGCAAGACCTCGCCGAAGGTCAGCAGTGCCTTCGCTCGTGGTACGTAGAAGGCCTTATTTCATGACCACGACCTCACAAACAACGACTCCGAGCGCGCTGTCACTCAATCTCATGACCTCACAAACCACGACTCCGAGCGCGCAGTCACCTTACCTCACGACTCACAAACCACGGCTCCGAGCGCGCAGTCACCTTATCTCACGACTCACAAACCGCGACTCCGAGCGACCTCACAAACACGACTCCGAGGAGCGCGCGACCTCAAAAACACGACTCCGCCGTCGGCCTATACCACACGACTCCGAGCGTACGAGCGCACGTCACTTCATTACCTCAAAAGAGCAAGGAAGGCAGGAATTACAGCCAAATTTGGTGAGGAGCGTGCCTCAGATACCTCAACACCTCTGAGGACCTCAGGAGCGGCTATACCATGAACAGGAGGCATCACGCAAGATTGGCAACTTCAAAAGAGCAAGGGAGGCAAGGATTTGGTGAGGATTACATACAAAAGATGCCTATGAGGCTATATACTAGTTGCAAGGGCGGATACTTCACAAACATAATACTTTGGAGCCTGAGGCTACTATACCATTCAAACCTCACAAACAAACTCAAACTGGCATCCTGATTGGTCAAACAAACTCAAACCGGCGCTCTGATTGGTCAAACAAACTCAAACTGAGGCCTCAGTTTGAGTTTGTTTGTTTATCGACCACCCTGGACACAGCTGACGTCTACTGCGGATACAAATTCCACCAGATCTCAGCACTTCCAAGAGCATGATCAAGAGCCAAGTAAGTATGTTTGCGCGGACTGCTGCGAAATGGTCGGGCCATCTGTGGGTCCGCAGTGCTTGTTCTCCCGTATGATGACAAAGTCGAAGGATTGACATCCGTGATCCGCAAGGAAGCTTGGCGACGTCGCCGCATGCAATGTTGTGGAAGACGGAAGTCGACTCAACCAAATCGACACCAAGGCTCAGCATGTCAAACGTTGATGGAAGTTTTCGTTTCGTACATTATCAGCTCCGAAACCCAAACAACGCAGTGAAAACGAGCTCTGTTGATTCTATGGTCACAGATAGAAGGATCTTCATAAAATAGTTCCCATTAATCGTCTTCTGTCGAGAAGCGAAAGTGGCGGACAGCAGCAAGGGTTAGTTTGTTGCTGTCTTATTATTAAAGACCACTAGATTCGATAGTCAAAAAAGAAAAAAAGAAAATCGAGTGCACAGCCCAGCGAATACACTCCATCAGCCAATCTTCGCAATATTGCAATCGACCATCGCTGCACATCATCTCGACTCCGCGCATTATGACCTAAAGCCCAAGAATGCTGAGAAGGTTGAGATTGAGCGTGTTGCCACTGAGCACGTTTGAGCAGGTGAGGACATTCTGGATTGGCTTACGTCAGTACTATACGACATGTAGAAGTTCCGAGGGAGTCCCAAACCACATACCAGCAATCCTGTCGTTTGGCAGATGTATTGTTCGGAAGGCTCGCTGTTGTCCCAACCTTTGTGCCACTTGCCGTCGTGGTGGGAGACCTTGTATTCATCGCGAGCTTCGATTGGTGCAGCGGTGGCAACAGTGGCGGCGGATGCGAAGAGGAAGATCTTGGAGAACTGCATGGCTGCTTGTGGAGCGAGAGATCGGGTTTGGTTTGTTATTGTTGTTCTTTGGGATTGATGAGATGGAGATTGTGAGTCGACGATAGCAAAGAAGAGGAGGACTGACAGTGTTTATGTACCCCGACCCGAGTGCTTGGATGTATACAACCTCGTACACTTGGTCGTAGTATCAATGATTTCACCCCCGATCGTCGTAGGAGGTTCAGCTCAACCAATACCACGGTACCACATATCGATAAAATGGCGCAATAGTCCGATAGGTACCGTAGAGCCAAGGTAGAGGTCACGAATGCTATTGCTGTGTGGTCAAACACTGGATCCTGCGGAACGACGTATGCCGACTCATTTGGTGCACCTAGTACCGACCCCGCCTTGTGAGCCAAGAACATGGAGGGTGGTTTATGAATCTTAGCCACCTATAACAGCCGCATATTATAGCTGTTCTGCCGTTGAGGGTCATTCACCCATGTGGCGAAACGAGCAGAAGTTGGCCCCATCTTACCATTTCTGACGATAGGTGAAATGTTTTCTGCAGCATTAGAGAGCGAGATGTTCAGCTCGAACGGGCGATTATTCGATATGCCAGTCCTTTGATTCGCAAATGCATTCCATTTCGATCGCTCCTGATGAGATTAATAACATATGATCAGCGTGTTCGATACTCCAGTTCAAGATCCTGGACCCTTGGACGGATCTGTCACCAGGCTGGCCAGTCTTGAGATTCTTGGTACTGTAGATCGGCGTGAACATCTCGTGCTATATTCATTTTTTCTAACGGCTAGTCGATGCCAAGTGAAGGAAGTGCGGAGATTTTATGCGTCTCCTGCATACAGGATCTGGATCTCTCAATGGGGTAGTTCGCCATCCATGACACCTTGGCAATGAATTCTAATTGAAGGCGATCAACATGTGTCCAACGAGAGAGCCCAGCAGTCCCGCAGCGCGCATCCTTACGCTCGCAGCCCTATATGCGAACATTCCGCGACCGTATTTGAAGTTTGCAGGAACACATATTGATGCAGCATGTGTGCTCTCAAGGAGTAATGCATGCATACTCGGAAACAATAGCAGATGCCACCTTGATTGAGCTCCAAACGGACAGCCGCGTGGAAGTCCAGATTACCATTCGGAAGATTCCCCTCATCCCATCCAGTGATGTCTTAGCCATGGAGGATACTATCATTGATCGTCGCCAGTCGTCTGACTCGTCCCTAAGTCCCAAAGGCGCTGTAACCTGCTGATCGGACTCTCAGAGAGGCCGAAGTGCGTAGCATTATGAGAGATTTAGAGTCATCATTCGGTCCAGACGTATCGCGTTGCGCATACCGGCCGGTGCAAGCTCTCATTGGCTGCCGGCGGCGACAAAGACCAAAGACTCCGTTCGAGGGCAGTGAATTGCGGTAGACACTTACCCGTGTACATGGCGCCCAGAGACTTTCTGGGTGATCACCGGTGCCTAGAGCCATCCTATTTCGCCATGTGTGCCACGAGTGAGACAGCATAATGTAGATCCTCCAGCAGAACTCGGTCATGCTGTGAGCTCACTTTCACCACATCAGCTCGATCGACAAACGACAGGACTGAAAAGGGAAGCCTGGGACACGGTAGCTGAGAAATCCAAAAATTCTTCCGCCTTGCTGCAGCGAGCGCCCATTGCTACATGTCGACGTTGCAGATACGATGAATTCTCTAGTTTTGAAGAGTGATGGTTGCCGATGTAATCCCGCGCACGACGTGTAGCTATGTATTGCAATGAATGCAGGAAATCATTCAAGTCAACACTGATCCAAGGTCAGTGGTGCATCGACGAGGGCATGGCAGCAACCTCGCAAGTATTACTCCGCGGTTGCAAAAGAGCCAAGAAGTACAAATTAGGTAACGTTGTCTCAGAAACTAAAGTCTCTTACGAGAGCAGGATGCGAGATCGACCGTTGGGAGTTCAGGGTCCTTTCAGAATGTGTTGCGGCTGAGGTTGGCATTTGAAAGTCTACCAGAGATCGCGACTGAAAGTCATGTGGGTGAATTCATACAGGACGAGAGAGAGAGAGAGAGGTTGAGATGTGAAGTTCGGATACCTTTTTATGTGGACGGAGGCGAGGTACATGCTCTCTCTCGTCGCGACTTCATATGGGAGGTAGTGATCGCGGCTACCTTGCCGAGATTGGCTGCCGATTGCGTGATGATTCCTGGCATTGCATTTCCCAACTGATATTCCTGTGGCGCGACGATGATGAATAGAGCTCATATATGGAAGCGCTAGCCAACGCGCGACAAGGCAGTCAACACCCGAATTCCTGTACACACGGAAACCCATGCGGTATTGCTCGACCACGCACTGTCCACTTTCCAGCCTTCAATTGTGATGGGAAAAAACAGGCCGTCATCATTTTCGTTGCTCAGTGAAGACGATATCCCTTCTTCTCACCGGAGGCATCCTACAATGATGGTTTACTGTTCGCAATGACCAAAAAATGTGGTCAACCCCTTGGAGAGGAAATTGAAATAAAATGGTGGCGTGGAATAAGGATATAATACAGTTATGAAACAGAGTCGCGTGGTATTCTTACAGTACCGGTCTGCCCAATGGCTTTATGGGGACTAGTGACCAGAGCAGGAATGAGGCTGGTAATGAGAAGGTTGAAGTGTGGGAGTAGAGGCTGGTGCTCAGTGCCCCCGAGAGACATCCAGGAAGGCTCTGTTTGAGGCGGCGATGAGTGGTGCGGCTGAAAGTCTGTACGAATCCTGCTTTTGGCTTCATTGGATCGCCATCAGTCGTAGTTCAGCGTAGTGTCCGTCATGTCTGTTGGAAAAGCGTTCAATCTCTCGTTCCTTGAACAAGTTCATTCTCACAAACCAAGAATCCTGCTCGCCCTCATTCTCACGCCTTCCCAGCTGTTCAACTTCGGCCTGACATCGAGGTAAAAGTTCAAGCCCTTTCCCATCAAACCCTCTCCCTTCCCAGAGTAGAAATCAATCACATAATCCACATGCTTTCCACAACGATCCACTACCCAGTCATGTCGGTCGAAGGGCAGCGCATATCCAATGAAGTTATTCCACCTCGCTTTGGGCGTCAGGGCTTTGCTATCGCCCGCGAAACTGACCAGCTTCGGCCCACCGCACGCTTCCGAGCCCTGACCCTCTTCCCACTTCTTGATCTCGCTCCAGGCGCGCTCGTTGACAGCATTGTGAATTGGCACAACAGAAGACATGTCCTGCTCCTGGGCCTCGTGGCCTTTGCGCTTCATGGCGTTGAAGAACATTTCTTGCGAGGGGTAGATCCAGTTTCCGGAGGCTTCGTCATGGCCTGTGTCGCGCTCGGCGTTGGAGGGTAGGGCGGCGCGTTCGGCGGCGTTGAGAGGCTTGCCGGCAGTGGAGAGGGAGCGGGGGATGGTGGAGATTTCGCGGTGGGAGTCGAGGCCGGCGGATGCGCTGGGTTGTGGTTGGGAAGGCGAGGATTCGGATGGAGGAAGTACCCACAGGCCGGAGTCGAGGGAGAAGCGAGCGTTGGGAGGGAGACGAAGGCGCATACGTGGAGGTGAGGACGATGATGATGATGTGATTGGAGGTTGTGGTGTTTGCGCCTGTTCATGTTGCTTTTTGGCTTTTGCTGCTTCGAGCCATTTCTGGCGGGTCTTGTCATCGACAGGGCACTTGGCCTCGGGGTCCATGTCGGCGGTGCGCATTGTTATTGTTGTGATGGCGTTATTGCAATTGGATGGATGGATGGATGCAAAGAGAAGGAAAAGTGAAGCTAGGATGGAAACTGATGATAATAATGATAATAATGATAATAATGATGATGCATGATGATGATAATAATAATAATAATGATGATGATAAATTATGCACAAGCGAATCTTCAAATGCTGTTGCACAGACCATGTTGTATAAGGTACGGCTCGAACAAACGCTTCCCTGCATGGTATGGTACAGTACAGTAGTAGCACTAGCACGCGGATAAGAGTGGGCAGGGCAAGGGTAGGGGAAAGGGTAGGGGGAAGGGTAGGGGGAAGGGTAGGGGCAAGGGTAGGGGCAAGGGTAGGGGCTTCTGCAGCAAGATGATGTGGGGAAACTTTCGCCCTCGAAACAACAATCTACTGTACGAGAGTCATTTGTTGATATCGATTATATCTCCTCTCCCCTGCTACTACTACCACCCATATACCACAACATCCTCTTCCTCTCTACCAACAACACCGCAACAATAATGGCCACCGATCACATCTACCGCGCGAGCACCTTCGCCCCTGTCAACATTGCCGTCATCAAGTACGTTTCTCATTCACCCCAGCACTCACTCCCACTCATCCATTTACCTCCCTCCCCTCATCTCTAACCCCTCCATCCATCCACAGATACTGGGGCAAGCGTGACACCAAACTCAATCTGCCCACCAACTCCTCCCTCTCCGTCACCCTCTCCCAAGACGACCTTCGCACCCACACCACCGCTTCCTGCAGCTCCACCTTCTCTCAAGACTCCCTCACCCTCAACGGCAAGGACCAGGACATCTCTGGCGCCCGCACCCAAGCCTGCTTCCGTGAGCTCCGTCAGCTACGAAAGGACGTCGAGGCCAATGATGACAGTCTGCCCAAGCTTGCCGACCTGAAGCTCAAGGTTGTCTCCGAGAACAACTTCCCTACAGCCGCCGGCCTGGCCTCCAGTGCAGCAGGCTTCGCTGCTCTCGTCCGCGCCATTGCCAACCTCTACCAGCTCCCCGCTACTCCCACCGACCTCAGCAAGATCGCTCGTCAGGGCTCTGGCTCGGCATGCAGGAGTTTGTTCGGCGGCTACGCTGGCTGGCAAAAAGGTGAACAGGAGGATGGCAGTGACAGCTTGGCATACGAAGTCGCTCCCGCCAGCCACTGGCCCGACATGCGCGCCTGCATCCTCGTTGCCAGCGCTGAGAAGAAGGATGTCTCTTCCACCAGCGGCATGCAAGCCACCGTCGCCACATCTGCCCTCTTCCAAGAGCGCGCCAACAACGTCGTCCCCAAGCGCATGGTCGCTATGGAGAAGGCCATCCACAACCGCGACTTCGAGGCCTTCGCTACTCTCTCCATGAAGGACTCCAACAACTTCCACGCCACCTGTCTCGACACTGCTCCACCAATCTTCTACATGAACGATACCTCCCGCGCCGCCGTCAGGCTGTGCGACGCCATCAACGACGCCGCAGGCAAGGTCGTCTGCGGCTACACCTTCGACGCTGGCCCAAACGCTGTCGTCTACTACCTCGCCGAGAACGAAGAGCGTGTGGCCGGCACCTTCAAGACTTTCTTGGGCGACAAGACTGGCTGGGAGAACAAGGCGGTCAAGAGCGATGTGCAGGTGCCTGAGGGCAACGAGGTTGCTGTTGAGGCTCTGAAGAAGGGCATTAGCCGCATCATCATCACTTCCGTGGGTGATGGTCCCAGGAAGACCGAGGAGCACCTTTGCTAGAGAACATGCAGGCAGGCACAAGAGGACAGGAAGCATGAAATGAAGTAGAAGGAGAGCATCATCGGTCTGTTGCATGTATTCTCATGATACCCACGCATCAAATATATTACCGACTAATAGAAAAGTGAAAAACTTATGATTTATCATGACAGTGCACACCTGCGGGACTCGAAGTTGGGCTGGAAGCGAACATTTTCATAACCATCCGTCCATCTTACAAATTCTACCATAGAGCCCATTTCATCGTGTCTAGCATTTCTCCCTGTCTTCAGCGATTCACTATCGCCATTCAGACTCGTCCATCTTCTAGGAAAATATGCCCATTGAGAATGACGCGCATCATGCCCTAATGCAGCAGTGGAGAAGTTCCTCCGGCCCCGAATCTGGACGATCTCATGTTTACTACACCTCCGAAATGCCCTGCAATGATGCCCTGCAATGATGCCCTGCAATGATGCCCTACAACAATGCCCTGCAACAATGCCCTGAGTCTAACATTGACCCCTCCAATAATGATATGGAAGCTGCAGCGGCATCCCGTCATCAATCTTCCGCCAATGCTCTCTTGTTCTCCACTGCGCGCTGGTGGAAACAATTCTCGGCGTATTCATCCAGCCTGTAAGTGGAAATCATGGCTGTCCATCATCAGTATAAAGGTTCCACTTGGTGGTACTTTCAACGATCACCACGATCCTGTTCCTTACCCATCATGTGGTCCTCTCTCTTGGCCCCACTTCTACTAAGCACAGTCTCCGCCACCATCCTGCAAAACGGCCAAGTGCGTCCGAACAACTACACTTCCACGGCCATCCCCGCCATAAGCCCATCAGACACCACCTGGCGAACCTACCCTCCCTCTGCACCCGAGCTATCCTACAAAGGTCGCTGGGACGACCAGCACATCTCCTGGTGGTCCGCACCCGGTCTGAAATTCGGCTTCCAAGCAGAGAATGTCGCGCTGAGCTTCGGCAAGCATACCTCCCAAGGCGTCTTGCTCGCGTACCGCCTCGATGGGCAGGACTGGTCTTTGACGAATGTCACTGCTAATTCGACGCAGTTGCTCATCAAGCCTAGCACGCTGGGCTACAATCTCACGGCTGCGGATGAGGTGAAGACGCTAGAGGTGAGAGTCACTAATTGGGCTTATGGCGTGCAGATTGCTGGCGTGCATGTCAGTGGTGGTGACGATGCGAGGATTGTGAAGATCCCGGATTACACGCGCACGATGGAATTTATCGGCGACTCGCTTTCGGCTGGGCAGTATGGGACTCTTGAGGGGATCAGCAGCGCGCCTTGGGGGCTGATGTATGGATTGGGACATGTCGAGTTCACGATCTCTGCGTACCCGGGCATCTGTCTGCATAACAGCCGATGCTATGGTGAGTCGAGATGATGCCCTTTTTTTTCGAACATCGCGCCGGCTAACTTGTCCATCCTCACAGACAACATGCACGGCCAAACCTACCAATGGCTCCGCACCTCCGACACAGGCGGCCGCGCCCTCGACCTCTACGGCGACAACCCCCCCTCATGGAACTTCACTGCGCACCCCGCCGCCGACATCACCCTCATCAACATCGGCACCAACGACGCCAACCCCGTCAACAACATTTCCGCATCGCAGTTCACCCAGAGCTACATCGACCTCATCACCACCATCCACAGCACCTGGCCTTCCACTCAAATCATCGTGCTAAGTCTCTGGGGCGGCTTCGGCGCCGTCAACTCGACGTACACGCAGAACAGCGCTTTGGCGCCGGAGATCGATAGTGTTGTTAAGCACTTCAACAATGGTTCGCTCAACACTCGAGGAGAGTGTTCGGCTTGCTACGTGTACTACTTCAATACGACGGGGATTCTGCAGCATAATGATATTGGGCCGCAGTACCATCCGACGGACGTGGGGCAGATCAAATTGGCGAGCCAGCTTATGATGTATGTGAAGTTGGTGTTTGGGTGGGAGTTCAGGCAGACGGGGCCGGAGGTGCAGCATGAGACGCTTTATTGGTGAGTGGTTTTTTTCTTTTTCTTTTTCTTTTTCTTAAGTGGTGATGGCCTGGACGTGGAGGTGGTATCTGCGATGAGAGGAAATGAGCTGACGATTATGCTGTAGGAACGATCAGGGGAGCTACTAGGTTTTTGTTGTTGTTGTTTGTACGCACTGTCAGAGACGCTGATGGAGAGATGTGTGTGAGGTTGGAGGCTGATGGTATGATGTACCTGGCTTTGGGTCTAGGGCTTTTGTATCACAAGCCGAAGCTCGACTTGCATTTGACAGACATATAAAAAAAACCGTCCACTGTACCAACTGAACACCAAATACCCTTAACTGAATAGGCCCATCCCTCCAAGAATTATCAGCACATGCTCAGTTCTGCCCTAGTACAAGAACTCCAGAATTCTTCTCGTCCCACAACTCCGCCACGGAACTCCTCAACCAAGCAACAACAGTCCCAATTCCGCCACGAGACTCCTCAACCAAGCAATAACAGTCCCAATTCCGCCACGAGACTCCTCAACCAAGCAACAACAGTCCCAATTCCGCCGGATCCTCAAGCAACACTAGCGGCCCAGCAACGACACTCTCGTCAGTCGGCGCCCCCTTCTCCGTCGCCAGAACAACCTCGAAAATTCCCTTCGGCTCCAAAGCCATCGGCACCTGAACGCGCATCGTCTGCGCATCCAGCGGAACTGAAACGTTCAGCAAGCCATGGAAGAACACCGCATAATAGTCCTGTCCCTCCTGAAACCGCAGCGTCTTCTCGCCTCGCCACCGCTCACACTCAACGTGTCATTCGCACCAGGCTTGCACGCTCTTCGCCCCAGCAGCACTCAGCCTCGGCAGCCCTTGCCGCGGCGATGGATGAACCGGGTTCTCGACCGGGCACGATCCATTCACAACCCAGCTGTTAGTGAAGTCCAAGATCTGGTTCGCGTACGGGAAGTGCGTGTAGCTCGGCCCCAGCGAACGGACTAGCCTTCCAGTTGTTGATCAGCGACCAGGTGTTATGCCTCGTTTCTGCCGAAGCGATCGCCACGAGCGCGTTTGCAGCTCGAGGCCAGTGAGGAACGCCATGCTGGAGATTTCGATCACCGTCTGCCTCGTATCGCATTATCTCGCGGAAGGTTGAGGCTCCGTGGTGGTCTACTGTGCATCACGTTCTGCCAACGTTCCCTGCCATCGGGAGCTTCAGGAGCGTTGTCGTTGACATGCTTTCATAGTATTTAGCGTTGGCCTACAACATATTTCTTTGCCCTTGTGGTATCGAAATCTCTGGTGAGCTGCATGTCTTCTGGCAGGACAAAGAACTTCGACTTTGTCCCCGATGTACGGGTCTCAAGGGGTAGTTGAAGCGAGATCTTCAGGACAGCAGAGAAGCTCAAAACCCATCCGAAATCGGGCTCAAGGAGCTGACTACGTGCGCTACGAAGCTGCAGATACCAGTTCGCAGCGCCGAAGATTCGCATTCCACTGAGTGTACGAGCATCAATGCCACTGCTTGTGGCGCGTGTGGGACCTATGGTCATTATTTTGACTCCGCCGGGATTCGACAATGGAGTCGTGCTCAATCTTGGGATGACGGAGTTTTTTGATATCCCGTTGGCAGTATTGCAGAAAGGTTGCCACTCTCCGAAAGGATTGTACACCACTCCATATGCTATCGCCTGGACAATGAATGCAAGTCTGGAGTCGGGAATCAAGGTTTACGGGGCTATAGTATTCACTGTAAGCACAGTACTATGCCGAGATGCGTTGCAGCGTAAGGCGAATGGCGAACGCTGCGTGACATGGACTGCGAGTCTGGTGGCATGTCCACCCGATGCCCCTTCACTTCAACCGACGCAGCTTGACTCTCATACCTTTGACAGGCTCCAGCTTTCTTTGTCAAGACAATGGCTTTGTCTTAGACGGCCATACGCGACGCCGACTTCCACAACACCTTTACTGGCTTCACATAACGCTTTTGTCAGAGTCACACTTGATTTCACCATTCCCTGATCGGATCGAATAAAAATGTTGTGCATGTCGAGCAACTACTGCCTGGCCATTCAGCAAGTCTCATCAAACACTGCAAACAACAGCAGCGGTTTCAGCAGCTATCCATCGACCAACCCAAAAAGCCCCACACCAAGCCCCCCCCCCACACACACACACAGAGAGAGAGAGAGAGAGATAGCTACACCATGGCTCCCGATCTTGACGGCTTTTACGGCAGCTACACCGGCCTTGCCGAAGACTGCGGCCATGTCATCCACTATTCCACCCCCAGTAAGTTAGAGTTCAAACTCAGCCGACCAGCAGACAACTACGGTACGCCTCCGGACTGGGAGGATGAGTACCCTCCCGTCGAATTTGTTGCAGTGTCAGCCAATACCTTTCTCTGCCCCACCTGCGAGCAGGCCATGCGTGACGAACGCGAAGAGGCAATGTTGGCTTACACGTTCATCTGCGACGGCGGCAATGGCGACGACAGTGAAGAGGACTCCGATGACCGTAAGGCGGCTGCCCAATACCACAGGGCCGCTACGCTCAGAGTGGTCAACTTCGACGACTGCATGGCCGACCGTACCAACACCATCTCTCAGGCCGAGGCCGTGGCCGCCAGGGAAAAGAAATGGCAGGCTAGCAGGAGGGTCAAGTTCGCCGTCGAGGAGGGCATGGGTCCTGGAGAGAAGGAGGAGGCAAAGAAGGAGAAAAAGTCACTGATCGTTCTCGGCCCACCTTCGGATTCGGCGATCTCGCTGCCGATGCGTGCGAAGGAGGACAGTTGACCAGCCTGCCGCGGTTCTGCTTGGTTTCCTTACCTCTCGATCACTTGGAGGAAGAAGAGAAGGAACGACCCTCGGGGTGAGGTTAGAACTTTCGAGAGAAGGGAGAATGTGGCTGACATCTTTTTCGTTGGAAGCCCCGGTTGCCTGAATTGGAAAAAAAAATAGAAGATGCAAAAAAACGATCATTACTGCAGCATGTCCTCGGACTTGTGATCAGCGATGGTCTTTTAAAAAAAAAAAGAAAACTATCTTGAAGTGCCTCAGCATCAGTCTTGCATGTCCGTGTCCAATGACCATTTCGTATCGGTGATTGCTAGCTTGTACCCATTAGTCCCTAACTGTGAGTGACATCAGTCGCTGGTCCTGACTCCTCCCTGCTAAGCGTAAGGATGTCTTAGAATGTTTGCATCCCGCAATGTCGGCGTTTTTCTTTCAGTAGGGTATTGCCGTTGTGGTATTGCCGGTATGGTATTGGTGGACGAAGCTCCAGATAAGTTACAGTAAAGTAGTGCGATTTGTTTACTCAGCCCCACATACCGTGATCGTAAGCAAAGGCCGGACCACGCTTACATGTAAGCAGCATGAACCAAAATGCCGACACACTCTTTGGAAAAGACACTCAATTGCGGCACTGCTCCATTGATGTGGGGATCATACCTCAACCTCGGTTATCGCGGGCGTGGACATGCAATTCTACCTCTTAGCATTCGTATACTATACGAGGTCATGACTGGGGCGGGGCAATAGGGCACGGTCTACGGCTCCACATACAAGCCGGTAGAAGACCACCAAGCATTTAGACAAGCAATTTCTAGCCGTGGAGATGCCAAGTACTTCCTCCACTTTCCATCATCCATGTTAGCCTTGACGTATCTTATTTACAGAGTTTCGATAGATCACCTGCTATGCAAATATCCCTAGATGAGTGTGTACTTATGTGGTTACTGGTATAGGACACGCTGTACTACGGCTACAAACCAGTCCACCTGCGCTGCGAGACACTCGATTGCCGACAGTAGCCGCCGAGATTACTACGAGATGCGGGACAGATCAATTATCTTTTGATGAGGTCAAGGTCACTTCTCGCGGACTGGACATATACATTGGAATCAACAGGATGGATCGAGGGCTTTACACGAGTCAAGACCTCGCGGCCTTACAGTGTGGCGTTTGCCTGACTGTACACATTGGCGGAAGATCCTTCAGAGGCACGACATCAATCTGGGGCTGCATATATCACCTTCCTAGCACGGACGCTTAGTATCCGCGACATCCATGAGAGCTCCCGGAGTTCGTGGAGATGCGCGCAT
This sequence comes from Cladosporium cucumerinum, assembly GCA_023634325.1. Lineage (NCBI taxonomy): Eukaryota > Fungi > Ascomycota > Dothideomycetes > Cladosporiales > Cladosporiaceae > Cladosporium > Cladosporium cucumerinum. Next base: position 92,055 of record JALDQA010000016.1, read on the forward strand.
TGCGTTCAACCTAAAGCCTCTAGTTGCATTTGTGACAACTGCCCATGTGGCTTCTCCCCAGAAACGTGGATACGGCGCAACCAAATATACCGGGACAGAGTATCCGATATGCAGTTGCGCTGATATAAAAAGCAGGATGATCGTCCCAAAATCGACTCGCTTTGGACATCATCGATTTCCATCCTCTCCAACAACCTTACAACTCCCAAAATGCCTTCCAGATCGACACTACGGTCGGCTATGGCAATTGTGGCGACAAGCACGCTGGCCAACGCAGGTCCTTGCGATATTTACGGCGACTGTGTTGCAGCTCATGCAACCACTCGTGCTCTATACAACGCATATAACGGTCCGCTGTACCAGGTCAAACGCGACTCTGATGGGTCCACAACGGACATCAAGCCGCTCTCCGCTGGAGGTGTAGCCAATGCTGCTGCCCAGGATTCCTTCTGCGCGGGTACTACGTGCTTGATCAGCATCATCTACGACCAGTCTGGCCGTGGAAACCACCTGACCCAGGCACCTCCAGGCGGTGCTGCCAGCGGGCCTGAGGCTGGTGGATATGATAATCTTGCCAGTGCTACAGGAGCGCCTGTGACTTTGGGCGGAAAGAAGGCCTACGGTGTCTTTATTTCACCCGGTACCGGCTACCGCAACGACAAGACCAGTGGTATTGCCACAGGCGACGCAGCTGAAGGCATGTATGCAGTGCTTGACGGCACACACTACAACGACGGATGCTGTTTCGACTACGGCAATGCCGAGACCAACAACAAGGACACTGGAAACGGCCACATGGAAGCCATCTACTTTGGAACCAACACCATCTGGGGCTCCGGTGCCGGCAGTGGCCCATGGCTGATGGCCGATCTTGAGAATGGTCTCTTCTCTGGCCGAAATGTCAAGAACAACCCTGCCGACCCATCGATCACTGATCGCTTCTTCACCACGATCGTCAAAGGAAAGCCTAACCAGTGGGCTCTGCGTGGTGGCAATGCCGCTTCTGGTCAGTTGTCAACCTACTATAGCGGAGCACGTCCGGACGCCAATGGCTACAACCCGATGAGCAAGGAGGGGGCTATCATCCTTGGAATTGGCGGTGACAACAGCATTTCCGGCCAGGGCACATTCTACGAAGGTGTGATGACCGCCAGTTACCCGACTGACGCCACTGAGAACGCGGTCCAAGCCAACATCGTAGCCGCCAAGTACGCTAAGACATCTCTTGTCAGCGGTCCTACTGTCTCAGTCGGAAGCTCCATCTCACTGAAGGCGACCACTTCCGGCTAAGATACGAGATACCTTGCCGCTTCCAGCTCTGCCTCCGGTTCTGCCATCAACACACAGGTGCTCACTTCTTCCAGTTCCACCGCACTGAAGCAGGGCGGAAGCTGGACTGTCCGCACCGGTCTCGGTAACGCAGACTGCATCTCCTTCGAAAGCAAGCTCGCCCCTGGTAGCTTCATCCGCCACTACAACTTTGCGCTCAGGCTCGACCCCAACGACGGTAGCAAGGCCATGCACGAAGACGCGACTTTCTGTCCCGAGACGAGCTTCAACAGCAAGGGAACCAACTCCTTCAAGGCCTGGGACTACCCTACTCGTTACATTCGCCACTTCAACAACTTGGGCTACATCGCGAGCAATGGTGGCACTCTGCCTCAGGATGCGGCGAAATCATGGACTGATGACGTGAGCTGGGTTGTTGGCTCGAGCTTGGCTTGAATGGGTGCTGAAAGTGTTTGTGGTATAAGCAACGGCCACGACGAGATGATAGCAAATTAGTACGAGCGAACGACAAGAAATAGTACTTCTTGGATAACAACTATCACTTGTTGTCATCCAGTCCGTTGGTATCGTTTCAGTACGTCCATCTGTAGTAGCTCCACTAGGCGATGCAGCTTTGCCTGCCATAGCACGATCAAACTATTAGGACCAAGGTGGAGCCGTGTGTTGTTCAAACAAACGCTTTGTTTCTCCCTGGTGTCGTCCGTGTGTAGTATGTTGTAATCAAGGCGGCTGGTTGACGATCGGGTGAGCTGAGATGGTGCAGTGCATGTCACTACCCTTCTCACCAGAAAGATCAACGCGGATCAGGCGTATCTCGATACGACGGTCCCTTTAACGCGTGTGGACGGACTCTCCATGATTTCCTGCACCGCTGATGGTAAGGCTGTCAATATCCAGCTAGGAACCTTCGAGGACGCTAACGATCCTGACCATCGAACGGACGACATGGATTCACTTGATTGGAGTAAGTGGATGGAAGCTTTCCTCAGAATCTTTGACGCGCATTAACGAACTTATTTCCGTAATGCAAGGCCTCGAAGGCTCATTACTATTGTGGCGGAGAATTGTGCTTCTCGCGACTCACGAGTCAGAGGGGTCTAGAGATAGACAATGTCCTATATTGTGCCGGACCACCGGCGGAAGAGAGTCGGAACGGCGGCATCTGAAATCTTCATAGGCAAGTAAGATTTTGTTAGTTATCGAGATAACCGTTGGAGAGTGGGCTACAGATTGCCATACATTCGTGAACGAAAATCACGAAAAACATGACGTCTTCAGAGGGGACGTTCTTCCATCATCGAACTCCGCCAAGGCAAACGTTCCGTTGTTTTGAGGTCAGTCTCCGGGGAAAATTCAGTGCATTCCCAATGTTTCTGAGCGTCGCACACTTTCTCTTTCCGTTTTAGACCAATAAGTTATACAACGCACTGAGCAGACTTCGATAGTTGCAAATAATACAAGACCTGCCTTGCCAATGAGAACACGATCAAGTGTCGGACCACGTGGAAGCGTAACGAATACATCAATCTACTGTATGGTCAGCCCGGCGCCATCCTCTAGTCGCTTATCAAAATTGCATATTAGCCGTAAGCCATACTTTTTAGCATCCGTGCGCAAGGCGAGTACCAGCCCAGTTCCCCTGCCTAGCTTTTGTGATTTAAACTCTCATATAAATCGAGGCGTAGCATTGGCTACTTATCGCGGAGTAGCAAAGGCTGAAACATGTAGATGGGTAAGGAAGGCTGCATTGGCCTAATCTGGACACCCAGGCACTGAAAGGCGGACAGATTAGCGGTTAAGCTCAGGGCTCCGTCTGGTCTCACTTAGGGCTGGATCTGGTATAACGTCAGTGTACGGGATATCGGCCAGTAACTAGATATCGGCCAAAATTCAGGGTCCACTTTTCTCTATTGTTAATAACTCTCTAAATAATGCTGAAATTAGAATTTCTATTAGACTATTATAGATATATAAAAAAGGTTAAGGTCTATTTATAAGTAATCTACTTTTATCTATTACTTAGAGAGATTTAAGCTTCACTAGTAAAAGAGGGTTTATTGAGTAAAGAATACTATCTCAGTCTATCTATTCAAGTTTTGAGCTAAGATATAGATAATATTATACTTGTGTTACCTTATAATAACTCTATTATACTTTATTCTTTTAGAATTAAGCTATGATATAGCTTATAAGTAACCTTAACCCTAACCCAAGGCTTTTTTCCTACGTATTTCTTAGTATACTCTACGTAGATCTAGGAATTTAGCTACAAAGTCGGCTTTTTCGGACATTATTAGTAGATTTATAATAGCCCTAACCTATAATAGAGTTTTAAATAAACACTATAAGATACTCTATATCTAGAAGATTATATGCATAAAATCTTAGATAAATCCTATATGTATCCCGCTCTCTTGCTCTTTTATTATAAAAGTCTAGAAGTTAAGGTTTATCAATAGCTAAAAGTAAAATAGATAATTAAGTGTACTAAGCCTTCTAAAAAATTCTAAAAGTTAGATATATAAAGAGCTAGTATCTATATATCTATAATAGTCTAACAGAAATTCTAATTTCAGCATTATTCAGAGAGTTATCAACAATAGAGAAAAGTGGACCCTGAATTTTGGCCGATATCTAGTACTGGCCGATATCCCGTACACTGACGTTAGCTGACTTCGCTTAGGGCTTTGGAAACGCCAACAACTTCTAAGCCCAAACAAAACCTTGCCAGGGCGATGCCTTTGTTCTCTCTAATTCGATTGTAGGACTTAGACACTCTTGGTACGATCTGTTGGGAGCGCTTCCAGGTCGCGAAGCGGCGACTCCCTAAGGATGGGGACACGGATCTGGTCGGGTCTTCGATACAAAAACCAGGCCTACGCGCCTCAGCCTCGACACAGCCATTCTCGTTCATACTCATACACATTCTTTTGATTTGACTTCTTCACTCCTCCTCATCACTACTCGACAGGTTTCGTGTTGACACATTTTCAAAATGAAGTACTCCATCGCCTTCGATGCCCTTGCCCAAGTGGCCTCTGCCCACTACTTCTTCGACACCACCATTGTCAATGGTGCTACGTCTCGTCCCAACGAGTACATCCGCGCTTCCACTCGCGCGGTTGCCTACAACCCTATCAAGTTCTCCAGCAACCCGCCTGCCGACATCCGCGACAATTCCATGTTCGACAAGGGTGATGGCGTCTGCAACCAGGGCGCTTTCACCAACGCCGGCAAGACCAAGGTCCTGGAGATCGCTGCCGGTGAGGAGCTCAGCGTCAAACTCGGCGTTGGCGCAAAGATGGAGCACCCCGGCCCCGGTCTCGCCTACATATCCCGTGCTCCCGATGATGATGTCGTCTCCTACGACGGTACCGGTGACTGGTTCAAGATCTACCAGGAGGGCACATGCGGTTCCGGAGACTTCACCAAGGATGCATGATGCACCTGGGGTAAGGATCAGCTGTCTGCTAAGATCCCCGCCGGCACCCCCTCTGGTGAATACTTGGTTCGCTTTGAGCACATTGGTGTCCACAGGTCCCACGTCAATCAGGCTGAGCACTACGTCTCTTGCGTTCAGGTCAAGGTGACCAACGGTGGCAACGGCACTCCCGGACCCCTGGTCAAGTTCCCTACCGCATACAGCGACAAGGATCCCTACGCCAACTTCAGCATCTACAACGGTGCTAAGGACTTCCCCTTCCCTGGCCCTGAGGTCTGGGACGGTGCTGGATCTTCTTTCACTACTCCTTCCATCGGCTCTTCTTCCGGCTCTGAGTCTTCTGCTCCTGTCTCCTCTGCTGCTCCCGCCAACAACCGCTCCTCTGACGTCGAGCCTGCGACCAACACTGAGCAGGATACACCTTCTGCTGAGGGCGAGTGCGGTGTCGAGTATGTCTACGTTTAAACCGTTAGCTCTCGACTTTTTGCAAGTTTCCAAAGCGAGCGCGCAGCGATGTTTTTAGCATGTACCGAGCGGTGACCAGCCGAACGACCGTGGCTTTGAGGCTTCCATCGATTGATTGCCTGCGCGGTGTGTTGCAGGAGTGCCGTGTTCAACAGAAGGGGTCTTTGGAATATTCAGTGTCGTATCTTCTACAGAAAACCCTTAATTTCGAGCGTTTGTGTCTGTAGCAACCAAAATTACTTTGCTGCCTCAGAACAATCTCCATCCTGAAAATTGAATACATCTACTGGTCAATTGATTCGGTGATCTGTCGTTAGCTTTCGGGAATTCCAGTCCGCTATTGGGGTGAAACGGCTGCGTGAGAAGGCGGAAGATGTGTAAATATCATCAAGAGGCGCCGCCGTATAATCCATGATTCATATACGCTGGCAGAAGATGAGCTAATCTACATCTCAATCTCAACTCGTCCAACATAAGGTTAATGTTGTTCCTGAGCATGCATACGGTGTGAATGCCTCTCTCAAAACATTTACAAGAGATTCTCGCAGTAAGTATCATTAGGGTTTGGGGTTGAGCACTCGGTCGATGACACGAGCGAAAGCAAGACATTGCTCGCCCTGGAATCGAGATGTGAAGACTTGAACGGAACAGGGAGCACCATGTGTAGCTTCAGGGTCATCTGAATCAGTCAGTCAGGCGCTTGATGCAATAATTCGTTAAAGAAGGCTTAAAGCTTGGTTGCACATCGTCGGCTGGTGAAAATGCTTGCGATTCCAGATTCCTATCAGAACTGTCGTAGGATATGATACATGCGGGACACTGTTGTGCGTGTTAGTAGTGGCAATGCTGCGATTCTGACTGTGACACTTACATCAATCAAGTTGAGGAACAGTGTGTACGGCGGCCGCACTACTGGCGCCCGCTCGTCATCCTGCTCACCTTCCCACCAGTACCGTTCACCGGTATACAGTACGCATCAGGAGTAGTTTGGCTAAACATCATGGCTGCGACTCTCGGATTCATTATGCCATTCCCGCCGTACAACTTCACTCCGGCACAGATCGGTTACATAAGTACAGGCCCGTTCATCGGCAATATCATCGGCGTGCTTTACGGTAGCTTCTGCTTTGATCGAGCTATTCTATCCTTCTCTCGCCGCAATAAGGGTTTGTATGAGCCGGAGATGCGGCTGTACCTACTTCACCTTCCTGCCTTCGCTATGGCTGGCGGACTGATGATGTTTGGTATCAGCATGTCCAAGGTAAGTTTCTTCATCTTGAAGATCGCTTAGTCATCTGCTCACATGAAATTAGGGCCAACCATGGAGCATCATATCCATCGGCGGTGCTCTGTTTGGTATCGGCCTTGGCAGCATCGGGGATGCTTCCATGACATACACCATTGACTGCTACAGAGAGGTAAGATTCCCTACCACAAGATTCCCGACAACTTGACTGAAAATAGGGCTCATGTCACCGGAGATGCCTTCGCCGGTATCGCATTCTTGCGGAATGCCGTCAGCATCGGTATTCCTTTCGTTATTCAGCCCTGGATCCAGCACAGCGGCTTGAAAAGCATGTTTATCACCAGCGGCTTCCTTTGTCTGGCCGTTTCAGGACTGATCATCCCGATGATAATTTACGGAAAGAGAATCGGGGCGGCATGGGCGGAGAAATATCGCCGTTTCGCGGGTAATAGTGGTGCCAGTATCTGAACAGGCTGCATGTAGCAGTACATATATTCCGATATCTCATGACAAAGAGCAAAGACAACAGACTGCAGACATTATGTGAACACAAATCTCATTAACATTAGTAGTAAAAGTTCTCCTAGTCTTAATCGATAACACATGACGAAATGGTTGGGTTGGAGATTTTGGCATTGTTTCGCTTTCATGAACTGCAAGATGACTGGAGGCAGCTTCCGCATGTAAAACAGGATCAGGAAACACCAATGACACATTGGTCTTCTCGAGCACATCACTACAAATCTTCTACTTGTATCGGCAAACGGGATTTCTCAATCCGTTCGTCGGTGATCAACATCTGTTCGGGGAACCACTCCGGCGCGAGCTTGCCTTGCACTTCATGTTTAGAAGTGTAATGCTGCAACACCATAATCGCCAAGGCCTTGCCACATAGCCATGCGTTGACCATACCTTCTCCTGAGTATGCCACAGCCGCCCACTCTCTGCCCAACTTTTCAATTCCTTGGGCAGGCCGCTTTCGTCCTGTCAATTTCTCCGACAGCATGCCTACCCACGGAAGCCCATCTGCACTGAATCCCATGTTACCGGTCCACATCTGCTTCACTGCAGTTCCATCCACCGGACCCCAATTTTCCCTTCCGAACACAGCGCTCAGCGCTCCAGAAAGATGAATTTCGACGGACAAGCTCAACGCATCGTCAGTAGTGATGCCCAGATCTTCGATGCCACCACCTTCAGACTGCGCAAACCCTCCTCCGAGCAACATCTCTCCGTCCGACTGACCGTTGCAAGGCAGCTGAGTTAGGTAGTCGAAGCCCCTCTCGTACATGAAAAGCCAAGATCTGTCGTTTCCCTGATGTGGGAACTTGTTGCCAGGCGACTGGGCAGACATCTGGCCCCGAATGGGGAACACATTGCCTCTCAGACCAGGAACAAGGTGCCCAACGTGCGCGTTCGTGCAGTGAATCACATGATGGGCTTTGACAATGCCTCTGGAGGTATGTAGTGTGAAATTTGCGTCCTCAGTTCCGCTGTCAATTGATAAGACCGGTGTGTTGGTTTCGAGTGCAAATCGCTCTCCATGCCGAGCGAGAAGATTCTTGATTACACCTGTGACAAACTTGTAAGGCCACAGCGCTCCAGCAGGGCCGAGCATGAGGCCTCGTGCATGAGGCATGCAGTAGTCCTGGCACAGATAATCGAGTCAAAATACAGCCAAGCATAGGAAGTGTTTGGAGCAAGACTTACCTTTGGGATTTCTTCCTTGTCTATCATTCTCCAAGTATCTGTCTCTTTTGGCAAAGCGCTTTTGAGACGTTGCACCCGCACCTTTGCGTCTTGCCACGCCGTCTCATCGAAGTAAGCGCCCACAAATTCAACATTTCTTGCTTGACATTCATCGCTGATACCAAGCTCGCAGGCGACTTCCAACAGCGCTGCTCGTTGTGACAGCCTGAATCTGGTGATCTTCACTGCAGCGTCCAGGCCATAAGTCACCTCAAGGTCTTCAAACTCGTCTGCTGTTTCGAGGATGTGGCCTCCGTTTCGACCAGTCGCTCCAGAACAAAAATCTCTGGCCTCTAGCAGAAGAAGTCGTGGTTTCGGTAGGGCATCTGAACTCTCTGTCCAAGCGTTACTATCTTCGAGAATCGAGCGTGCGACTGATATACCAGTTATGCCGGAGCCGATGACGACAATGTCTGCAGTCGGAGGTAGCGATGGAGACTGCTTGGTGGCGAGCGATGAATCACAGTCGTTGAGCCAAAATGGTTCTGTTGTTCCTTGGGAGCTGGGTACACCAGGGTCAGAGAGTGCTCGATCTAGTGCTCGTTGCCGCTGGTGCGCTGGTATGCCAGGGTCGGAGAGCTTTGCTTGAACGAGAGCCATGCTGTCTTACTGTTCAGTATTTTTACCGGAGCGTACTTCAGATCTCAGTTGGGGTGTTGTCCCGTGTAATAGCCAATGAGCGAACAAGTGGTATTACTTATCAAGTGGCGCGTCGGCTCTTGCAAGCTGCCATTTGCCGTAGACCGCGGAGGTATCTATCAGGTAGTTGATCCCGGAACACGTCGCGAGGCCGTGCTGATTACCTTGATAGAGAAGCCCGTTTATTGCTATCTTCAAGCGAGGTCACAGATGTAAGAGTTCTAAAATTTAGAGCCATCTGCACGATATCTCGCCCGCGCAGCTCATCGGGGCTGGCGTCGACCTTCCCAATTAGGAAATGTCACAATGCCGTGCATGGGGCCTCGGTTGTAGATGTTGCAGACGCGAGCAAACGCGAGCGGAAGCCAATCTTCAAAGATGCATTGAGAGATCCGATGAGGAGGTTTCGATGGGTGGCAACCATTGCTCGGTATGGATAAACGGCCTGGTACACCTGACAGCGAATGAAGTCAGAGCATTCAACTCAGTCGCGCCTTTCACGACATCACTGCAATGTCTTTCCAAAAACCCTCACGCGTGTGCGATACTCATGTTGCGGGTCTTGGTGACCTAGACGGGTTCGAATACAAGCGCGGCGTAAGGCAATTCTGTGGGATCCCGTATGCAACACTTTCGAAGCGATGGACTCGCTCTCAGCTCAAGACAAAGTGGCCCAATCAGTACCACGATGGCACAAAGATGGGGTGAGTATGTCATTTGCTGAGTTGTAAGTGCCTGCAGTCTGACATTTTATTTACAGCAACGACTGTCCTCGCCCGGGTTTTGATGAGGGGGAAGATGGAATCCTCACCCCAGTTCCTCCGCCTCCACATTTTGATCGACGACCAATACAAGATGAGCTATCCGGTCTTGTCATGAACATCGATGCGCCATATCTGCAAAGCGTGGAACTTGTTCCGGTCATGGTTTGTGTGCATGGTGGGTCGTTGTTATATGGCGGCGCAAACTTGCCCATTTTTGATGCCGTCAACCTGGTGTCCCTCGCTGTAACGTTATTGTCCTAGAAGCGGAACAGACCTAAAAGCGGAACACTCTGGGTATATCTCATACTGATGCGCGATGTTTTAATCACGTACTGCGTAGAATATGTCCTGCCTGCGTAGTGTTCCGCTTCTAGGTCTGTTCCGCTTCTAGGACACTGACGTTATCGGAAAGCAAGCCGATCGTCTGTGTGAACTTCAACTACCGGGTCGGACTTGGTGGTTTTCTTGCAAGAAAAGCTATTCAACAGGAGCTTCACGCCGATGGATAACGTTACGAAGGATGTGGCAACTTCGGCTTCACAGACCAACAAGTCGCTTTGCACTGGGTGCAACGATATATCACACATTTCGGAGGAGACCCGGAGCAGATCACACTGGTGGGGGAGTCTGCTGGTGGGAATCCAATCAGCAATCAACTCTTAGCCGCTCAACCATCCAAATTCAACCGGGCAGTCTGCATGTCCGGGCTAGCGACTTCCATTCCGGCATGGACATTGGAGCAGCACGAGATACTTTTCGCAGAAGTGTGCAAGCATTTCGGGATCGACTCCCATGGCCCAAATGTAATGAATCAACTACGCCTCATCGATCGAGTCGAGCTTGCCGAAGCGACTCCAGCCATACAAGGTGTCGAGAGCGGAACTGGAAATCCTTGTCTCGATGGCTGGTTCTATGCCAAAGATCCAAGATCGATCCATGCGGCGCCGGAATGGCTAGAGAGCTACATGGTCGGTGATGTCTTTCATGAAGGAGTCATCTTCAGCATGAATATCAGGAACGAAACGTATGCTTCTGTGTGGAAGACGCTCCTGGACTTCATTAAGGATGAAGCCGAGCTCAAGATCATACTCGACGCATACGAAATCTCGCCGGAACAGACTCAGCCTGACTTCTTATTGGCTGTGGAACACATGGCGGGCGACGCCGTCTTCAAAGTTCCCAGCTACGCAACAGCCCTCGCCAACGAGCGCTAACGTGATGATGGAAAGCTCTTCATTTACCATTTCGATCAGCGTTCACAACTGCGCAACGAGCTCGAGGGTACCGCATACCACGCATACGGGCTCCTCTATCTTTTGGGAATCTATGTGAGAAGATGGACAGCCGTGAGCGAATACTGGCAAAGCAATTCCCATTGGCATGGGTTAACTTTGTTCGAGGCGAAGTGCCATGGGAAGAGCCAAGCCCGAAGTGGAAAGTTTGGGGAGCGCATGGCAAGACGGTATTGATGGAAGAAAGCGATGACGAGTCTGTGAGACGCTACGGTCGGATGTCGCAACTTCCCGAGATCGACAACGGCCGACATGGAAGGAATGGCTCACGGGTGTGGATTCATTAGTCAGCCAGCGGAAGAATATGTGGAACAAATCTTAATACAACACCTATTCCATTTTTACCGACCCAACCTTACACGTACCACGACAGCACGGTCGTGCTTTGCACATACTTAGGTAGCAGGTGACATGGCAGTCAAAGGACACGGGTAACATGATTCGCACTGATGTCTGTGGTAAAAGGTAGCAGCGCAGCGCTTTTGGGAGCTGCTCAAATCTTGTGAACAAGTTCCCTGTCAACAAGCCCTTCTTTGTGGACTACCAGACAAGCATACTATTGCCCAATTCTTCAATCACATGAATCGATCGTCTCGCTATTGACATAGAAACACTATCTCACAAGGCAGCATGCTCATCTCAGACAACCCTGTCGATCGATAACACCCTGCCCGCCGCTGAGATAGTTTATGATCTACCTGATATACTAAAAGCTGACACGCTGTTCCCAAGCGTTCAAGTTACCAACCAACGTTGTCTTGCCTCCTGAGATGTATGCAAATGATATCATTTCCACGACGGCCAGACGTGCTAGTAGTACATACTCCGATCACAACAACACTGCTGTCTTGCCACAGAGATGCATTGGCGATCTTGCATCATCTGAGCAAGTGTATGTGCTTATATATTATTCCTCAACCACACCCGGACTTGCTCCTACCGCCGAGATTCCTCTTTATCGCTTATCGCACTTCAAAAAGTAGTACGGTGTTATCATATATCCAGAAGTGAAGGTCGATCGATGAGACTAATGAGACACACACTCTCCGCTTCTCTCATCCCTCAAATCACTGTGGTAATATCAGGAGCTTCGAAGGCATACAAAAGAACCGGTATCCAGTGAGACGTGTACTCTGCACTTACCGTATTTTGACACCACCAACGTCATACCATATACTATGATCACAGACTAATCCTCTCCTACCGCTGAGAATAACGAAGTATTTCATAAGTTTATATGCTCATATCATCAGCTCTAGTCTCGGAAAGAAGACAATCTCACCACTGAGAACCACAAGGCATCTCGTGAATCCACAAGCTCATATCAGATATCATGATGATATCAAGAACCGTGTCTTGCCTCTCAGAGATAACTGATATCGCATTAGCCTGTGCGCTCATACTATCTGCTGTAACGTTAGTCTCAGGAAATTATTGTCTCCCCTTTGAAACCGGCAGGATGTTTTGTGAGCCTGCATGCTCATATCATCTACCATAGTCTTAATAATAGGCCGTCTGACCTCTGAGAACCACAGGCTATCTCATTCGTCCCCAAGCTCATATTAAACACCATAGTGATATGAAAAGGCCGTCTCACCGCTCAGAGACAATAGCCATCTCATAGCTCTGTACAATTACACAATATGCTGTCACTGAACAAAACAACCAGTGTACTGCTGAGAGATACCGGCTTGGACTTTGTATCTTCTAGAAACATCTGATCATATCAGCTATCTTGATCTTATATATCGGCCGTGAGACCAGCGAGATACACACTTTTCACTTACGACGTCTCAGGGAAAGGTGAATTGATATCACGTGATATCAGATACTTCAGCATCATGATTAGCTTGCTGAGCCAGTGAACTACAGGAACAAATGGCACGGAAAAAGATAAGGCAAATAGTTTTCATTGGGTTTTCTGACTATCTGCCTTCGCAAACTCGGTTTCCAAACGCAGAAAATGTCATCGCGCGAGCTAAAGCTTCGCTTCACAAGCAAAAAGGGGGTATCAGGCTTCATAATGTTCAAATTTCCTCGTCTTCCTCGTCGGAGGACTCGGTAGTACTCATGTAGTCGGCCTTGGGGGTGTTGTCGAGGGAATCCGTGACAGCCTTCAAGGCGGCGACGTAATCACTGGGGAGATCACCGGAGTTGGAGTGCTGGTCAAGGTTGAGGGTAAGTCTGGTGATTACTTTGGCATGGGGCTGATCTGGCTCCAGCTCCTTGCGAGACACGCACCAGTGGTCATCTTCATCGCTAATGTACATGCACCCAGCAGCTGGGGTGAACTGGACGGTCTGGCGGACCGGGGTCACTGGGCCGGTGATGGTGGTGGAAATACCGTAGGGCTGCGCGGCAAAGCTGAACGAATCGAGGCGGTCGATAATCTGCTCGATGGAGGTCTCGACTTTGATGGTCATATCAGCCTCATTTCCACTGCTTGGGGATTGAGAGTTAGACTCACGCTCCATCTCGGCTCTAAGAGCAGCCACCTTCTCGGCGACTCGAACGAGGATGTCCTTCTTACCTGCAGAGGCCCATTTGTCTTGGGTGACCTGCTCGGAATCGATGCACTCCTTGATTACGGCACGAGCGTGTAGCACGTCGCGGAAGAGGTGATCGAAGTCGTGGTACTCTTTCTTGGTGAGTTTGAGCAGCTCGAGCCCGTCTTCCTCGACCATGAGAGTGATCTCAATGGCGAGGGTGATGAGAGGCTTTCTGACAGCATGGAAGATGGCGATCCACAGCGGCCCCTTGCTGATGACCATCTCGCTGGGCTCACTAGTCTTGACAGCACAGGCACGGACGTGGATCTTGGCACTGAAGATTTGGGAGCCATCCTGGGAGCTGCTAGCCATGAGCACAAGAAGGTCGTCAGTGTCAATGGCATCGAAGATCGTGTTGATCTTCTTCTGGTCACGCTCTGCCGGAGTCGAAGAAATGGGACCATTGGCAGGCTGACGAGTAGTCTGGTTGGCGGCGGAAGCCTGGTGGTTGATATGGGCAGCAGGCTGCTGAGGAGCCCTGTTGATTCTCAGGGGGGCGGGCAAGTCGCTGGCCAGAGGGACCTGAGAGAAATGCTGAGCAGGTGTTAGGAGAGGGCTCTGTGAGACCTCGAGAATAGGTTGGACAGGAGCTAGGCGAGGAGGCTGGGGAACCGGGAGAACAGGCTGGCGAAAGGCCATGCGAGGGGCCCCAGGAACAGGGCCTGGCGAGTCGCTACCATGGCCAGACGAGCCGGGAGCGGGTGCAGCCTGGAGGATGGGCTGGCGAGCAGGAATGCGCGGAGCGCCGGGAACTGGCCCAACGAAGCCGCCGTCACGGGCAGGCTGACGGTGGCGGTTTGGCAGTGGAACTACCTGACGTTGGCCGCCGACGTCACGGATGGTGCCGTGTGCAGTAGGAGAACCGGCACGCTGGCGCGTGGAAGAAGAAGCCGAAGCGACAGCAGGCCCGTTAGCCGGGTTGCCAGCAGGTCTCGGACCGGATCCGATCCTGGGAATAGTCGCAGGACCAGCGCGGACAGAGGCAGCAGCATGAGTGAACTGCGAGCGGTGACTCTGACCACCGAAGAGATCTCCAAGGTCCTGCGGGTTGCTACCAGGGATGGAGTCTGGGTCTGCGATAGGTCAGTACAGTTGCTTTGCGGGAGGCACTATAGATGCTGCTTACTGTTCCAGGCTGCAGTGGCCGCATTGACGGAACTCTGCAGCTGGGCACGGCGGTGCTGGACCTGAGCGGCGGTCTGGGCATCCTGGTAGGGGTTGGCGCGAATGGCACGGCCCCCAGAGTCGGTCTGCGCCATGTATGCATCGCTGTTGCGGGTGGCAGCAGTGCCCAGGTCGCTCATGGCGACCTGAATCTGGGCCTGAGTCTGACGTTCAGCGTGCGCGGCGGCAGCCTCAGCGTCGTTGAGGTTACCTGGAGCCTGCATGATAGCGAGGACTTGGGTGCGAGGATGTTGGAGGTGAGTGACTGATTTGGGTGAGAAGGGTGCAGGTGCGAATGAACCAACTCGCGCCCGCTGATGAGGATGTGGGAGGTTGAGTTGGTGAGTGGCGAGACCGAAGCGCGACTGATCAACAAACAAGTGGGCTGCCAAGCGGGTACACAAAGTGAGGAAAGAGCGGTCGTTGCTCTGCTACCAGACCGGTGAGCCACGGGGGAGCGACAACGAGGTGTAAAGCAGCTCTGGCCAGGCCGACGAGGAGGAGATGGGAAAGGGCCACGAGCGTAGGGTACCCGCAGTCTTGTAGGATAAGACGTAATAAAGTGAGTGAGGTCGTTGAGTTGTAGTCGTCTTGGCCAAGAAGGCCGCCGTCAGTGGTATGAGGGCGACGAAGGTGGCATGGAGATGCTTCTACAGAGCTACATCTGCACAGGTAGGCAGCAACATGCATCAATGGCACATGCATATTCGACTTTGTGCTCTCACTGGCCTTCTCGTTGTGACCATCTCTGGTGATTGCTTCGTGCTGTGCATCGACGAAGTAGTGCGACCATGAACAATGATGTC
Organism: Cladosporium cucumerinum; assembly: GCA_023634325.1. Lineage (NCBI taxonomy): Eukaryota > Fungi > Ascomycota > Dothideomycetes > Cladosporiales > Cladosporiaceae > Cladosporium > Cladosporium cucumerinum. Next base: position 107,461 of record JALDQA010000016.1, read on the forward strand.
CAAAGGCATATTCAAGCCGCATGCTTACACTGTCGCCGCCATTGGAGCGTATCGAAAACGGGGAGTTGGCAATTCCAATCACCTCTCCTGGTACACGTTCCAGGATGCCCTCGGGCGGCTTGCCTACTTCGTACGGTCGAAGAGATAACGCCCCAAGCGAGCTCAATGCCATGATCTTCTCGACGGCAGCGACCTGGGCGGAGAAGACAACATGAGATCAAAGTCGATAGGCAGGTGAGTCTCAGCATCAATTGCTTTCGGCGTGCAATTATGTTGACGAGCAGCACACCTGCAGTAGGCCCGAGCAACCTGCCAAACATGTGCCTTGACTTTGAGATTTGGCGGCATCTTCAGCAAGACATCGCAAACGCGACATCGAGGCCGATTCTTGAAAATCTCATCTTGACAAAGGAGACCACGGCAACAACAAGCTGCTCCGGATTGACAAATAGCAATTGCTTGCTGGTAGGGTCTCAATTAAACACCGCATCGACTCTTGTCGCGCCTGCTGACGAGCCTTTTACATCAACAACCGGTGACCGAAGTCTTCTCAGATCATCGACGACGATTACATCGCAAACGCAATTCGAAGGACATCTGCTTCGCTTCCTCGCCAAGGAGCTTGAGCACAGCTACGACCAAGCTGCGAAATGCGACTTTGAGCCTACGACGCCACCGCCGGCCAAGAAACTCGAGCATACCAAAATTCACGAGACTCACTCAAGAATACAACCTCCACCCACTGCGAACGATGCGAACTCAACGAACGATGGGAGCTGGATTCAAGAGCTGGGATCCAAGAGGTGGAGGCACGAGAGCTGGCGGTCTGGTGAGCGGCGGTGCAGGCGAAGGCAACGCAATAGACAGCCATGGAAGAGATCACAAGTCAAGAGTCGGCAGTACAATGTCAGAGCAACCTCTGGAAACAGTCTCTATCAGACAATGTTGGGTTGCTATCGATCTTCGAAAGGAGGCAGATCGGGGTGCATTCTTGTCATCCTGAGAAGAGCTTGGATACGAAGGGCAGGGCCGTACATAGCACACCACCGGACATGGCATACTACATCGTAGGCAAATGATTGCGAACATGGCATTTCAAGAGCACCGGGCGATCCTGTAGAATGAGTTAAGTGAGACTGCACGCCCGTAGTTCATGGCAATGTCTCTGCAGCTCGCTACATCCTCGTATGATGCTCATCGCCCCAAGGATGATCCACAGGCTGAGGCATCAGTGGCTTGAGGCACCTGACGTGGGGCCTCAAACAGATAGCCTCAGCCTCAGCCTCAGCAGAGAAGGATGAAGTGACGCAGATCAGCGCCACATCCAGCGCCACATCTTCAGCGGACTCAGCAGCCGATGAATCCACGAAGCTAGCGACTGCCTCAGTGACAATCCACTCTCGTAGCCCTACACGCCAACAAGTAGACAGACGTGATCTTTACAATGGTTTGCGGCATATGAGCTCCATGCTACAGCTCAAAGCATGCTCCTCGCGCCCTCGCGAACATCGTAAGCGTCATGTAGCGGACACACCATCGTAGCCGGGCAAGCCTGAGGCATCTCCTTTCTGCCTTGCACCGAATGCCAACAAACGCAAAGGGCCAATGGCAGCGGGTCTTGGCGGCGCGGAGAGTCCATAAGTGATTTCGAACTTGACGCTCTTCCTTTTCTTTCGACCATACTTAGGCCTTTGGCCGGGTTGGGTGTCTGGTCGTCACGACCAAGCTGCCAATTCCCCTCCCCCTGTTTTAACACCCAACTTACTTTTTGGAACCAAAGGGCATGCAGTCAGTATTGCACTACCGCTGGCGTGCGTGCCCGATCAATCTTTTCATCAGTTCACCGTGTTGCTCGCAACGGGTGGTTGGAGAAGAGAGAATCAAATGCACATGACGAGGCCGCACAGGCGGTACGCTGCTCGAGCCAGAACTTAGGAGTTTGCTCGCCGTCGTTGGTCTTAGGCTTGACCAACCTCTTTCGCGAAACCAACGACCAACTGAGGCGTTAGGGCCTTGGGTAGTCGCGTGGCGACATCATGACAGTTTTACCGGCAGAAGAGGAGCTGCGTACTTGCTACGGCGAAATGCCTTCTTTGTTGGCACAATTCTTGGAACCATGGGTTTCATGCGACCAGTATTTCACTACCGCTGGCGCGCGTGGCCCTCAACTTTTTCATCAGTCCTACTCGTTGCTTGCAACGAGTGGTTGGAGAAGAAGCTATTGAGGTCGCTGCCATGCTCAGTAGCACGTTGTGAAGGCTGTAAGCCCTGTTGCTCACGTGTAGGCAGTGTGTTTGTGTGCCTTTGTGTTTACGTTGCGGCCTATTTGCCTTGAACGCTTCCTACTCAGCGAGAAGGTGGACGTAAGGCATACCAATAATACCAACGGCAGATGCCAAAGGTACTATCAGGAACATCATGCTCGCATTACCCTTGCTTTACCATGCTGGCGTGCATTGCCATCGCCGTTCGTTGATGGTAAGCACGAGGGCTCCTCGGCCGCTCCATTTCAAGGCTTCAGTTCAGCGCGTCCACAGGACTTTGCCTTCCACTCCCACACGCTTCTCACTCACAACCACGACAACGACAACAACATCGCTTCCGGTCACAGCGTACTTCTCTCCTTGTCGTTCGCAGTCGCAGTATCTCTTCGCAGAAGTACTCCTCACCGAAACACCACCATGGGCCAGTGCGCCTCCCTCCTCCGTCGTCGAGACACCGCAGCAAACGCTCCGGCGAGCATACCTTCGGCTTGGTTGATGGAACTCCAGGAGTTCTTCGACTGGGATTGCACACTTCATGCGCTCGTCTGCCAAAGGCAGACGCGTGGGTGCAGCAGTGGTGATACCTCGCTGTCGCTGTCTTCGGCACCAGTGAGTGACCCGTCGCCTTTGCACCATGGCACAACATCCACTGACAATCACCTCTCTCGCAGGCATACGGTGCGACAGCCGCGGCAGAACCATGCAGCAGCACGGCCAGTACAGATGGCCACGGCCAAGGTGGCGGCTACGGCGGCCAGAAGTTGGCGGCGGCCAATGGTAGAGAACACCAGCTCCACCTTGAGCTCTTCAACAACTTCGACAGCGATAATGTTCACGCTTACATTCGGACAACTCTCAAGGACAGCGACCAAATGCGCTTGATCACCGCCGATGGCATCCCGTACGAGCCGGTGGCAAGCAGCGAATTTGTTTCCACGCCTATCCCTCAGAGCGCCAACTGCGGTATTCGGCGCTGGACGGCATTGTTTTTTGATTTCTTGACAATCTGCTCAGATCTCTCATCGGAGAGATGCCTGGCTGTTCTATTCGGCCGAGCACCCTCGTGCTACATGGGAGGCCATGCGTGAGCGAAATCTTTGGCTCCGCAGCGCTTCATTCGGCGAGCAGGTTCTTTCGACAATCTGTTCAGATCTCTCAAGAGATGGACGCTTGGTTATTCCACTCGGCTGAGCAACCTTCCGCTCTACCAGAGACCATGCGCGTGCGATGTTTTCTCTCCACAGCGCTCTGTTCGGCGTGCAGTCCTTTTCGACAATCTGCTCAGATCTCTCAGAAGATAGATGCTTGGCTGTTCCACTTGGCTGAGCACCCTTCTGCTCTACAAGAGACCATGCGTGTGCGATGAGTTTGGCTCCACAGCACGAGCAGACACTTCTTTCGGCGAGCATCGAGGACAACGCTCCATTGGAGGGGCACGCAAACCTCCATTATAAAAACGGCTAGAGGCGTGGAAAGCGCCTCGAACAAAAAAGAAACCCGTGGCAGGAGCAAGCCTCGTAAAAGAAACTCCAGGGAGAAGAAAATATCCCTGTTTATAGCTGAGGGTTGCATCGATCCGGAGGTACACCGCCTGCCGTTTCAAAGGCCTACCACAGCAGCAACCGATCGCTGCCATTGGCGATCATTTGGCTTCCACAGAAGCACACTCGGAAAGTGATGAGTTCAACTCGAGATACCCGACAGCTGCATCCCGGACTTCTGGTTCAGCGGGTTCTTCAAGAAGCTGGGGATATCCCTCTTCGCCCGCACCACCATGAAGGCCGCCACTCGCGCTGGCATGAGCCTCTGGTTCGGTGGGTTCGTTAAGAAGAAGCTAAGGACATCTCTCTTCGACCGCGCCACCGTCAAAACCGCCGCTCGCGCTGGCGTGAGCTTCCGCGCCGAGACCGCCGTCGCTCCTCTCCGCACATTCCAGACCACCGCCATCCGCAAGGACGAGGCCAACAAGGAAGACTCAATCCCCGTGGTCCACCATAAGAATGGCCAGCGTCGCTAACATGACATCGAGGTCAATGAGGACAAGCCAGTCATTCCGGCGGTTCAGGACGTCAAAATCGCCGTGCCTCCAAAGGCAGCTCTGGCGTTGGCCACGGAGAAGGCTAGCCCTGGGTTTATTTTGTTGGATTGCCTATGGGAATGGAATTGGTCACGGAAAAGGATACCCTGGGGACAAGCGGGCTACCGGGCAATAGAGTGGAAGAGGTTTGCAGGCAGTTGGCAGCAGAAGGATGGATACTCCTTGGGCGAACTGTCTATGCCAGCACGTCAACAGCAACGGCATCAAATTCGAGACACGGGACCGACTTGCGAGCACGACATCGTGGTCGACGAAACCAAGCCTGTCATTCCAGCTGTCCAGGATGTCGAGATCATCGTGGCGACAATGGAGGGGCGTAACCTCCTTTCAAAAAACGGCCAGGCTCCAGGGATGTGCCTGTGGTGTCGGCGATTTCGCGGCGCCAGAACTCCTCAAGTCGGCCACAACGGCTTGAGCTCCGCCAGTATCCAGCCTGCTGCGTGCCTCAAATCGACCAGTTGACCTCGCGGGAAAGCAGTGTGGTCGGACAACACCATCCACGTGATCCACTATGAGAAGGACCAACGTCGTGAGCACGACATTGAGGTTGACGAGACCAAGCCTGACATCGTTGCCACGCTACACCGCTACATTGGAGGGGCGTAACCTCCTTAAAAACGGCCGGGGCAGGCGCGGCAACCCTGTTGACAACTCGCGGGAGGGGCGTAACCTCCTTCCAAAAAAACGGCAGAGGCGTCGGTGTGCCCTCTCAATATTCAAACCCGGGGCAGGCGTAGCGACCTCGTAACAACTCGCAGGAGGGGCGTAACCTCGTAAAAAACGGCCGGGCTGTAGAGATGTGCCCGTGGTGTCGTCGATGTCGAACCTCGCAATAGTGGATGCGTTTCCATGCAGAGTTCTTCACAAATCTGTCGCACCAGAACTCCTCGGGTCGGCCACAACGACTTGAGCACGGCGGAGCAGCTCCTTTGCGAACTGTGCTGGGCACAAATGTTCGGAGGATTACGTCTTTCAGGCAATGGAGCGTGATGCATTCCCTGGCTTTTTGCGGGCAAAAGCGCTGGGAAATATTGCTGCTCCAAGCATGGCGTTCGCGCACCACCGTCTTCGGCCTCCTCCATGGAGAGGACATTAATATCATGCGCAACGCCATGCTTAGCAGCGCAGCACATCCCTAACCCGACGAGAAGGTCCAATATGACCTCTCCCAAGTCGCAACACTCCTACATGAGCAAATGAAGCTCACCAGACTACCGACTGAGTTTCAAAATGCCTGGGTGTTGCGTCTTTGGTGTTGGACGTTGAGTGTTCCGTATTGGGTGCTTCGTATTGGTGTTGGAGATTGGTTGTTGGATGTTGGGTGTTGGGTGTTTGGTCTTGGTATACCTATACCAGGACATGAAGCTACGCTTCAGCGTATTATTCGAGCGAGGCAACAAGTCCTCAACTGACTGCGGCCCTCGGGCACGCTATTTGGAGCTCCGCTGGCCGCTCCGGTGCCATGGACGAGAAGAACGGCATGGCCACCCTTCACGACGTTCTTGACGCCCAGCGGATCTAAGAGACAGCTCCGTATCCGCTCCATCTACTCCAGCAAGCTCCTCGAGTTTGACAACGGGCGCCAGCTTGCTGTCTTTCGCGTCTCTTGCGAGGCCGGTACCTACATCCGTACCCTCTATATACACCTTGGTCTCCTCCTCGGTGTCGGCGGTCACATGCAGGAGCTCCGCCGTCCGCTTTGGTGCCATGGACAAGAAGAACGACATGGCCAGTCTTCACGACGTTCTTGACGCGCAGCCAGCGCGACGATCCACGCTGTCATCTCTCCCCTCGAGTCTCTCCTCACTGGCTCCAAGCGTGTGGTCGTGAAGGACAGCGCCGTTAACGCCGTCTGCTACGGTGCCAATCTCATGCTTCCCGGTCTCCTTCGCTACGAGTCCGGCCCGGCATTGATGTTTACCAGAAGATCGTTTATATCACCAACAAGGGTGAGGCGCTAAGAGTCCGGCATCGAGGTCTACGAGGAGATCGTCCTCATCGCCACCAAGGGTGAGGCCATTGCCATCGGTATCGCTCAGATGTCTATGCTTGAAGGTGGCGGGGGTGCGCTAGTAATGCCCGAGAAGCAGGTAGTGGTCGATTGAGATACTCGGAAAGTGATGAGTTCAAGCTGTGGGCTCCGAGATACCCGATGGCTGCAGGCGGTGGCGGCGGTGCGCTCAATGCATCGCTGCCGGAAAGTGATGAGTCTAGGATGTGGGTCTTCGAGATACCCGACAGCTGCAGACGTCGGTGCTCCGACTTCTGACAGTTCACGATTCGGTCTGTTCCTGGTATACAATTCTGGCCCTCGCTGGGTGTTGTTCTTCTTTTGACATCTTTCCAGTTCATGTTCTCAGTGGCAGTCTGTCAGGGCCCAGTACGACGGCGCGTGATTCGGTTGCTCTGCGTTGAAGGTGCAGGCGCGCACAACGTATCAAGTCCGCTACCTCCGGGGTGTTTGTGAGGTTCACCATGCTGGAGTTCCAGTATTCACCGGCTCCTCACATGCCTTCGCGCGGTATGGGACTGTCGCTGTGGTGAGGGCTTGCATCGTGACTAGTCATGTTCAGTTCTTGCGGTGTGTGGTCGCTGACTGCCGGCGGAGGCGCGCAAAGCTGGCTGACGTCTGGTGGAAGATGCTGCAGTCACACGATGTGGTCAATTGCAGCTTGTCGTTGATGATTTACGACGTTGGTAAAGGCTGAGAGCTTCGACGATTGTCGCCTCGCCATACTTACTCGATGGCACCAAGGTGGTGGTGTGGGCGTTGTAGGTGGTGTTGACAACAGGAAGTCCACCGCCTTCAGCGAGTCGACTGCCAGGTAAGCGTTATGGAACCACAGGCCCTCCTCGACGTGTGGTAGGGTTTGATGATCCCTTGCATGCAGAGGTGTTGGTGTAGTAGGAGATTGCAAAGTCCTCCGCAAGGACGCCTCGTCAGCTTTGCAGCAAGGGAGCCAGTACTTCATAAGTGCAGCCAGGGCTTGCAACGGAAACCTTCACACAGCCAACAACTTTTGCTCGCACTGCAGTGCATGACCATTGCCATAATCATGTGCAGACAGACTCTTGCATTGCCCAGCGCAGAGGAGCCACGTGGAGATCCATCACTTCACAAGGGCGCTACATCCAAACGTGCGATGCTCTGACCACTACATCACCCACTGAAACGCCCAAGGCGCGCGAAGAAGCCCCATGGCTTTTCTCCAAGCAATGCTACGTCTGCGCCAACGCGCCGAAGAACGACTTCTAAACCCCCTTCGCGCGGCTGAGCCTCGAAAGCTACCTCACAAGCCCTCCATGCAAACACCCAAGCAGGGTGACGCAACTTTCACGCACCAGTCCGCGATGAGGCGTCTTTCACACCTTGGACTTGGGATTCCTCCAGCACGTCGCCAAGACAAGAACCATGTCCCGCCACGATCATGGCTACAAGAAAACAGCACCAGCAGAGCATGGAAGGACGGGTGGTAATCTCGGGGCTGGCAGCCAGTGCAGACATCTGGAGTGAATAGGCAAAGAAGGGACATCGCCAGCGTGCCGGACCCAACGTGAGGATAAAGCATACTCAAGGGACTGTGCAGGTTCAGAGCATCACGTCGATTCCAAATCCAGTCCTTTGTCAAGCTTCGAGTCCAGGCCCAGCCTCCAGTCCAGGTCCAGTTCCGATTGCGATTGCAGCTCCAGATTCCAGTTCAGGTCCAGATTCAGACACAGTGGGCGGCATTCTTCACATTCGGGCACATACCGATGCGCAAAGGCTGTCGACAACAGATATTGAAAAGACTTGACAGGAGGTACTCGGGTACCTCGGTCTTGGGTGACGGAGTTGATACAAACACTATCGACTGCAACATGGTGAAGCACAAAAAAAAAGGAGGCCGTTTCCCTCCACAGAGGGCGCCGACGCGTACCCAGACTCTTGACAGACGATCGCGTCGCAACCTCTTACACCCAGGCACACAGCCAAACGCACAGGGGGCAGGCAGCATGCCAGGCCAGCACCGAAGATTGGGCCTCAGGGAATGCCGACGTCGGTATACAAGATCGAAATGCAGATCCAGCAGCATGGGAACGGGGAGATGCATGGGCAGAGGGTGCAAGAAGGACAGGCATGCTGGCGATGGGACTTCGGCCCACAAGCAAGCTTTTGAGATTCTGCGGAGATGGAGATGGTCAAAGTGGGCTGGGCGCTTATGTAATGGCAATGACCACGTATCATTGGACTATCAGCGGTAATGCATTACAACTGTCGTTGCTCTCTACTTTTGAGTCCAGGTATTTTGAAAGATAGCAGGCATTTCGGCTGAAAGATGGCCAAGTTTGCAAGCGGTTGCACCGCGCAGATGGCCCACAGTATTCAACGTGGTTTACGAGCGGGGGCAAGGACGTCGAAATACAGTAATTTACATTCTGCGGAATCGACGTGACACTGTTATGTCTCTGGCGCACTTTTCTGTATGCAGAAAGAGTGCGCTTCCATTGTGCAGTGCTTGAGTTCAGAATTCTTATTAGAAGACTTGCTCAGATCAGGTACAGAGTGCGAGAGCCTAAATATTTACAACGGTACCATATATTACACACAAGTCTGCACAGTCCTGAAGAAAGTAATAATAACAACATGGTTTTGAGAACGATCTACTCTATGTCTGCCTCTACAAAAACGCTCAACAATTACCCGCACTTTTGAAGTTCGCCGCCACCTAAACACAAAGTCAGCATATCTGATCTCGCATTGGACAGTACTTTGGGATCGAATCCTACCTCTCACCATCTTGGCAATGGCCTGCAACACGCTGATAACCATGACGATGCAGCCAAAACCAATGCACGTGTAGGATGCATAGGTCTCCCAGGTCTTGCGCTTCGTGAGCTTGACGAAGCAGAGAGGAGGCAAGATGTATGCCAGCGCACACGCGCTCGTCGCGCCGACAAGTTCAAAGACAACACCGATGTCACACGTGATCAACGATAGTGTCATTGCCGATACGACCAGCGAAGTAGTGAAGATGAGGTGGCGGTTGGGGTTATGCGGCTCGCCGGGGAAGTAATATTCGGTCATGACTTCGCGGCAGACGAAGCACTCCAGCGGCAGAGTGGTGATCATGTTCAGCCCGAAGCAGAGGCGCGCGATGTTGACCATGACGTTGTCGGTGGGGAAGTTGTTGAGGACATTGCCCTTGGTCATGTCGCCGAGGGTGATGTAGCCGCCCAGTGCCATAGACAAGCATGCAACCATGGAGATGGTCGTGGAGTAGTGTGTAACGCGTGCGAAGCGGTCCATGGTGGGCTTACGCAGGGATCCGTAGATCAACAGACTGTTGTGGTGGCAGACGAAGGCGAAGGAGATGACGCCGATGGCTTGGAAGACTCCGTCGTTGATGATGAGGCTGCCTCGTAGTTGGCCGCGCATGTCTGCTGGCAGCCTTGGACCTTGCGTAAGGATGGTGACCACAATGACGCCCATGCTTCCGAGCGCGAAAGTACTGGCTTTTGACAGCTAGAGGTTGTCAGCTGGATTCAATCGAAACAGAAATTGGCGTACGTACCATAGCAATGTCTTTGTACAATGAGAGCGGGTATGACATTCCCAGCACAAACAAGACTATGATCGCTCTCCGATCAGTGAGCAGCCAAAGTACAGGTGTCTCTGGTAGTGACGGGAACACGGCCGCAAGCACGTGTGGTATAGTATCTCCAATGATGATGCAGAAAGCAACCATCCCACCGAAAGCAAAAGCCCACTGCGCGACGGAAATCGCAACGAGTCCAGATCTGCCAAAGCAATGCTGCATAGTCTCCTGGAACGAGTTTGTCCCGCTCAGCTTCGAGTTCGTGACGATAAGTCGAATCGTCCAGTCCACCGTGACGGTCAAGGCCACGAGGAGGAACACGCCGGTGAGCAGACCCGCTTGCTTGAACGCATATGGTTGTCCGATGATTCCAGCGCCTATAATACTGTTCGCCATATTCATGAACGCGCTCTTCATGCCGCTCTTTGGACGCGCGGACTCTAGGAGGTCGTTCGGATTGAATTCTTCCGTAGCCAACGTCACGCTGGGCGCCTCAATATCCGTCAAGAGTGGTACTCTGTGTCCTGCATCGCTCCTCTGATGTTGTGCGCCATGATCATCAGACAAATAGTCCTCCTCCTCGATCCATTCCCTTCCATTGACGGTGCCATTCGGTTCGGGTGCTGCTCGTGGCTCAGCCATGTCAAATCGCACGCGGTTGGATGTTCTAGGTGTTCCGTCCGCCCTCGGTCGGGCAAACGAGGACTGTCGCCGTAGCGGTGGCTGTTTTCTCGGCGTAGCATTCTGACCGTTTATAGGATCCGCATCTGGCGAGGCGTCCCTGGACTCCTGGAGCAGGCCGGCTGTTTCCTTGGCGTTGCCCTCTCCGGCAGCATGGCCATTCTTTCGAGCGTTGCTGTTGTCTCTGGCCATAACATCGTTGCAGTCTCGCAAAATCAATTTATGGTGAAAGGGTCGCAGGCAAAGTAAAGGGTTGTTACCGTTCCAAGAGTAGGGCTGCTCCCTGGCAACTCCACGTAATCGTCAGGGCGGCACATGCAGCCCCGAAATAGCCGGATCCGGTCTGTCACAAGCCAACAAAAGCCTCCACATTTGATTTATTATTATTATCATTAGCCACGTGGAGCTGATTTATGCGTAAGGCGCTCCTTCCACAAAGTATTTTTGCAAAACGCAAGACACGGCAAAAATTGTGGATTGGTGTTCGGAGGGCCGGTATGATTTATTCGAGCAAGGCAAAGTACAGCTACCTGCTATTCTTCGACCGAGCTCAATACGGTCAACAGTTCACCGTTACAGGAGCAGGTGCACGTCCTTGTGGTTGTCGCCCATCGCGCGCCTTGTACGTTTCCATGACTCGAAATTGCTGCACTTCCTTATATTGGTATTTCATCTGTTCTAGAAAACTCTGTAGATCGTTTGACACAGTCCTGTCAATGATCTGATTCTTCGGGTCTTCCAGCGCCGATACTGCTTACCGGCCACAAATATGAGCCTGAGCAGCTTGAAGGCGAAATCACTACAACACATCGCCTTCCTCACGGGCACTCCTTCTGCTGGAACAAAATCACAGATCTTAGAACAGTTCCATGGATCACTTCGACATGCCCGCATGCCGCAAGGCAAAACACGTATTCTCAGCGTCGACATGGGCATACGGAATCTTGCTTACTGTGTGATCGACGTGCCTGCGAACCGATATGCAACAGACGAGAAGCTGCACGTGCAGTCCTGGCGGCGGCTTGACTTGCTGGAGAAGATGCGACCTGAGATAGCTACAGCATTGGTGAAACCTTCCGTCGATCGCGTGACAGACGCGCCGGACTCTGTCGCCCCAGCTGTCCTGAAAAGCTCTTTCACACCGTCGATCATGTCTAAAGTTGCGCTACAAGTCACTCAAGACTTTCTGGCTCACAAACCTGACATCGTGCTCATCGAGCGACAGCGCTTTCGCTCAGGAGGTGGCTCGGCTATACAAGAATGGACCGTTCGTGTTAATACATTGGAAAGCATGCTTTGGGCATGCTTCGAGACTCTGAAAGCCAGCCAGGTCATGCCTCAACGTGGCACATTCCCAGCTGTCCATGAGGTGGCTCCCAAAAGAGTAGCGAGTTTCTGGACCGCCGCGCCCGACGCGCATCTTCCTTCAACAGATCTCTTCGCACCAGACTTCGTACCACCAGAACTGAAGGCGTCTAGCAGCACAGCGAAAGCTGCCAACACAGGCAAGAAGGAGAAGATTGCTGTCTTCCGCTCTTGGCTTGATGGAAGTGGTGGTGTCTCGCTCGACTTCTCGGCTGAGACACAAAAAATTGCTGATGCATTTGCTCGAGGGATCAAGCGTCGTAAGGCAAAGAGCGATGAAATTGGCAGTGCAGACCCAGTAATTGAACGCGAGACCAAGTTGGACGATCTCGCGGATTGTGTGCTCCAAGGTGCGGCTTGGGTAAGGTGGGAAGAGAACAGACGTGTAATTTGTGAAAGCATCAAAGAAACATGACTAAACTGCGATGCGACGACTCATGTAGTGGTGTCTTGGGGGGAAACGCCTACGAAGAAGTGAAGGATACGCAAACTAGAAGGGGATAGCTCACGTGAGATGTCATGGACAAAGACGTGTCGTCCAAGGCAGCAGTGTCGCTCCTTCCCAAACTCCAGCTTCCTTCCTCCCACGAGACATGGTACGCCACATAACATCGACTCTACACTCACACTCCACGCCTACTATGACATCTTGCCCATCAATACCAACAACGCCACAACACTGCTCTTATGGCGGAATTCCAAGGTACCCGCCGCAGCGGTCGCGCGCGCAAGGCTGTCACCACCTACGCAGATGAGCAGGCCGAACAACAATACACTGATGTCGCAGCACCGGTGAAGCGCAAGAAGCCTGCCGCCAAAGCTGCAACATCCAAACCGAAGGGGCATCCAAAGACTCCGCCTCACACAAACCTGACTCTGCATATGGCGAAGAGCCAGAGCCGCCACGCAAAAAGACCAAGAAAGCTCAGCCGGCAGGTGAGGAAGACAACACAGCTCCAGACCTCGACGCGCTTCAGGATAACGAAGAATTCAAGCCCGCGCCCAAGAAGGTAAGGAAGAAGCGCACCATTCCCATCGGCAAGCTCGACTCTGAAGGCGTCATGCGCCTTGACACGACCGAACAGCGTCCTATAGGCGAGAGGAAGCCAGCGCAAGTCTATGCGATCCCACCCAAGCCCAAGGGCGAAAAGGGGAAGTCGACTATCAACCTCGCCGCGATGTTGGCGGAATCGTTTGAAGATCGCTGGGAGCGCAAGGTCTCCAAAATCCCTCGTCTGGAGCCTGGCGCTCCAGAGGTTCGCCTGGAGGAGTGAGCTTGTACGAGTCGGTCATGTAGGAGACGTTCCTAGATTTCACGTCAGCGTTTGTAGGAGTAGACATCATGGGAGCAAGACCTTCCTCAACCGTGCCAGCACTCAGCGCATTCGTCCTCTCGCGCACTCAAGGCTACGAGGAGAACTGTCACGCCCACGACGAGGAATGCCCAATCCATCAGATCAAGCTTGCCGGCTCTAATGGCAACGTCTACACGGTCATCATTTCGCACTTGCCGACTTGCAACTGCCCGAACACGAACTTTAAGCGGCACGACTCTGATCAGGGCTTGTGCAAGCATGTGCTGTACGTCCTGCACTACGTGCTCAAAGTGCCTGAGCACCTCCGAGCTCAAGGAGATCACGGCAAATGCACCTGGCCTGCCCACTGCTGTCATCGAATAGGAGGAAACACACGACGGCAACCGTAAGCCTGTCGAGGACGACTGCCCGATATGCTGCATGGAGTTTGCAGAAGACGACAAGGTGACGTGGTGCCGTGCTGCGTGCGGCAATAACATCCACCAAGACTGCTTTGATCTCTGGGCGCAGACCAGGAAGCCCAATCCCACCTGTCCTTACTGCCGCACTCTATGGCAGGACGACAAGCCGGCCAAGTCTGGAGAACAATCGGAGACTCTGATGGACGTGAAGATGACGCAACGCGCTGGCGGCTACTTCAATGTGAGGGACCAGCTGGACTGCGACTGAGTTACGGTGGAAAGCAACAGCGATGAACTGCCAACGAGCAGTCTGAGCGCTGACATCTGAGCCGCTGTCCGCTGTATCGCTCGACTTTCGTGAGGGGTCCTACCTCGCTAAGTATGCTTTCAATCGATGGATGCTGGAAGAAATTGGCAAAGACAGTGTGGAAGAGCTCAGATATAATCATGAAGGGATCAATACATTCGTTACGCTAGTGGGTTCTCGCTGAAATCAAAAACAAATCCAATGCCTTTTCCGTGCACCTTTCTTTTCATTTTGGGGAATGCATCGCAATGCATTTACCACCAGTCACCCTGGTCGCGCATGGCAGCAGCAGTCTTGCTGAAGCCAGCAATGTTGGCACCAGCGACCAAGCTGGGGAACTCGCCCTCCTTGGCGGGCACGTACTCCTTGGCAGTCTCAAGGCAGTTGTCGAAGCAGTTCTTCATAATGTCCTTGAGCTTCTGGTCGACCTCCTCGGAAGTCCAAGTGATGCGCTGGCTGTTCTGCGCCATCTCGAGGCCGGAAACAGCGACACCGCCAGCGTTGGCGGCCTTGCCGGGAGCGTACCAGATGGCCTGGCCCTGGCTCTCCTTGCGGTGTGCCTCGAAGATGTCGATGGCCTCCTGTGTGCAGCCCATGTTGGAGCCCTCGGCGATGAACTTGCAGCCGGCGTCGATGAGCGCCTGGGCCTCCTCGCCGGAGACCTCGTTCTGGGTGGCAGAGGGCAGGGCGACGTCGACCTTGCCGGCGTGCACCCATGGGCGCTGGCCCTCGAGGTAGTTGAACTTGTCCTTGTACTCGGCGTTCTCGGACAGCTCGGAGAGCTGCTTGCGGTTGACCTTGAGGTCGGCGATGTGGTTGATGATCTCGGCGTTGAAGCCAGCGTCGCTGGTGGCGATGAGCGCGCCCTTGCTGTCAGAGAGCGAGACGACGGTGCCGCCGAGCTCGATGACCTTGAGGGCAGCGTACTGGGCGACGTTGCCGGAGCCGGAGATGGCGACGCGCTTGCCCTTGAAGGACTCCTTGCCGCCAGATGCGTACTGAATCATGTGCTCAACGTCTGGGGAGAGGATTGTTAGTGACTGCTCGCGAAGGTCGAGCTCGGATATTTCTTTCGACTTACAGTAAACGCAGCCGTAACCAGTGGCCTCGGGCCTGATCAAGCTGCCACCCCAGCTGCCACCCTTGCCAGTGAGGACACCCTCCCACTTGTTGGTGAGAGCGCGGTAGGCACCGAACATGTAACCGATCTCACGACCAGTGACACCAATGTCACCAGCAGGCACATCAGTCTCGGCGCCAATGTGCTTGTGCAGCTCGCGCATGAAGCCGTTGCAGAAGCGGCGGATCTCGCTGTCGGACTTGCCCTTGGGGTCGAAGTCGGAGCCACCCTTGCCACCGCCCATGTTGAGGCCGGTCAGGGCGTTCTTGAAGATCTGCTCGAAGCCCAGGAACTTGAGCACGGAGAGGTTGACGGTGGGGTGCAGGCGGAGGCCGCCCTTGTAGGGGCCCAGGGCGGAGTTGAATTGCACGCGGAAGGCATTGTTGACCTGGACCTCGCCCTTGTCGTTCTCCCACACTACGCGGAACTGGATGATGCGCTCAGGGATGGAGACGACTTTGAGGGCGTTGCGGTATTCGGGGTGCTTCTCGAAGAGAGAGCTGTTCTCGAGGGTGGAGGCAAGCTCTGATGGGAATTGTCAGAAGGTGGTTTCAATGGTTTTGGAGACTTTGTTTCGATGTTGTGGTCTTACCGTGGTAGGCCTGCTGGAACTCGGGCTCGACGGGGAGGTTGGACATTGTGATGGAGGTTCTGGGTATTGTTGTTGTTGTTGTTGTTGTTGATGGAAAGATGTTTGTTGTGTTTGCTCGCACTCAATGGGTGTTTAGAAGGACAGGAAGAGTGGATTGGAGCAGGTGGTGAATGAAGAACAAGGCCAAACTTGGAGTGAATGCAGAGGGAGGCGACGCTTCTTGTACGATTCGCGCCTACACACCGCAGAGCTACCGTGTTCCTCAACAACACTCGGACTCAAAAAAGCACCTTAGGCTCGGACATCACCCACGGCTACACTTTTCGGCGTCTCACGACGAGTAACAGGACAGCCCACCAAACAATCGCCAGCAGTTCCAGAGCTAGCCTCCGTTCTCGCGGCGTGGTAGGGCGCCTTCGCACCCACAGATTGGCGACGCCAGAAGGGCGGAGTGGGTAAAGATGCGACACATCCAACACAAACGGCCACCGCGCAGATATGAGTGCGCATCGAGGGAATGAGAAGATGGATGTGGTCATTTTTGCTGTTCTGCCCTCCGTCACTGATAAGGAATCGCGCGCGCCCATTGGCCGCGCACTGCAAATCCGTCCGGATAGACCCTGGCGAAGCGCGGAGAGGGGAAAGCTTACTGCGAACATCCTGTTCTACAGGCTCGGGGAAACCTGGCGCCGTTCGACGCCTCCCCACCAACACTAAATCTCATCTACCGGCCCTGGTGAAGCTCTCGTGACTGTGGCACTGCCAACTGGCATTTGTTGGATCTTATCTTCGCCGAAATCAGCGAGAAGCGCCGCTGCTGCACTCTTGCCTCCGACACCGGCGACGCTGCGCTCCGCGTAGGGCTGGTAGCCTCGCTGGCTGACGAGGCTCGCTTTCTCAACCGTTGTTGCGCACCCAGCGCCCACGCTTTCTATAGAGCCTGATTGATTGCCTAGTCTGCGCCCGCCCTCAAGGTGGCGGGGTGCAACAATTAGTTTGGGCGGGCGACTTCGCTCTCGGAGATGAGCGGAGTCTTCACAGTAGTAGTAGTAGTAGTAGTAGTAGTAACTAGTAGTGAGAGGCCTTCCTCGGAGCACGAGCGAGCGAGGCGGGAAATGGCCCTGAGTTTCCCCTATCGTGCGTGCCTGCCAGGCTGCATGAGAGGTGACAACAGCGTTCAAGTCATTCTATGTTCAGATGCCCGCCGTGAGTTCCTTGGCTGCGTCTTGTATGTCTGAGCAGCAGGCGATCTTACACGATTTGAATATGAAATGGATGATGAGGAGGCATGGGGGTTTTGATCAGATCATCCAACGCTCCTCTTGATTGTTTTGCCGGATGTGGAGGTGTTGGAGGCATCTTCTGGGTGAGCACCATTCCTCTCATTAGCCGCCAACAAACCTGTTGCGCGACTCCCGCACCTCCTACTTGCTTTTGTCGTTGCTCCTTTTGCTGCTCTGCGCAAGATCGTGGCTGGCTCTTGACCGCTCTCAACGATCAACAATATCTGCTGTATGAGCCATCCAGGCGGCCAGGTCGTCATGAAGAGCCCCCGTGTAGACCACATAGCAGTATGCTGTGTCCCAATTGCTCTCGCGCCAAGAGGGCATGGTAAAGCGTTCCGTATGCAACTAGTTATTTTCCAAAGTACATAATATACAAAGAAACATAGAAATCCACACCGAACCAGGTCGCTGTAGAATTTGTAGTGGCAGATGTTACAGCAGGGATCCTCTGCCCCGACGCTGAGCCACTCTGGAGATACTAACCTCGTGGAGCGGACAGAAGGAGACAGTATAAGATTGTGGACTAGGTGCTTCCGCGCTATAAGAGGTACTTTCTTGGGGTGCTTTGATCATTACATGGCTGATCACTCCTTCGTACTGAGTAATGGTCGCTCTCTCAAGACTACATGTACTGCAACGGGTGGTGATGAGGGCCGTTAGATGTAGTGATCACTCTGACTTCCGATTCACATGTATAAGATGTACTTCTGTCAACCAAGTAGATATGTACCTATGAAATAGCTATGGCTATTATTATGTTCATCTTCATTCGACCAGGTGCATACATATGATATGGCAGTCTGGGGTTGTGGCCATAACCCTTAAGCGCTGGAGATCGAAGATGTCACGTGCGCACACATACCGTGTCGTGCTCAAGTCGCATGATCTGGAAGCAACTTGACTTTCGTATTGAACGACTACCAAGTAACATGTGCTTGGCCTGAGCAGAAGACCATCGTCACAACTTCACCTCACATGTAAACCATCAATAATCGAACGAGAATGAGGTCTGCGGCAATGTATCACATGCCGCTACTCGTGGCAGCACGGAGGCCAATGACACTCACTTCGGAACAGCACATTACTCGACACTTGCTGACTGGCTTCTCACGAGGTGTCGCTTGATGCTGACAACGCTTTGTTAGCAAACAGCACGTAGCATGGACGCCCGCTAACAACAAAGTGAGAAAGCCGTGAGACGCAACTGGCAGAGCCGGCGGCACATGCTTGTGTCGGACAATTGTCCCTGCCATGCCATGAGGTTCGTGCACCATGCACATATATGCACAGTACCACGCGGCTTATGGAATGCACCTTGCACGTGTATTTGTCTTTTGATTAAAGGCGACTTGGCGGCTTGCTACGATTGTCAAGCCGCTTGCTGCGCCACGCTTGATCGTCTTGGTATGGAGTTGCAAGGGCCTTGATTCACGTCTCCAAGACTGACGCGGTGTATCACATTGGGAAAGTGAAGCTCTTTGTCTTTGACGGTGCGTTTGTCCAGGCGCGGCAAGCCACGTCTTTGACGCTTCCGTCGCGCAATGCAGCATAGCTCGCGGTGACACAGCCTGGAACAGCCCCTCGCGTGAATGCGCGCCAAGTTGGCATGCCAGTCTGCAAGAAACTCCCAGCAAACTCCAGCAAATAGTCGCGGTCTGCCCAGACAATGCCATGAGCAAGGTCAACGTAGCAGCTCCACAGCAAGGCTTGTCCGCGTGACCTCGCGCCCACCCTCCGACCACCACATCAGCATAAGGTCCTATCCGTACCCCGCGCTGACCCCATCGATTCCTTTTCCATCTACAGGTCAATTCCGGTATCGATACCGCTGCTGTTGCCATCGATTTATGGAAAAAACCGTTCAGACTTCCGTGCAGCATGTTGAGTCCGGCTCCCAGACTCGACAAGATGGACTGCAACCTGCCGCTGAAGATGGCGGCAACGACCCTCCCCCTATACCGCACGCGAGCTCAGCCGTGCTCTTGAATGAGAAGCACCCGGCTGGAGCTCGCTCCCATAATCACAAACACAACCATGAAGTCAATGCATTGGCTGCTCAGCACAGCCAGAAAATAGACAACGTTCCCGACTGGGCCCACACTGCGGCCTTTGATCACGTGGCCAGCCTTCTTGGCACGAACGTCCAGTGAGCGTTGTTGCTTCACTGTACACCCAACATGTTTACTGACATAATGTAGAGCGGGGCTGGCCACGAACGAGGCTGCAAGCCGCAGAGAGAAATATGGCCGCAACAAGCTCGAGACTTCCGGAGGCGTCACGTGGTGGAATATCCTCGTCCGTCAGGTCTCGAACAGTTTGACCCTCGTCCTGGTCATCGCCATGGTCCTCAGCTATGCGACACTCGACTTCATCGAAGGAGGTGTCATCAATGCAGTCATCCTCTTGAACATCGTCGTCGGCTTCTTCCAAGACTATCGCGCTGAACAGACCATCCAATCGCTCCAAGCCATGGCTGCACCTGTGTGCAAAGTCGTACGCGATAACGGCATAATTTCTACGGTCAAGGCAGATGAGTTGGTCCCGGGTGACATCGTCCAGTTGAATGTCGGAGACATCGTCTCAGCGGATCTTCGCCTCGCCACCAGTACCAATCTCGCCACCGACGAAGCACTTTTGACCGGAGAGTCGAAGCCTTGCAGCAAGACTGCCGATAGCACGATCAGTGAGCTTTCCGCCCCTCTTGGAGACCGTCACAATATTGCATACTCGTCTACTACCGTTACCCGAGGCAGAGGCGTAGGTGTAGTCATCGCTACAGGCATGAGTACCGAGATCGGCAAAATCGCTTTCCTGCTTCGTGACAAGAAGCAGACAGCACAAGGCAATTGGCTGGTCCGAACAGGTGGACGAGTTCTGTATTCTATCAAGAACGCTCTCGGACTTGTCGGCACCCCATTGCAGGTCAAGCTCTCTTACTTCGGATTACTGCTCTTTGGTCTCGCTATCTTGCTTGCCATCATCGTGTTCTCCACAGCCATGTGGGACATCGATGGCGAAACCTTGATCTATGGTATCTGTGTGGCTGTCGCCGTCATTCCAGAGTCTTTGATCGCCGTCCTCACTATCACCATGGCGGTCGGATCCAAGGCAATGGCCAAAGGCAACGTCATCGTCCGCAAGATGGGCGCGCTCGAAGCCATTGGCGGCGTGACCAACATCTGTTCCGATAAGACCGGAACTTTGACGCAAGGCAAAATGCTGGCTCGCATGGCTTATTTGGCAGACGGAAGGACCCTGGCCGTCGAGAACGAGACCAGCCCATTCGACCCTACCTCTGGCCACATCAGCATGGATGGCTTGACTGTGATGCAAAGCTGCGTGCTCGGGGATGCAGCACTCAAGGCTTTCTTCCAAACCATCTCAGTTTGCAACTTGGCGTCAGTTTTCCCGCCCAAGGTCGAGGATGGCGCCACTGGAATGTGGTCTGCCACCGGCGAGCCAACCGAAATTGCACTACAAGTCATGGCTATGCGTGTCGGTCACAGCAAAGCGGAAGTTCTGGAGAAGCGTGGCCTCCATCTTGCCGCCGAACACTCTTTCGATTCCTCCGTAAAGCGCATGACCGTTGTCTATGAAAGTCAAGACCCCAACCAAGGACTGTCTTGCTTCACCAAGGGAGCTACTGAAGTCATCCTCGATCTCATTGAGGGCATGGACGCGCCTACGAAGATGATCATCAACGCCCAAGCAGACGCGATGGCTACCCAAGGTTTACGTGTGCTCTGTCTCGCGCGTAGAACGTTACCATTGTCTGATCGTGCCTCTCTGGAAAGTCGTACTTTTGTCGAACAGAAGCTGACGTTCGTCGGCCTTGTCGGTCTCTATGATCCTCCTCGTTTGGAATCTGCAAGCGCCATCAAGCAATGTCAGGCAGCTGGCATTGCTGTGCACATGTTGACCGGAGATCATTTAAAAACTGCGACCACGATCGCCCAGGAAATTGGTATTCTTGGCCCACAAGTCCCAGGGTCACACTTGCCTTCGGCAGTGATGACAGCACCGGATTTCGATGCCATGACCGACAAAGAGCTGGACGAGCTTGAGACGCTACCTTTTGTTGTTGCTCGTTGTAGCCCAACTACTAAGCTGCGCATGCTTGACACCCTCCATCGCAGAGGCAAGTACTGTGTGATGACCGGTGATGGTGTCAATGACTCGCCTGCACTGAAAGGTGCTGATGTCGGCGTCGCCATGGGTCTGAATGGTAGCGATGTCAGCAAGGAGGCTGCTGATATGGTCCTCACTGACGACAACTTCGCATCGATTGTCTCGGCCATTCGTGAAGGCCGCAGGCTGTTCGACAACATTCAGAAGGTACGCTTGTTCTTCATACTTACTTGCATTCGCATACTAACAGCGCTGTAGTTCTTGCTCCACCTCCTCATCTCCAACATCGCCCAAGTCGTTCTTCTCCTTATTGGTCTCGCCTTCCAAGACAGAAATGGTGTTTCGGCCTTCCCACTCTCTCCCTTGGAGATTCTCTTCGCCAATTTGATCTCCTCGTCATTCCTCGCTATCGGTCTGGGCTTAGAATCAGCATCTTCAGATGTCATGACCCGACCACCGCACAGTCTCCGCGCCGGCGTCTTCACCAAGGAGCTCATCATCGACAAGTTCATCTACGGTACTTGCATGGGCTCTCTCTGTCTCGCCAGCTTCGTCATCGTCGTCTACGGCGTAGGCAACGGGGACCTCGGTGACGATTGCAACCACAGCTACAACCCCACCTGCGATCTTCCATTCCGCGCTAGAGCCACAGCATACTCTATTTTAACAGTCTTGCTCAGCATCATGGCCTGGGAAGCCAAGCACCTGACCCGCAGCCTTTTCAACATGTACCCCGAAGAAGACCCCAGCACCTTCTCCATCTTCAACACCCTGCTCAAGAACCGCTTCCTGTTCTGGGCCGTCATCGCCGGCGTCTGCACGCCTGTCCCCGTCGTCTACATCCCCGTCATCAACAAGGTCGTCTTCAGACACATGCCGCTCACGTGGGAGTGGGGCCTTGTCCTCGGCAGCGTGGTGTGCTTCGTGTCTCTCGTCGAGAGCTGGAAGGCTATCAAGCGCCGCATGCTCAGGAAGAGGGTCGTCGGGAGGCAAGCCGATGGCAGCAGCATTGAAGGCGACGACAAGAGTTCTATTGCGTAATCTCACACATTGTGATGATTCGCACGACTCATTAGCACTGGAAAAAATCTCAACATAGCCAGGACTTTCAACAGCTTTACAGCGGACCGCAACGCCGCGGCAGAGGTGACGCTTTTCAACAAGCGTCTTCGTTAGCGATAGATCTGGCGGAAAGCGGACGTGCTGGTTCATTCTTTCCCAGCATGGCCGGCTAAACGTATCGTGGTGTTGTCGTTTCTACAGACAGCGAGAAGGTTTGATTTCTCGTCTCTTTCAGTACATATCCTCCAAAATAGTAACAATAACGAATTTTTACTGGCCCGCAACGAAACAACAAAGCTCTCCAAATCACCGTAGCCCTAAAGATGGAGTTCTAGTCTAACACGAAGTAGCCCTGTATCTGTCTGCAACAGTGCTGCGACGAAAATCCGGGTCTCTATCCGTAGGCACACTTGTGAACCAGAGCGACGTCTACCAGATTTGGTTTTGTACGCTTAATTTTGTGGGAGAGGTATCCATCCTAAAGGCTGATTTTCAGATTAAACAGGCACGATGGTCACACTTCCCTGTTTAAGTCGGGCGAGTTAAGTCGGGCGAGTAAGTGAGGAGCTATAAGATAATTCTCTGGCACCTTTCTTGCAGTTTGCGCTGGCAGCAATGATCTTATGATATAGTCGGAAACACTCAGTTCCTTTCCATCGAACAACGACCAAACATCGTTGATTCAACACTACCGAAAATCCGAATTGGTCTAGTGGCTAGGATTTGTCGCTCTCAATCATCGCAAGATGATCGGTTCCGACAAGGCCGGGGTTCAATTCCCCGATTCGGAAGCTTCATCTTTTGCTCTTCTGATGTTCGCCTGTGGCGAGCACATGTCACGTTTTTACCAATCTTGAAAGGTTGCACGGGTGTCAATTTTTTGCTTGTCGGGAACGTATGACAGGTCAATGACATGTATGTATGCTTGCAGCAAGCCGGAAACTCGCGGGATGCTGATCGCCTGCAGGCATGGAGCTGATTATATCCAAGCGAGGCATCCTTAATGCAACAACCACCCGTGGGGGACTTCCCACTGGATGTTGTCGGTGTTGTCTATGCAGATTGAAGAGAGGCGGGACAAGTTGATGCAACGAGCCGAATGATAGCTTGACGAGCTTGAATGCGAGTTTGCTATTGATTAGTTCAATGCAGAACATTTGGGTAATTCGACGCTTGCGAGCATGTTAAGTAACGGACCTTTCTCACACCAGGCACAAGCATCGAGACGATAGGAGAGTGATGGGAAGCTTCTCGTCATCGAATTTTGATTCGCAATCATTCGAGTGTCGCAATATAAGCGGAACACCAAGCCTATCAACTTCTATATGAAGAAGGAGCTCTCGCTGAGCATGGCAAGAAGAAAAAAAGCCCATGTCAAAGAGGAAAAGATTATTTTAAAAAGGGAGTCATGTAATTGAAATGGAGGAATAGAAAAGAAGAAGCGAAAAGATGATATCCTAGTTCTCCTTCTCCTTCTTCGCCTTCTGCTTCTTGGGCACGCGCGCAAGCCAGTAAAGGCCGATGGCGGCGAAGATGTTGAAGACGATGAAGACCCACAGGATGCCAAAGTTGCGCCAGCGGTCGGCATAGTTGCTTTGAATTCCGGCGAGGAAGACGTCGGTGCTGGCGTAGGAGCAGAGACGGCAGGTTTCGGTGTTGCTTTCATTGCCGGGCTCGAGTGCTCCCATGCCGCCACCCGCACGATAATCCGACAGATACTCGTAGCAAGTCTGGCCGGCTGCAGGAGAGAATTGGACGTATTCGTTTTGGGCGCATGTGACGGTATTGCCGGCGAGGCCAACGCTGAGCATGCCGGAGACAAGGTAGGTGAAGGGAGAGAGTCTGTACATGAAGATCCAGAAGCGGGGGAATTGGCTTGGTGAGGCGATAACACCGCAGAAGATGAGGCAGAGGGAGAACATCAGGTTGGCAATGTTGCCACCGGTCTCTGCGTCGGCAATACCGGCGATGATCATGTTGGTGAAAGTGGATGCGAACAGAAGGAACTGCAGTATGAAGAGGAAGAAGAGTGCACCACGCTCGTGTTCTGCTCCGGCCGCGGCGGCGTTTTTTTGGAGGCCGATCGGGTAGTAGAAGCACACGAAGATGATGACAGCCATAAGAGCGTTCCAGGGAAGTTCAACGGTGATGTTGGAGATCATGAAAGCCTTCCATGAATAGGTTCTGCTAGGGCGTTCACGAACCTCGTACAGGGAACGCTGAGTGACAAAGTGAGGCATGATCTGCTGAACAAGTTGACCGAAGATAGTGAACAGAAGGAAAATGGAGAACATTTGGTTCTGAAGACCCTGCTGAGTGAGGGGAGCGCGGAAGAAGATGAATCCAATGAAGATGGAAGAACCAAGACAAAGTGCGGCCTTCGAGTAGATGTAGGATGGTGTGCGCCAGTACTGCTCGAAGACACGCTTGGTGACTTCCCAGAGCTGGAGGCCGAAAGGAGCAGCAAATTCGCGGTACGATTGCTTGTCGGCTTTGGCATCGGCGGTGGTAGTCCTGGTGATTTGACCTGGGCGCTCATCTCTGAGGTAGTCGAGCTCACGTTGGACTTCCTGGTACTCTTTGCTGTTGCGCCATACCTGGTGCCAGTCGATGTCTGTGTGAGATCCGGGTGCAGCGCCAATGACTTCAAGCATCCATTCTGCAGGGTTTGCGGCAGGTGGACACTTGTGGGCGCCGTTACGCTCGAAGTAGTTGGTGAGAATGCTCGAGTTATCGCCAACTTCACCGTAGTAGACCGTGCGACCACCCTTGGCTAGGAAGAGGAGACGATCGAAGCGCTGGAAGAGCATAGCAGAAGGCTGGTGAATAGTACACAGAATAGCCTGACCAGAGTTTGCGAGCTTCTCAAGCAAGTCGAGAATAGCCCACGATGTCTGAGAATCAAGACCAGAGGAAGGTTCGTCGAGGAACAATAGGAGCTGTGGCTTAGCGGCAAGCTCGACACCGATAGTAAGACGCTTACGCTGCTCGACGTTAAGGCCTTCGCCGGGCACACCAACGACTGCGTCGGCGTACTCCTCCATATCCAGAAGCTTGATGACTTCATTCACGTAGTCAAGCTTTTCTTGGCGAGACACATCGGCGGGCTGACGGAGGATTGCGCTGAAGTTGAGAGCCTCGCGGACAGTCGAAGTCTGAAGGTGCAAATCTTGCTGCTGCACGTAACCAGTTTTGCGTTGGAAAGATTCATCACGCTGACGTCCGTCAACGAGCATCTCACCGCCAATAACACCCATGGTGACACGTGTAGCGAGCACGTCCAAGAGTGTAGTTTTACCGGCACCCGAGACACCCATAAGTGCGGTAAGTGTGCCAGGCTTAACCCATCCGTCAACGTGGTCGAGAATACGCCTGTCTTCCTTCTTGATCTTGATGTCGTAGGTGACGTCCCTCCAGCTGAAGATGGCGGTCTGCTTCTGAATGATGTCCGTAGCCGAAGTGTAGCTCTCCTTCTTGGCAAGTGCCGCACCGTTAATGCCAGACTCCTCATCGCGAGCCTTCTCCTTGAGCGAAGCTGGGGTGTGACCCCTGCGGAAGACCAAGACTTCACCCTTCGACTTCTTAGCAGAGATGAACTCGGTGGCAGCAATGTAGAATGTGCAGAGACCGATCATGAAGGCGAACAGGATACCTACGTTCCTCCATTTGTGGGAGTTGTAGTACTGGAAAGAGGAATTGATGTAGTCATCGCCGTTGACGAGCTGGTTTCCGGGAACAGCGCCAATGGCAGAGCAGACACGCTCTCCGAGAGCCCAATCTCCGTAGTTGGGAATGCTCATGCTGCAGGTGAATTCACGGTTGTGGAACTCGTTGACCATAAGTGACTCGAAAGCGTAGGCAATTGGATCCAAATAGTTAATCCATCGACACCAACCAAGCATGTAGGGGACAGGAATAGCGAAACCGGTGAACGTGACAATGGCCAGGATGATGATCGCGGCAGGCGCCATAGCTTGCGAGAGAGTTCGAGACACCGAACCAATCGTTCTGAACAACATAGACATGACGAGCGTTGCAATGAAGCTGACAAACACGAAGAAGAAGAACGCTCCGGGAGTACGTCGAAGGTTTGCCATAAAGTAGAGGACCAAGTTGAAGAGAATTGCGTTCATAATCTTGTAAGGCATGTCAGTGAGCATTGATGCCCACGCTTCAGCCGAAGGATGATAGAGCGCATACCTGCTGTGTTTTTCGACGATGTTACGTTGAGCGTATAGGGTGAGAATCTCGAGAGCAGAACCGAAGGCGTTCATCAGGACAGCAAAGAAGAGGGCTGCACCACGTTGGAAGAAAGAATCAGTGGTCTCTGGCATGTTGTAGAAGACCGAGCCGATGATAAGTGCCATAATGATGTTGCCGAAGAGTTGAGTGAATGTCAGACTGGGATCACCCCTCAGACGCTGGAAGCCACGCCAGAGACAGAGCTTGATCTGTTGAGAGTAGGAGAGCGTGTAAGGCGACTTGCGACGAGCGTGTTTCGCCTGCTGAGCACGGCGAGAGTCGAGGAACTCCTGCGCCTTCTCACCGCCAATGGGATTCTCTTGGTTGTAAACTTCGATATCCTTGAGCAGTTGTGCGCGCTCAGGGCTGGCCTTCCAGCGCGCGGCAAACTCTTCGGCGGTTCTGGGGACTTGGTTCTCCATTCCCTGGCGTACGACACGCTCCTGCGAGGAAGTCATGGACGTGAGGAAATCGGAGTCGGTTTGACGATCAGGGCAGACGAAGCCCATCCTCTCGAAGTAGCCACGGGCCTCAGTGGTGATACCGAAGAAGATCTCATAGCCCTCGTAGAGAACGATGACCTTGTCGAAGACGTCGTAAGCAGCCTGAGGAGCCTGGTAGATTGCGACCATAGCAGCCGATCCTCCAAGCTCTGTTGAAAGGCGGAGAGTCTTGACAAACTCAATAGCGTTGGCGGAATCCAGACCACGAGTACTGTTGTCCCAAGCCTGCAGGGGAGCACCGCTAAGTGCTGCCTCTGCAATGGAGACACGCTTGCGCTCACCGCCGGACACACCACGAACGAAATCGTTGCCAACCACTGTGTTGATCGTGTGGCTGATACCGAAGGTCGCCATCATCATGTCACGCATATGCTCGGCGTAAATCTTCTTGCTAACACCACCTGGGATACTCCTGGGAGCTCTGGCCCTTGCGGCGAAGTAAAGGGTGTCGCCAACTGTAAGCATGGGGAAATGGACATCGACTTCAGCAGTGTAGATGGCTTCGCCTCGGTGGTAGGTGTGCATCTCCTCGGGAGTGATACCCTGGTAGTTGACTTCAGAGCCTGAATCGACGTTGAAGCCATGGGTCTCTCCAGTCAAGGTCTTCAAGAAAGTAGAGCAACCGGATCCAGGGGGTCCAAGAACCACAAGCATCTCACCGCTCTTGACGAGACCCTCGAAGTCGCGAAGAATATCAATTCTGCGCTGCTTGGCCAGACCGAGTGCGTTCTTAATCGGGTCCGCGAGCTTCAACCAGACGTTTGCCACATCGGCTTGGTAATCGGTAGCAGCGCCAAAACCGTGAGCGCTAAGGTTGCGGAAAGATACACCAGAGGTACGGCCAGGTGTCTTGTTCTCGTCGTGGTTCAGCTTGATCATACTCTTCACCCATGATCGCGCCTTGAAGTTTGGTGATTTGGGGTCGAGTTCGGAATCTGCGGCAGCTTCGAATGGGTTGCCAGGGATGTTAGACCAGGTGCTTTGCCTGCTAAGGGATCTTGCGAGCTCGTTAATAGCCTTATCGGTCTGAACTTGCTGGTCACTTTCCCGCTCTGCCTCTGAATCGCTTTCTGCGCGTTCGAGACCAGCTTTCGACAGGTCGACTTCATCGAGAGTCTTCTCGAGTGCGGGAGTGGCACCTTTTGAAAGATGTGTGTTTGCAGTTGCGAAAGTCTCCTCGCGGTTGGCGGCTGGACGATGAACTGATGTGTTGGATGGTCTGCGGTTTCTGGACAGTGTGCGGGCCAAGCTACCACGACGCTCCTGACGGTGGCCTTCTTGCACGGGATCCTGGTCTGTGATGTGTGACCGCGGTAGGAAAGCAGTGCCACCTTCTTGGGTACCACTCGTCTCTGCTGTGCGGTCATAGTTGCCAAAGGAAAAATTGCCCACGAGGGACATGTTGGCGGTTGGTGTGTATTATGCTATGCCTGGAATGCTGTCTGTATTATCGAATGGTTTTGTTGTGGTCGAGCCGTTGTAGAGAGGGGCAGAGAATGTTAGATTGCCAACGGGTGAGTGGCGTTTGACCGCACGAAACAATGATGATTAGAGCAATAGCCGCAGGCTTTGTCACAACGACAACCAGGGCGCAGGAGGAACTTATTTGAACACCATGTGCAGAAATCGACTGGGATGGACAGGCCTATTGGCGAGCACACCAAGCTCCAAACGTGAATAGCGCATATATCTAGCAGGCAGCCCTGACCGGCAGCGCTGCATCCGACTCGTTTATCTCGTTTACAGTAAGTTACTTGGCTGCCACGGATCTGCGCAGCTCCGGAAACGCCATACACGTGGCGCGATCGCATACGACGTCCTCTGATTGGCTGACGTGGCCAAGTTATGCACAGCATTTTATACTACTTCCTCAAGGTCAAATCACGGCTCAGGCTCTTCTCATGTTCCGTCCCGCAGGCCTCGTGTCAGGACCTCCTATCGTGAACATATCGCCATCCGAGAACGAGGCCTCCCCATATTAGTGAGATGTGTTATTGCCGTAAGCATCAACGGAAGCGGATACGGACATGTTTCAGCAACATTGTACCCGTCCAGCCCTGCACATGTTGACTCGGCCTCGAGCTCGGAAGCGGATGTCTCCAGCTTTTGTGTGTTGCATACCATTCATGGTGTCTCTCCTTGTGGACGTTGACAGACTTGGCCTTTGTCAGGAGTTATTCTCAGTGGAGTTGGAGTGGAACGAGCGTAAGTGGCGCCATAAAAGAGCAGCCCCTACCTCCTGTACGCGTGCCGGCCATGCCTCCGGCGGCCGTGTGCCCTCGCGGAGCGAGTGCCGTGCAGCTCAATGAACATGCTTCATCTATTATCTATTAGGCTATCTATATGCCCTATATCTACGCCAATATGACTACTGAATACCACCAAGTTGAGGCTCGCATTGAGCATGCAGTCACCTACCAATCCGAGCTGACTCAGCCGCTGCTAATCACTGTTCTGGCTACTGAGTTCCAAGTACCCTACCAATGCCTTCGTAGGCGCCTTTAGGGCTCCGAGAGTCGTTCAACACGCAGTCCTACGAATATGAGACTTAGCAGTGATCAAGAAGAAGTACTACTTACGTACCTACGTCGCTATGAGCAACTCGGAGTCTACGCGCGCGTGCAAGCAATCACGATTAGCGCCAACTCGGTGCTCTGCTGCTATTATGAGGGTGCGGAGCTAGCACTAACAGTAACTGCAAACTGGACCTTACGCTTCCTTAAGCGACATCCGACGTTTGTGAAGAGAAGGCAGGTACCTTAGGAGGCTGTACGTATAGCTGCATACGATCTTAAGGACATAGAGAGCTGGTTTGTACGGCTTGGTGCACTGCTCGATGAATACAGCATCTAGCCTAAGGATTATTAGAATATAGACGAAACTGGCTTTAGAATAGGGATTGGCAAAGGCCACTATATCCTTACAGAACACTCTAAATAAGTACACAGCTTGCTAATAGCTAGTAACTGTGAGAGCCTCACAGTAGTAGAAGCAATCAGTGCAACTGGCTATACAGCTCCTATAATACTTATAATTATAGCCAAAACTTATTAAGCTTCTTGATTTAAGAGCCTACACGACGATATGCTTATAGGAGTTATAGATACTGGCTATATAAATAACGAGCTTATGCTTGTATAGATCACGCACTTCGAGAGGTACTCAGCTTATCACCAACATGGCTCATAGCGGCTCCTACTGCTCGATAGTTATGGCTCGCACTATATACTTGAGTTTATTACGTACTGCGAAGAACACTACATTATCCCTTTTGGCTTACCCTCGCATTCAATACACTTCTTATAGCCTCTTAATGTTGTGGTCTTTCAGCTATATAAGCATTAGCATATAGAAGCTGTTAATCGATCTGCATAGCTCGGATATAGCAATTATAATAAGCTCGAGTTCTTTAGTGACTTTAAGTAGTTTAGGAGGCAAGCTCTCTCACTATCAACGATCAAATCAGCATTTAAGAAGACTGGCATCTGGCTATATAATCCGACTCCAATTCTTAATTACGTGCGTGCATGCATTATAGCGATTAGGCAGCAACAAACACTAACGCCACTGCTTGTGCAGTTATTAGGGCTAGTAACACCTCGAACTGTAAGAACACTCAATTGTCGCTTCTAAACTATATTAGATGATAAGACTCTTAACCAAGCATTACGCACGCGGTTAGAGCTAATCTTACATGGTACAGCGATTTAGGCTCTTAAAGGAGCTGAAGCAATCAATGAGCTATAATACACTATAGTAGCACAAGCAGCTAGTAGGGCTCGGAGCCTACAAAAGCGAACTTAGCTTTAACGTGATAGTGTTCTTACAGCTGCAAGTGCACGTAAGATAGTACGCACGCATAAGGATAATAAGATTAAGAAGGCTCGTAATCTCATCTGCTATACAGATAAGGCTGAATATAGGCAATGGTCAAAGAAGGTGATTTCTTACATCCTACCTGTAGTTTAGAGACTATTATATAAGCAACACCGCACCAAGTTCACGCCTCAATGGCTCCATATAATAGATGAGCTCCGTGCGAACAGATAGGCATCAATTTGATTATCGTTGAGCTGCAATGTTCATTGAGCTGCACAGCACTCGCTCCGCGAGTGTTAAGGGCCGCGCGGAGCCATGGCCGGCACTAGTATGGTTCGTTAGCCTCGCGTTGTGCTTTTTGCGTTTGTAGGAATGGTTCGATCCCTTCTGGCTCAAGCATAAATCGTTCGAGTTTCATATAGAGTGCCCTTTTCAGCACTGGGAGCTGCTTGTAAATCATAACTCCGCAAGATCCCCAATGCAGGCAGGCATCGAACGATTTGTACCTGTATACCAAACAGCAAATTCCCACAAGTCGGTCAACCAGCCTCAGCCACAAGAATAAAATTCCTATTCGGGTGCGTATCGATTGTCTCCCGAGTTATTCAAGAAGAAAAACGTTCCAGACCAGACCGGAACGACCCCTTTCGCTTATGCAAAAGTGCGCTTTCGCATTACTGTACACTTTAGCTCCTTGGTAACGCGCTCACTTCCGTGCGGTGATTCACTATGCGCCATCCGACAACAGCTGCATTGGTTTGCCTGGGCATATGACGCGACGCAAGATGTCGCCGCGCCATTATCCCTTCCTCCTGTGCATGTCTCGCTTCCTCCCGGGCGTGGGTACGAGTGCCAACAGTTTTTCGGGTCTTTTGTCACTTTGTACTGTGCGTGACTCTGTAGGTACACTTGTACATTCATATACTTACACTTGAAGTAAGCAGCTACGGCTCTTCGAATGGCAATGCCGCCCTTCTTTCGCCACACACTCTAGCATGAGGATCAGATGTGCTGCTCTCCAGATGTTCGCCGTTTGCGACTTGAAATACACCACGCAATCCGCCAACCGGCACTTAAATTAGAAAACCACGTTGCTGCTCCTCCAACGTCTCGTCTGGACTCATTGATTCCGATCGTCTGGGTACAAACTCTACCTTTGACTTTTTTGTGACGCCTTCGATCTACGTCATGGTTGTAGAATCATGTCATTGCGCGCCTAGGTACGCCTTGCTTGTCGTCGATCTCCAGTCCCGTGACTTTGACAGCCTTATGAGTTCTGTACACACGTTGAAGATCAACAAAATAGCTTCCAGAAACTCACCGTAAGCATATAAGGAAGTTCACTCCGATGAACCACTGCACTGAGGCAGTAGGTCCTGATACACAACGCAAAAGCGACCAGAACCGGAATCGCGGCCACGATAGCAAAGCAAAAAGAAAAGGCGAACGCATCACCATCTAGAATATGACTGCTGCCGGAAGCACTTCATAATCAGCGTCTCATAGCCAGCCAGCATCTTCTGTAATTTGGCCGATACCGTCTGATCCTGTCGAGCGTGTCTCATCCACGTTGCGGATCCTGGGAATTTACAAACTGCTCACCTGGCACGTAGAAAAATCCGACGTCGACCAAAGCCAATATTGCTCAAGCATGACTCAACCGAGCAGAATAGTGCCGGCAACAAACAGCATTTAGCAACCAGTCAGTGAATCCATTGATCCCATCGGACTCCACACACTACACCTTCAAGGCATGTCCTCTAGCCACGCGATGAATTCCGCCCCAAATAATCCCACCGCTGTGGCTGTGGATTCTTCAACACAGAGTAAGCGTGATACCGCCACCACTTTACAGAGGTCAAGAAAAAAAGGCATCGACATCACCATCAAAGATGTGAAATTGGCCGAGAGACACTTCATGTCCATGCATAAGCAGGGTTATCTTGCAGAGCTGCCACTCACAACAGCGCCACCGCTTCTCCACGTCCTACGGCTGACAAAAGACACAGTGGTCTCGTATTTGGTTGACCATATTCATCTTTTCGAGCTTGATCGTGTCGTGACGCTCACCCCGCTCGACACCACCGGGCGGACATTCCATGTCCGACACGACAAGCGACTTTGTTTTTGGATACAACCACACCGTCACTCTGACGAAAGCGAGCGCTTTGGTCATATTTTCGATCAATCTGGCTGCGTCGACAAATCGCTAATGGGAGCGGTCCTCAAATGCCATTGTGAATTGCCATCTGCATCAGTCCGGCACCTCGCTTTGCACCACGAGACATGTACCGTCGATCCTATCACTGCTACTGATCCCTCGCTCAAGGCTTGGTACATGCATTCATTCGGCATCAACCATGATTGACATGAGTTTGCTGTGTATATCGACAAGGCAAGCTAGATAATCCAGGATGTCTCTGCAGATCTCACAACACTCTCTGCGCCAGAGCCTCAATTCTCGAAATCGCACATTGGTGAAGACATCGTCTACTGTCGTGAGCTCATAACGGTTCCGAGTATTGTTCTCGTCCGGGACAGGGGATTTGCAACGGTTTCCTGGACACAGAACAAACAGAAAAGCGTCGATCACTGGGCTTGACAGCACAGGGAGGTCTTCAACCTTCATAGCAGAGACATCATTATGGCCATCCAATGCTCGTTGCCAGTGTTCCCACTTGTACCGTCTGAGGCCACAAGTGAATATTCGAAAGCCGAGTGGCGCGTCACGAATGCGTTCGAGTTTCGAGGGACGGATTTCCACCTTGTTTGCCGCTCCTCGCCGTGTTCTTTCTGTTGGCTCCCTCGCTCTACTTCGATTGTCAGATGAAATCAGAAATGCTCGATCAAGCCCGCAAGCAGATGGGGGCCGTGGCCTTCAATGCTTCCATGCATGCCTTGGACTACTCTATGGATGCTTCCAGATTTCGCCAGGCTGACCAACAAATCGAGACTTGGTTCCTATTCGAAAGCCGTGCTCTTGCCTCAGTGATCTCTGCCTATCACGACGACCCGAACGCGCTTGGAGCTCAGGCTTCTGTGCCTTGGCTGGTGTGCATGAACAGAGCACCATACTGGAAGAACGTCCATCTCATCTGGCCTCGGACATCGACTACGTCTGATCAAAGCGTTAGTGGCTCCAGCTTTTCGGAAGTTGTACCACTGGATCCCAACAGCTCATCCGCCGATTCTGGGGCAGAACCGAGCAATTCCAGATTCGAGAAATTCCACAACGCGACATACGACATTGTACGCAATGCGCTTGCATCGTCGTGTGCCCGGACTCACGTATATTTACATGGCTGATTCCAACTCTCGTAGATATTGGTAGATACATGTAAGGTGTAATTGATAGTCTGTCCATTCAAGTCTTCACTATGTGTGTATGTGTTTACCACTCGGCTCGATTGTCGTGCTCGCACTTCCAACTCTCCAGGGTTCATGCTGGTAGACTTCAATGATGTATTGAAAGAGTTGTATAAAATACCTCGAGTAGATGCAGCCATCTCTCAGTGACAAGTTTATGTATTCAGGACATCTTAGCGTGGAAGTATTTGCATGCACGATCGTGAGATACATACAGAGCTCTAACTGGATCTCTATGGTAGCTGTAGCTCAAGAGAGGGCTATGCCTGTCAATACTGGATAGTGGTTACTGAGAAAGGGTCAAGTGTCAGACGCCTTCAAGCTACGTCATGATCGCTGAATCATTGATGTCGCTGTAACTTTTTGGAGACTCATCTCTCGGCTCTTTACAGGTGCAAGGGTGGTTTGACTTTCTTAACACACGCCTTACTCATCGATCTTTAATCCCGTAACATTTGCATACTGACTTAGTCTGTGCAACCCATACATACAGAGTCGCGCCACAACAACAATGTCATCACGCGCCCTCCGCAAAGCCCAGCGCGAGCGCGAGGAGCAGGAACAGCTGCAGAAGCTCCAGCAGCAGGAAGAGGAAGAGTCAGAGGAGGAATATGTTCCAGTGCCGGCGAAGAAAAGTGCATTTGCGATGCTGGGCGAAGAGGAGGACAATGACGACGAAGACGATGAGGACAACCAGGACGAGGGCGGGGTTGCTGTTGACGAGGAGCCCGTGGTAGAAGCAGCGCCTGTAAAAGCACCCTCCAAGAAAAAGAAGAAGAAAAAGACCAAGGGTAAGAGCGGTGGCGGGACACCTGGCACGCCTGCTCAGCAGGGCTCTGGACAGAAAGATGATGCTATGGACGAGATTGATGCTGCGCTGAAACAGCTTTCTGCTTCTGGAAAGTCTGCGGGAAACACCACTGCTGGATCGAATGATGCGGTCAATGAGAGTTCGAAGCTTCTCGCTATCGACACACACCACTTGCACGCGCAAAATGAAATGCGACGTCTGTTTGGGCGCGCTGCGCTGGAAGGAGGCGATGACGACGAGCAAGGTGCGCCAGGCGGTGCAGGAGGCAACCGAAGGCAGCAGAGGAGAGGTCAACAGGTTGGTCTAGCACAGGCGCTGAGAGGCCAGCGAGGACAAGGTGGACGGGCTGGCGGTCTTGGGTCGCTCGGTCTCAGGCGCAACATCTTCATCCAGGGCAAGGAAGAGTGGCCAGTAGCTACTGGAGGCGGTCTCGGCATGGAAGTGGTTGAGAAGAAGGCTGATGGGACTGTGGAATACCGCTACGTGCACAACCGTGCCTATCAAGACGTACAATCGCAGTTCGAAAGCTGTGTTGCATCTATGGACCCCAACCGATTGGTCGTCTTGCTTCAGCACAACCCATACCATATCAGCACGCTTCTGCAGGTCTCGGAGATTGCAAAGCAGGAGAGCGATCATGCGACTTCAGGTGATCTGTTGGAGCGCGCGCTCTTCTCGCTTGGCAGAGCGGTTCACAGCACTTTCGCGAAGAATCTGGCGGAAGGCAAGGCACGACTCGACTTCAACAGACCCGAAAACCGAGAGTTCTGGCTGGCGAGCTGGAAATACATGCAGAACCTTAGCATGCGTGCAACGTGGCGAACAGTCTACGAGTGGGCAAAGCTTTTACTTTCTCTGGCTCCAGAGCAGGATCCATATGCGATCTGGCTTGTCCTCGATCAATATGCGATCCGCTCGCAACAATCCTTGGACTACCTCAACATCAGCCGCAACGCCACTTTCAAGACCGTCCACAATGATTTGCCAAACGTGCAACTCAGCCAAGGCCTTGCAGAATATCGAGCAGGGAACAAGAGCAAGGGCCAGCAGGCTCTTTTCACCGCCATCGGACGCTTCCCATGGGTAGTCGCACGCCTAATGCAAGAGCTCAGCATACAGCCTCCACCAGCAGTCTGGGGCAAGGAACCTCGTACTGACAGGGAGAAGCTCCATGCAGAGCTCTACGCAGTCCGTGCCAAAGATCTCTGGAACACTCCCGAGATCTGCGAATTCCTCGAAGAAATCGCCAGCGCCGTGCCTCCTGAGATGCCCCCTGCTGCGCCGAACACAGAAGAAATCACCATGAACGAAGCTCGCCACGTCCTTCTCTCGGAAGTCCCTGCTCTGATCGCACACGTACCGCGCGAGTACACCGCACAACTAACTTCGACCGCCGACCCACTTCCTCCACCAACCTCAATCGCCTCCTACGAAACAACAGCACAGCCTCAAGTCAGCTCAGCACCACGTGCCGTCAGCGCGTCCTCCGCCGCCGAGAACTTCCGCGAGCTGCAGGGCCTGTACGGTTTCTTCGCCAACCTCTTCCCGTGGTTTAACCCCACCGGTGCCCCGACCGATGGTGCCGCCGAAGCCCAGCAGCCCACCGAAGAAGAGATCGAGCGCCGCATCCAAGCTTCTGGCCTGAACGAAGAGACCATCGTACAAAGGACTCAGCGCATGATGGAGCTACAAGCCAGCTTGCTTGGAGAAGATGACGACGCGGGTCGTCGAAATGCGCCGGTTGAGGAGGAGCCTTTCCCCGAGCCGCCGCCTTATGCTGGTCCGCAGACACCGCTTGCTCTTGCGCAGGCGGCAAGGGTGGATGAGGCTGAGAGGGCTGAGGCTGAGAGATTGAGACGGGCGCATGTTGAGGACGGTGATGATGAGTGAGGTGATACTACTTGGTCGCTTACGTGTCGAGTAAGGTAGCGCTTTGGCTGGCTGATGGTAGACGACGATGATGATGATGTTCTGAATGATGAATACAAGAATACATCGACTACATACACAAGTCCCCATTATCATAAAATACTGGGCGTCACTTGCTGCCGTCGAGGTCTTGTACATACATGTATATATTGTCTTTACATGTAAGTGGCATATATGCACGTTTATATATTCTTAGGGTTAGAGTTGGGGTGTGACATCTCACATCAATATCGATATATCGGACTCTTGTGGATACCTATAATCACCTTGAGCACTCTAGTGTGTTTGGAATCGCTTTAAAGCTATGTTGGATTGATTCGGTATGCGTATCTGCCATGATCATCCCGATTTGCGTCAAAAACGCCATCGTTGCTGGTTTGACGCCGAATGTGTGCAGTGTAACAATCGTGTTGCATCAAAACATGCTGCCACTTTACACAAAAACCAGATGTTGACAGTAGAACTTGATGTATCCAATCATCGATTGATAGTCTGGGCTATAGGCATCATCCTGAAGTCGTGATATCGTTCTTTCCATATGCAATCTTGCTTTCTCCTATGACATTCGCAGCCGTAGAGCCAATTTGTGCCAACGTCATATCTTTAACACCCAGTCCCCAGCGCAGATCACATGCATTGGAAACAACGCCCATGTCAATGTAAATGGCTAATCCACATTCTCCCTACCCGACGACACAAACAATCCTCTCCTCCCTCTAGCATGACCACGCCATACAAACATCACGACTCCTCCGTGGTCCCCGCCCAACTCGCCTTTCTCGCAATCTACAACCCCACCCTCGGTCCTACCGACGAGACCTTCGCCGACCAGCTGGTCTTCTGGTACTCGCGCAAAGCAACAGAGGCGCGACGCGCAGACAAGGCGAATAAAGATGCCGCCAGCGATGCGCGCAGGAAGGCCGCGGACAGAGAGGAGGAGAACGAGCGGTTGAGGCAGATCGGGCTGGCGCAGGGCATGATTGGCTTCGCGAAGACGTTCTCAGACGGCGAGAGGCCCGTTGACTCGATTGAGACGGACAAGTCGCGCATTGTGCTGCATGAGCTGGAGAATGGGTGGTGGATTCTGGCGTCGATCGATCTTACGCGACTGCCAGCTGCGACAACGCCTGTGGGCTCGAGCAAAAGCAAGGTCGATCCCAACGCGAAGCCTGTGTTGGAGTACTCCTCGCGCGAAGTGAGCCCCCCAGCTTTGCTCACGCAGCAGTTGGTACAGGCACACTGGATTTTCATGCTGCACCATGGGCCGACTCTGGACGAACTGTTTGTTAAGCTATCGCGGGACAAGTTCTGCAGCACGCTAGAGCGATACTGGATGCGCTTTGCTCGAAGCTGGGATGTGCTGCTACATGGTAACCCGGCATTAGAGGTGTTTGGAGGCATCAAGCTCGCTGCCGGCGGTGAGCTTGGCGTTGGGGTTGGAGAGGAAGAATGGGGAAGTAGTGAGAGGGAGGTGCTGGAAGACTTGACGAGAAGGACAGAAGGCTTGGTCGATGTTGTTGTGGCCAGGTATGGTGAGCCTGCCACCAAGGAGGAGAGCTCTGCCAACGACTCAGAAGTGCTTCCATGGCTTGGAAGCGGCAGTGTACCTTCATCTTCAGACGGAATCATCTTTGGCGGCCTTGACAAGCTGAATCGACATTCGGTGCGGAGCGTCTCGCTTTGGATGCAGCACATATACTCGTATGGAGACTACGCCTATGGCGTTAAAGACAATCCCCATCGAGAGCGACGGAGGAGACGAAAGCGCAATCCTCTACCACAATTGGACAGCACTTCCAGCCCATCAACAAAATCTCGTACATCCACTGCAAAGGACTCGAAACAAAAGGTGCAGCAACAGGAAACAGTCACGAGACCAGAGTCACCCTTGATCGACCCCGATCTTCTTCCAAAGGACCATCGACCCCAAATGTACGACCGAGTCGCTTCGCACGACCACGCGACTGGTCAAATGACACCACAAAATGCCAGTCATCCTGAAATACCCCCGCCAATTGTCTCAGCTGCTGAGCAGGCGCTCAACAAAGCCACAAAAGAGGCAGACAAGAAGTCCTCTGAAGCACCACCGACAGAAACAGAAGACGGCACTACAATGGGTATACCGGACCAGTATATGAAGTACATGACCTTTGGCCTGAGTTCGCTTGCGAAATCATACAACAAAAAGCCGACAGAAACCACGAAAATAGCACCAGAGAGCCCAAGAAAACCGAAGCCAGACGGGAGCAACCGAAAGCCGAAAACTTCAAAACGGAGTGAAGACCAAAGTGAGGAACAGCCTGAGCTATCGCACGCCGATCCAATCTCTGATGGTGAGGAGCTTCGAGCCAAAATTGCAAGACAGATTCATGAAGAAAACCAAGGCCACTTCGTCGTTGGGCTGAAAGGAGATCTCTCTGTGGATTCGCCCGTTGACTCTGACGAAAACCCAAACATGACCGAAGGCAGCTTTAGTGAGGAGTCAGGTGGCAGCCGCACTCTCCTTCGCACACTCCAAATTGAGCTCACGCCCAAAGTGCAAGATTACGCCGACAAAGTGAACGAAGACCTAGAACGAGGTGACGATGCCAGCAACAAGACCGGCCACCTACTGCCAGAGAATCCTGTCACGAAAGACTTTCGCCGTTTACGGGTCCTCGTTTATGTCCACCGTCCATTCATGTTTGCTTTCCTCTTCGAGCAACGGACCTCGTCTCTCAGCTACTCCAGCCTCTACAAATCGTTGCACACCACTCTTGCACCAATTCACAAACGCCTCCTCTCCTCTACCAGTCCCGAGACCGTCGCCCAGCGCATCGATCTCTCGCACCACCAGCATCAAGCTCAGCCATCCACCACGAACAACGACACAACTTCATCGTCAAACAACGAAATCTTCTCCCTCATCTTCGACCCAGCGACCCTCTCCCTACACTCTAGTATTCCAAACATCCCTCCTCCTGGTGGCTACAAATCCTGGGCGCGCATCGACGCCCTCAACGTCCACGCCACCCTCCTCGCCAGCTTGTCCGCCACCAGCGGCGTCAAAGGCGAAACCGCTCTCGAGCGCACGAGTAAGACTGCGCGCGGCTGGTGGGTCGTCTGGCTACGCATGCCGCCTTCAGTCACTCTGGACGATGCACGGCCTGGGCCTGGCGGCTCAGGATCCGAAGTGGGTGGCGACTATGCTGCGGAAAGCGGACAAGGTCTTGATTCGCAGGGTGGTGCGATCAGTACGCTGGGCTTAGCGAGCTCTCTTACACCTGCCAGAACGGTGGGGGATACGCATCGGGTCGCATTCCTTGTGCGCAAAGCTGGAGAGAATGGGTCTGGGTCTGGAGCTTCGACTTCGGGTACTGGACAGGGCAAGAGCAGACTGGGGAGCGCGATGTGGAGTTCGCTGGGTATGAGGGCTGTGAGTGGGGGAGGAGTAGGTGGTGGTGGCTCGGAAGGAGAAAGCACTACTGCCTTGGGTGGCGGAGGGTTTGGCATCGATGCGAGGAGGTATGTGGAGGGGCTGTTGAGTCTGAATCGGTAGATATCAACCTTGCGCACTCATGACTTACAACACACGTCTTTAGGCATTCGCTTGCCAGAAGGAAACCCACAAATAACCCTCAATCCACCTCAACACATCCCACCCCTCTTCACAAAGCGCTTCAAGTCGCACACTCAACCCTAACACCATTGTACGGCCCACTATGATCTCTGTACACCTCCTCGTTCAACGCATCCACAGCTCCGGCCGAACAATTCTCATTCCCATTATCCTGCCCCAGACACTTCTGCCACGAGTCATCCGTGTGGATGCGAATCCCGCCCGAAGCGCTATGATAAGCCAGCACAGCGCCCCCGTTCACCGGCAAAGGCACACCAGGCACAGGCAGCGCATTCAAGCGGCTCGGCAGCAACGGAGTGGGATCCTGCTTGTTGTTGATACGCGTGAGTTTGCCGGTGAGGTGGGTGTCGATTTAGTTGGCGAAGGCTTGGTTGCCGACCTGTTGGGGTTGCGATTGGGGTTAGCAGGCGTGATCTTTCTTTTCATCGCTTCTTCATTCGATGATCTTCGCGTAAAACATCGCGTGATTTGGCGTCTCTCATATTGTTATTGGAGAGGGGGTTCAAGGGTTGAGGAGTGAGTTCAGTGGTTCCGTAGCTGCCTTATATATTCGCTAGGTTGCTCCGGTTTCCCAAGTTGCAGTATCCTGGACAAGAACTTAGCGTGAGATCTTGACCTGGCATGTCCGAGCTGTACAATACTTGGCTGGCTGCTGTGGAAATGGCTGCAGCCACATAGCGGGTTTCGCACATTTTGCAGACAAAGAATTTCCTGTTTTTGAGAAGGATGTGTTGGGTGTACTAGACATGATGGGTTTTGTAAGACGGCGTAGACTTGAGCAGAAGCTGATCACTGACCCGACCCTTATGTACCGTGGGAAGCACATCGCTCATGATGGATCGATCGAAGGTTGCCTCGGTTCGTGAGAAAGAGACTGTAAGTCAGCGTATCGAAATTTAATTCAATGTAATGTATCATTTCCCTTCTACCAATCGCGATACGAGCGAGCAGAGGATTGCTATATAGTAGTACAGGCTTTTGTCGGTGCCGTCTGAGAGACAACCGCAAAGCCCTCGAGGAACACCAAAACTCCGACGCTGTGCATTCAGACCCCATTGAACCAACCAATCAAGTAAATTAAGAGAGCTTTTCTCAAAGCTTAGCTTTCACGCCTTCGACACCATGTGCTCCGCCATTGGCTGCAGTGGCTGAGGCTTCCTTGTTGAGCTCCACGCTGCCGGAGTTCTCACCATTGCCGAAGAAGATGACCTGGACAGTGAGATCGTCTCTGTAGCGACGGCTGTAAGGGGAAGGGAGAGTGAGCAGTGCAGAGATCATGTCTTTGTCTTTTCCGCCAAGTGCGTTACGGACAAGATGAGTTGCGGCGTTGGCGTCCTCGACGACGAAGCGTTCATCCTTGCCAGACTCAACACCCCATTGCTGTTGTCTGATAGGTGCACGCTGTCCACCATTTGCGCCTGCATTGTGGTGGTCCACGGGGAGCGAGGCCTTTTGTGAAGAGAACCACGACTGCAACCAGCCGCCAGCAGATGCAGACTTGCTATTAGATGCCTGCTTCTCGAGCCATTGGCCGACAAGACCAACGACCTCTTCGTTGGAAAGCATCTCCCAGAGACCATCTGTAGCCAGAACGACAAAATCGCCCTTTGTTGGGTCGACCTTGGTCGTTGTGACAACAGGCTCTGCGGTGACATATGGTGGTGTCTTCAGGTGCTTGGAGGGTGTGCGACCAAAGAATGACTTCTTCATCTTGTCCTGAGTCTCCTTGGTCCACTTGTATACAGCATCACCGAACGCACGACTGGGCTCAAGTCCGCCCAGGATGCGACCATTGGCAGTGACATAAGGCTCGTTGGGGTGTTCAGCACGAAGACGTGCGTCTTCAGACGGAGTGCCACCGGTTTGATCCTCAGAAAGCGCAGTCGCAGTCCATTTGCCACTTGCTCCCCTGCGTCCGAGAACAGCACGACTATCACCAGTGCAAGCCACGCGGAGCTCCTTCGAGCGGCTGTCGTAGAAGCTGAGGAGAGCGCAAGAGCCAGAAAGAGCAGGAGCCAGAAGTTCGGCGGCAACACGCTTGGACTGTTGCTTGAGAACCTTTTGCACAGAGTCGTTGACGATTTCGTGATCCAATTTGACGAAGCCGTTCTTGATCGCAGCATCCACAGAGTCGGCGGTTGGGAAAGTCAACTGAGGGTCCTGTAGTGCTGCCTTGTAAGTCTTGTTGAGCTCGCGGGCGACGTAGGACACGAGAGTTTCGCGAAGTTTGGCAGAGGTGGTCCATCCGGCGTGGCCGTCGAAGACGCCCCAGAACATCCAATCAGAGCTAGTCTTGCCAGGTCCGGCAGCAGCAGTCGAGTCCGGAACCTCTACGATCTTCTCAACGTGATCATCCTCAATCGGATCGTTGCTGGGAATCTGAACCACATCGTATCGCACCACACCCTCGCCCCTGTTGACCAGATAGCTCTCCTCGTTTGTCCTCAACTTCGCGTCTGCTTGCTCGGGAGTCAGCATCTCCAGAACTTTGCGGCCCGAGTGATCTGTCTCCTTGCTGATGGGCACGTCTGCCGGGATCTGGGCTGTGAATAGTTGACCTTGTTCGACGATGAGTGCCTTGCGAACCGCCTCGGGGACCTGGCTTGAAGAAAGACCGTCCACGGGAGATGTTGAGGATGCTGCGTATGCTACAGATGGGGTGTTCGAGTATGCTCTGGCCTGACTCCCTGCGAGACTCGTTGCCGATGGCGCGGCGTCCGTTTGTCCAACGCCGTTCTGGTATGCGTAGTAGATAGCGCCAGCGCCTACGCCGAGGGCGAGAGGTCCTGAGAGGCGGCGGAACTGCATGGACGAGTGAAGCGGACGAAGGTTGCGGGAGGTTATAGAGCGCTGGAAGGAGACATTGTTGGCTCCGCTGATGCGGAGAGTCTTGAGGGCCTTGCGCGGAGTCGGCCGGCGGAATGTGCGCAAGTTCTGCACTATGGCGCGGCGCATAGTGGTCTAGAGGGTACGTACGCAGCGGCGGAGCATGGAGGGAATGTAGGTGACGGCGGAGGATATAGCGGTGGAGAGGGTGGTGGTGGTGGTGGTGGTGGTGAGCGACGACTACACTTCTGTGATTGATGATGCCGAACCAAACGCGCGCCTGCGCTTCCCATCACACGCCCACGCGGAGGTCAGACGTTTGATGCCCCAATCGGCGCTAGCCCTCCCGAGAGCCCGCGCTCGTCCCGAGCTTGGCACGGTCGATCCCGCCGCTCGCACACGTCGCTCGCCCTCCCAATTTTGTGTGCAGGTCGAACTTTCGCAGCTGCTTCAGTTTGGACGCCAGCGACTACCGATAC
Organism: Cladosporium cucumerinum; assembly: GCA_023634325.1. Taxonomy (NCBI): domain Eukaryota; kingdom Fungi; phylum Ascomycota; class Dothideomycetes; order Cladosporiales; family Cladosporiaceae; genus Cladosporium; species Cladosporium cucumerinum. The sequence goes on from JALDQA010000016.1 coordinate 151,251, forward strand.
TCGACAAATCGATATACCGTCAATACCGTCGCCATGCCTAACGCCACCAAGTCCAACAAGCCCGCCGGCAAGGTCGGCCGCAGCGCCATCGAGGACGTTGTCGCCCGCGAATACACCATCCACATGCACAAGAGGGTACGTTCAGTTTGATGAAGTCCACGGATGGCTGTGATGCGCAACCACACTCTGCTGTGCGCGCGCTCCAGCATCGGACGGAAGACTGAAGACAAGAGTTGAATCTAATCAGAATCTCGCGATAACAGGTGCACGGTGTTTCCTTCAAGAAGCGCGCCCCTCGCGCCATCAAGGAGATCCGCGCTTTCGCTGAGAAGGCCATGGTGAGTGACCAAAACCCCACTGCTAATTGATTTGCTTCAGTGGCAGTAGTGTTCCCAGTCCTGTTCGAACCAGCTAACATTCTACGCCAGGGTACCTCCGACGTCCGCCTCGACCCCCAGTTGAACAAAAAGGTCTGGGAGTGCGGCATCAAGGGTGTGCCTTACCGCCTCCGCGTCCGCATCTCCCGTAAGCGTAACGACGAGGAGGACGCCAAGGAGAAGCTTTACTCCTACGTCCAGGCCGTCAACGTCGCCAACCCCAAGGGCCTCCAGACTGCCGTTGTCGAGGACAACTAGATTGTTGGATGAGGGCATGACGGCGTTTTAGGCGCTTGTCACGGTGGAACATCGTTTGCCATGAAGGAGGAAAGGCTTGCGGCGTCTCGATGCGACCGTGCAGAAACTCGCGGCGCAGATGAGACGGACGTGCGGCGTTCAATGGAGCTATCATCTGCTCAAATGGTCATATACCCGAATGCAATCGTCGACCACCATTTCGACGAGCTCATGTTCTTTTTTTTTATGATTCGATGTGCTGAGCTCCACATCATTTACTTCTCAATTGTCTTTGGTGTCAACTTTCGATGTCTACCAAAATCTGCTTCTACTGTCTATCTAGAGCGCCCAATCAGGGCTCATCATCAAACAAACAAGTGACCTGACATAATGCCAGAGCTGAGACGACAATTTCGCCTGCGATGCTGCCAGCTCTTCCACTGTTACGCCACTCACCTCTTCGAGAGGCGTGCTCGCGCATATTATTCGGTGGTGCCTTACATAATAAAGTGCACACGTGACCTCGCGCTTTGTCCCAGCCTATTGGAAACGCGCTTTCTCGCCATCATCCACGTCGTCCACCCCTGCACTTACCCATGAGACCACTCAAAAAATATACCACGTTACTCGCCAGTACACATCGCCAGACAAGATCGATAACGCACATATCTAGAATGTCTCCGATATCCCTAAAGCGTTCGACCACGGCAGACCGCGATATCTCACCACCACCAGCCAAGCGCAAAATCACCACAACAACAACCAGCAAAGCCGCAGCCAACTTCTTCAAACCCGCCTCTCAAAAGATCAAAGAGCCCGAGGCCGTCAGTTTCCAAATTATCGAAGAGACAGTCCTCAAAGCACAGCATGGAGATCCCGTGAGAGTCGTCGCAGCTTACCCCAAACCCTTAAAAATCGCAGCGTTTGATCTCGACGACACAATAATAGCCACGGCCTCTGGCAATCGCTTTGCTAAGGATGCAAGCGACTGGAAGTGGTGGCATACGTCTGTGCCTGCAAAGTTAAAGCAGCTGCATAGCGAAGGACATGCGATCGTGTTCATCAGCAACCAGGCTGCCGTGAGCTTACGGTCTGATGCTAAAACGCCTAACGGAATGAAAAGTCTCAACAATTGGAAAGCAAAGGTCGCGAATGTGCTGACGACGCTGGACCTTCCCATCACCGTCTTCGCGGCAACGGGACATGACCGCTTCCGCAAACCGAGGACGGGCATGTGGGAGAAGCTGCTCGAAGGGTATGGGTTGGTTGAGGAAGGAGGGGTTGACTTGACCGGCAGTGTTTTCGTTGGCGACGCTGCAGGTCGAGCTGGCGACAAATCCAGAAAGATCAAGAAGGACCATTCATGCTCGGACAGGGATCTCGCAGCAAACGTTGGGATCGCGTTCCATACGCCTGAGGAGTTCTTCCTCGGCGACGAGCCCAAGCCATATGAGCGTTTGCTCAATCCGAGCGACTACCTCGGCGTCGAGCTTACCACAGATACTGAGGTCTCGCCTCGGGTCTTCACGAAAAAGAACGATGTGGAGATCGTGCTGTTCTGCGGGAGCCCTGGCGCAGGGAAAAGCACGTTCTACTGGACGTCGATGGCGCCGCTGGGGTACGCGCGCGTCAACCAGGACCTGTTGAAGACTAGAGACAAATGCATCAAAGTGGCGACACAACATGTTGAGGACAAGCAAGTCGTAGCGGTCGATAACACCAACGCGGACAAGGAGACACGCGCGATATGGGTCAAGCTGGCAGCGAAGCTCAACGTGCCAATCCGTCTTGTGCATTTCACCGCGCCACCGAAACTCTGCGAGCACAACGATACCGTAAGAGCGTTGACAGGTGACTTGGTAAGTCGCAGTAGCTCGTGCTAGACTATGCAATCAACGTGCCCTGCATACAAAAGGACTCCATAACTGACTTGCAGCGGCAGATGAACCCCGAGTCCAGAACCATGTTGCCCAAAGTGGCGTTCACGGGCTTCGCCACCCGATATCGCGAGCCCACTGTGGACGAAGGCTTCGACGATATCACGAAAGTGAACTTCAAGGTACGTCTTGTCATGTCTTGCTGGCGTTGCATTGGGATGTGGCTCACATTGAACCCCGCTCCGCGGCTTGCAGCAGTATGGGGCTCTCAACTGACATCTATCGATAGTTCGATGGGACCGAAGCGCAGAAGACCCAATGGCGCAAGTTCTGGGTATCGTGAGCAGTCACAGTACGCGCGAAAGAAAAAGGAAACAAATGCTGGGTAGTGAGTTCCCGCGAGTGCATGCAGAACGACATGTCACGTCAGACTCCAATGCCGGCTCGCTTACCTTGCTTACAACAAGAATCACGAATCAAGCGAGTCGAGGCGAGGCTGAGATGGTCGGTCGTCCGTCCTTCGGTTAACATGTGCCAAGCAGCATCACCAACGCCCATCCTCAACACGCACGTGGATTTCCCCACGGCCGTTTCCATCCGGCAGGCCAAGTGAGCACGCGATGGAAGACTGCCACGACTCGCGGGCACCGCTTTTGGAAGGACAATAGTGCACAGGGACGGCGGCCAGCGGGCGGGCAAAGAGCCGCAAGCACAGACGCCGGTCGATCCAATATACAGTGCTTTAGTCTGTATGCGAACGAGTCGAGAATAGAAATTTCCGCGCTGTCAAAGCGCTACATACACGCATGTAGGGAAACTTGGAAGCGGAGCGGGCAGGGCAGGCTGCCATTGGCACTGTGAAAACGGCAAGAAGAGATGCAGCTGTCCCTCTCGGAGATCCATCTGGGTTGGTGTTTTTCTTTGCTGCTGTGACTCGACCAGGGGGGAAAAGCGCCTTTCGTTTTTGAGGCACGATTCCCGGTCGGCGGTCGCTCTGGTGGCTTGCATCTTGCATGTGATTGTTTCGCTGGGCTGGGCTGCTTTGCACGGATTTTTTTTTCGCACTCTACCGCTTTCTTGCGCGCGGTCCATGTCACTGACAATTTTTTCTTTCTCTGGTAAGTTCCAAGTTTGCTGTCACTGTTGCTCTGTCAATGGAAAGTTTTCCGACTCGCTTTTTCCTCGGTTGGCCAAAGCACAGCAGCGAAGACCATGGAAAACTCGAAGTCTGGAAGAATTTCGACGAGCGAGATCGCCGAATTTGCAACGAAACCCGCGGTGCTGGCGAACGATGTCATGGTCGTGATCGTGTGTCAAAACAATTATTCCAATGACTTCACTGTCGATCGCAAAAGACTGATCGATCGTGAAATCATTAGTCTACAGTACAAGTGTACAAAGATACATTCTGGCACTTTGGAACGAAATCCCAGCCACCTGCATCTGCGTGCCGGCATCGTTTGCTGTCCAGTAGGGATGGCTACAAGCTCAACTCTTGTCGCTGCAGGTCGGCCGTTTGTTCGTTCGTTCCCGCAGCGCGAATGATAAACGAAAGCTGTTGAAACCGTGTGGCTTATTCCTCCCGCCAAAATGCGTGAATGTCTACCATTGAACACAACAAGCCTGTATCCTGGAGGCAAGGTACTACTGTGCACTCGGCAAAGCAGCTTTCGCGGGAGGCCTGACATCCAGGCACTATACACGTCCACACGTCGACGTGGCGGTTCCCGCACCCTACAGAGGGAAAGCAGACGCGCGTCCGGGGCGAAGCGAGTGAAAGCAAACACTAGACAAACTACCGCCGCGGTGTGTCGTGTGAGTTTTTTTCCCTCTAGGACTTAGAACCGGTCGATGCGCCGGGGGATTGTTGCCCAGCGAGCCGCAAAGCCCCGCTCTATCTTCGAACCTTTTGCTCCAACTCTCTCTTCGCGAGGCGGTCCAGACCTTCAGGCCTGTTCCCGGGGCCCGGTGTGGGCAGCATTCCGGTTGGGGATGTCATTGTTGTCAAAAGTTCTGTCCGCGTTGCCCTGCGACTGGACGACATATTTCGGCCGGCTGGTATGCTGCAAGGTTTAGTAGATACTTTTGGTAGATCAGCCACGTGCGAGAAAGTAGATGATGGACAATGGACCTGTGGTCGCGCAGGCTTAACGCTACCAAGGAACTGGCGTGGCAAGCTTGAATACGCGGGCCAGATGCTTTGTTTTTGAGACGACCGAGACACAAAGCTGCAGGGTCGCATAAAGTTTTTGGATTGGGTAGGGTGGCTGTGATGTGGGTGGCACACTTGTTCAGTGACAAGGACCGGCTGAGCTTCCACCGCAGCTCAGAGTTCTAAACGGCTCGGAACCTGCAGCCCACGCGAACATACTGCCGGACTGCACTGCATGCCCGTAGCCAAGGAGCGGTCATTGGGCAAGGGAGTGTCGCAGAGGCTGGTTGGCGGTCACACAAGGCGCCTGTACAAACGGTCAGACGTGCGCTGTCACTTTTCCAAAAACAACCGCTTGTCTGACGGCGAAGCTCGCTGCTGCAAGAGCGTTGACAACCACACAACCGTGACGAGCGCCCGCGTGGCTCCAACGATCAGGGCTGCCGAAAGGGCGGGCATCCGAACGGGGAAGGTAGCAGCATGCCTTGCTCGTATGCTCACACTTTTGCCTCTGAGGCTGCCAGCATGGTCTTTTGCCGTCCTGTATCTGGTTTCTCTTGTGGGCCTGCAGCATTTTCATGATTGGCTCGACACATGCACAATGCAGTCATGTCTTTTAAATCGCAAAGAAATGGCCCCCGAAGAGGACGGGCGCACTCGGTGCTCTGGCCTCGGCCAGCGCGCAGCACCGCAGGCATTGTTTTGCAAGTACTGCGAAGGTAGCGCTACATCGGCTACCATGAAACGCTGGAATCAGTACAGAGGAGAGTTACACGCGCCGCCGCACATCCCCAGACGTCCGACTTCCTGGGAGCGCCTTGTGTACGGTGTGCCGATCGAACAGTCGAACAGGCTCGTCGATCGAACATTTGCCAGCGCCCAGGCGGCGGGCATTTGACGATGATGGGTAGCAAGACGGCCCCAAGCTCGCTCGCTGCAGGCAATCTATCGGCATGTTCTGTCCCCGTCGCGCTGCGTGACTGGCCCAAGTTGGTGAACGACTGAGGCGCATCCCGATGCCAGCGGTCATCGCTGTCTTCCTGCTAGTCCGGCCTAGCGCCAGGAACGCTGCTGCCGTTGGCCTTCTGCCGCAGGGCCACAGCGCGCTAGACGTCTCTCGCAGCTTTCGCAGGTCCACATATTCGTCGTGGCCGCCCACCGACTCGTGGATCGCAAACCATCAAACCGTCATTCCCGTCACTCCCAGAGGCCTTTCGGCGGGCTTTCCTACCAAACGCTACGGAGATATCTGCGATCACTCTCTTGACCAAACGCTCTGCTTTCTGCCGGACAGCTGTTCCCCTCAACTGCCACGCGCATCGCTCCCGCACCACAGTGTTCCAGATTGTTGGTTTCACCCGCGCACCTTTTTGCTGCCCACCTCGGCCAATCCCGCCAAACAATCTGTGTCTCGCGCGCACAACTTCGTGCCAGCTCACCACTGACTGCACCTCGGCCTGACGACTTCGTGGCACCTTGAAACTCCCCTCTCGAGAGCCACAGAAGCTACAAGCGAACGCGCGTGCATGTTCCGCAATTGTCCTTTGTTCTTGATGATGTCTGGTTTGTCACGCTGATTTCGACTGGAAGCGAGGGATACTCGGTTACAATATGAGCAGAATGCGCTCCCTGTCGATGCCAAAAATTGGCCTGTTAAGGAAGCCGGACGACGCGATGGCTGCTTCGCCGTACCAATTTGAATCATCGCACTCACGCGAATCCTCTGGAGCCTCCACCTCATCAACGCCTCTTACTCCCACCTTTTCCAACCGCAGCCATGGACTGTGGCAAAATTCGAACTCCTCGTTCGGAACGACGCCAGAGTCGCCAGTCAACTTGACCAAATCGCCATTGCACGATCTGCCCGAAGATCCAGAAGAGAGAGAAGACGGCTCTTTCGATATTCTTCGACAGCGACAGGATTTCGAATACCAGGATGATGATGAACCTCTGTGCATATGTATGTTGCTTCATCCGTTCGCGTTCGATTTCTCGTGCTGACCATATGCTTCCACAGGCGACACTCCATTCTGCGTACACCAATCTGGACACGGGTCACGCTCCAGTGTCGTGTCACCCAACCCTGAGTGGTTGCCTGGTGATGATTTCGATATGTCAGCACAGCACTCTCTCGACATACCAACCCAAAAGGAGCGTAGCAGTGACTCGCTGACGTCGCGCATGAGTCGCCGATTTCCGTCCATCTCCAAGCGATGGAAAGACCAGCCCGTAAAGCCTACATCCAAGCCATCTGTCAGGAGTGCACCTGCCTCTCGCGCACCATCTTTGCGCCTCAGTGGTGTCAAGCATGCGTTTGGCACTCACAGTGAATCGCGCACGCCACCATTTACCCCGGTTCAGTCCGTGTATCGCGAACCAAGCTCTACCCGCACGTCAAGGATTCCTTCCCCACCGATCGACATCCAGGGGGTGGATGTTGAGGACCCGATCAGTCACCGGGATTATGCGTCTACACCTCTTCTTCCGCCCATGGTGGAGTCCACCTTGGAGTCCCACCGTAGCCAGGTGCATTCGCCTCTCCAGTCACCGACTATTGCTGAAGGAGATGGCACTTTCACGCCCAGGATGACACCGAACCTCACCGGTATGTCCACGCCACCGTTGTCGACCAAGGCATCCATAGCTTCGTTCAGAAGATTTGGTCCAGAGCAGTGTGCTTCCACTTCAGACATTCCTACCATGCCACTTAGTGATGATAATGACCCGTGGGCGGCCAGACTTGGCCATGCAAACTTCCACATCACGCCTGAGCCTTACTTCCCCGGTCACTGTGACGCAGCATCTTGCAAACGTCTCCTTGACGATTGGGAGGCTGCACGCATGGACTACATGCGCCAGGCAACACCTATCAGCGAGCACTACGGTCCGACATCTCGCACCTTCAAGCTTGCTGAACGCAAGTGGGCAGAGATCGAAGCCGCGTGGCGAGCAAATCACGAGCTTGCCAACGCAAAAGCTGGCATTTCCTCGCGAAGCCCAGTGTACCAGTCGTTGGCCGAGGCAGCGCCATTACCCAAGATGCCCTCGCTCAATGATGCTCAGCAATCTGCCAAATTTCCCAAGATCGACGACTCGGAGATCGTTGGTCCGATGGTCCAGTACGCCAGGATCCAGCGCCAGCCCTCCAGACGTCCGAGTTTCTTACGGCTGTTCACTAACCCAGCATCACTGCTCGGTCGGTCTGCATTCAGCGTGCGTCGATGAGATTTCGCCGCCTCGATGCACTGTTTTGTCTTTTCAGCATACAACATGTTATAACGATAATGATTTATGATCTCACGGCAAGCGCGTAGAGTCGCCAGTGCGAGCGCTCCGCCAGTTGCATTTCAGCAGTTTTGCTTTGCTCATATGTGGAATGCTTCCCTCAACGCCAACGAGGCGCTCTCCGGAGCAGACCAGAAGGAATTTTAGGTTAGGAAGGGAAGGGAAGGGTAAAAAAGGAGAAAAAGCGTCCAAAAAGTTCTTGAGACCATGGAAACAGGGAAAGGTGTAAAACGTACGCCGTTTTGGGGAGTTTGGAGTTTTGCATCGCGCAGTTCGCGCACGCGATGGATTCGGGACAGTCGGATGTTACGGGATGGGATGGGCTCGTTGTATACCCTTGAGAGCATGGCGCGATGGTAGCTTGGTACATGGTACCTGTACAGATAGCGGTAGCTTTACCAAAAAGAGATGATGTTACCGTCAAAACATGCCCTTTCATTGTGCGAATTCCAGAAGCGCAGCTGTATCTCGCTAATATTGTCTCGAGTGAAGGGTGTGGTTGCGTATTGTGCGACGAGTAGTATCGGGTTTTGGGTCTGTCACTGTGTCGAGTACAATGCACGCAGGCATTGTGCCCTCGCAGGCGTATTTCTCACATGCAATTTTTGTTCAACAGAGGCGAGGCAGGACACTCCGAGTGGCGGCACATGCGATTTTGGTGGCAGAAGAATGTTGACATTAACGTACTGCTGAGGGCGCGACGAGTGAGGTGACATGGTGTGTCGTGTGATATGAGGAATGAGGGATTTTGGGTCTGAGCGCTAGAAACGAGTGTAGAGACGTTCGTTTAGTGTTGTGACAAATGGGGTAGGAACGAGGAGGCTCTTTCCTTGCATCAGCGCTTGGTGGTGGACCAAAAAGCAGGTATTTTTTGCATATGTTTTGTATAATATATCCCATGGCGCTTATTGTAGTCGATGTTCTCCTAAAGATTGGCAATGACGCTCACAGTCGCTGTTGGATACCTCTCGAGCTCGTTACCTCATTTGCAGCATCGTGAGGACATGGATACTTGGGAGTGACGTCGAATCAAATGGACTGACAGATCATTGGGCACGTTCATCATGAATACAAAAGAGAAACTGAAGTTCTGAGAGGTATTCGCAAGAAACGCAGAGGATCGCTTGTTCACATTTCAGCATCTTACGCGGCGCCCGCTACGCCTGTAAGCCAGGCCGCTCGGAGCAATGTATCAAGAGCCCATGATAGAAACGCCGTCATCCATGCACTCTCATTCCTCTACGAACGGGGCTTCTCCTTCTTCTCCTTCCACAGAGCGGAGAGACCGACACCGGAAACCTTGACGACCTTGAAACGCACACCGGGAATATCACCCTTGGCCTTGCCCTTGCGACCGAAGCCGGAGAGGAGGACCTCGTCGTTCTCGTCAACGAAGTTCAAGCAACCGTCATTGGGGACTGTATTGTAATGTTAGCAGGCCAGCCTGAAATGGGTCGAGGACTGGTGTGATTTCGTACCGAAAGCGGTGACCTTCTTGCCGTTCTTGATGAGCTGAACACGGACACACTTGCGAATGGCAGAGTTGGGCTGCTTGGCCTCAACACCAACCTTCTCAAGGACGATACCCTTGGCGTGGGAAGAACCCTTTGGTATTCGTTAGCCTCCATTCAATATCCGCAATCGCATGTCCCTCGCCGCCAATGCACTTCCTCCTCCTTCCTTCCACTCTCTTGCTTCGCATTTAGGATTCCAGGTGGTGGGTACGTACACCGAAGGGAGAAGACTTGAAGGCTGTGCCCAACAGTCTCTTCTTGTAGTGGAGATCGGCCCACTGGTTCTCACGACGGGTGTTGCGGAGCTTGCGCGCGGCCAAAAGACCTCTCGGTTGTCCCTTTCCCATGTTTGCTGCACGGAGGCGTTAGTATTGGAGTCCTTGAAAAATTCGTGCTGCGGTGGTGTGGTGGCGCGGAGTCGTGTGAATTCTTGGTTTGGTGGCGGAGGCGTGGGCGGTATTTCGGGGTCGGTCGAGAAGTCGCAGGAATCCGTGATGCGCTGGTGATGGTGATATAGGGAGACTCACCGGTATTGCGATATGTCGATGGGTCGTCGTGAGGGTCGATTCGTCACTGTCACCACAAGAGCAGCTTCGTCAAAGTCCGGGAGGAGGCACTTCAAATTCGCCCATGCTTGGCGTTTTGTGTGCCTCGCTGGGCCTGCTTTCGCCGAAGAAATCCCGAGGATACCGATTTACTGATTTGTTGGTTCACTCGAACATGAACAACTAATCACGAGTTCATTTACAAATGTTGGTGAGACTTTTGAGATTTGTGGACACTTGCACTCATATATACAACTTGTTTGATTGAGCAATACGATATCTACAAGCCAACGTTGAGCATATCTGCGACTGTTATCTTTCCATTGCCTGCGTTGATCAACCGCAGCATCCTGTTTATGGTCTTCTGTTGTGCTGAGCAAGTCCGCGCAATGCAAGAGAGACACTGACGAGCACAGACGGAGAACAAGATCATTCGATTCTTCCATGTGTTATCTACGCTTACAACAAGAAGCGGTACTCAGGACTCTTATCACCCAAATCTGCCCTGTCCTGCTCTGTCAAATTCAGATCGGTAGGCATCTTATCACGCTTCCGGTTCGTGCTAATACACGACCAACCGTACAGTACAGTCGCGACCATAGCCAAGATCGTGAAAGCGATGCAAATACTGTAACCCGTCTTATATGTAGGCGCGTCGGCCGGGAAGAATGCGAACACAGCAATAATACCGCCAATGTTGCCGAAGCCGACTTGCCACGCTGAGCAGACGGATCTTCTCGCGTGACTCCCAATGTTCATGTTGAACCAGCACACCATGAAAGGCATGGTGCTGTAACATCCCATGGCTGCCAAGAATAACGCAGCATATTGGACTTGGATATTGTTATGGACCGAGATGAGAATCGCGAAAGCTGTGATAGCGATGCAGATGCCGAACATGATGAATCCGAAGCGATGGCGACTCAGATCGGAGAACGTTGCCATGATCATCGACCAGCCGAATGCTGCTGCCCACGGTGGGACTGAGTGCAGCTGTGTCTGGATAGGTGTGTAGCCGAATCCCCTGATGATGGTCGGGCTGAAGTAGGCATAGGAGTATGCCGGGACGATGAGACCAAAGTACATGACGCCAGCAATGATCACGCGGAACTCGCTGAGGATACCGCCGACCTTCTCCAAAGTAACCTTGGACTCGCGTCCTGCGTGACCTTGGTCCGCACGTAGACGAGCAGTGACGAATGCCTTCTCGTCCGGCTTCAGCCACTTTGCCTCTTCAGGGAAGTCTGAGAGACAGAAGAAGACAACCAAAGCCATGATGACGGTGAATGCTCCTTCGAGGATGAAGAGCTGATAGTTATGGTCAGCAGCATATTATATCAAGACGTTCGAAGAAGATACTCACCCAGCGCCAGTTCTGGTATCCAGCAACACCATCCATTTTACCAATACCAGCTGCAATCAATCCGCCAAAGCCTCCAGCAAGAGTGGTGGATGAGAAGAAGAAGGAGAATCTCTTTTGAGCTTCCTGTCTCTTGTACCACATGCCGATAAGATAGAAGCAACCAGGGAACATGCCAGCCTCTGTGGTATTCTTGTCAGCATTTCATTCTTGAAGTCACGTTCAGGTTTACGTTGCATATGACTTACCAAAGACACCCAAGAAGAATCGCGTAGCGAGGAGACCAGAATAGCTCTTTACCAGACCTTGCATGACCGTGACAAATCCGAATAGGACCATGTTTCCAGCGAGCCATGCATGGGGTGTGAATTTCTTCATCAGCACGTTTGCCGGAATTTCGAATAGTACCTGAAAAAGTAAGTATCATTTATGGAATGGCAGCCGCTGGCGTATGGCGCAGATTAACATACATACTGGTAAGATGTTAGCGTACTTCTCATTACTGTGATCGCACGGAGACACTTACTGGGACGAAGAAGATCACGAGGGCGATGTTGTATTGAACACCCTTAAGCCCTAGGTCTTCTGACAGACCGAACACATTGGCATTCGAAATGTTGACTCTATGAATCGTCAGCTCTATTCAGGTGCGTCTCCCATCTTCAGAGCATACCTATCCAAGAAAGCCAGCCAGTATAGAAGGACCAGGAAAGGAATCACATGGAGATCGATGCGTGCGAGCAGCTTCCGCTCGGTCGTGTGCGCCGGACATAGGACGCTATTAGGATCCTGGAACTCTGGATCGCTTGCGTAGGGTTCGTTCGCTCCCGGATAATTCTGTACATACTGCACATTGGTGTCGGACGAGGCCGACCCCTTCTCACTCTTCCCGAGCCCCCAGCGCATGTTGCCCGTTTGTTGATGACGATGGTCCTAGCACTCTCAATGTGGATGAACTTCAGACGAGAGGCGCGAGTCACGTCAGACTTGGACTTGGGCTTGAAATTTGATGTTGTAGTTGGTGGTTTAGCTTTTTGAGTGCGAAATAAAGACACAAACTACAAGACGATGACAATCGCCGAATATATGCTGACGCGATATCACACGCCTGTGTGACACATGCCGATGCAACGGCGACCTTCCAACCAAGGACATACGGAGACTGGTTCATGCCTCCCTCATCTGGGAACCTGGTGGATCTTCCCCCGCAAAGAGGCGAGCGAAGGGTTCACCTGGTGGCTTTTCGGGTCGGGGGAAGCCTCGGCGCAGAGCGATCTCGGCGATAGCGAGCCGATGGCTGGTGACGAAGGTTTATTATGTGTCGCTAATAAATTAATAGGCAGCTGAGGGCAGACGGGTACTGCTCGACTTCGTTATACCATTTAGACTTTCATATCGATGTTGAAAGCGAAACCTGTTGGAAAAAAAATGTTAGATTCCCTTGTCGATGGTGAGCAACATTGCTGAGCACTTGCCCGCGCAAGGATCATGGGCCTTGAAGGTAGAAGTGTATGGTCTCTGTATACTTACACATACATAGCATCGCTTCTGCATCTTCCATGCTCGATCCTAGATCATATAGACTGGGCTTTCGCCATTCACTTTTGTGCAGCAGCTGCACAATCAGCCGCCGTGGTGTCTGTCATTGGCCATCTGCGCCCCAGCACACAGGACACGGCTGAGATGCACGCCTCTGCCGACGCTGCTCTTGATGGTGTGGCCAGGGCGGGGACCTTAGGGCAAGGCTGAAGCCATAACACGAGGATACCGTTGCTGGACCCATCTCCTGGATCGGTTTCGCGTACACCTGCTATCATACTTGTCACCGTTAATACTGTCACTCTAGTCAGACTTCTCAGCTACACCGACCGCGACTGGAGTAATCGATACAAGGCACCTCTGCGTGACCCCGGCAGGCAGTGGACGCGATGCCTGGGCAAGAGCTCAACCTCCTCTGCTTCGACGGAGGAGGTGTGAGAGGCTTATCGTCCCTCTACGTCCTGCAAAGGCTGATGCTAGCCAAAGACCCGGAGAACCCGCCCAAGCCATGCGAGTATTTCGACATGATCGGAGGGACAAGTACCGGAGGGTGAGTTGCAATTCTCGTGGTTACATAGGGCATGTCGCTAAAGCTTCCGCAGCCTGATCGCGATCATGCTTGGAAGATTGCGCATGTCAGTCGACGAATGTATAGCCGCATACATTCAGTTATCCTCGGGGGTGTTCGAGCAAAAACATGTGAGCCCAATCACATTGAGAGGGAAGACCAAGGCAAGATACAGCAGCAAGAAGCTGCAGCAGGCGATACAGAATATCGTGGAGGAGGACGGCCTTGACAAAGATGAACTTCTCAAGGATATAAGCCCGCAAGCTTGCAAAGTGTCTGTTCTTTGCACTGTGGCCGCCCTGCACTACTGACAATGGCTAGATTTGTGTGCGCTACAAGTGAAGGAGCCTCGCTTCCCTTCCTACTGCGAAGCTATTCACCGATACGCGAAACACCAGATCTTTATCATGTCACCAAGATCTGGGAAGCTGGCCGAGCTACATCTGCAGCATCCACGTTCTTCGACCCCATCAGCATCGGACCACTTGGTCAAAAATTCCTGGATGGCGGCACAGGGGCGAATAACCCGATACGCCAGCTTTGGAACGAGGCAGCGGACGTGTTCTGTGATGGTTCTGGTGTTCGCCTCGCTCAAAACATCCGTACCCTGGTGTCTATAGGTACTGGTGTTCCGGATCTGCAAGGCTTTGGGAGGGACCCCTTTGCTATCGGCAAGACGCTACTCTCGATATGTACGGAAACAGAGACCACCGCAGAAGATTTTCATCGAAGTCATTCCGATCTTGACGACGAAGGCAGATACTTTCGCTTCAATGTGGCAAGAGGCCTTGCTGCAATTGGTCTAGAGGAAGCCAGTGAGGCTCAGAAAATTAAGGAGTTGACCGATGTCTATCTGATGGGGCAAGCATCTTTCAGCGCAATCAGAAGATGCGCTAGGATGCTGGGTGGCCCAATTTTAACAAGCGTGGAGACAAATGTACAATGTACGTAGCTGCAAGCTTTCAGCGATTTCACAGCATGTTCTATGACTCCCTTCATTGGCGTATCACCCGGTGCCCATTATAACCGTCAGCGCGATGGACGTGTAGACATGACTTGGCTAATCGCAACATAAAGCACAATCACTGGTCATATTCCCGGCGACCGATTCAGATGACCTCTACGCATGGATGAGGAGATCGAAGTGGCAAGTAGGCAAACATCGTGGTATGCTCATCGTACTAGGGTGGCAAATCCAAGGCGCTCGCACGCTCTGGTGGTAGTGTTGTAGCTAACAGAGTCTTTACATCTTAGCTCGAATTGATACCCTGATATTTGATCGCATCTCAACGTACGATGCCCTGCGGATCTATAAGCGATTGTCCAGCCGCAAAAGCGAAGGCACCACGGCATGGCTCCGAAGTAACAAGACCTTCACACACTGGCTCGCTGGTACCTTGCATCGATTGTGGGTTTCCGGAAAAGGTAAGTTGCGATGACTCTCGGACAGCTTCGATGAAGAACACTGACCCGTGACCTCGAGCAGTTGGTTCAGGAAAGAGCATACTAATGTGAGTGCAAATAACGATATTAGCTGACATGAATTAATCGTCCGTAGGACCACGATAGTTGAAGAGTGTCTATGCATGTTTCCCGACAAAAGTAAGTCGGCGATTCTGGTCTACCATTACGAATCGGCAGATCATTCGGCGCGAAGCTTTTTCTGCAGCATGGTAAAACAACTTCTTGCCGCGCTCATTGAGATCAATAGGCCATGCCCAACTGAGCATCGTGCCAGGATTGAAGATGCATTCGGTGATGCGAATAGAATACCAGATACTGCCGAGGTTGTTACGGAAATACTGGTACATTTACTGTCTTTGTTTGAAAATGTTGTGATCATCCTGGATGGTGTTGACAAATGCGACGAAAGACAGCGACACGAGCTCTGGAAGTACATCCGCTTGATCTTGCAAGCTGGGGATGTTAGATTTGTCATCTGTTCTCAGGATCATGCGAATATCACCGGGCACCTCACTGGATTTCAGCGCCTTCGCATGGATCAAAACTTGAACGAAAGCGACATCAAGGCCTACATTGACAACCAGATTGACACTCAGTCGGGCACCGGTCAGATTTTCAATGACGAAGCACTGCGGAACGACATGAAAAAGATGCTGTGCCAAAGGGCAGACGGAATGTAAGAATCTTTGCATCATACTACGGTCAATTGTAGACTGACCAGCTAGGTTTTTGTGGGTCTATCTCGTCCTCGATATCGTCCTCAACGACTGTCGCAGTCCCAGCGAGGTGAAAGAAGCGGTGCAGAAACTACCGGGTCGTCTTGAGGATTTGTACATGTCATGCTTGAGCAGAACACATGGGAGCAGACTCCTGTGCGATCCTCTTCTACTTGTGCTTGTTTGCGTTGCACCGGAACCAATGCATCAAGAAGCTTTGCGGCAGCTACTGGTCCTGGATTCAGAATCCGGCAATTATGAAGAAGATCACATGATGTCTCTACAAGCGCTCACCCTATCAGGTGTGGGCTTGGTGGTCCTGGATGCAAGCGAGCAGCTGGTCGTGCTTGCACACGATTCAATTCAGGACTTCATCTTCTCGACTGTTGCTAAAGACTATATCTTGACTCACTTTCGCGACGACTTACGGAAAGGCTGGCTTCAACACAATCAATACGATTTCTGGCGCGCGAATACTTGGATGCTGTATCTTGGTCGATCGTGTCTCTCTCACATACAAAAGCGCACTTTGCGATCGTTGGTCCCCAGCGAAGGGCCCGCACATCACTTCCAGGATGTTCCATCACCTAAATCCTTTCTGCCAACGGTCTTTCAGGATTTACTGCAAGTTGTCGCGCCCCGAACTTCTTCACAACGAGCATTGACGTTGCGACTACCTTCACCTTCTGGTCGACGGGAGAGACCTCTTGCACAACAAAGTTTCTTGACATACGCGACCAAGCATTGGATAGCTTGCAACAAAGATTTACTTGAGGCATACGAGGACTGGACCGAAGTTGCGGCAGTCCAACCGCACAGGCTTCGTAAGCGAAAGATTCTTACGCAACACTGGAATGCATTTGTTGAGGTGGCATTGGAACGCAACGAATCGTGGGGTTTGCACCCCTGGCAGGCCCCAACATCACAAACACAACACTTGCTTGGCATGTTTGCATATGGAGTTGCGCATGGCCACGCACCACTGCTGAAAGTTGCTTTGAACGAGGAAAAACATCTTCCACTGGGCATATTTCAAGCCCTTCTTCCGGATCATGGGCAATTACCTGCACTTCACGTAGCGAGCAAGGAAGGCCATGTAAAAACATTTCGTATGTTGCTACATGTTTCTGGACCACATTTTGCTCGTTGCTACCGTGGGAGGACGCCATTGCATTATGCCGCTGAATTCGGTCATGTTGAATGCGCGCGAGAGCTGATACGATCATCAGGCACAGAGCCAGAGATTATCCTGCGTGCGGAAACAGTACTCAATGCAGTTGACGAACTTCGGCAAACAGCTCTGCACTTAGCTGCGGCTAACGATCGTGTTGAAATGGTCACATTTCTTTGCGAAGTTGGCGCAGACATTTCACTGGCAGATTATCGGGGCGAAACTCCTGCTACGTGTGCGCTGAATGCCGGACATGGAAACTTGGCGAGTCTATTGTTGAGTGCTGCCGAAGTTGCTGCGCTGCAGATTATTGATGACGAAGGAGTCACAGCCCTGATGGCCTTTGCAAAAACGGGCGATGCTCCGCTAGTCAGTTCACTCTGTTGGTTCAACGACCCCCATGCCCAAGACCGTAGTGGCTTGACAGCTTTGTGGCATGCAAGTCGAAATGGTCACCTGTCGGTCGTCGAAGCTCTCCTCCACTCTTCTTTCTATCATGGAGACAGGGAGATTCACGTGAAGGACTCACGTGGCGTTACAGCTCTTGGTTCAGCGATGGAATCTGATCGCCCTGATATTGTCAAAGCCTTGATCAACAGCAAATTGGCAGCACAGAGTCTCGTTCGAGATATCGAAGGCTGGCTACCAATCGAACGCGCCATCTTTGGTCGCTGGCGTAGATCTGATCTTCCTGTGTTGACGACGGAAACTATAACAAGTGTGGGACTTGTAGTGGGTACCATTGCTCCCGACGGACACAGCTTCGCGTCGTTCCTACAGTCAGCAGCGGAAACAGGCAATGTTGACGCGGTTGCAAACCTCCTACGTCGTTGGAAGGTCGCGAATCATGAAGGTCAGCTTTGGCAGGAATTGATGCCAAGGCATCCTCTCGAGTACCTCAAAAAGCGCAGTCTTCGTCTTCCAGTATTCCATTCGATGAGAATTGATGCTCTAAAGTTCCCGATAGCGATATTCCTGGCAGCAATGCGACAGCATGAAGATGTTCTTGCACTTCTCTTGGAATACGAAGAGACTTCGTTAGAGCCGCGATACCTCATCGAAATAGCCCGAGCAGCTGGAAAAGACCAGGAAGGGTTGCTTCCTGTGTTGGTTCTACTAGATGAACACGATAATACTGCCAGTGCTGCCAGTCCAGGTCACGCGCGGTGAACCAGGCGCATGCATATAATTCTGATGTTTTATTGCAAAAGGTGTAACCAGGCAGGATTCACGTCGGTCGAGAATTCAAACTAATAGCCAGCCACATCTGCTCTGAGAGCCTGCTTCGTGGCGGGAGCATAACCAGCCAGTAATTACATCGTGTCACTCAGGCCAAGTCTGGCGTTCCATCCAGTCCCTTAGCCACATCTGCCACCTCGGCCGCTGTCTCCGCCGCCTTCTCATTCTGAGCCTCCTTCTCCTCAGTCTTCTCCACATCTCCAGCCTTCTCCTCTCCACCCATGCTCTCCACGAGTTCCTTCACGACCTCCACAGTCGCTGCAGGCCCTCCAGCCTCAACAGCAAGCACTTTGCCCTCCTTGTCTACCACAAAAACACCGCGCTGGGTTCCTTTGGGCGCCTTCTTGAAACCGATCGCCTTGATGAGAGTGGCGCCCGGGTCGCAAAGCAAAGGGTAGGGCAAATTCTGCTTGGTCTTGAAGGTGGTATTTGCTTTGGGGCTGTCGGTGCTGAGGCCATAGATAGCGAGGCCGGTGGCTGTTAGTGGTTCGTAGGAATCGCGGAAAAGGCAGACTTGTGTTGTGCAGCCACTGTTGTATCGTAATATTAGCTTTGGGGTTTTCTTTGTCAGGCTTACTTGTATAGCTTTCTTGTGACATACGGAGTGCTGGCTTTCGGGTATGTGAAAAGCACGACGCCTTTCCTGCTGCTCTGCACGAGCCGTGCGAGCGTGGTTTTCTGCCCGTCATTCGTCTCGACTTCGCCACCGAAGCCTTCGAGGGCGATTTTGTCGCCTTGCTTGGGTGGCGAGGCCGGACCTGAGGGTGTCTTTGCTGTGGTTTCGGCAGTGTCATCTTTTGCAGCGTCCTCGGCGGGAGCGGCATTGTCAACCGCAGCCGGTTGCTCTTCAGCTACGGCCTTTGCAGTGGTCACAACTTCTTTCCTCGCTTTACTCTTAGGTGCAGCCTTTTTCTTTGCTGGCGGAGCAGCAGGAGGGGGAGCAGGGCGTTTGCGCAGCTCAACCATGTTTGGGAAAAGCACTCAATAGATCGCTTGCTTGGAACGCGTGAAAGCTGGAGAAGAGGTCACGTAAACGAAGCAACTGTACAAAAGTTTAGGAAAGGGGAAATGTCGAGCTTCGGTGTACAAAAGAATTACGGAGGAAGAAAAGCGAGCGGGACTTCTTGATGAGCAAGCAAGTGCGGTCGCTTGAAGGCGCCACGGCGCAAGCGCAAGCTCGTGATCGTCGCCATGGAGGCAGGCAGGCGTAGATGAGGAGAGCAAGGATGAAGCTCTCGGGCGCGTAAACGGCGGGGGGCGGCGGATGGAAAAAAAGGCTGGGCCCGTTGTGGGTCGTTGGTATTGCGGAACCATCAGGGTGGGACTTGATATCGTCTCTTGTCTCGTCAGACATACTTCACTTTGTAATGGTCACTGGTCGGCCCAGGACTTCTTCGATTGCTGTCGATTGTATCCTCGTTCTGTCAAAGCAAGGAATATGCTATCCGCAGGTATCTTACCCGAACTTGACAACAGCCGTTTGGAAATGATAGACCCGGACTTGGAGGATACGTTATTCCTTACATGTTGTCAGGACGAGTCCAGTCGAGTATCAAGGGCTCTGTTGGGACTCGCATTTGATAGACGTATGTTTCGGATACAAGGAACCCATCAGGTACTAAATAAGTAGTTTGGTATTTCTGCAGCTGAGGCGGTGTTGACATCGGGTACAGCATTGAACAAAACTTACATCCCATTGAGATACTAAGATCGACCCACTTGCAGTCCAATAGCTTGTATGCTGATACCTTCAAGCTCAATTGTTATTGCTTGCAACATATGCCACTGAGATACACGACGCTTCTCGGCACTGGAGCGATCGTAATGAGGTGTTGTCCGATCTTCTATCTAAAAAAGGATCGATGCAACCCACTGAGGTACATGGCATCTCTCAACAATCGAGCGATTGCAGTGAGGAGTTGCCTGATCTTCTAGTATTGAAAGATCGATGCGGCCATCGAGATGCCTTGACACGCAAGCGCAAGCGCCGAAATACGCACGACAAGTTTCTGAGAGTGAAGTGGAAATAGTCCATGAGCCAGCGCAAGCTTCACCAGGCATGTGATTGAGGTGTGATACATGTCCTATACAAACGCTGCATGCTCCACTGCTGCCTGTTTGCCTGTTGAAAAAGCTCATTTCCTCACTTCGTTGCACTCTGGACAACTCCCAGCACACTCCCACTTTTGATCCACCTGCTACCCACATAGCCACATCGACAGAAACAGCCTGAGACCACTGAGAGACAGAGCATTGTGAAGATAGCACAGGTATCATGGCATCAATACTAACAATATCTCCAAATGGCCTCCGCGTCTCTATTGCCCGAATGTGAATGATTCTCGTCGGGATCTGCTTTCGTTTTGCTCTTCATACCTGTCAGTACTAGCATACGTGTGCCGCAGCGCTCAGAGAGTTTATCTCAGTATTTCAATGGCAAGTAGGGCTAATGCATTTGCTGGGCCTGAAGATACTAGCACGCTGAGGATGAGCATGCCTACGAGATCTGAAGAACATCTCACTGGATTGCTCACTTGATGCAACCATTGTGCTCGGCTGCATAAGTATGTTGTTTGTAGGGATGATCGGATGTCTGTAGCTGTCTCTCGGTGATAAAAGTGATTGCCACACATACTCGTATCTGATGGTAGAAGCACATTGCTTACTACAAGGCGTCTGGAGACTGTATCTGTTATCTTGTTTCATTGTCGTATGTACACTGTTTACAGGGCAAAAAGATCCGAGTCGAGACCACCTTCTCATCGTGAGGATATCATTACAAAACTCCGTATGCACCTCCGCATCCCAAAACATCCTACCGCTTACAACTCCTTCACCTTCTCCTTCTGCCTGTTGAGCTTGCTCTCCGCGTCTCTCAGATCCTGCTTGCCAGTTTCGGGGCTGTGCCTAACAGCGTCCTCTCCGCCAATGGCCTTGAACGCATTGTGGAAGACCCACTCCGTCGCAATCTCCACAGGCTCGTCGAACATGTAAGGTAGCGCGGGCACAGCAGCCAGACCAAGACCGATGGGTCCCCAAGTCTTCAGGCGCTGGTTTGTAGCGTTCTTGAGCGCTTGTCCAGAGTATCGCACGATGCTGTGGATGGTGAAAGCTGGCAGACCCATAGATGCGATGCCCTGGAACACGGCTCGCTGCGCCATCACGGCGCGGTAGTCCTCGATCGGCACAACGCGGCCTTCGGGTTTTTGCTTCGCGATGCTGTCGCCCGTGATGCCGGCACCGAGAGAGCGACTCTCGCCAACACCGCCTGCAGCTGTATCCTTGGTACCATCCTCCTTCTCGGGGTGCAGCGAGCGCTGGTTCCTTAAGTATGCCTTGTAGCCCTCGTATCCCACATCTCCAATCAAGTACGTCCAACTCACACCATACGCAGCTTTCACCGCGATCGGATGCGCGATCGGCCTGAAGCTCTCGCCGATATCAGATGTGTACGCGACGTAGCGGTGCGCCGAGAGCAAGATGGTCCTGAAGCGGCTGGCGTAGGCGGCGTAACGCACGTTTGACTCTGTGGACTCGGAGGCCGTGCCAGAGGAGATGGTGTCCCACCAGGTATCGTCGTTCTCAAAGGTCTTCTGCAGCTTCTCGTTAAGTTTTTGGCGAGGGAGGGGTTTGGAGAAATCGGGCCGGTCTTCTTTGCGGATGTGCTCTATGGTTGAGACGCGGCTTGGGTCGGAAGTGGCATCTTTGCCGTTGTATTTGTCGGCCATGGTGGGAGGTTGTATATGTGTTTATCGGGTGTATAGGAGAGAACGAGAGACTTGCCGTGTTTTCACTTCGCGGAAGATACGAGATTTGTTGGATGGTTAGTCGGGTAAGATGGATATCTTATGATGCTGCATGATGCGTGAGCTTGCTACAGCTGCCTGCCTCGGAATATGACGGCAAGCGCGATGGGAGCTCTGGGGAAAGTGAGGTAAGCAAGCACATGTGCTATTAGTGTTCGTACTTGGATGTCCATATGTTTCGGTCTGAGGTCCGAAGGGAAAAGCAGAACACTCCCGTCTCGTCAACATTGCCATTCACACGTGACCAAATATGCCATCACGGCTCAACGGCTGGTCATTGGGACGTACTCGCTGATAGCTGGACCTTTTCCGCATGGCTCGCACCCTCGCGAGCTGACTCCTCCGTCGGTCCGTCCAGCACAGAAAAGTCATGATGCAGTTGATGCTCGTGGCAGCGGCCTGACCCAAAAACTGGCGTTCAGCTGTGTAACTTGGACAATAGTTGCCCTTTTGCAATAGTCTATCCTTTCAAGGTTCTACGAAGAACGTGAGTTTGAGCCTCATTGAGTGGGAAGCAAAGTATTTGCAATACCCGAAAGGAGACCGATCGCAGGCGATATTCGGAAGAACAGGTAGAGAGCACTATCTCCTACTGATCCTCGTTTGGCACATTCAACATCTCCTTCCTGCCGAGTTGTATTTTGAACGCCTCAAAGTACCTTCATCCTCCCGATCTCACCCACGTGCTTCGTCATATGCTTATCGAGATATCCTTCATCCTCCCCTGGTCCTGGTCCGTCCCTTGCTCGTCTCGCAGTTCACTCCGCATCCACACTTTGGCTCCTAAAATCGGGGTATCACACGCCTTCCACCGAGCGGACTTCACAGGATTCATTCTCCACAGCTCCCGGACTCCGAAGAGTCTAAACATTACAACTACATACACACTCGGCCGTGCCTGCATCAACGACGGCACTTGTGCATGAACGCGCGGACGTGCTCCTAAGTAGGCCTTACGCCCAGCTCCTTGGCCCAATCATGATTGACAACATGTGTATCTGAAACTGTTGATCTGGCCAGCACCACGAGATGCTAAGAGATCTGTGCCGTCACAGTTTCTCCAAGCAAGCATGAGACCTCCAACACAGACTTTGACTGACACCTGGTTACACAGAATTAAGCAGCCATAACGGTGAGCGCCTTTCATCCGTATGGCCGTGAATGACACTCACGGCATGGACTCCGCATCTCGAAACACAGATCATCTGGACGAGATATCAGACTTCCTTGGTTATCCCTTGCAGGTCCAGACAAGATTTCATCAAGCCTGTGTGGCTTGCAAGGCCCTCCAACAGAAAGACGTCCGCCATGGAAACTGCTCCGCGTCTTGTCGCCATCAATCACCATTGGCGTTGTATTATGCATGTATTCAACTGAAGACCAGTGAACGAGGCATCTCGCTCACCGGCCATCACAATACTGGGAGAAGCTACAATCCTGGCAACGGATCACCATTTATTTTTGTGATCGATCATATGGTACAAACTCGTTGGAGTCTACCTTCACATGCAACGGACTTTGGCTGCCAATGTTCGTTCGAGCCCTGTTGTATACCCACTGCTACTTGGCATCCAGACACAGCCTCCATGCTGCGTCGGCAAGGTGTAATGTGCCGCTGCTTAGCTGTCATTGGCACCTCCCCGAAATAAGGGCGTGCATCACCTAGTGACCTCACAAAGAGCGCAAGTCGTTCAATGGGTCGAACGCAATGGTGGTAGTATCGCGAGCATATAAAGTCGAGCCATTGTCTTGCAGTATCTGGTCCTCCACCTCTTGTCAGAGATTTCCAGCAACAGCATTGAACCCATTGCCTATTTTTGACTGAATTGAATTTATCATCGTCTACAGCTTCAAACGCCCTCACCATGTGTCTCGAATGTCTGGTCGGGGTCGACTCTCAATCGGCCTCTGATCGTCTTGTCAGGGTCGAGTTCTCAGCGAAATCACCAAAGATGAAGCAATGGAGTTCGCACCAGTTGGCACATACCCAAGCACTGGCATCGATGTTCTCATCGTTGGAACAGGCTTCGGCGGCCTGACAGCAGCTTTGGAGTTCACCCGCAAAGGGCACAACATTCGCATCCTCGAGCGCAACAACGAGCCTGACATCTCCGGTAAGCCGACAAGACCTTCGGGCTATCCTCTCATAGCCTACGCAATACCTTGCGGTCACGAGGCATTAACCTTCTACAGGCGACATGTACTTCATGGGCCTAAGCGCAACCCGCTTCCTCCGCCACTGGCCCGAGATGAAAAAGCGCTATAGCGAGA
This sequence comes from Cladosporium cucumerinum, assembly GCA_023634325.1. Classification (NCBI taxonomy): domain Eukaryota; kingdom Fungi; phylum Ascomycota; class Dothideomycetes; order Cladosporiales; family Cladosporiaceae; genus Cladosporium; species Cladosporium cucumerinum. The sequence goes on from JALDQA010000016.1 coordinate 175,372, forward strand.
TCTCTCTCCACAACGCTTGGATCGAGACCTACAAGCACGACGGTGCCTTGATGCTTCCTCCGCAGAAAGTCTCAGACCGTCTGCATGCCGCCGGTCTCGACCCAAGCAACGCTCCTGGGGCATTCCAGATGCGCCCACTAGTGTACGAGATGCTGCTCGACCAAGTCGAGAAGCTCGGCATCGAGATTGAGTATGGCTGCCAAGTCGTCAATTACTTTGAGCGCGAGGGCGAGAAAGGTGGAGTCGGGCTGGAAGATGGCACCAAGCTTGAGGCTGAACTTGTGGTTGCTGCTGACGGCATCGGGTCGACAGCGAACAAGCTCGTTGGCGGCGAAGTCAGGGCGAGATCTTCCGGTCGCGCTACGTGGAGAGCTGTGATGCCGGTGTCGTGCCTTGATGCTGGCCCCAAGGTGAAGGAGGCTTACAGTCTCAAGGATGGCGCTGATCCGATTGTTCGGACGTACTTTGCGTAAGTGCTGACTCTGACAATTACTTCTATGGACAGGATTTACGGCTGACTTTTGCGCGATAGACCAGGTTCGTACGCTTTGACACTCACGAGAGAATATGTTGTCGTGTGGATCATCAACCACGATGTAAGTTACGATTGCGACCAGTGCCGATTGGATCATAACTGACCACAGCAATCTTCAGGTCACCGGCTCCGAAGCAGAGTCATGGAACAACACCATTGAAACCGACGAAGTCCTCGAAACCATGAACAACACGCCCGAAGGCGTATCAAAATGGTCACCCATTTTCCAGCGCTTGGTAAAGTGCACACCGCCCAAGACCATCATCAACTTCGAGCTGTGGTGGAGAGACCCTCAGCTCCAATGGGCCTCCCCATCATCCCGAGTCGTCCAGATCGGAGACAGCGCGCACTCTTTCTTGCCATCATCCGGCAACGGCGCCACACAAGCATTCGAAGACGCCGTCTCGCTTGCGTCTTGCCTCCAGATCGGCGGCAAGAAGAACATCGAAGAGGCAGTCAATGTGCACACGACGCTCAGGTAAGTTGAACATCTCCGACGACACTGAACGCCGCAACGATGGCCAATATCCAATGCTCCATAGATTCACCCGCACAGCCTGCGCCCAAGAAGTCGGCTTCGCCAACGCCGAGCTGCTGCAAAAGACTGACCGGGCTCAAGTCAAGATCGACCCACGCAAGTCGTCCCCTCGCTTGTCAAAGTGGATTTGGGAGCACGATGCTGAAATGCACGCGCATGACAACTACCAGAAGCGTGTCGAGGACCTTCAAAACGGTGTCAGAATGGAAGACGACGAGCGCATCCCGCCGAACTATCCGAAGGGGTATAAGTTTGAGCCTTGGAGCATTGATGAGATCATGGGAGATTTGAAGGAGGGTAAAGAGGTTGATCTCGGTGCTGGAGAATGGCTTTGAGCAGGCGAATGACTGTGTAATGTTTTTTTTGGTAATAAATCTTGGTAATGCAAAAAATTGAGTTATGACTTCAAAAGCTTTTGGTGCCGGCTTCGCGGGTTATTATTATCGTTTTGCTATAAGCATTTCAAAGAGCTAAGGATTACCTCCACGCGAGGCCGCACCACACTCGTCGCCTTTTCAGTATAACCTCTAGACCTTCCTGCTTGACCGCAAACGCGCTAGTGATCTTCCAGTCTTTCTTCGGATCGCTGAGTCGCATATCATACCTCAAGATCAACGCGGGAATCATCTTGCTCAATTCCAGCATGGCAATATGCCGCCCTAGACACGTCCTTGTGCCTGCACCGAAAGAGAGCAGATGCCGCTCCATGTACTTGACATTATCAGTGTCATCTACTAACCATCGGCTGGGATTCCATTCGTCCGCATCAGGGCCAAAGATCCGCTTTTCGCGGTGAAGGACCCATGGGTTGATGCCAACAATGGTGCCTGGAGGGATGGAAGTCTCGCCGATGCGCAGGCCTGAAGGCGGCACGATGCGTTCGAGTGGAAGAGCGAGAGCCGGGCTGAGTCGTAAGGCTTCTTTGATACAAGCGTTTAGGTATGGTAGCTGTTGACATTCGTTCCAAGTAGGCAGGGGAATCGTCAATTTGTCTGCTGCCAATGCTGCGTCGAGCTCTTCTCTCAGTGTTTGCAAGGTGTTCGGGTGCTTCAGAGAGTGGTAAATGAGGCCACGTGCGGTTGCAGAGATTGTATCGCTGCCGGCGTTGATGTTCATGAAGAGGTATGCTAGGAGTCTTCGTTGGTCGACGACTTCAGACTGCTCCTCGTGAAGCTCCAAGAACCTCGATAGGAAGTCGGGCTTATCAGGTAGAGTGCCGTGGAGCACCTTTTCGCTCAGTTCAGGATCTGAGATGCTGGCTCCAGTACTCATGGGACCACTGACGGCTTCGTTCGCTGACCCTTTGCCCTCATCAAACCTCTCTTGCATACGCCTCTGCCCAAACTTGATGATGGGTGAGCTTGTTGGCCCAGCGAATAGACGCTGATAGATCGGGTTCTTCCTTGTCCACCACTCCAGCCAAGGCATTTGGCCAAGCGCGGCGCACCACTCGAAGTTCCGCAAGATAGACTTTGCAATACCTTCGACGTCTTGCGCCTTCTCGAGGAAACCCAGCCTCTTGGAGAACGTGAGCTCGCCGATGACATCGAATGCATACCATCCGAGCCAGACTCCAAGATCGCAGACCTTATCTTCCTTGCTTGCAAACAGCTCGTCCAGTCTCGATAAGAAGACAGCAGTTGTAGAATCGACTAGTGGCTCGTATCCTACGAGCGAGCTTAATGAGTAGGCCTGTGCGATGGGTCGCCTCATGGCAGCATGCTGCTGCTCGTCCGTGGCGAACACCATACTAGCAACGCGCTTGCCGTTGACCATATTCTGCCACACAGTGTAGAAGTCTGACTTCACGAAGCCTTTCTGTATGCCGTAGATCATGGGTATGGCATCAGGTTTGGAGATGGACACACAGTTTGGACCGATCCGGACCAAATCGCCATACTGTTCATGTAGTGCCACGAATGTGTCGTGGGAGTCCCCACGCTTGACTTTGAGCAAGCGCCACAAGTCTGTCAGCTTAGCAAGTAGAGGACCTGGAATCTCAGATAGTCGGTAATATGGACGTATTACCGATGAGAGAAGCAACAAGCCAATGGTGGCGAGGACAAGGTATGCTGATGAGTATGAGAGCATGTTCGCGGCAACGGAGTTCTTCTGAAGTCTAGAATATGCGTGTTGAAGGTAAAGCTGTGCTATCTCTCGCCATTCATAAGCTTCAATTGCGGGCACGAGGCATTGATTTGGCTGGCCTCGGTTGTCACCCAAAGATCGTCAGAGGCCAAAGCCTGAAGGACGAACAAGGTCTCCATCGACCACTTTCTTTTGCGAGTTAGGAGGTACTGTGTTGGCATAAATTCCTGTGGAGAAAATTGATCTCCAAGTCTCTCGCATCGAACGTACACATGTTTACTTGGATGGAGGTTGCAATGGCGCACGATGAGGCGATGTTGGCGGCCAGCCAATCAGAATGAAGCTGGTGCCGCTTCTGTACGACACCGACATCGAGGCGACTGCTTTCGACCACGACAAACACAATCGCTTGCCTATCATCTGTACTCGGTAAAGCTCGTGCTACGTTCCCATCAACAACAGGTCTGACTGTGCTATCACTGCAGTGCAGCTTCCGGTAAGAAGCTTTCACCGCCGCGTTGTCTCAGGTCCAAATCGCCTTATTTCGCGCATAGGCGAAGCTGCTCACGAGTCTAAACCGCAATCTCACCTGTGTACAGCCCACATCAGATACTGCAGCTATTTCCACCATGGCTCATACTATCTCCAACATCCGAGAAGAGCTGGTCCTTCGCGTCTTCAATAGCCTGAAGCGACTCAATGACTTGTACGCAGTCATGCTCACCTGCAGGCAGTTCAACCGGATCTCGCGGGACGTCAAAGCAGAGACAATCTCACAGCTGGCCCTCCAGACAGGAAACTACTTCCCAGCTTTACGGCCCGTCAGCCATTTTCTTCTGGTAGCATCAGCACGGCGTTTGTCAAAGTGGGCCAGGGCTGAGGAAGGACGACAAACACGATTCAAGACTACGATGCACGGCGGCGTGACTGATTTGGTCGCTTTGGCACTGGAAGTCGCTCCCATCAATCTCCAAGACATCCGCGACGTCTGGGCATGGAGGAAAGACACTCTCTTACCACTCAGCAAACGCTTCGACCTGACATGCGGACCGGCGTCTCGAGGCGAAGGAGAAAGCCATCTGACCGTATGCGAGGATGTGGAGCTGGCTCTTTCCACCTGGGTAATCTACGGCGAGCCTTTTGATCATGTCTTGTGCTTGGATTGGCTCGAGTCAACCGCCAAATTGGACAGTGTTGCCAGGTTCAAGTTCATGATTTATTGCGTGCCGGACGTCAACTCATTCAACTACATGGGTCTGTAGCCCCCTCAATGGTTCCAAGATCTGCGCGATCGGGGGGAAAGTTTCCAGCAACTCAGCCTGATGCACGCTATCCATGACGAGATGAACCATGAGACGTTCGAAGCCGACATACGAGAACTGATGGGCTTTAACTACCATGTGCCAAAGTCCACTTTAGAGGGCGTCTCCAGTCCTTTCGATCCCGAAACGGATAACAAGGCCATGATTTTCCTCCAGATCGTAATGAACTCGGGCCGCAAATCACTTGAAGTGATGCGATCGGCACACATGTTAAGACTCGGTCAGAAAGGCGATTCCGAGGCTCTCCTAGCGTGGCTTTGGGAGACTTGGGCGCTTGTGGAGCAAAAGCTGAGTCCAATCCCGGAGATCAAACACCAGCATGACGGTACTGTCCCGAGGTTGATACACACAAGCGATCAATATCTTGAGCGTCACGTGCCATCTATGCAGTTCGATCTCCAGTTTTCACTGTGGGACAACTTCCAATACGTTCTCCGACCGGATGCCCTTACGAGTGACTCGGACTTCGCGACAGCACTGCACAAAGCAGTTGCGTCATGAGCATTATGCGGATACACACGAGACTGGGAGCGAGAGTGCAAAGATTCTCATCCATTTGCAGCATTTTGACTACACGAAGACACTGCCCTGAATCTTAATACTGTCAACCGTCCAGGTCTTGCCACCGTCCTTCGTCACCAAGTCGCCGGAGGCGCCTTTTGTGCCCTTAGTTTTGGCGTAGTTGGGGTCAGCAACATCCATGACGATTTTGGTGTTGATGTATTCGTGGGCGGCGTAGGTGCCACAGGCGGCAGCCTGGCACTCAGCTGCAGTTCCCCAGCCTTGGGCGACGCCGGAGTCTGCATTAGGCGTCAGATTTGTTTTGAAAGGTTGCGGGATGCAATGGAATACTTACCAGATGAAAGTCGAGAGACGACCTTACCATTGAGTGACGCGGTCTGGTCGTATTTCTTGGTGGAATCATTGTACTTGTCTACGAGCATCTTTGTTAGGTACGTTTTGACAGAGCGTACATTCAAGACTTACAGTGCATCGTAATTTGAGCACCGGCACCGGCAGAGACGGCATTGCCCATCTTTTGATCACCTGATCTAATGTCAGCGTGAATCTTGTTAGGTACCATGCAAACGATTGGGCTGACCATCCAGAGTGCTAGCAGCAATGCACCATTTGCCCTGCTCGGCAGGGCAGCCACCACTGCAGTCACTAATCAGTACATCTTTCAACCATGAATCATGATACTGCTTCTTCTTACCTGCCGTCAGCCACCGAAATAGCCAGAGCCTGAATGAGATGGCCGCCACTCGTTCCCATGCCTGCCCAAAGAGCAAGGTTGCCATTCTGTGGCTCGTTAACTTTCGGCAAGACCAAAGTGGTGTTGGACTCGCGGATGAACGAGTTGGTAGCTACTGGGCCAGTGGAGAAGGCGTTGCCGAATTGCCGGTAGTAGTCGTCGGCGAAAGCAACTTGGGAGAAGCTGAGAGCAGAAGCGAAGGCGAGGACTGAGGACTTCATCTTGACTGAGTTGAAGTTGGGCTGTTGCTGAATGATAGAGCACGCACTTGTCTTAGAAGTGAAAAGAGCCTGGCCAGCAGACTAAGATAGCAAACGAAATAGATGGTTGGGACTTCAAGAGCTGAAAGCAAAGGCAAGAGGCAGTTCATATAAACATTCTCACCCTGAACCAATATGCCTAGTCGAAGCACAGGAACCGTCGAAACAGCGCCATCTTCATCGACATGAAATGCCCCCAAAGCGATGACCTACAACCTACACAGGGTAGGTACCCTCACTGCGTATCACAACACTCGGTGTCGAACACCCATTCAAGATGGAACGCCTTAGCGCTATAGGCGCGCTTCGGTTCCAAACCCTAAACCCTAAACCTTCTATTCCGAACCTTAGCGTCCGCTATTCAACCTCGACCACGACCGGAATTTCCAAATCAGGGTGCTTGCCCTATAACGAGTCTTTGTCGCTCATTTCAAGATGTTCAAATGCTCCGACACGCTTCCCATGCTTGCGATCTAGGTCAAAACTCCGTACTGGCCTCTCAGCGGCAGGGTGATCAGCACGGACTTTGGAAGCTAGGCCCGTGAGCCGTGGTCTTCAAAGGATACCGAATGCCAGCAACGATGCCATGACAGCGTCGCCCGAAATCGACCACGACCGAGACCCGCTACTCTCCTGGGCCACGGCACTGTCATCCGGCTCTTCAGCAGCGACCGCATCGCTCTCCGCTCCTTCTTCGCCACCGTTCTGATACTGCCTGACGACGTAGTCGACCACCTCTGCACCATAATCCATAACATACTTCAAATGCACCGTCGCATTGAGATTCGGTCCGACATCGCAGAACGGGTCGCCGGCAGTGCAGTACGACCGTATGCGATCACCGTAACTTTCGCAGACATCGCTATCTGCTCGCCAAAATATGCCGCTGCCAGTCGAGTCGCCTCGATTGTAGACAGACTCAGATCGGTGTGTTGTATCGCCGAAGAGGACGACAGCGACGACTGGACGCAAGATAGCATGTCACTTATGTGAGACTTTTCTTTCGGCGCTAGTCAGGTACGTACCGTTGCTGGTGGTGTTTCGTGGCAGTGGGCTCGAGGCCGCCTGCAGCTCATCTAGTCGAGTTGGATCAACTCCACCGTACAGAGCCCAGACCGCCGGCATGCCACACAGTATATTGCTGGTGACTTGCGCGCCCTATCATCACAGTATAAGTGTAGTCCTATGCCCTCGACATAAGCCACACGCCCATACGCACCTGAGAATATCCGAACAGCGCCATCTTCGATCCCGGACAAGCCTCAGCATACTCGACAACAAGCTGCTTCAGGACCGCCGTGCCATTCGCCACCGAGATAAAATAGTTCGGGTCGTCCCCCGAAGCAGGATACGGATTCGCTTCGTATCCAGAGCCGTTGATCCTTGCCGCGATTTCTTCCACGACTTTGCCCGTTTCTCCAGCGCCCAGAGCCTCATTCGTGCCGCGGGAGACGAACATCTTCAGGCCGTCGAAGCACTCGACCGTTGAGTTGGAAGCCGGTGCAGAAGCCGCATGCTGTGCGGATGCCGTCACAACAAGGGTACTCGCGTATGCGATAGCGTGAAGCCACATGTCTGATGCGTTTGTGGTGGATGTGGACTCGCTGGTATGTTGGGCGATAGGTTTTGTTGGAGTGCACTGTATCTTGGCAAGCTGTGGTATGTATGGTAAAGTTTGGTGGAAACGAGTAGAAGTGCTGCGATTAATGTATTGTGTGGGACTGGTGGCTGTGTCGTTTTATAGACGGCTCAGCCGTCTCATGATGAGGATTACATCTTAGTTGATGCCAACAATATACTGTGAGTGATTGCCGCTTTAGGAAGGATGCGGCGCTGGCTTCGAAGGATTCCCTGGCCTTTGTAAGTATGTATGCATACATCATGAATTTCAGCTGCGGCTAGCAGCACAAAGACAGACAGACACACGGGGTCCGTCGTGCCAGTGGCGCAATGTATGGCATACCTCACGCATGCGGAGATGTCCAGTAAGGATCAGGAGCGAGTGGCAAGGCAGTTTTGACTTATCTCTTTTCGAGCTTTCAGAAAACACCGACCAACCATCTGATCAATCTCGGGAATCAACATCAGCATAGAATCTGGACCGAAGACTTGCTTAGTCACCACAGTAACAGAAAGACACAGACATAACAATGTCCGTCCACCTGTCGAGACAATTCCTCAAAATAGAATGGGAAAACGCAAGCGAGATATACCGAAAAGTGCTCAAGATCATAGACAGTACAAGATAGGAAGACGTAATAACGAGCTCAAGTAAAGCGTCTGATAGATTTCTCTCTATCAAAGAAAAAATCAAGCAAACCCAATCCTGTTTAATCAAGAACACGCCATAGACATACAAGTAGGCACGAGAAAAAGGTTAACCGATGATCCAATGAACACACACAAAAAACCTCATCTTCCCGCTCTCCGAAAAAGTAATTACCAAAGGCTTGTGTTTATGGCAATAAAAGCCAGCCTTGACCCCAAAAACCGGAAAAAGCCATGTTTCCATCCAAGAAGCAAAACCCAAACAAAAACAAATTCCTAGCATATTTACAGCTTTCCTGCGCACAAGTTCTCTCCCCCCCAACGCCGAGTGGTGACCCAATAATGGTAAACAATAAAAGGAAAAGTTGTTTAGCAGACGCCAGCAAAGCCTGCTTGCAAAGCGGAAAAGAAAAAAACATACCAACAGAGGCGGATAACGGGGGTATCATGTATTGGTGACACAATGAAAAATGACCGACGCCCAACCCAAAAAGACACAAGACAAGAAAAACAAAGAACAGAGCAAGCATGCCGGAACCGATAGAGTTTTGCAAGGCTGCTGGACAGACCCAGAATATCCAGATGCCGGGAGTGTGGGTACAAGAACGTCGATGCCAATACCAAAGACGGGGAAAGAGATGGCTGATGTGTAGGCCGTGGGTGTTGGAGGTGTTCCGATTATGGTCGTATGATGTGGTGAGGCCTGGTAAAAAATGTGCCAGGATGTGCCAGGATGTATGCAAACATGAAAACTGCCTGCGTGTTGCTGCGATAGGGCTGTCGAGCACCTGTGATTTTGACGTGTGTAGGTAAACTGGTGATGGGTCAGCCTAGCGAGCGCTCGGGTCTTCAGATGAGAAAGACTGCATTGTGTCGAATGACTCCGGCTGATCGCCCTCATTGAGATCAGTATCTGCCTCTGGCGATGGCGCGGGAGTAGGCATGCCGTTGCCCTCGGGATCCATGGTCACGGCCTTTGGGATAAACTTGTGACCAGGATCGAAAATCGCGCGAGTGACAGGCTCTGGAGAGGTCGAGGGTGAAGGTGAGTTGAGACCGTACTCTGGCTCTGGCTCAACAAGGTAGACCAGATCGGCCCAAACTTGCCAGTGCAGGACAATGACGTGTGAGAAGCGACGGACAAGGTCGATGTCGGGATCTGATGATTTTGCCGCTGCAACAGGCTCACAAATAGCGCCCATGCCAAAGGAGTGGTTGGGTGCAGCAGGCAGTAGCGGTACAAGTGCATCCTGCAGCTCGATTGCGGGCATTCTACAGTGTTTGTTGACGCACTCTTTCGTTTTCGGAAGAAGGCGATCAAGCATGTCCTGCGCATGCATGCAGAATGCTGAGGAGGTGGCTTGAAGATCCTCCTGAAGTTTGTTCTCAGCCAATCGAACTAGATCTGCGTCGTATGGGTGTGCGCGGCCTTCCAGTGTAAGGACAAGGCGCACGATCTCCACGGCAATGTTCCCAACTTGTTCAACCCAAAGACCTTGCGATCCGACAATTGCCGTGAGTGAGGTACGTAGGGCGGTCAAAGTTTTGGACGTTTCATGTCTCGAGATTCCAGGAGCAAGCAGATGCACAAGAACATCGCCACAAATCTTGTGGCAGATGACGTTGTGCATATCGACACGAATTCCGCGTAGACGGTCGAGGTCGAGGTAGAAAGTGGAAGTCAGACTGGTATTACTCGAGCAGAAGAGCAGGTCACGCAGTATGGCGTGTGTCAAGGCGTCCAGGTAGGTGAGCGGTTCTTCTCCCATCAGACTAAGAGTGTCGTATTCCTGCTCCAGCCATAATCGTGAGACGTCTGGGTTCAGCTTGCCGAGGCCGATGCGGTGGTCATTGTACCGCTTCTGAAAGTTCACCGTGTCCGCTATCAAAAGTGGGCGCATGTGCCTGATCTGGTGGTTTACAACATCCAGCTTCATCGCTTCCAGCAGGTTGAGCAATTGTCGCAGTCCGCTGACCATGAGCTTCTGATCCGCTTGTTGTGCACCCTTCGTGATGCTCTTGCGCATCTTATCCACGAGCGCGTCCCTCATCGGCGCACAATGGTTTTTCAAAACGATTCCCAGCCAGTTTGCAAGGTCGACAAGATCGCAAACCCCATTGTTGATTTGCTGGATAATCAAATCAACGTCCAGTCGCTCCATGATCTTGGCCTGGTCTTGATCCGGTACTAGCGTAATCAGGATGTCGCGCACCACTCTGAAAACACTAGGTAATCGCTTTCTGCTCGCCCGCATGAGGCTTTCCCAGTAGCCTGGATCATCGGTCCCATTAGGTTGTGCCCTCGCTCTTTGTGAAAGATCCAACATGTAGAGCTCGGCCTCCAATGCCTTCCAATAGTCGTTGGCTGACTTGATCTTCTCTTTCCCCCGTGCTCCATCCAGATTTGGTCGGAAATGCAGTTCGCGGTCAAAGTTCACGTCGTGACGAAGTTTCGGGTTGTTGATGATCCGCGGCATGTCCAGTTCCGTGAGCGAGTCGGGTGTGACGGGTGGTTGTTCTGACGCATTGCGGTAAGCCGGGAGTATCTCTTCTCCTCGGGGCCCACTCGCACGGATATGCTTCTCGATTTCTGCGTCGACGTTTTGCTGTGAGGTGGCGTTCATTGTGGATGTTCCAAAGCATTTCTGGTTGGGAGAAGTGTTGCTTGTGTCGAACTGAGGTTGCTGTATTTGGTTGCTGACGTGGCCCCATTCATGTGCATTCGAGCCTGTTCTGCTTCTGGCCGCCTCTACGCGGCTCTGACCCTCCATAGATTTGCTGGCGTGTCGGTTGTGTGAGGCATCAGGTGCCTTTTCGCGGTTCGGCAAGCTGTTTGTGTTGGCAGCAGGCGCCATGTTTGTTAGCAGTGAAGAGGCACGCTGTGCGTTCACGAGCAGGTGTTGTTGTTGTTGTCCTTCGCGGCAACGGCGTCGCAAAGCTGATCGCTTCCTGCAACTTGCACACAGAAAGGACTTCCTGCACAAGCAAGGAGTGTTTCGAATGGAAGGTGAGACCTTGTCCGGGGGCGAGTGATCAAAGACACACGTCGAAATGCAGAGAGCCGCCCAAAGCGGAGGTTGTGAACCAAAGGGCCTACTGGGCTGCAGTCAGTAAGAAGCGCCGAAGTCACGCGTTCGTTACACGGGCACAACATGTAATGGTCAAACGACAAGCCGCATGGAGCGTGCTGGAGGTCGAGCGGATGCCACGATGCTAGCACAGTGTAATTCGAGAACCGGGAGAAGGGATGTTCTGAACATACCTGTAAGCCGGGATCGGAGTGAATGAAAGTGTTGTGGTCTGGAGGTTTCGGATACCGCAAGCGTCCGGGCAAGCCGACGTAACCGGGTGGTGGGCAAGCACAAAGAAAGAGAGAAAGGTGAAACGAGTGGATGGCACAGATTATGCGCTGCGGTATGAGGTAGGAAAGACAGATGGGAAAGAGGGGAATATAGTGACGGTGTTGGTGGCGAGAAAGACGGGTGAAAGAGAAGCAGTGTGTCGGATCAAGACCAAAACAGAGGGAGGGGCAGGGAAGAAGGATGGAAGGCGAGACAGAAAGAGAGAAAGAGAGAGAGAGAGAGGGAGGGAGAGGGAGAGAGCGCGCGGGCGAATATTGCCACCACGGTACCTCAGAAGTCAGTCCCTCGATGGGATTGTAAGGCAGGTCGAGATGATCGATCATGCATGCAAGGCAAGGTAAGGCGCGCGAGGGCTCGGACGGATGTTCCAGCGTTGGACGCTGGTGCTCAGGTGTTGGATGGGCAGACGCTCGGTGCTCCCTTGCGATGCGTGCGCGCAATAGTCAGGGGGGGTGCGGGAATGTCTCACGGGCGGCGGGCGATGGATGAGACGGCAAGAAGCTCTCCAGGCCAGCGAGAGACGTGAGCGACGAGACAAACCTTGCAGGCAGGGCACGACAGAGACTGCTGTTCGGAGCCGAGAATTTGTGGTCTTGGGGGGGATGATGGCTGACGATGATAATGCATGGGATGGGAGATGGGAGCTGATAGCGCGAGCATAGCGGCCGCCGTGCAGCGCTGCGAGCCATGGAAAAGTCGTCCCAGCAGCGACCAAGGACATACCACCGACACACACTACCACAACTACTACACAACCCAAAACCCAAAAACCCAAAAACCTCGGCGCGCCTTACCAATGAAACAGCTTCCCTTTCCGGCCCGACCGACACATCTCCGGGCAATGCTGCACCGCGGCGGTAGGTACCGATTTTGCATGCATGAAGAACGCGAGCAGGGAGCAGGCTTGTGGCAGTGCATCCTTCTGCCTTGGCCTACTGTATGTCTGTCCTTGGTCCCTATCCTCTCTCGAGCCACTCTCAGCAGCAGCAGCAGCAGCAGCAGCAGTAGTAGTAGCCTCTCAGACATTCAGCATCGTTATCGCGAAGCACCCATGCCGACCTGCCCGATCGACCGACGCGCTGGACAGTGCAGAATAACAATAACAACATGTACCCACCGCGTCGCCCTGCTGCCATGCATACCGCACATGTATCAGTAATAGTATCACTGCTGGCTACTGCGCATCCGCTGATCTGCCACCATTGAACCCAATCCAAGCCGTGTTTCATCGCGCGGCGCAGTAGTCTGTATCTTAGTAGTACATATGTCCATGTGGTCTTCGCGAAGAATGCCTTCACTACTGCAATAATCAGCGCCCATCTCCCACGCCTGTCGCACCGATCAGACATCTCAAATCCACTGTTAAGGCCTTCTACCTTGGTTCTGCTCCAGGGCTGTGCATGCCATCACCCCGTTCAATTTCGGCTGCTCAACGCTCCTGCATGTGTTACTTATGTATTGTCATGTCCATCTTGCGCTAGTCTATTATCTACTCTGCTGTACTATCCAGGGAATCCTCGATGCCTCGATGCCATGCCTGCCATGTCTCTCCTTGTCTTGTTCCGTTGTGCTGGTCGTGCTGGTCGTGCTGGCTGAGGAACATTCATCGACACGGGGATGCCTGCTTACCATAGCCTACAGCATCACAGCAACCTCACCTCACTGCATGTATTTGTGTTACTGCCCTCGCGACGACGGTGACGCAGCTGCTACTCCTGCGCTGACGCTACCAACCGCATATATAGCATAAGATCAGCTCGTCTGCGTCTTGCCCTCTCACTACCACCCGCGTCTCGGCCTCAATATCGGGTCGCTGCGCAATACAACACAGCAGCAGGGCGGTTGCATGTTGCATGTTGCGTGCTACACCCGTCGCCCGTGACTCGAGTCGTACACACTGCACATACATCGCAACAAAAGTCGGTGTCCGCTCCGACAACAATTTACGAGAGCAAGCGAGAAGCACAGATGACCGCGCGCGTCTGCAAATCGACCCCCCGTGTATCGACAGGCATGACCTGGCCAACCCGCCGATCGCCCTACCCGGGTGCAGTTCACCCATGCAGTATCATGACTAAATCTCCGTGAGCAACATAGCTAAATCCCACCTCCCCTGCGATAGATAGCCATGTTTGAGCAGCGCCCCCGTCGCCCCGTCGTCGTACTGTACATACACAATTTGTCGCAGCGCAAATACCACATTGCTAGAGTCGTCGCATGGCCACCAACCCTGGACCGCCAAAGCACGTGGCACGATGATCGAGATCGACGCCAGGATACTTTCTAGTCTCACCTCACCTCCCTTCTTCTCCTTAGAAGCCAACCCTTGTCGCGCGCCCGCCCGCCCGCCCGACCAACCGACCGACCGACCTCCGACTTCTCCGCAAGCCCGCAAAAGGGCAAGAGAATTAATGGTCCTCGGATGCATGCATGCGTCGTCAATGGATGTAATTATCCGACAGCACTGATCTTCCGAACCATTCGAGGTACAGGCACACCTGTCTGTCTTCGGCTAACGCGGTCCGCCCGGCCAGCCAGCCAGCATGGTCAAGTCGCCGCCCCAACAACACGCGCGCACGCAAGAAAGCAAACCCTGCATGCCTGCCAGCCGTAAGCACGTACGGCGAGGTGGTCACTTGCTTCGTGATATGGACAACGCAACAAGCCTTTTTTTTTGCTTGCGTTCGTTGCACGGACGAGCCCGCTTGACTTACGCTTGGGTCTTTTTCCACCCACGTGGAAGTCGTACGGGATGCGGTGAGAGCGAAAGCGGCTATTGCACTTCTCTTTTCGGCTGTGGAGAGTGTCGATCCCACATGTTGACCAGGCTTCCACAGTTGCTGCCGCCATTGGTGGCAAGTGTTGAATGTGCAAATCTGCTTGCTACCCGCCTCCGACTTGCGGCGTGGTACTGTGACATAATTGGTACACATGTGGATGATACAGTAAGTCTTCGATTCGACAACACACATGCGGCCGCGCTCACGTCGACATCAAGTGTTGATTCTGTCACATCGCTGGCTGACTTGGTGGAATCACTGGTGTACTAGCCACTGAGAGCTTGAGACTGAGTCAAAAAAAAAACGTCGCCGGTCGGTATGATAGTTTCCTGTGTCCAAAACGCGCACCCCGAATATTGGTGACCTCATGATAATCTATACCAACCGCCGCTCCATGCGAGCTTCCAGGCTCTTCTACCTTTACCATACTATTCCGCCCATAGGTCCTCTCTAATCAACGAAACAACCAACGCCTCGACTCTCAAGCTCCATACCCCCTCTCCTGCATAGCAGGCGGCGGGTACGCATAGCTCTTGGGCCTGCTCTGGCCATACGTCGGCGCCGCAGCATTCGCACCATAGCTAGCACTCGCCTTCGCGCGTCGATGCACCTTGATCGAGCATCCCGCCATCCAGATACTCAGGAACCTGCAAAGCACCACGTCAGCAAACAACTTCCCACATTTCCCCGATCCGAGCACCTGAAGAAATCATTCAACTCACTCCAACACAATCGCAAGAATCAGCGTAAACGCACTCAGCGCCGCAGCAGCCCCACTCGCCCTTCCTATTCCCATCCCAGTGACGACCAGCACAGCGAGCCAGAACACCACTTCCACGCTGTTGAGAATGGCGTTCGCTTTCGTGCTGGCCCATTTGCGGAAACGGGCGCGGTGCTCGGTTAGGAGTTGGTAGGCGATCACGATGAGGGATTTGATGCCCTGTTTGCTGTTAGATCTTGCGGTTCTAGGTCTGATGTGCCCACACAGATTTGGGTGTTCCGGTCTGGGGCTTGTGAGGTAAGGTACCATGGTGATAGCGACAGTGTTGGCTCTTGTTGCGGGCGGGTTTCGGATTGTGACGCGGGCTATGGAGAGGATGATGGCGAGGACGATGAGGACGATTTGCGTGATGTGGACGCGGTATTTCCAGGTTTCGTCCAAGGAGAGGATCGAGGAGAGCAGCTGCATCTTTGTCGCTGGGTGGACGGTTGTGTTTTTGTACGGTAGGTGTGAAGATGCGTGTTTGAAGGTGTGAAAATGTAGCGGTCACGGAGGTTGTTGGTGAAGTGTTAGATCCCGAAAACCGCCAGGAGTGATTGACCTTGTAAACGCGTGCATCGCCATTGACTACATATAGGAAAGGCGGGATTATAGAAGCGCGTACGTTCGAGGCTGAGCGCTATCCGCGTACTTTGTACGGTGGTTGCTCATCGTCCCGAGAAGCTCGGGTTCTCGTCGCGTTCTGTGTCGGGCTTGCTTCGCATTCTGAGAGAAAAACGCGAGGACGTCGATACATCCTCACTTCAGAGTGGTAACAACAACATGAATACTCGAAGGACTGGTGCATGGCGGCCAATTCTACAAATGAGATTCAGTGGTTTTTATCGACAGCTTTAGTACATATCCGATTCATAATATATCGCTGACCGAATCTAAGCCCAAGGGCGGTGGTTCAGGATTCCATGCGACTACGCGCACGCCGGACAGATGAGATAGGACAAAGGAAGGTCTATCACACACTACCTTCACACTCTCGGCACGCACGCAAACGAAGTCGTCTCGTTGGCATTTCCACCCAGATAAACCTGTCGCGACGGGTACGGGCAAAGCGGTCTATGCAGACCCGTCCTGGCCGAAGAAGCCTCCAGTGTGACAGGAGCAGTCTTGTTCTCAACCCACGCCATGAGCTGTTCGAGCGCGGTATTCGGCAACGGACCTGGACCACCGCTGCAATGGCCAACGCCAGGCACTTCGAAGTAGCGGAAGAAGTCCGACGCATTTTCGTTGTGCTTCAGGACGTCGTTGTAATACTTCTCGGTGTCTTTGGGCGGGATGGTTGTGTCAGCCATGCCGTGCCAGGTGATCAGCTTCCCACCCGCTTCCTGGAAACGGTGCAGACGAGGATTCGCAGAGCCTAGCTTTGAGCGCCACATTGCCACAGACTTGGCGAGAAGGTGGGAGAACTCCTCAGTCGACAGCGTCGAAGGGTCAAAGTCGGGATCCGCTACGACAAAATTCGCCAGCATGCTGGTCCAGAGACTGGTAGAAGAGCAAGCGACATCGCCCTCGGCGCATTCAGTGACGACGAGGGACTCGGTGAGATCAGCGCCCGTTTCGACGCCCGGCCAGGACACTTCAGAACTGTTGAAGCCAGACCAAGCGGCTTCGACGACGTTTGCTCCTGCTTCGGTGTATGCGCGCTGCTCGCCGTCGCAAGTGAAGTTGCTGCCGACCAAAGCGTGGGCATCGAACTCGCAATAAGCTGGGTGAGAGATGATACCGTCTTCCAAGCCATCCAGTCTGTCGCATTGCTCGATAGCAGCTGCCGTGAAAGCCTTGACCTCGCACTGAGACATGGTGATATTCTGCTGCTTCATCAACAGCGTGGGCCAGTATCCAGCCACCAGCAAAGTCTCGAAGTAAGCAGCCGGCGCCGCAGCCAAAATGCCATCGAAGGCTTCCGGGAACGTCTGCGCGAGCTCAAGTCCCTGTCTTCCGCCACCGGAACATCCAGTGAAGTACGAGTACGAAGGCCCGTTGCCGAAGTACTCTTTTGTTGCATGTTTCGCAATCGTGCTCAGTTCACCCAGAGTCCGCGAGGCAAAGTCTTCGATGAGCGGGAGGTTGAGGTTGCCAGGGCTCGTGATGGCCCACGGGCTTGGGTCTGTGGCGGCCGCTTGTCCGGACGCATGACCCGAGTCCGTCGCAACGGCGACGAAACCCTTGTCGACCGCAGCAGTTTGGTACACGTAGCCGAAAGATGCTGCGAAGCCTCCTCCGCCGACGCCCAATAGTCTTCCGTTCCAACCTTTGAGCGGCAGCCACAGAGAAACGTTGATGGTGTCGTTCCAGCCAGGGTGAGTGTACGTGACGGTGGTGTTACAGAAGTCGATAGGCGCTCTCGGAGGGACATCGGTGCCGGGGAGGATCGAAGAGGTTGAGTAGTTGTGCACTTCGTTCGCAGTGACATCGATGAGTTTCGCGCCTAGGATCTCCGGGAAGGTGAAAGTGGAAGAGACACAAGCGGAGTCATCCATGATGGCAGCATTGCTGTAGCTGATCAGCGAAGTCACTATGACCCAAGCGGGTAGAGTCCTGGTAGAAAGTTGCATTGTTTCTCGAAGTTGTTGGTTGTTGTTGGATAGCGTGTCAAAGTGAGTTGTTGGCCGGCGTGGTCAAACGACCTTATGTACCTTTCGATCGAAGCTCGGGAACGATAAAGCTACCACTATCGTGACCTCTGGGCTACTGAGGTGTGTACGTGGTCCATGGTTGTAAAATTAGAGGGATAGACGCTAAGTGGCATGCATGTTCATTCTGCAGGGCCTCGTAAGTGCTCCCATTGCCCTACCCAAATACGCGTATTTGCAAAGATACGCGTATTTAACGCGAGCGTGTTCGGTGTATTCCAGCCTGATTCAGCGTATTCCGCAGCGTAATTCGAGATCTCCGCTTTGCAATCAATGCTTATATTTCGGTATCTACTACATTTTGCCATTGCTCTTCTGACGTAGAGGCCGTTCACGTGTTGGAGAAAGAATTTGTTATGGCGCTCTGGTTGGTGGTAGTCTCTATTGTCTACATGGAGTCGTAAGCCTTAAACTCAACCCATGGTCATTTTACTCATCGTGCTTCAATGTCATGGTATATCCTATCAAACATAATGAGACTTTCACATGATGCTAAATTCGACTCCGATTCAACGTCTATACAGCTCAAGAAGCCTGTCTATCGAATCGCTCGCAACCACGAACAGTACACCTCCTCCCGTGCCTCTCTGGTCTACCTCCAAGCGCAGAGGTGCACCACTAGCGAAAGTTCTCCCGCAGCGTGGCTGGGAACCACACAAGCATCAATATAGCCGACAGCACCATCGGCACACTGTCAAACATATACAGCGTCCATTCGTTGCGCATACAATAACCATCCATACCCTGGGTGTACTCGACCAGCCTGAAGATGCTGCGAACCATAATCATGAGGCTGATGGCGTACATAAGCTTCATAATGCGCATCCAAGGGACGTTCGCAGAGAGAGCCTTCGTTGTGAGATCGTTGGCAAATCGCTTGTGGAAGATAGCCGAAGTCACCATAAAGAGACCGAAGGAAATGATCTGAATGGCCAGACCGATGATCACCATGGCCTTTCCGATCGAGGCCAGGTTCTCGATCATTAGCAGGCCTGCAGAGCCGCCTTGCACAATGAAGGCAAGGACATCGCCGCCCACGAACAATTTCGTGAGCAAGCTGACGCGCACGATGGAATGCTTCTCAGCGTGAAGCACACGCGCTAGTCTCCCGAACATCATGTAGATCGTAGCTGCCATCAGAGTCGGTCCGAGCAAGGTGAAGACGTTCTGCAGGGAGTATCGGAAAATGCTTGCAGTGTTCTTGTAGGCGGCCGCTCGAGCGCCGTATCCGATGACTTCGACTATGGGGAAGCATCAGCAAACCACTCGATGGTCATTCTGTAGGTATGGTTTGGGCTGACTTACAGAAAGTTCCGGCGACGAACGGGATGCCAAACTTGACACGCGCTTTCCATGATCTCCAGATCAGCCCGAAAGTGCATCCAAGGAATATCAGCAAGAACATGATGGCTGCGGGTACCGATGGGAGGTACTTCCAGAGGTAGTAGTCGCCTTTGTAAGGCTGAAGGACAGCCATGGTTGCTTGTTTCCGATTGGCTTTGCTGGGATCGGAGCCGGCGGTGTTGAACAATGACCTGTGCCTGAAGGGTGTTAACTCTGTCGTTGAGAAATGTATGACAGGAGCTGAGCAGTTGAGCCAGACAATATCCAGTATGTGCGATGAGGCAACAAGTCTGAGCACAAGAAGATCCATTATATATGGACTTGCGCGCAAGCATCAGATGAATGATATCGACAGTATCGCACCTGAGTCAATGCAGTGCCATATTCTGGCTGGTGTGAAGTTGTCTAGAACGGCCGAAGAATTGCTATCGTCTCAGGTGTTGTGATACGTTCGAATATCTGAGGTTCGAATACGCGTATTGTTCGGCTATACTAATACGCTGAGGTTTAGCTGAACTTGAGCCCTCCACGCTAGTGCTATTATGCATGCTTCATTTTCTCTACTCGCCCAGGTGAGTCCGCTGGAAGAGCCTTTGAGGACGTGGGGAGAGACTGTCCGTTTACACTGTTTGTGCTGTAGTTTCCAAAAATGCTGCAGGTGTGTTGGCACCTCCTTGAATTACTGATCTTGGCCAGGCAATGAATTCTGCCCATTCCGCGCCTAGCAATTGAACAACCTGCCCGATCAAAGCTTCTGGCAATCTACCGACCCACCATAGGCCAGCACCAATCTTCAAGAGCACAGCATAGTAAGCAATGATAACCAGGGACACCGGACGGCGTTCAGTCATCAACTCATGAAATGTAGTGCCAGTCTCCATAGGCCACGATGTGACTAGACGCCTACTCATGCTCACATCATTACGCTGTTGTATCATTGAAATTGCCCCAAGGGTGAAATCGAGTGCTCTGAGGCATGCTTGCCGGTCTGTCTCGCGCTCGAGACCAAAGGCCAAGCACCGTAGATGCGTGTAGCCTGGTATCGATTGTGGTTGCGGCGTCAAATCACTCCCAGCTTCGATTTGGCTTGCAACTACCGGCCACGCCCATGTTTGACGAAGAACTGGCCAGTCAGGCATGATGATTGTCGTGACTCCCCGAGAGAGCTGGAATGCGTGGAGGGCTTTCCCGATCGGGTCGAATGATTCGCCGTGTGTATCGCAGAAAGCAGGCTCAGCAAGGCCGCACAATGCAGCATAACTGGTGAAGAAGAGCAACGCCAGGGAATCGTCTTCGGAGGCCGATTCCAGCTGGAACTGCACCAGGCGTAATGCTTCGGATTGGTGGTACAGTGCTCTGGTCACCAGTTCACGTCTAGCTTGGTCTTTTGAGAATCGGTGGAGACCAGAGACCGCTAACATTTCGTGCATAAGATATGCTTTCGTAGTAGCCAGTTGGGCCATTTTGAACATGAAACCCCGTGTATCCACATCGTTTATAGGAAACATGCCGTTCGTACCATCCAAAAAAGCATCAGCCATGAGCTCCAGGTCTAAGGCTGTGTTGGATGTGGGCGTGTTGATCTCAATCGCAGATTGCGAGCCGGGTGTGCCTTGACTTGTTGGTACGTCGAGGCTCGCAGGTGTAGCAATTTCTATAGCAGCAACGGATGGAGCTGCCGGGGCTGCCTCACGGATGCGAGATCGCCTTTTCTCTGCAGTAAGATACACACAGTCCGTATCGAGACGCGTGCATGCACCGCACTTCGAACGAGCTTCATCGCACTGCGAGCCGTTAGTAAGTCAAACAGTCACTTTAATCCTAATTAATGATGCACCTTTATGTGCAGTCGTTTGCATGCAACACAACCAGCTCGTGATTTGACGTGAGACCGTCGCTTCCGCTTCTTGTTTTCTTCCGGCATGTTGATGGCCGTATGGGGCGGGGCGTTCGGGTTGGTCGGACGTGAGCTGCGATACGACGTGTGCGGGAAGAGAGCGATAGGGCGGCCGTAAATGGGGACTGCCACCAATGGCAGGAAAAGCCCTATACGTCAAGGCTCATCATGGATGAATACGCGTATTTAGCATGAGGAGACATTGTGGGGTGAAAGAGAGTGGATTAGATAAGACCGCTAGTTAGCCATTATTCTTGTGTTCTGGGCGTCGTTGAGTCCACACACGCCCCAGTTGCTCGTCGATCTCGCATCCATTACCGAGGATGGGCTCGGATTCGCTTGCAAAAGCCCGAGCTAATCGTATAGAAACCCGAATGTGGGTCTCGCATTTGGTCGAACTTGTTCACGCTTCATCTTCGCCCAACAACCGCAGTAGCCTTCACGGTACTCTCATGGCTGCCTGCACTGCCTCTAGATCAATGCGCTAGCATCTCAGGACCGTCATGTCATCCACTTGCGGTAGGATGCTCAAAATAATAATTCTGGGTCCCTGAGGCGCAATGCTCAGACTTCGGTAGGGCTGGGCCAGACAGTGGTATTCATTAAAAGGGTACATTGACTTTCTCTTGCCTACATCTAGCATCTGCTCATCCTTTCCATCAAACTACGACAATGGATAACAAAAGAATTGAGGATCAAGAATCACAGGCACCACCGCAATACGAAGAGGTGCATGCTGCCAGAGCTGTCATCGACCAAGTCTGTGAAGATGCAACATTGAAAGGTCCGGAGTTGCCTTCATATCTGGTGCAATCGTCTGAGGCATTATATACTGACAAGTCCATAGATGATGGCCGTATCGACATCGATCTAGACTCCCGCTTGAGCAGAACATTATCGAAACTCGTCAAAGTACCTTTACTAAACGACGACGAACATGCCACTCTTCCACCTCCAGAGTACAAACGCTACGCCACAGCAGACCAATTCCCCCTACGACTGAACATCGTCATCCAAGTGGTAGGCAGCAGAGGAGACGTCCAACCTTTCGTCGCTCTGGGCAATGGCCTACAAGGATACGGTCACCGTGTACGACTCGCCACACACGCCAAATTCGAAAGCTTCGTACATGATGCTGGGCTCGAGTTCTACCCCATTGGTGGCGACCCCGAAGATCTCATGTCCTACATGGTGAAGAACCCGGGTCTGGTGCCCAGCATGAAGTCTCTACGAGCAGGCGACAT
Source organism: Cladosporium cucumerinum (assembly GCA_023634325.1). Lineage (NCBI taxonomy): Eukaryota > Fungi > Ascomycota > Dothideomycetes > Cladosporiales > Cladosporiaceae > Cladosporium > Cladosporium cucumerinum. The sequence goes on from JALDQA010000016.1 coordinate 197,676, forward strand.
CTCCCGCAAGCGAGAGATGATTGTAGAAATGCTCGAAGGCTGCTGGAGCAGTTGCGTCTCAGCGGACTTCGTAACAAACGAGCCCTTTGTCGCAGACGCCATCATCGCAAACCCTCCCAGCTTTGCGCACATCCACTGCGCAGAAGCATTAGGCATACCTCTCCACATGATGTTCACAATGCCCTGGTCGGCAACGACATCTTTCCCTCACCCTCTGGCCAATATTACGAACGGGACGAAGAATCCAAAGCTCGCCAACTACCTCTCCTACGTAATGGTCGAGGTCATGACATGGCAAGGGCTTGGCGACGTGATCAACAGCTGGCGAGGACGCATTGGCCTTGAGCCGGTGCCAAACACTGAAGGTCCGATGCTGGCGTCGACCTTATCGATTCCGTCCACATACTGCTGGTCGCCTGCTTTAATTCCAAAGCCACGAGATTGGCCAGCTCACATCGACGTGTCAGGATTCTTTTTCCGTGGCGCGCCCGAGTACACTCCACCCAAAGACTTACAAGACTTCTTAGATGCTGGGCCACCTCCAGTCTACATTGGCTTTGGGTCGATCGTGCTAGACAGCGCAGCAGAAATGTCTGCTCTCCTCTTAGAAGCCGTCAGCGCCTGCGGGCTGCGTGCCATCATCTCTCGCGGATGGAGCCGACTCGACGGCCCTGCAAGATCAGACATCTTCTGGCTCGAAGACTGTCCTCACGAATGGCTTTTCCAACACGTCTCTGCAGTCGTACACCACGGCGGTGCAGGCACCACAGCATGCGGTCTTCGCAACGCGCGTCCAACAGCCATCGTTCCATTCTTCGGCGACCAGCCTTTCTGGGGAGACATGGTGGCTGCTGCTGGCTCGGGGCCCAGACCGATTCCGCACAAGTCGCTGAATGCCGAAAGTCTAGCTGAAGCTCTTCGCTTCTGCCACACTGAAGCGGCTCAAGCTGCTGCGATTGAGATCGCGGAACAGATGCGAGAGGAAGATGGCGTGCAAGCTGCAGTGCTGTCTTTCCTCAATCACCTTCCAACGGACAAGATGCAGTGCGATTTCTTACCCGACCAGCCAGCCTCGTGGAGCTTGAGAGTGAACAAGAGAATGACGAAGGTCTCACGCCTGGCGGCTGAGATCCTAGTACGTGACGAAGGACTGGATCCGAAGAACTTGAAAGTGTAAGTCGTGTGATTACACCCAACATGTGTGATTGAAGCTGACCAAGTGTCTCGCAGGTATCGCTCCAAACCCATCCTCATTGAGAACCATCGTTGGGATCCAGTCACCGGAGTTACATCATCACTACTAGGGACCACATCAGATATCGTCCAGAGCAGCACAGGCATCTTCCTAAAACCAGCAGAAGAATACCGCAAAAGCCGCAGCCACAGTGTCGCACCAGGAAGCAGAACAACCGCCAGCAGCAGCAGCAACAGCAACAGCAACAGCAACAGCAACAGCAACAGCAACAGCAACAGCAACAGCAACAGCAACAGCAACAGCAACAGCAGACCCCAAAGTCGACCATTCTCACCAACCAGATCAAGCTCAGACACCATGACCACCACCATCCACAGCGCGCACCCAACCACTACAATCCCCACATCCGCTCCAAACCAACAAGAACCTCGTCCCAACGTCGCAGGCTCCATGGCCCTCGCCTCCAGCAAATCCCTCGGCAAATTCTTCTCCTCCTACGCCAAAGGCGTTCTCGTCGACATGCCGCTCGCCACAGCCGAAGGCTTCCGCTCCTTGCCTCGCCTCTGGGGCTCCGACGTCCCCTCCTACGGCAACGTCACCGACTGGAAATCCGGCGCGGTCGTCGCCGGCAAAACCTTCGCGTTCGGCATCAGCGACGGGTTCAAGGATCTCACGCGGGAGCCGGCGAAGGGCATGGCGAAGGAGGGCGCGTGGGGAGCGCTCAAGGGCGTGGCGAAGGGAGGGGGCAGTTTGGTCAGTAAGACTGTGAGTGGGAGTTTCGGGCTGATGGCGTATCCTGGGCAGGGGATTACGAAGAGTTTGTGGACGCTGACGCATGGGGAGACGGGGAAGAGGGTGGTTGAGGCGAGGCGGGTGGAGGGGAAGTGGAGGGCTGGGTCTGCGGACGAGAGGACGCGGCAGGCTGTTTTGAGAGAGTACTATAATGCAAATGTGGGTGGAAAGTGAGGAATGGTAGTAGTAACAAAAGAAACATTCCTATTTGGGTATATGGAGCGTTGACGCTCAATCTCAATCTATGTTATGTGTGCAGCAGGCACCGTTGACACACAAAAAAAAAGCCCCGAACCCGCACCTTCATCAATGTATTGCCGTCGCTGAGCCCTGATTATGCGGGCGGCCTCTATGGGCAAAAAGTCAGTCGTACGAAGCCGTTCCCAAACTCCAGAAAAGAAAAATGTAAAGACAAAAAGGAAAGGGGTCGACGCCGTGCCAGTTCCGGTGATGCCAATTCGTTGCCATGCTCGCAGAAATACCAAATAATCGACCGACTCCAAGTGCGTAATGAGAGTCGCAATGGGGTCAAGAACGTCGCAGAAAATTCTACCACTGCCCGTGACCCACACCCAGTTCAGGAACGCCGTAGGTTCCAGAGAGAAGCTGTTGACGGATTGCGGCACGCTGGTCCATGGCGGAGGGAGGTTGCTGCTGCGAGACAGCCTGAGCGCCTACAGTAGACTGCATGTAGCCTGTGGCGGCTTGGAGCTCGCTCACAGCTTCGCTCATGCGACCATTGCTCTTCTGGTTGTGCTCCACCAGCTTCTGGTCCCAGTTTCCGAGCTGCAGTCTGAAGCCTCCTGCAGTTTTTGCCGCTTCTCTGATGACCAATGCCCATGCCCTTCCAATCTCGTCGTACGCGTCGTTCTTGTGTCGCTGATGCTGGTATGTGTCCCAATCCGGGAGTCTGTGAATCATGTTTGTGACGGCATCGAGGTATGTGAGAGAAAGTCCAGTCTGGGTTTCCTGGGGTGGAAGATAGTAGGGTGTATAGTCGCGGAGGGCCTCAATGAGCTGAAGCAAATTCTGACGAACCCTATTATAGGCGTAGTCGGAGGTGTGGCGGTTGCCCAGTGGGAAAGCATCGCGCAAGTCCTGCTCGTATTTCGCAAGGACTGTGAGGGTGGAGTCGACTGAAGGCCTTGGTGCCTTTGTCACAATGGTGTCGCGGATGTCGGGGCGCTCATTGCAGATGTTCTGGACCAGGTTGCGGAGCTCGTCGGCCGAGAGTGTCTGAAGAAGTCGAGGAAGAGGCAGAGGGCGGCCTGCAGAAGTGTGTGTGCGGGTGCGCTTGATGTTGCGCTGTGTGGCGGGTGCAGGGAGGCCTCGGTTTTGAATGGAGGGTGAGGGCGAGGTGGACATGCGCTCGTTGTCTAGTTCGTCATCGGCCTTCCTCTTCCGGCCGGACATGTTGTTGTGCTGAAGGACGTCTGTGGCATGAGTGTTAGACTGGTGCTCAAGACAAAGGCCGAAGCCGGCAAATACTACGGTGTGGTTATGGTTGTGGGCGGGGAGCGGTGCTGGCTTACCAGAGCGGGAGGGTTGCAGGCGAGGATCTTGGAAGAGATGCGGAGCAGCCAGCGGATTGTTGGGAATCACTGTGCTCATGGCGACAGCGGGGAGAGCAGCTGGCTGCGGCGGAGGGGGGTATTGCAGATGTTTTCGCGGTGGTGGTTGTGATTGTGGTGGTGGTGGTGGTGGTGGCGGAGGTGAAGGTTGGTATACGCCAGGGCGGAGCGGCGTTCAGAGGGTCAGTCGGTCGGTGGGTGGGTGGCAGAGTACAGTAGCAAGTAGTGGCGGCGCTGTTGGAAGCTTGTGCTTGTGCCTGTGGCAGGCCTGGTGACTGACACGGGCGCAGAGTACAGTACTGTAGGCGGAAAGTTAAGCCCTTCCGCTGCCGCCATCCCGCAAAGAGCACAGACCTCAGCAACCAATGCCTGCGACGAAGACAATGGAAGGCCGTGAGTGCTTCTACCAGTCGCCATGATGGACACCTAGATCTATTACCTGCCTGCCTGCCTGCCTGCCTGCCTACCTGCCTGCCCGCCACATACACTACACATTCATAATTTACCACTCGCCTACAGGATATCGGCATCTTTCTACTGCTCCTCCTCCTCCTTGGCTGTTTCCACTCCATCATCATGGCACGGTGAACAAAGCGCCACGCTTCCTCCATGGCGTCGGCCTAAGGCCACGCATCCACACACACACACACTGCATCTAGATCAAGGTTCAGGGACCAGCACTTCCAGACTACTCATATCACCCATCATGAATCATCGCGAGCCGCCTTCGGAGCACCAGGAACCGCTGCTGGACAGCGGTCGCTCGAGCCAGGATATCGAGCTCGCCCACTTTGGCCACAACAATGAACAGCCTTCACTGCTGCCCAACGCCGGAGCGCAGAAAGGCGCGCCCAAATCCTTCATAGCCGCCGCACTGGCAATTGCCATCGTTGGTGTCGTCACACAAACAGAATCGACGGCATACTACGAAGATGTACTGGGCTGGAAGAAGCCGTTCTGCAGCTTGTACATCATGCACAGCTCACTGGCCTTGCCTTGGTTCCTCCATTTGACGTACCTCCGCTTCAAGGCATCGGACAAGCCTTACACCCTGTGGGTGAGAGACTACAACAACGAGCTGCGAGCTTCAGTCTCCACTGTCGAGGCTTTTGCAGTCAGCGGCCCATCCATCGTTATCAAGCGCGCCGGTTCTCTGGGAGGGCCTCTAGATTACCTTGCAACCACCATGGGAATTGTCACCCTCGTCCTGACCGTGAGCGGCGTATCTTGGTTCCTCTCGCTGGTTTTCACGACTCCGAGTGATCTCACCGCTATTTACAACACCTCTACGTTCTTTGCTGCAGCCTTCAGCGTACCAATCTTGCACCAGAAAGTGGGATGGGCAGGCCTTGTGGCTGTAGCTCTTTCTATCATGGGCACCTTCACAATTGCCTACGGAGATACCACTGCCCACTCTGCAGACAATCCCGACGGGAATCCTGCTGTAGGAGCATCTCGCTTATTCGGCAACGTTATCGCCTTGATCGGTGCAGTTGCATTTGGTCTTTACGAAGTCCTCTTCAAGAAATGGGCGTGCCCATCCCACGCTGTCCGCCCATCGTCGAGTCTGAATCTGACGCTGGCCGCTTCAGCACTAACTGGCATCTACACCTTCTCATTCTTTTGGATCGTCCTTATAGTCATGCATTTCACTGGAGTCGAACCTTTCGTTCTACCTACTCTGCACATATTCTCCTACGTCATGCTATCCGTGACCGCAGGTTCAAGTAAATCTCACGTCGCTTTGAGGCCATTGTATCATACACTGACAAAGCTTCAAGTCTCCATGACAGCCCTCCTCGCCCTTGTCACGTGGACGAGCCCTGTCTTCGCCTCCATCGTTTCGGTGTGAGTACTCTCAACATTGTTTAGCTCGCGTTTTCGTGCTAACTCGTATTAGATTGAGCGTTTTCTTCGTAGCCGTAGCAGACTGGTTTCTCTTCGGCATTGATCCGTCGCTGGCCACATATGCCGGTGGCAGTTTGATCATTGTGGCGTTCGGTTTGTTGGCGAAAGAAGAGTTGGGCCATGGCAAACATTGAGGTGCAATGCGAAGCCATTCGTGGCGTCGTGCAGCAGATTGTTGCTTATCGCGATTTGCTGCCCTGCGGATTTTTCGTTTGGTGGCAAGCAGAGTGCTCTCTTGTGAGACGTCGTATCAGCGGATGATAGTCTCCGGCTGCCTCGAGGCGTTCCGTGCCATCTCGATCGCATTCCCTATTGAATACTTGCTTGTGTCGCAGCCGAACTCTTGTTTGTTTCCCGATGTTGGTCTCTGTGTGGATCGATCGGGAGGAACAGCGCGCTGCGAAGCCAGATCCGCATCATCGCTCGGCGCCTACGATCAGGCTGTCTGGCTCTGCGGTATAGATAGCACACCACCAATCAAGAGCAAATACGGTCCCCGAGCCGGGAAACTCAATCCACCCTCGCGAAAAAAAAAACGCAAACCGTCTTCCCGTAGTCCTCATCTTCCAGCCTCACGCGGCAGCAGCAGCAGCAGCCGAAAAGTAATAGATCCGGCTCTCAAGTCTCAAGAACGCCTGCTTGCCGTTCTGCTCCTGCTGGTCTCCGCCAGGCTGCAAGATTTTGCTGAAAGCCGTGTAGAAGTAGGTCAATAGGGCGATTAACACGAGGCGCGGAGGCTAGGTTCTCCGAGTGGAGGTGCATGATGTTGTGCAAGATGCTGAGATCCGAGGGCGAGACGGCGGTGTTGTGGGGATGCGAAGGCGAGAGGGACGGTTATGGTGGGTATGTATGCTTGTTTGGTTAAAAAGGCGTTGGTGAGTTGGCTGGAGGTTGCGTTTGGTCTGCTTGCTGTGTGCTCGAGGAGTTGGCAAAAAGAAAAAAAAGAAAAAAGAAAAAAGAAAAGAAAAATTGGTAGGAATTAATATCGTCGAGCGAGGAGGGGCTGGAAAGTCGGTCACGACTTTCCTTTTTCTTCCTCCTTGTTCCCCTTTTTTTGTTTTTTCTAGTCGCCATTCCTCGGATCCGGCATCCTTGTCGCTCTTCCTTGTAGGCGAGAATCACATAGCCCTATAGATACGTGCCGCGTGCGTGGTAAGAATGGCTATTACTTTCCATAAGTAGCTGCTGGATTAGCTGCTTCGACTATTCTCCGCCCGAAGCACGTCCGTCGATATTGCTTGTTCTAGGGCGGCTTCTAGATGGATGGGCTGCGAGTCAGGTTTTTCGAGAATTTGGGAAGTGGGAGTCCCGTCTGAACGAGATGCCTAAACGGGCTAGCTGTACGCTTGGGGACAGGAATGTTGTAGAGCATACTGTACAGTATAGTTGTGTGAGAGGGTCACGTTTGCTGGGTGGACAGTACATGATGGGGTGATGGACTGTTGTGTTTATGCATCTTTCCTTTGAGGCCATGCAACGCCAACGCCAGCTGGTGGGTCGCGAGTGCCATCCCATCTACGCAACCCTTTGGAGATTGAGTGATGTATACTTTGGGCATAGCAGCATCGATGTTCATCATACTAAACCTTGTACTGTAGGCGTCTTCAATGGTAATCCCCACATCACAAGAGGAAAGATAGTCTGCGATGAGATCGAAGCAGCCCAGTCAAGTCGGCCTCTCGGTTCAAAAAGTCCAGCCCGTTGTTCCACAGGCACCCCCCCGCCAATGGTGCAAAAGCAGGCAGACGCTATCGACTCGATGCAGACGATGGTATGCAGCGGGGGAAAAAAAAGGCAAGAAAGGGCAACAAGCTATGCAACCCGTCCATGCATCAAAGAACAACAGCCCGTGTTTTGTTTGTTGTTCGTGTTCTCACCAAAAGCGCGTTCCACGGCCACGGCAGTTGTGTCGATCATCCCATTCCCACGTGGGCCCGGCTCTGCGGAAATTACCAAGGCTACTGTTGCGCGAAACGTTTCCAATGAGGGCACAGCCGGCAACAACGAAAAGACCGTTTGGTACCGAATCGTGAGGATGGTGGATTTGTGGGAGATGGAGAGTCAGGGGGAGATGTGGAGCTTTCTGCTTGATGGCGATGTGCGGTGTGTACCTTATCTTGCGTGAAAGTTAGATGTAGATGGGGGAGTCGCAATCAGGAATGCGGGTGTCTACTGTTGTTTTTGATATGGCGGCATGGGAAAGGGGGCCGATGCTCTTTGCGGAGGGGAGATCCAGACATCTGACTGGCTATGCAGCGTTACACGCGTTCGAGGTTTCCTCGTGCTGTCTGCGTGTCATTTCAACTTTGAACGGGGCGGTGAGCGGCCGATCTTGTGCCTGTTACCTGCCTGCTCCCAAGCTCATGTGCACAAGTTTGCGTACAACGATGGACGCCAAATACAATGTTGGTGCCATGTTATAGAGAAAATATCAGGGGCACCCTCGGAAGACGAAGTGTAGAACAGGGCAAGTAGACATCTGAAAGCGGGGTCATACTAGCGTCCATAACATGAAGCAAACTGGTGTCCAATAGTGGTAATGTATGTAGACATGCAGATCAACACGGCTCAATAGTTTGACAAAAGCGCAGCCGACTATTCGAGATGGCACCAAAGAAGCAAAATTATCAGACGAGAGCACAATATGATGATCAGATGTAATGTAGTGTAAGGTATTGTGTATTGCTGATTATACTATGCATTATTTGACATTGTACCAATATGGTATGTCCACCACCAACTACTCATCATTGATGAGTCCACAAGCCTCGGCGTGTCTAGGTTTCCTCCTAGACCGCCTCAAGATATCACTGGTCATTATGGTCATTGTCTTCAACTGCTTCCCTCGGCGCGAAGCTACGCAAGTCCACCCTTCAACACGATACCCTCCTCTCAATAATCCAGCACCGTCATCGATGTGTTGATGCGGGCGTGGTGGGACCATGTCCCGGAGCGATGGACACCTTCACGATGCGGCAAGTTGGATGCCTTGATCGTTGTTCCAGTTGAGGATAGGTGGTGTATGCTGGGTCGGTGTATCGACCAAAGTGGAAGCGCCGTGATGATTGGTGCTTTGGTGTATGCGGTGTATTAATATTAATAGTTCAGTCGTAAAGAAAGGTAATGAATGTGGTTGGTCATGCTCGGCAATGCTTGCCGGCTCATCAATAATTGCTCAGTTGCTGCCGAGTCTGGTGTGGCCTGAGGTAGTGCGAGAGTGCATGCTGGGACGGTTCCTCTGGTGCTTCTGGATGTACGCAGGCGGCATGATGAAGTCACCGATTTGCCTGGAGCGACCACGAGAGTGCAGAGCGCGAGACTGGTTCCTCGTGTGCTGGGGAGTCCAGCCAGAGTGAGTTCTGTAGTGTGCACGTGCGGGTGTGGTCACACTTTCAGCAGCTGAGTCCTCAGGAATGGCACCTGCGGCCATGTGTTCCGGGATGGTGAACTGCGAGAACCTCTTGGGAAGAGACAGACAGCTAGGCCAGACAGGGCGAGAGAAGTTGAATTGGATAGCAGTGCCAGTGATTGGTGTATCAGGGACAGTGGGCGCTGTTGCTGGGCGAGGAAGAGACAGGTGTTTCTCGTTCAGCTCTTCGACCTCCTCGGCCGGGCGAATGAAGCGGTTGTAGCAATAAGCAACTAGGAAAGCAAGGGCAATCGAGCATGCCAGGACGGAAATGATGAGACCAAGAAGAAGACCCCAGTTGGTAGCCATGGTGATTTGTAAGTAGTAGTAGTAGTAAAGAGTGTCTTGGGTGAGTAGCAAAGAGTGTCTGAGTGAGTGGACAACGAGAAGAATGAGTGTCTGAGAGAGTGAAGACACAAGTGAACAAGGTGAGATGAGTGATTAGAGAATGTGATGAGAGAGAGAGACAGTAATCAAACAGCGAGAGAAAGAGGTATTTGAAGTCGACGCAGCCTACCTCTGCCATACTCCTCGAAGGGCAGCAGCACGCTGCAGCGTAATCTTGCACTGCAGCGATCGAGTGTGGCAGTTTGGGTGGTAGAATGAGATGTCTAATGAGGCAGCAACGATGTCTTGCTGGGTGCGTCACGCCGGCTAGGTAGACAACGTGGGAACGGTGAAGAGTGAGCACAGCTGTAATGTGAGCGTTGAAGAGTGCTCGCATCTCTAAATGGCGAACGTTGAAGAGTGCTCGCATCTCTAAATGGGGAGCGTTGAAGAGTGCACGCAGCAAGACTGTGGACGGTAAGGAATGACGGCGATGCAGACTTGAAGAGAGACAGCCGGCTATATCAGCGCCTATATTCATTTGGTCCCGGGCAGGTGAAGAGCGGAAGGGCGGAAGAGCGGAGGAGGAGGAGGGCCGTGGGCTTTGGTGTAGAGAGAGATTGGAGATACAGTAGACGATGCTCAACGTCTGCCAGACTGCCGGACGCCCGCCGATGTGGATCGCCGCTGCCATAGCCCGATCTTGCCTGCCTGTCTGCCTGTGTCGCGGGAGCGGTCCGCATTTCGATCTTTAACTTGCGATTTTATAGCAACGCCCTCATCTTGGCCAACGCCTGCGCAATCTGGCCGATCGCAATCCGTACGGTCGCCCACTGCAGCGCTCAATCCCAACAGCAACAGCAACAACAACAACACCACCGCCACCCGACCGGTCACCTGACCATGGAGGACGAACTCTTCGACGTCTTCAACGAGACCGGCGCCAAGCCCGGCAGGAAAGAGAAGAGGAACAAGAAGCGCTCGCTGAACGGCGACATCAAATCGCCAGAGCCTGCGCAGAATGGCGGCACCGTCGCTGTCGAGGACCCCCAGATGGGTGGCGTGGCCGAAAATGAGGACGACAACGCGCGCGACCAGAAACGACAACGGAAAGACGATGAACCAGAGCCGGTGGTGACGGATGAGTTTGAGACGCAACAGTCGCGCGAGGTTGCCGCCTCGGCAGGTCTTCAAGCACAAAAGGACGACACCGCCGTCGTGCTCTCACATCAAGTCCGCCATCAGGTCTCTTTGCCCCCGGACTACGACTATGTGCCCATCTCCCAGCACAAGCGCCCGGAGAAGCCTGCACGCACATGGCCTTTCACCCTCGACCCCTTCCAGGAGGTCTCCATTGTGTCAATTGAGCGCAATGAGAGTGTTCTGGTGTCTGCACACACTAGTGCAGGTAAGACTGTGGTGGCCGAATATGCGGTTGCGCAGTGCTTGAGGAACAACCAGAGAGTCATTTACACCAGTCCCATCAAGGCCCTGAGTAACCAGAAGTACCGTGAGTTCCAAGCTGAGTTTGGTGATGTCGGTCTCATGACTGGAGATGTCACAATCAACCCAACTGCGACCTGCTTGGTCATGACAACTGAGATTCTGCGATCTATGCTTTACCGCGGTTCTGAGATCATGCGCGAAGTCGCATGGGTAGTATTCGACGAAGTCCACTACATGCGTGACAAGTCGCGAGGTGTAGTCTGGGAAGAGACCATCATCTTGCTTCCGGATAAGGTCCGGTACGTCTTCTTGTCAGCTACTATCCCCAACGCCATGCAATTTGCCGAATGGATCACCAAAACACACAACCAGCCCTGTCACGTTGTCTACACCGATTTCCGTCCTACGCCACTTCAGCACTACCTATTCCCTGCTGGCGCAGACGGCATCCACCTCGTTGTCGACGAGAAGGGTGTTTTCAGAGATGAGAACTTCGACAAGGCGATGTCCGCCGTCAGTGCTAAGGCTGGTGATGACGGCACAGATCCCATGGCGAAGCGTAGAGGCAAGGGCAAAGATAAGAAGACGAACAAGGGAGGAAAGCAAGATGGTCCTTCGGACATCTACAAGATCGTGAAGATGATCATGATGAAGAACTACAACCCTGTCATCGTCTTCTCGTTCTCGAAACGTGAGTGTGAGACAAACGCTCTGCAGATGAGCCAGCTGGCATTCAACGATGAGTCCGAGAAGGCGATGGTGTCCAAGGTCTTCAGCTCAGCAATCGAGATGCTATCAGACGAGGACAAGGAACTGCCACAGATCCAGCATGTTCTGCCACTCTTGCGCAGAGGTATCGGTATTCATCACTCGGGACTTCTTCCCATTCTCAAGGAGACAATTGAGATTTTATTCCAGGAGGGACTGATTAAGGTGCTCTTTGCGACAGAGACCTTCTCCATTGGTCTGAACATGCCCGCCAAGACTGTCGTCTTCACATCCGTTCGCAAATTCGACGGCTCGGGAATGCGATGGGTGACGCCATCCGAGTTCATCCAGATGTCTGGCCGCGCTGGTCGCAGAGGTCTCGATGAACGTGGTATAGTTATTATGATGATTGACGAGGCTATGGAACCCGGCGCGGCGAAGGAGATTGTGCGTGGTGAGCAGGATAAGCTCAACAGTGCTTTCTACCTTGGCTACAACATGATTCTCAACTTGATGCGTGTCGAGGCTATCAGCCCAGAGTTCATGCTGGAGCGCTGTTTCTTCCAATTCCAAAATGCTGCTTCGGTCTCTGGTCTTGAGAAGCAGTTGGCCGAGAAGGAGCAGAAGCGCTCATCTATGCGCATCCAAGACGAGGCCGAGATCAAGGAGTACTACGAACTTCGTCAAAACATCACCGGCTACACACAGGACATGAGAGCTGTGATCACACACCCACAATACCTACTTCGATTCTTGCAAGGCGGTCGTCTTGTCAAGGTCAAATACCAGGATCACGACTTTGGCTGGTGTGTTGTGGTCAACTACCTCGAGGAGAAGCCCCAGAAGGGCCAGAAGAAGGAAGACATTCCTGCCAGTCAACAGTACAGGATCGATGTTCTGATGCTGGTTGCCAGCGACTCCGTTGCGCCACCAAAGGGCACCAAGCCTACCGACACGTTGCCTCCCGGCGTGCGCCCACCAACGAATGGCGAGAAGGGCAAGATGGAAATCGTCCCGATTTTGAACGGCACCATCGAGTCCATCGGACACTTGCGCCTTCACCTTCCCAAGGATCTACGAACCGCAGAGCAAAGAAATGCTGTCCGCAAGCAGATGGAGGAAGTCAAGGTTCGCTTCCCCGATGGTATCGCAGTCCTCGACCCTATCGAAAACATGCACATCGAAGACGAGAGCTTCAAGAAGCTACTCCGCAAGATCGAAGTGCTCGAACACAGACTGCTCAACCACCCCATGCACGAGTCTGAGCAGCTGCCTACACTTTACGATCAATACGCCGCCAAGGTCGAGCTTGGCAACGAGATTAAGGGTCTCAAGAAGCAGATCCAGGACGCTCTCTCCGTGCTCCAGCTTGACGAGCTCAAGAACCGCAAGCGTGTACTCCGTCGTCTAGACTTCGTCAACGACGCCGATGTTGTACAGCTGAAGGCTCGTGTCGCTTGCGAGATCAGCACTGGTGATGAGCTTGTGCTGAGCGAGCTGCTCTTCAACCGCTTCTTCAACGAGCTCACCCCGGAGCTTTGTGCTGCAGCGTTGTCTTGCTTCATCTTCGAGGAGAAGACCAAGGAGGAGGTCTCCCTTAAGGGCGAGCTGGCCAAGCCTTTCAAGGACATCCAGCAGCAGGCCAGGAAGATCGCCAAGATCAGCATGGAGAGCAAGGTGCCATTGAACGAAGAGGAGTACGTGCAGACCTTCAAGAAGGAATTGATGGAAGTCGTGTACGCCTGGACCAACGGCGCCAGCTTCGCTACCATCTGGTAAGTTGTCTCATCCCTACTTGTACCTGACGCCTGGTGTGCTTGACACGAATGCTAACATGACACAGCAAAATGACAGATGTCTACGAAGGCAGCTTGATCCGTCTGTTCAGACGTCTAGAAGAGTTGCTCCGTCAAATCGCCCAGGCAGCCAAGGTGATGGGCAGCGAGGAGCTCGAGCAGAAATTCGAAACGGCGCTGGGCAAAGTGAGGCGCGACATCGTCGCCGCGCAGTCTTTGTATCTGTAGGAGAATAGAAAGTGAGATATGGGGGTTTGTTTGTATACTGCACCACACACACACACACTTGTAGCAAGCGGATTTTCTTCAAAAAAAAAAAAAGAAATAGAAGAAACACTACGGATGACCTAGGAAGGTCATCGTCGTCAGATCTGTTTAGCCATCTGTTATCAGTGAGGAAGGGGTATTCATCCGTGTTCGATGACTCGAGAGAGCGCAGTTCTTTGGCGAATTGGGTACATGTAAATGGCACTGTTTGCTGAATCGTGATGAACGCAACATCAACGTCGTGGACACGACCGCTCGCCCCCGGTACGAGTAAGTTACGAGGTCGGTACGGAGATGTATGTTCATGTGACAGTTGTTGGAGGTGGGAAACGCCGCAAAGTCGAGCACGCCATTCTCTCCACAACAGACGACACCACCAACGAACCTGCTCAGAAGGCCCCGAGACGTCACATCCCATCCAAACCCGCTCTCCAACAGAAAGAAACAGACATGCACTCTCGCTGAATGGTAATAAAAACAACGAAGAAATATATAATAGATGAGCCTTTATAGACGCGAAGGATTGCGATTACATTAAATATAAAAAAAAAATATAAAAGAAAAAACAAGTTCGTTCAACCGATGCAATAATCTACCTCACTGACATGTGAGGCGGCAAACGAACCCTGCGTCGATTATGTGCCGGCGTGGGTTAAGAGACACAGACAGCACTACCAATACCGTACTATGAGAAAACATGAAACGGCCCGGCATGAAATCACCAACGACCGACTCGTTTTGACGTCCTTCCTGGGATTATGTACCTGCCATCTTCTAGTCGAATCTTATTCTTTCTTTCTCGCGGGCACAGCTCGTCAATCACGTGCTATGGCGTGACGGACGTAGCGTGGGCGGAGAATCCGTGGGAGGTTTCTCTTCTTTTTTTTGGGGGGGGGGGGGGGGGGGGGGATGATGATGATGAGGAGGGGAGGGCCTCGAGCGGCAAGTAGCAGCTGATAATGTTGTCCGCCTGCTCTCGGTTGGGATCCCCCCCCGGATTCTTGGGTTGTTCATGCGTGTTGATAGTACCTTCTGCGGTCGAGGGGGGGGGATTTACAGCAGTTGTGGCAAGGGAAGTGAAGTTTGGGGATGGATCGGCTTTCGTTAGACTTGCATGTTACAGTATACTACCGCTACTGCTAATGCCACTGCCACGGCTACTGCTACTGCTACTGCTACTGCTACTGTACTTAGCCGGGCTCTGCATCTGCATGGTTCAGTGCATACATCGTCCAGGACCTCCCCAGCGAACGCCTCGTGGGTTTCCGATGCGGACCTGACACTTCATAGTTCATGCCCAAGGCCCAACATACCAAGGCTTTTCCCAGTAAAAAAAAAGCCTCATGTAAGCACACAGTAGTAGCACCGCACATACACACACAACAACAAAAACAACAACACCAAGCGTCGAGACCTGTCTGTCGCGGCCGCGCATATCATACCGCCGGAAATGCACGCCTTGCCAGTAGCTAGTCGAGTTAGCCACCCGGTAGCAAGGTCGTCACCAAAAAAAAAACCCCACCAGCCGCCAGACGCCAGCGTGCAGAGAAAGCCTCGCTTAAGCAGCCCAGAAACCCTCCCACGTCGAGCGGGGATAATCTTCTTCCAGACTTCCAACGAACCCAGCCTCAGCTTCAGGCCCTGCGGTCTCCCCCCCCCTTTTAGTGCCGATGGCGCAATACCGAGCGGACGTTTGTAAAGTGATGTGGCAGCGTGGCAGCGCTCAGGCGCTCGCAGCGGCAAGCAAGGCAGTGGGGGTCCACTACTACTACTACTACTACTACTACTACTACCCACTATTCACTGGTCTTTCACCCACCGAGCCTTTTCTCTTGCGTGGCTCGTCTGGCTGGCTGGTTGGAACTTGGGGAGGGCGTTGCTCGTCAGCAGTAGCAGTAGTAGTTAGTCTGGGTTCTTGGTCTGTGACCGTCTGTCCGCGCTTCGGGGCAGAAGCGAGCGAGCACAGGGACCCCCGGGTTTGCTTTCCGGTTTGTGTGAAAGAGGTTGGGCGATCATTTCCGAAGATTCTTTTTCCAAAGCGGCTCTGGGCGTTCGGGGAGAAGAGGGCGCGAGCGCGGGCGCGGGCGCGAGCGAGCGACGGTGGGATGGGGATGGTGTTCGTTGGGAGAGACCAGTGTATGGGGGGGAGAGTGGTAGGCAAGTGGGTGGGTGGGTAGGTAGGTGGGTGGAGTTTCTCTTGCTGACCATGCTCGCTCCGTGGAGGACGTTGCCGTTTGTGGTCTGTGGTCTTGTGGCGAGGTAGGGATCCAGGCGAGGTCTGGCAAAGTGAGGCGAGGTTGAGGGTCTGGGCTGCTTTGGCTGGCTAGCTCTGCCAGCTGCGAACTGCGGACCACGACGGAGTGAGGTGTGTCTTGCAGAGCAGTCCTTTATCCAGTTGTGTCTCCAGACCAGGCCAGGCCAGACCAGGACAGTCGAGATATGAGTATCACTTGAGTGCCAGTGAATGAAGTAGAAGTATCGTTGTTTGTAAAGATAGATAAAAGTATTTCATCTGGTTTTTTGGGGTGGGGTCCTTTCTCTAGATGGTATTCGCAAGATCAAAAGCAAAAAAACAAAAACAAAACAAAAAACCACATGATAGCAGCTCGAGAAGCCACTTTAATTTTCTCCTCTCTGCTTGACCATGGAAGGAACAAGTGAGGTAAATGAACATCAATAAATCGGAACAGGACATAAAAGCATGACCAAACGTGTTTCCTCCGTCCATCAGAACTCAGAGATTAAGCAGTGATGGAGGAAGGGGCGGGAGACTCGGTGCCAACACCATCCGTCCTGAGTTCGGTACTCCGGTGGGCCTCCTTCTCGTCTTCCTGTGTTTTGCGCTCGGCGGCAAACTTCTTGAACTGCTCCTCCATGCCCTTGACGTCGCTCTTCTCGGTGATCAGGCCCTTGAGCCACTTGTTCTCCATCTCGAGCTGGTTGATCCTGTTCTCAAGAGCGGAGACCTTGTCGGTCATTTCCTTGGACTGCTTCTCGAGAGCGGCCTCACGTTGCTTCTTCTTGACACGGAAGCGGGCAGAGGCGGCTGTGTTGCGACGACGCTTGTCCTCCTCGGCGGCAAAGCGCGACTGTTCCTCGAGGTCGGTGATGGGGGCGAGGTTGGCAGCAGAGGCCTTGCGCTTGTCACCAGGCTGGACGAAGCGGTTGGCTTGAGGCGGGTAAGGACCTTGGAGGCCGTTGGTCGGGCTGGGCGCAAGGCTGGCAGGCGACTCGGCGAGCGAGTGAGGGAAGGTCTGGAACTCGGAGAACTGGTAGCCGGGGCCTGAAGTGGGTGTCAGTCTGTGTGTTGGCGTGGGAGAAGTGTGGTGTGCGTCTGGCATACCGGTCATGTTGTTCTGCTGCTGCTGCTGCGGGGGCTGAGGCGCATGCTGCTGGAAGTCGACGGGTGCGGGGACGCTGAGGTCGAAGTCGAAGAACTCAGCGGTGGACAGGTAGTCGAGGTTGCCGTCGTCGAGGGAGAAGTCGGCAGCAGCCTGCTGTTCCTCATGGGTGGGGATGGTGTTGAGGTTGGCGAGGTATTGAGACACGTTCGGTGCCCTGCGGCCAGTGAAGTTTGACATTTCAGGTGTCGCAGCGACGGAGGGTGGTGGAAGCGACGCAGACTGGCGGAGCAATCTGCGCCAGCGGATTCAGGTGGTGGTAGATAGATGGGAAATGAAGCAAGCGGACAGTCGTTGCTTTGTCGGGGACTGGCGTGGCGCGTGGCAATAGCCGGAGGTGGCCGATGGAGGACAAAGCAGAGACTGGCGGGGTGGTCGGGCGGTGGTATTGCTGATATTGCTGATATTGCTCTGCTGTCGCGGTACAGTGCAGCCAGCAGTAGTAGTGGGTGTTGGAGGCGATGGTGCAATAATGGACGCAGGCGAGGATGCAGCCGGGGTGTGGGAGTGTGCGGTTGGCGATACAAGTGGATAGTGGATGATGGGTCCTGCGGAGTCTGGAGTTTGGTGCTAATGCTGGCGCCAGTGAATTGTTGAATGTGGGATGGGATGATTTCTAATCGAGTGTGGAAAGTCCGCCGGCTATGAAAGACAAAGTGGGGGGGGAGGGGGGGAGGAGGAGGAGAGGGGAGGCAGAGAGGTTCACTCATTCACTCACTCACTCACTCACTCACTCACTCACTCACTCACTCACTCACTCACTCACTCACTCACTCACTCACTCACTCACTCACTCACTCACTCACTCACTCACTCGCTCAGGATACGCTTTCCGAATTCAACCGCACATCCGCCCGTGGATGACTCTGCACGCAAGCACAGACAGCCAACCTGACTCTCTTCTGAAGCCAGACCCTGTCTCTGCTAACAAAACCC
The DNA here is from genome assembly GCA_023634325.1 of Cladosporium cucumerinum. Lineage (NCBI taxonomy): Eukaryota > Fungi > Ascomycota > Dothideomycetes > Cladosporiales > Cladosporiaceae > Cladosporium > Cladosporium cucumerinum. The sequence goes on from JALDQA010000016.1 coordinate 215,432, forward strand.
TGCCACATCACTTCGAATGCTTGATCTCGACACGACTGTGTGAAGCTTGTCCATCCCAGATCCTAATCATCTCTGCCGGTACTGTATCCTCGACTCTCGACTATCTCTCCATCACTACTCACTCACTCCCTCGAGAGCCTCAATTCTTTGTCGCCTGTCGCCTAGCTATCCTTTGTTTCGCAGCGAGGCAGCCGTCGGCCAATCTCCCCCCACATCCTTGGGCGTGAAAAGTGTCAATGCACGCATCATCGCCACGGCACCACGCTGGTGCCACTCGCGGCCAATTAGGGCTGCCTTGAAAAGCATTCGCGGCATCGGCAGGCTGCTGCGTCCACTGATCGATCTGGTGATGGAATGTGCTGTGCATTCGTGACGTCCACTGAACCATCCTGCAGGCGGAAATAATGATTGATTCACACTGTCTGCGACTGAATATCTGACTACCTTGGGATACAATTTCCAATGCTCCTTTGGTTTGGAAATGGAAATGAAACATCAAGACGGCGTGCCTCCGATGTTCGGACGGCCCAGATCATGACGCGGCTCACGTGACTCGGGAATAGCAATTGGAGTGTGTACCGACATGCAAGGTAAGATCACATATCATGATAGTAACCCTGGATGCTGATCAAGCAATGGATAACGTTACACACATAGCTTCTACATACACATGCCGAGGTGGCTACCTCCAGTATGAGTAGCAAGATTGCGTGTTAGGTAGACTCACTGTCACATAGTTTACATGTACTGTTCTGCTGTTCCATGGAGACTACTATCAGCAGTGATTACTTGGTCTATAGTATACATGTACGTCACTGTAAACCAAAGTTAGTCTGATGTATCTGGAAATACATGTACATATGTCCCATTTTGTAATGAGCTAGTTGCTGTTGAGTCGAGCGATGATGACGACTCTGTGAAGTTGTATGGTCATCTTGCACATGAACTCGACTTTGGCAGTCTAATCGTAACATCGCCGCCATTGAGATACCCACACGACATTGAACATCATTATATGTATAATAAGAACAGACGGATGCAATATATCGACACAAACAAGCAATATAATAGCATGGAGGCCATATCGCTGTTCTTTTGTCGATTTGGGCATGACCCCAACCCTAACCCTGGTTATGGATGATGAGCCTGACCTATATATGTACATACGAAAACCACGACCCACGCTTATAGCATTCAGACATATGATCTTAAGCCACATCCCGCCTTCGTCGTATTCATTCACTATACGAGGTTGCATGCCTCCAAGAATGAATAGGTACGTGTAGCATGTCGTCCTAAGCCTGAACACGGAAGATAGCAACATTTATGTCTTTTGCTATCGAGAGAATGGTGGATTTATTGTGCATGTACGTAGAAAAGCACATCTTTTTGCCATGGAAACCTGCAAATACATGCATGCAAGCTGCACCATCGTGTGCCTGTATCGGGATTGGAGTAAGTGTTTCTCACGATAACAACATGCTGCATATAACAACAGCATGAACACATGGTGCCATGCCAACGACAACAACAACCCCGCTTCAGCCCTATGAGATCAGAGGCACGTAGGCAGTGCAAACCAAGGCCGGCAAATGTGAAGCGATGGCAACGTCTGGCAACGAGGCAAAGAACACGATGCCTCTAACAGGCGAGAGTCTGAAACCGGTCTAGACGGTTGTGGTGGCTTGGGCAGGCGGTTGGAGAAGACAACAACGCCCATCAGTGAGTGAGTGAGTTGAGTGAGCGTAGGCTGCAAACCGGACACAGACTTCGGCTCCGCCCTTTGAGAAGTACCTGCTACGTCACTCAACCCTCCTATCCTATCCTACCGTATTTGCTCTCTGTCCACGAGACATCAAGTTATCGCCCGTACATACACCACCCTACACGGAAAATACCCACCGTAAATTCTCACCTACCACCCTGACACACCTCCTGTTCGACTTCACAAACCTCATCACATCTCTGCCTGTCTGCACGCTCGTCACCATCACTTCGCACTAGACCGCCCCCTCCCCCCGCCGCCGCGAGAGTCCAGATCAGAGTCAGTCTGAGCCTGACCCCACATATCCTCCACCAGCACAACCTGGAATTCAATTTGCCATCTCTCCCCATACACCACCCTCACCACTCCCCAAACTCAAAAACCTGCCATCATGGGTCAAACGCTGTCGGAGCCAGTGACTGAAAAGGTATGCCTCCCCGACTGAGCGCAGTCCCGCCCGCCAGCTGCTGCTGCTGTTGCTGCTGCGTCCGCACGCGCGCACAACAGCAGCCGCAGCTGAGCCTTCCAATATCGCCGCCGGCTGGCCCGCCGTGCAACAAACGCCCTCGAATAGACAGCTGACCACGTGCCTCGCTCGCAGCACTCGGACAAGGGCCAGGATGACCGCGTCGCGTTCGGCATCAGCGCCATGCAAGGCTGGCGGATAAGCATGGAGGACGCGCACGCCTGCATCCTCGACCTGCAGCCGCTCGAGGGCGACGAGGAGCTCAAGCCCGCCGCCTCGGACGTGCGCATATCCTTCTTCGGCGTGTACGACGGACACGGAGGCGACAAGGTGGCCATCTACACCGGCGAGCACCTGCACAAGATCATTGCGAAGCAAGAGGCATTCAAGAACAAGAACTTCGAGCAGGCGCTCAAGGACGGCTTTTTGGCCATCGACCGCGCCATCCTCTCCGGTATGTGATGGAGTGAAAGAGCTGTGTGATGACTTTTTTTTTCCCCCCAGTCGAGTCGAGCATGTGCTGACTAAGTGGACCGACAGACCCCAAATACGAGGACGAGGTGTCTGGATGCACAGCATCCGTGGGAATCATCACAAAGGACAAGATCTACGTGGTATGCGTTTGGAATTGTATCACACCAACACTAGGCCAATACTGATTATACCAGGGCAACTCCGGTGATTCAAGATCGGTCCTCGGCATCAAGGGCCGCGCAAAGCCGCTCTCCTTCGACCACAAGCCCCAGAACGAGGGCGAGAAGGCTCGCATTTGCGCTGCAGGTGGCTTCGTCGACTTCGGTCGCGTGAATGGCAACCTCGCGCTCAGCAGAGCTATTGGTGACTTTGAGTTCAAGAAGAGCGCAGACCTCCCGCCTGAGCAACAGATCGTCACTGCGTTCCCCGACGTGACCATCCACGAGCTTGGCGAAGATGACGAGTTCCTGGTCATTGCCTGCGATGGTGGGTTGAGGTGCTCCCAAACTTCACTAGTCAACACTAACATTCCTTAGGTATCTGGGATTGCCAATCATCCCAGGCTGTCGTGGAGTTTGTCCGTAGGGGCATTGCCGCAAAGCAGGACCTTCCCGCCATCTGCGAGAACATGATGGACAACTGCCTTGCTTCCAACAGCGAGACCGGCGGGGTCGGATGTGACAACATGACCATGAGCGTTATCGCTCTCCTCAACGGCAAGACCCTGGAGGAGTGGTACAGCATGATCGCCGAGCGGGTCGCGAACGGGGATGGGCCTTGCGCGCCTCCAGAGTACGGCAAGTCTTGATCCATCCGCGCACTTGCTTTTGTGCGTGCCAACCCGTCGCTCGCTTCGATGCGCCCGTACAGGAGTGGAGTTGGCGCGGAAGCCAGAGCGTCAGGCTGACTTTCTGTGAAGCGGAATTTAGGGGACCCGGCGCGCACCACCGTTTCGACGCCTCGGACGAGGATGAGTACATGGACATGGACCAGCGCACACGCCTGCTCGGTGGGCGTGGCGGCCGTGTCATCCTTCTCGGCGACGGCACGGAGATCATCACGGGCTCTGGCGATGACGAAGACGACGTGGACATGGGCGAGGCGGAGGAGGTGGACAGCGACGTTGAGGAGCAGATCAAGAAGGGCCAGGCGGAGAGCTCCAAGACCAATGGCGAGCAGGAGGACCGCGCGCAACGGGAGGGAACTCCTGGACCCAAGGCCCAGGAGCCTACAAAGGACTCTTCGTCGACGGCCACACCTGAAGAGCCCAAGATCAAGGCTGCTACTGATGGCCCCGCGAGCCAGTAGACGGATGGCTGCCAGGACACACTTGTTTCCCTCTTTTCTTCTAGCCCCTACCTTTCCCCCTTCGGTTTATCTTTGACAGAAGCATGGAAATGAAGCATGAATGATACCCATGTTACGATATGCATTGTTGTTGATTGGAGTGTCTTTTCTTTCTTTTTTTTTTTCTTTCTTCTTTTTTCGTTTTTGATTCCTGAAAATTAAAGGTCTGCGTGGTATGCTGTGTTGTGATACATGTGCTGCATTTTGCATTCTCTACACTGAAAATAGAGGAGGGTACACTCGGAAAGGCACACAGATGATGTCAAACTAAGGTTCCTCGAAGCTCGAATCGTCACGTCTCAACCTCACGCGTTCTCCACCGGTTCGACTTGCCCTAAGGTCCAGTATGCGGTCACAACGCCACCCGCCAACCCCCAACAAGTAACATGAATGAACAATAACTTGGACAACTTATGCCTCCTCGGGCTGATGCTCACGTGTGGCTATGCATGTTATGTGACGTACGTACAACGAAAGCATCCTCCCGTGGCCAAGGCTGTGGCTGCCAACTTTTTTTTCTTTTCTTTTTTTCTTTTTTCTTTTTGGAGCTGCTATCCATCTGCAAGATATGCAGCGCGTGTCTGATGTTGGGCTGCGGTGCGTCTGGCGTGCTTCGCTGTTGATAAGGAACTGGATCGCGTGGCGCGTGTCTACTTTTGACGAACTCGTATACAGTAATTGATTAATATCGACGCTTAGGAGCCACCAAATTAGAGCGGGAGACTTGGCTTCCTACCTTGGACATTCAGAGGGTGACGCTAAAAGAAAGTAGAACGTGTCAAGTCGTCCTTCTTCTCCACAATCGGAAAGCGGGTTCAAGCTCCATGACTTGCTTGCTTGCTTGCTGGCTAGCTGCTGCTGCCACCTCCCCCATTGATTTATTTCGCTAATCGCGAGCTCTGCCCATTCCGCTTGGACCCATTTCAAGACGGCCTGCCTTTTGCCGCATCCTTCCACTCTTCCCATCTACTTACTTCTCTCTCTCTCTCTCCTGAGACGAATACCTACCTTACTGCTACCTCCTCCTCCTCTTCCTCTTCCTCCTCCATCTCCACCACCGCGCCGCTACTACTGTGCCTGCGACTTTACCTCCGCAGAAACTCCGTCTGATAACAAACACTGGGACTCTCCGCTTGTCCCAACATAATAATAACCCCCTCAAAACCACACCTCCACACACACACACACACACACACAGCCATGGCACCCAAACGCAAACGCGCCGGCACCCTCACCAAGGATGGCCCGCCTGAAATCGCCGTCGCTGCGCCGCCCGCAACTGCCACGCCCGACGAGATCGTCGACGCGGCCACCGAGAGTGTCAAGCCCGCGAAGCGGACGCGCTCGAGCAAAGCTGCCGACGCCAATGGTAATTCGGATGGCGCCAGCTTGAACGGCGGTGGTACCGTCAACGAGGCTGGCGAGCATGGCGAGGCGGGCAAGATGAGGATGGCGCCTCCTCCCAAGGCTGGCGCTGTGGATCCGCAGGGTGGTTACAAGACTAATAAGCCGCCGACTGGGAGGCCGGTGAGGGTGTACGCGGATGGCGTGTTTGATTTGTTCCATCTTGGGTGAGTTGGGGGTGGTTTTCTTTTGTTTTTCTTTTTTTTTTTTGGGACGGTTTGGGAAATCTACAGGTTGGCTGACTATGCTATTTCCACAGACACATGCGCCAGCTTCAGCAGGCAAAGGAAGCTTTCCCCGGAACTTACCTCATTGTTGGTGTCACAGGTGACGAAGAGACGCACAAGCGAAAGGGCCTGACCGTGCTGTCGGCCAAGGAGCGCGCGGAATCGGTCAGGCATTGCAAGTGGGTTGACGAGGTGGTCGAAGACTGCCCGTGGGTGATCGACGTGGACTTTTTGAGCAAGCACAATATCGACTACGTCGCGCACGACGACATCCCCTACGGCGCCAGCGAGGGCGACGACATCTACAAGCCGATCAAGGAGCAGGGCAAATTCCTCGTCACCCAGCGCACGGAGGGCGTCAGCACAACAGGCATCATCACCAAGGTCGTGCGCGACTACGAGAAGTACATCTCGCGCCAGTTCAAGCGCGGCACCTCCAGGCAAGAACTCAACGTCTCCTGGCTCAAGAAGAACGAGCTCGACATCAAGCGCCACGTCGGCGAGCTGCGCGATAACATCCGCCAGAACTGGACCACCACCGGCCAAGAACTCAGCCGCGAGCTCAAGCAGTTCTGGCAACCCAGCAGGCAAAACTCCCCCGCCCCTTCGCTCCGCAGCACGACCCCCCGCGGCTCAGGCGCTAAGAGCCCCCTCGCCATCGAGCGCCTCAACCCCCTGGACGTCACCACCCCAGGCGGCGGCAGCAGCAGCAGCATCAACAAGCAGAGCAACAAGGACTTCGCGGCCGGCTACGCCATGGGCCTGATCGGCGGCGTCAAGGGCTGGATGCAGGGTAGCAGCCGCCGCAACCTGTCCGACAGCCGCGCGCCCAGCCCTTCGAACAGCGGCGAGGACGACACACCCGAGGCCAAGAGCCCCGTGGAGCAGACTGCGCGAGGCAGGCGGGGAAGACCCGAGCCCAAGGACAAGGAGGATGCGGATGTTGAGATGGCGAGAGACGCGCCGAGCGAGCAGCTGGCTGCCGAGACGAAGGGGGCGTCGGTTGGTAAGCATTGAGAGGTGCGGGTTTCTTGGAAGAAGACCTGCCAAGTTTAGTGAAGGAAGAGGGATTGTGGTAATGTCAATCCTCGCCGGGCAAAAGGATAATTTTGGGAATTTATTGATGGGGGAGCTGGAAACACATGAGATTCGGGGTTTTATTTTTTTATTTTTTATTTTTATTTTATTGAAGAAGAAGCGATGCTTTTTTTCTGTTGTCATCACAACTCCCAAAAGATTGTATGTAAGCTTATTTCATCGGGGGCGTGGCGTTTTGTTTTTTTTGTCCTTCTTTCTCGATTTACTCTTGCTTGTCTCTCGCTGCTTTTTCTTCTTTCTTTCTTCCCCCCATCGCTTCTCTGTTTCTCATGGGAGGGGAGGGCTTCAGGCTGTTCTGGACCAGTATCTCGTACTTTTTGAGGAGAGCGGGACGGAACGGAAGTGAAGTGAAGTGAAGTGAAGTGAAGAGTGAAGTTGATGGAAAGGGAAAGGGAAAGGGACAGGGATAGATAGCGTGGAGATTCTAGACATGTACACAAGGTTGTCTTTTTTTTTTTCCTTTTCTTTCCTTCTTTCTCTTTCTTTCTTTCTTTTCGATTCAAATGTCGAGATGAAGCTTATGCTGTTTGCTTTCCATTCCCGAAAGGCCATCGAGACGACGGACGCTGCTATCGTTTCAGAGACGACGGGGGGGGTTTTTTTTTCTTTCTTCTTTTTTTTCGACCCAAGATCACTAACTAATTAGATAATGCCCTTTTTGATCTCGCGTCAGAAGAGACGATGGGCTGTGAGTACCTACCTAGGTTTGAATGGGGAGGAGATTGGTACGGCGGCGTTGGGTGAAAGGGGTGGGGGTTGGGTTTTGCGTACCGCGACACAGCGTGTCGTGCTTCCTCGGTTTGGACATGTGAGTTGTTGTGCTACCGCTAAGTTACTGGGCGGGCGTCTTTTGTGTAGGCATCGCTGGCTTGTAAGCTTGATGCTGCTACTGGCGTTGGGACTTTGGGAGATGGGCTATGAGTGCGTGTATAAGTTTACTTGGAGAGGACCCGAACGGGAAGGAGTTTTTTTTTTTAATCTTTATTTTTTTTATATTTTTTATTCTTTGTTAAACGAGATATTTTCTTGTTCGACTTGCAGGTTACGAAGAGGAGACGAAGAGGGGGGGGGGGAGAAAAACTCAACTCCCACTTCCACACACTAGGATACACAATCGCACACAACGATTCACGACGCGGCAGGCCGCCTGATCTTATCCGGCGACACGAAACTGCGGCCGGTCGCCGCATTGCTGGTGTACACGCTCCAAACCTCATCCTACTGCTTGCACGTCAACGTCTCGTCCCACACCGGCTCGCAGTACCCGCGTTTCGTCACGCCTTTCTTCGCCGCCACGCGGTTCTTGCTGCTGGTGCTCGCGTTGACCTTGCTGTCGACCTGCTTACCCCCAGCACACGTGAGCAAGTTCCCACAGATGCCCGACGCGGACTGGAAGTCGGTGGTGCAGGACTTCAGGCAGCGGAACTCGGTGTGCGGTTTCGGGGGCCCGCAGCTCGAGCCGCCGAAGCGGCTGTTGGTCGCACTGCAGGTTTTGCAGTTGCCCGTGATTTCTTTGCAGACGCTCGCGTTCGGGCACAGGCTGTTGTCGGCTTTGCCGTCTTTGCCCGCGCACAGGATGGGGAAGTTGGCGGCTGTGAGGCCTTTGTCGGCGGGGACGCCGGTGCCGGTGGGGAGGTCGGTGAGGCCGTCGAGGATGTAGGAGCCGAGGGCTACGCGGTCCGAGGAATCGATGTTGGTTTGGGGGTTGGCGGTTCGCTTTTGGATTGGCGATGTGGTGGCGTTGGTAGATCCGGCGACGCATAGGCTGCTGTCGACGTACGCTGCGGTGTGGACGTCGTGCCATAGTCGGGTGTAGTTCTCGAAGTTCGAGAAGGTCCAGTAGATGCGGCAGTCGGCGGGCATGTAGCGCATCTGGTTTGGCAGGGTGGCGTTGGCATCAATCTGATTCCTCAAGTTGATTCCGACGTGGTAGACTACCATGCCAGTATCGGTGAGGTTGGCCCTAGGGGGCAGGATAGCTGCCGCGGTGTCGTTCAGGATAACTGCAGTGTCGATGTCCATGTCGAGCTCGTCACTGGAGTAAGCGGCTGTACCACGAGAGCCGCTGACAGCTTGCATTGCGCCAGTCTCTGGTCGACCGCCCACTACCACGGTACGTACGCCATGTTGCTTGGTCATCATATCCACGAAGAGGGAACACGCAGACGCGCATAAACCATCAGTAAGCTGTGCGGTTGTCAGTACAGTCGTTGCTAGGTGCGAGAGTCTGACTTACGATGATAATATCTTCAGCACGCCACGGAAATTCTTGCTTGGGTGCGGATGTGTTGAAGGTATCAGTCGGGAAGACGATATCCAGATTATAGCCGGTGAACAAATCGCTGGATAGGTTGTATTGTTGTGTGAGCGTGAAGAGATTGCCGTTCAGCTGACGAGGTCCAAAGTACTCCGCCCAGGAGCTGAAGTTACGACCTGTTTGGGCATTGATGCGATTCGTGATGGCCCATTCCGAGGCAACGAAATCGGTGTAGTAGTCGTCATCAGGACTTAGATAGTCGAAGTAATCGGTGAAGCTCTGTCCGATAGCATCGGCTGCACTGTGGGCTCTCATATTGCTGCCCGTGAACGGGACGACTCCTGGGAAGAACTGGAATTATTAGTTAGGAACCGACTGTTAAGGCTTTCTCAGAGGCCATACCCGACGATATGCTGCAAGGGCAAGTGAAGTCTGTCCTCCATCGTTTTGTTGCAGGTCAATAATGACCCTTTTGGCATCTGCGTCGCTTGCATTGGCCATGAAGTCATTAAGGACGTCGGAGAAGGGCTCGACATCGCTGTTGAAACTCGGGATGCTCAATACGGCGGTCGAGATGTCGTCGAGGAGGTATCCAGTCACAAAGCCGGTATTGCCAAGGTCTTCTTGATGGACTAGAGTTGTGTTTGGATAGGCGCTGTCGGCCCAATAGGTAACTTCCGGGGGGCTTGAAGTCGAATTGTCCGTGCTGAATTCCGAGGCCGCGAGACTTTCATAATAAGCGGTGGCATTGTACGACTCCGGTGCGAGACCGAGCACGTAGAAATTGTAGAAGTCGCCGCCAGTGGTCAGCGGTCCTGTATAACTGCCTTCCTATCAGTCTTGTATGTAGGAGATCTCCAACAACTCGTGCTCACCCTGGACTGTTATAAAGCGAGACGAAGTAACTGCTGTAGTTGTTTGACCCATCCTTGAGGACAATATCGAGTTCGTCTCCAGGGTACAAAGTTGCAGACCCTCCGAAAGTCGTCATTCCACCTTTGATCGAGAGGGCGGAAGACATCATGAGCGAGTTCCAGTCTGCATGCGGCTCCAAGAGCCCGAAAGATTGGTTCGTGGCGAAGCTGGTCAAGTAGTCCACAACAGTAACGCCGTTCATCGTGTCCACTGACGACGGAGTACATCCAGGCTGTGCGATACATTCCGAAAGGCTGTCATTGTACACGTAGACTTCTGGAGCTTTGCGCCCATCCTCAGACAACGCGATGATCTCCCAATTGCTGCCAAACGAGAACTGATTGAGCACGCCAGCGAAGAGCTTGAAATGAGAGTCGTGCACTTTGAGGACCAAGGATTGCAACTCGTGCTCGAATGCGTACTGATTCTGGTACTCTTCGGCCTCCACTTTGGCCTGCAACTCTGCCAGACCTTGCATAAAGTCAACGGGAGGCTGCTTGTAGCTCGAGGGTGGCGATTTGAGGACGTCGAGATTACTGTGGAACTGGACTGTTTCCTTGTAATATTTCAGGAAACGCAATGCCACAGCCGAGTTGAATGGTACGCTCGTGAGACATGCGTACACATCCGATGCCCAGAACCAGGGCGACCCATCTAGAGAAGTTAGCAAGTTGAAAACGGGCAAGCTTGAACATGCATACTGGACTCCACTGAATTGATAATATACCCACAGCTGTCGTCTGACAGAGTAGGTGTATCGTTATCCTCGATGGCGAGAACTGAGGTCAGCGATGCCAGCGCCAGTAAGGCTGCAATGTTCACGTCGCGCCGCATGGTGCAGAAAGCTTGTGGTGTCAGCGGCCTTGGGAGATGCCGTCCTTCACGGCGGCCACGATCCTAATTATGAAGGATCACTGGGACAAAGCAGGTGGTGTAGGGGTGCACATCTGTACCTGGCCTGAGGCGCCATTTTCGGGTATCACATGGCGAGTATATTGGTGTCCTGTTTGCCCGTGTCTATAATTGCTGCACTGCTCAGCCTTGAGTCTCTTTCGGGTATGACTGCCCGTGCAGATGCCTTGTGGCGCATTACATATGCAGCCACGGCAGTAGTGGTGCAACAAGGGCACTGGTGAAGCCTATCACGGAGCCTGAAAGATGTTGGTGTGGATGTTGGAGGCTGCGGCTGAACCGACTCGCTCATCTCGCTTGGGAGACTTTGGGGCAGAATCTACCGCTTTGCCGTGATAGACTGCGACCACACATTCAGCTCTACAAACTAGCCCTGCTTTTTGATTACTTGTGGCTATCTAGCCCCATATCTCGGTCGTTGCAACCCAAGCTCTCCGTCCGCTCACTTCGAGGCTTGTCCGAGTGGGCGATCGGGTGGTTTGAGAGATGCAAGCTCCTGAGCCCGCACGTGGCCGGCGAGGCTGAAACATGCACATGGACCTGCTAATCATCTCTAACATAAGTCTTTGGCGAGGATTTTGACTGGCCACTACTCATCTCCATATCAAAATGACATCAGAAGAATGTTTTGGCGAATTTGGTGCTGGCCTGATAAGGGAGAGGCTACTTGCCGACTATGTTGATATCTGGGAGTACATCTTCGAGTCTGTTGATTTTACTGGGTGGGCTTACGACAACGACTTCTCGAGACTCTACGTCCATGCCGCCCCTCAGTGTGGGAAGGTAAGCACATGTCCGAAAGCAAGACTCAACTCAAAGCTCACGGCAACAAGACAACCTTCTCAGCGGCTGTAGCTGAGAAGCTCATATCTGAGCATGAAGGCGAGGGCACTATCAGTGTCGCATCAGTGTTCCTTGATCCTGACGACGTTTTTGTGGACGACCGTCTTGCGTTTGGCGGAGGCGGCGTATCAGCCGGACATAGATTCCTGCAGACCATTTCCCAGCAGCTTCACAGCGAGAATGCAAATGCGGAGCCTCATCCGGAGAGTCTCGAAGATCTGAGGGCCATGGTAAAAGCCGCATGTATGCCGTCTGCCAAAGTCTACATCATTGTCGATGGACTAGACAGGTGTCCTGCAGCATCTCGCCATGAGTTGGAAGACGAAATCACGACTCTCGTAAACCACGGATGCTACGTGATGATCACAAACTATCTAGGTCAGCCAAAGAACGGCATCATAGAGCATACATGCCAGAGCTGTGAGGACGAGTACCTTGACCACCACCAGCATTGCAAGGATTGCGACGAAAGTTTTTGCGATGAGTGCATCGAAGAACAAGAATGTCTGGAAGCTGAGCACGTCGTCCGGCGACACGCAGAAGCGGCTGTATCGCTCGGCCCAGATGATGAGGGAATCGGCAGGTTCATCGCACATCAGCTCGATCGACATCTGGAACAGCGAGACTTTGACGACGAGCTACACACACTTGTACAGACGCAGCGCGAACGAATCGAGGACGCTCTTGCCAAAAAGTCAGGAGGCGTCCTGGTTATTTGCAAGGCACTACTAGGGTACTTGAGAGACTGCCAGTGGGCTGGTTACGAAGAGATCATGAATGTTCAGACCCATGTCCTGCGGCCTGAAGAGGAATTGTTCGACGCACTCCTGTCCAAGGTCAAAATGCAGAGTCCCCAGAATGTCAAGATCGCTTTCACTGTATTCTGCCTGGTGTCTCAGGTCTCAACGGGCTCTGCTCTATCGTTTGAGGAAATGACCAATGCTTTACAACTCCTCAACATTGGAGAGGCCATCAATGAACAGGACCTCTACGCTCTATGCCAGGGGACGCTTCAGGTCGGCGACAGGAACATCGTAGAAGCGTTCCACGACGACTTCAAAGTGTACTTGCAAGAAAATTGCAACGAAGAGTTCCGCTCTCTATATGTTGACTTGGCGGACCTGACTGTCAAAAGCCTTGCAGTTTTGCCCTGCTTTGATCGATGGACTGTTTCCGCGGAGCAAAGTCTAAGAGAAAGGCTGTCTGAGAACGCGTTCCTGGGCTACGCTGCTCCCAAGTGGGGCGATTATGTGCAGAAGTCAGCCGCTTACAAGAAATTCGATGAGAGACAAGCACCACATGTTGGCTCGTTGATCCAGCAGACACTCAGCATGTTGCAAGACCCCCGGAAGCTTGCTACGTGCCTGTATCTGGCGAATCGCTGCGATCAATATTTTGATCTTTGGCCTGGTTGCGATCCATTGCACGTATGCGCCTGGTTTGGTCTCACTAAGTTCATCGTTCACTCCACAGCCGCTGCTCACTCCTCAGTAGATGTGGATGACCCTGTCTATGGACGAACTCCCCTCATGGTCGCCACTTCTAGGGGACACACCGATTTTGCCCGGCGGATAATCGAGCTTGGCGCTGATGTGAGTTTCCGATCAAAAGACGGTCGTACCGCTCTGTTGGAAGCCGTTGAGTATGATGCCGTGCAGCAAGGTTATTACGACATGACAAAGCTCATCCTCGAGCACACGTCAAAGTCCAACAGACAAGAGCTCTCTCTGGACACAACTCCACTGATTGAATGCATCCGCATCAGCATCCGTGCCAGTAAACGCAATCATACATTCCTTGATCTGCAACTGCTCAAATTATTGTTAGATCACCCTAGTACCGACGTGAATGAAACAACGTCTGGGGCTCATACAGCCATCATGGAGGCTGTCGGTGTTGGCTGTCGTAAAGCAGAGATCATCGATCTATTACTGCGCCATCGGGATATGAAGCTCGACTTGCGTGACAGAACGGGCAGGACAGCTCTTCACCTTGCGGTCGAGAAGCCGCATGATAGTGGTACTGCGATCGACTGCTTGTTACGGTCTGCGCACTGCACCCCTGAGATACTCAATACCCACGATTCATATGGGATGACCGCGGCTATGCTCTTGCTCCGGAACGACGGGATGAATGAAGATGAGGTGGTTCCGATCCTCCGCAATATGTCCAAAGTTGGCGCTGATCTCGCTTGTCTCGATAGAAACGGACGCGGACTGCTGCACGCTGCGTCAATCTGTGAGCGTGCTTCAGCGGTGGACTACTTGCACGTGGAAGAGAGGCTGCCACTCGACACTCCAGATGCCTTTGGCTGGTGTCCTTTGCATTATGCAAGCGGGATGCGAGCACCTGATACAGTCGACCGCCTCCTACAGCTTGGAGCGAGCGCTGAGCTATGCGACAGTAGAGGCTGGTCACCAATCGATATCGTGAATTGCGATAATCCGGAGGATCACTACATTCAGCTCATCTGCGCACTTCCTAGCTGGTCCAGCCTACCAAATCATTCGACCGCAGAAAAATTCACAAGACGACGTCCTGCATGGTCTTTCGCGACTTGTGGCGTAGCTGAGTTCCAAGAACAACTCCATGATCCTGCTGATGACTTCTGGCTTCCAGATCCCAAACACGGAAATCTGGTAGGTTCCAGAGGACAAAGAATCAAGCACCATGACGCAGCTGCTGACCCAAGACAGGTTCTCCACTGCGCTGCCGAAGAGAACAACATCCCCCTCTGCGAATTCCTCCTAAAAGACAAAGACATCGACGTTGTCAACGCCGAAGGGAAATCAGCCCTGTTCCTAGTCCTCGACAAGTACGAACTCTACCAAGACCACGAGCAGGGAGAAAAGTACCTCGAGACGCTCCGATTCCTGATCCAGAGTGGCGCGAGCTTGGAACCAAGCGTCTCGGGCCTCGACGCTCTGGAAACTGCGCGGAAACGTTCCCTGCACGACCTAGCTTTGGTTATAATCGAGCACGGAAACCTGCTCATACGATATGGACCCGATTTCAAACGCTTGTTCGAGCGAGCTGCTGCGAAGGGCAACGTGAGTGTTATCAAGAAGCTGCAAGAAGCGGAACTCCATCCGCTCAAGCGACACGATTCGTTCCGGCTGTCCGAGATCGTGGAGGACGAAGGCAAAGGTATAGGTGGCGAGATTGTAGAGTTGGTAGAGTCGATGGAGCGGACGGCCATTGCGCTTATCTGGCCGCAGCTGGAAACGATTGTCAGTTAGCTAGAGTTTTACAAATGCCATAATCTCGAGGATCTGCTCTATCTCGTTCCGGAGCAATGCTTGGTCAATCTGGTGGTCGTGCCTTTTGGGACCCAAGCGAGGAGAAAGCCGTTGGTAGATATGGATCCAGTGAATGCCAGGTATAGATGCAGCGCCATGAACACCCACCCACCATTCACCACCGAATCTCGCAATCACTTCAGTGACTGTGTCCGGCGCGTGCTCTTTCCCCACCTCCCTTTAAACCAGCGTCTGTACCTCCGAAGCGCAACGCCACCAACGAGAACCCCGACCCTTTCTCCCACCAGCCTCGCTCAAGTAGACACCGGAGAAAAATCGCAAACTCAAAGCACGTATCGTCTATGATTGGAGAAAGACTCGACGCCCCAGTTGTACACCTTTTTCCTGGTACCATTCCCGTCGTTCAACTCCCCAACACCATCCAGACACAATGCCCACCAACACCACCATCAACCCATCCGAGCGTGTCACACGGCACTCCCCCTTCCTAACCCTCCCTCCCCGAAATCCGCCTCCAAATCTACTCCTTCGCCCTGCAACAAACCCTCAACGAAATGCGGGCAACCTCTTCCCTCCATTTCTCGTTCCCATCCTCCAAACCACAGCGCCCAGCAATCCCACGGCGCTCTTGCTCTGTTCGACAGCTCATCATCATGGTTGGAGATCAAGAGGGTTGGTCGTGGGAGAATCTTTCTTCGTTTTTGGTATTCATAATCCGTCTAAACCCCAATGCTAATTCGTGTCAATTACTATATCGTGTCCATCAAATCAAATCATGCATCAACCTCGTCAACAACAACGCCCCACTCGTGCGTCTCCTTGCCGTACATGATGCCGCCGAGCCATCCCTTGAGCACCTTGGCGTAGTCGCCACTCTCACCGTCACCAGTGGGGATCTCGATATCCTTGTTCTTGTAGTGGATGAGACCGACAGGAGCAACGAAGAAGGCAGTGCCGGCGGCGAACGCCTCGAGGAGTCTGCCCTCCTCGTGCGCCTCGATGATGTCGGCCATAGTGAACTTGCGCTCGATGACCTCGACGCTCTCCAGAGAGGCGGGGGTCTTGCCCTCGGCGAGGCGCGAGCGGGCGAGCTCAAGGATGGAAGCGCGGGTCACGCCCTCCAGGATGATGCGCTCGCCGAGAGGCGCGGTGATGAGTTCGACCTTCTTGGTCTCCTTGTTTCTCCAGACGACGAAGAAGTTGGATGCACCGGCCTCGGTAACGTTAGCGTCCTGGCCGAATAGCCACAGGACCTGATCGAAACCGCGAGCACGAGCCTCGCCCTGAGCAACGAGAGAAGGACCATAGTTAGCACCAAGCTTAGCGTAGCCGAATCCACCAGGCCAGGCACGAATAGTGTCTTCAGTCGAAGCAAGAAGCTTAAGTCCAGAAGTGCCCTTCTTCTTGGGCTCCGCATCGCCCTTAAGCGCAGGCGGCGCAGTAGGAGTGGCGAGAGACTTGCTCATATCAGGGAACAGCGCAATGATAACGTAAAGCAGAGCCTCCTTAGGGCGCTGCACGCCGAGCGCAGGGTCAGTGGAGATCATGGTCGGGCGAATGTACAGGAAGCTGCCCTTGCGGTCGCTGGGCAGCCACTTGGGGCCGTCGCGCGCGCAGAGCGCGATGATCATCTTCTCCAGCTCCTTGGCGTCGAAGTCGGGGAGGGCGATGCGCTCGCAGGAGCGGCGCATGCGCTCGCAGTTCTTGTTGACGCGGAAGAGGCGGAGCTTGTCGTCGTAGCCGCGGTAGAGCTTGAGGCCCTCGAAGCACTCGGTGGCGTAGTGCAGGACGGAGGCGGAAGGCATGATGGAGAAGGGACCGTAGGGCTTGAGTTCGGGGGCGGCCCAGCCCGTCTTCTCGTCCCAGGCGGCGGTGACCATGTGGTCGGTGCATGTCTTCTGGGCCATGACTTCGGGGCTGTTCATGGCTGGGACTTCACGGGGGGAGGTGTTAAGGGTTACGATCATCTTGGAAGCGTCCAGAGGGGCGAGGTTGTCGCCATCGTGGACGTGGTGCTTGATGCCAGCCTGTGTGAGGGTCGAAGCCTGAGCGGCGACGGGAGTGGTTGTGCCCGAGGACTCGGGGGTGACGGCGATCGGGGCCATTGTGTGTGAATGTGTAGTTGGAGGACCTGGGATCCAATGGGACCAGTTGGGTTATCCTTTGATCCAAGTAAAGTGCAGCAGTGGCGATGAACCAGTGAGTAGAAAGTGAACGCCAATGGGTCGTGTGTATATGGGTATATCGATATTGGTGTCAAGTAACGAGGGTCACAAGGCAATGTGAAGTGTTAATGGGCAAGAGAGAGGACGGAAGACGTTCTACCGCCAAAGCTATATAGAACCCGAGAACCATCGAAACGCGGCAAGGCCGGCACATGAGGCCATTTGACTCAGGTCAAGAACGTTGCTCGCCAATGACTCAACCAGCCCATTGTTTGCCCACCGCCCCCAGACACGCCCTTCGAATAGTCCGCCCTACGCCAAGGACGGCTCTGATAGCAGCAATTGGGCGAATGGCGGCTGTGTGACGCAGCCGCGTAGGGCGCAACATCTTTTGTTTATCGATTTTTTTTCGCTGGGGCCCTGGAATTCCAATGGCCCGCACGCGGTTTAAGGTCTTGAGCCGAGATGTATGGCGCCGATAGCGGAGACACTTTGGTCGAAGGCAAACGTTGATTGGCTGGCGGTCTCGACCTACTAATTGCTTGATTGATATGCGGATCTATAAGAAGTGCTCTAGGCCTAGAAAGAAAGCAGTCTCGCGGCTCTACATGCGATTGTAGTATCGCGGAGAACGACGGATATCTCTCGATAACCGATCCATCCTGCATGACTGCCCGTGTTATTTATCTAAGCAGCACTTTCATGGCGGCCACGTGGTTCGGTAGCTTGGAGAGTTGTCACGCGAGGCTCCTGGGGTTTCACCTCCAACTAGCCTAACGATGTAGACTGCTTGAATGGTAGGATCGCTGTCTCGTGGTATCCTATATGTTTCATTGGAGATACAGGATTCACGTACAAAGCAGGCCTTTGAAGGCGCTCATGGTATATGTGCTGTAGTGATACCGTGGACACCAAAATGTAGAGCAAAATCACAGCAGCGAAATCTCCCATGCCTTGATCATGAGCATCAAATATATCTCTGATTGCATAGATAGCACATGCATATTACTGCGCGTCCCGGATCCATTTCAGGTGCTCCCCAAATGCTATACTTGCACATATGCTTCCCTACGAGCACTTGAAAGTCGCGATTAACCGGATCCTCTCCAAGTATGGTGTGGCCGGAGGCCCCGATCCGCATCGAGAGCAGCAATTGTCTCAAGTTGCTACGATTTCAGCCTCAGAGGAGCTAGATGAACTTTTCATCATCATCAACCGCGATCAAAAAAGGGTGGCGCGGGCGTGTATCAAGTGCCTTTGGCCGCTTATGGCTTCTGCACCTCTTCCGCATACTCTATGGGCGCTCTACCCAGTGTTGCTGAGAATGCCGGCCCAAAAAAAAAACTCGCAATACTAGCATGCTGTCTGGGCGACAACAAATGCCGCGCCTCTGAGACGCAAACATAGTGCGAGATGTAGAAGCAGATACAAGGTGGCAAACGTGATAGCACCTCGTATCGCGAATGTCGGGACCATCATGCGTGCGCGACTCCTTGCAGACGTGTGCCAATAACCTGCCGTTTCAAAAATCCGGCATAGTTGCTTCGGAGGTTCGCTACCCATAGCTGCCGCTGAGTCGGGCAACAGATAGTCCTTGTCGGCCAGCATTTGCTCGCAACCAGGCCTCTTTGACCCAAATAGATCGCAATGTCTCTCGGCCAAGTCAATTGTTCACAACTTTGCTGCATGCCACCTCACCGAGTCCTCTCCCTCCCACTCCCCTGACTCCCTCCAGGCGCCGCATCCTCGCCCAAACTCCGCTCTCCAACCATCCAATCCTCCATTGCCAACCATTTACTCCAAGCCCGCTCGGCAGCCTCCAGCTCCTCCGCACTAGCATCCTCTAGCGGCTTCATAAAGGGCGCCGATTCATCACCTCCGCCCGAACTGCCCGTGTCGTAGAACTTCTTGCACGTCCGCCAGCCGCCGTGTTTAGCGGTGAAGAGGAAATTTCGGCGCTCGCAGTCGAGGTGTGGCGAGATGCCGGCTTTGTAGGAGTCGCCGAAGAAGCCGTGCAGGATGGGTGGTTTGTCGAAGCCGGTTATGATGAGGCGGCGGATGTAGGGGAGGAGAGAGATGAAGACTGCTGCTGGCTGTTGGTGCTGGGTTTGGAAGTGTGATTGATGAGGGCTGTTGAGGCCATTTGTGCGTTGGTAGGAATTGGGCGTGAAGGTGAACTGGGAGTTGAAGTGTGCGGATGAGGGAGCTGTGTTTGCACTTGGTGGCGAGGAGGATGGGATTGGGTTTGAGAGCCATTGGAAGGGCAGACGGATGTTGATTAGTGCGCAGAGGGCTTGTGTGCCGGGTTCGTGTTGGGCGTGGTCGAGGAAGTAGCGCTGGCAGCTTTGGTAGGCAGGATGCCAATCTATTATGTCGAAGTTCGGGTCTGTGGTGAGTGGCGGCGGGGCAGAGAAGTCGGAATCGGTGTTGTCGAGCAGGCCGTCCATATTGCTGGGGAGTCGTCGAGTTGGTTGTGGACGCGGTGCGTGTGCTATCGAAGAGCCAGAACTGTTGCTATGCAGAGGATAGAGAGTCGGCGGGTTGTAGGTAGGATTGGGAGGAGGCCTGTATCGCGAGCTGGAACTGGAGCTAGCAAGAGAGCTAGGAGGATAGTCGTTGGTATACGGATTGTGATAGCTGTCCATGGCGGGCAATTAGGTTTTGTAGATGTGCAGGCTGGCCTCTGCTGCAAGGCACCAAGTTTGCGATGGAGGTCGGGAGTGATGAAGTCAGAGATATCGTGGCTGGATCGGTGCGTCGGCGGCGTGCATGCGGTTTTAACGAGAGAGAGAGAGAGAGAGGTTGAATGATAGGGCTGGCTGACTGACTGGCTGGATGGCTGACTGACTGACTGACTGACTGACTGACTGACTGACTGACTGACTGACTGACTGACTGACTGACTGACTGACTGACTGACTGACTGACTGATGGGGTGGTGGTGGTGGTGGTGTGAGAGATTATCAAAAGAGATGTGTGTCGACTTACGCGCCATGGGAATTCTGCCATGGACTGCTGCCCTCCGTTACTCGGCTGCAGTGCGTGATCTCATGCCCATGTCACCAGCATTCTGGTGGCTGGATCCCACCCATGCCACCGCCTCCGCCCAAAACGGCAGAGATGGAGATTCCGGAGGCACAAAAACACAACCGAAACATTGTTTACCCTGATGACGTGACTAGCAAGGGTTGTGCGAGAAGGACCCCTCTCCGAACTGAACTGGTGGAGATGGTCGTCAGAAGTCGAGAACATGAAACGGCCTTCCTGAAGATCATGCAGACCGTCGGAGGTGGCGAGTATATCTGCTCACTGTTAAGCATTACCCCTCCTTGACCGTACTGCTTGGATTCGCTTTCTCTAACAACCATTGGAAGTAGCGTCTGTATTCCAAATGCACGCTGAATCCCTACACCCTCCATCCTCAAACCCCCAAGCAAGTCAGTAAAATCCACAAGCCGACGTCATACACAGGTAAGAGACCACCTGCACATTGAATGCGTTCAGTCCATTCAACTGTACAGTTCCATCCCGACCTGCCTCTCCACTGCCATCTCGCCTCCTTCACCCACCGTGCATCCCTCCTACTAGATGCAAAGAACCCTCTCCAAAATGGCCTCCCAAACCTTCTCCCTCACCTCCCGCAAGTCCCTCCCCAACACCTCCTCCCTCTCCATCCCCCACATCTACCTCGGAGTCTACCTCACCAGCGGCCGCGAAACCCGCCAAGCCGTGCAGTATGCCCTCGAAGCCGGCTACCGCGCCTTCGACAGCGCGCAAATGTACGACAACGAGCGCGAAGTCGGCTCCACCATCCTCGCATACCTGAGAGAACACCCGGAGCTCAAGCGGGACGATATCCACTACACGAGCAAACTGGCGGAGAATGAGAGGAGCTATGAGGCTGTAAGGGAGAGTATCAGGGAGAGCGTGAGGGAGTGTGGGCTGGGGTATATTGATTTGTTCTTGCTGCATAGTCCGTATGGCGGGAAAGAGGCGCGGTTGAACAGTTGGAGGGCGCTGGAGGATGCGGTGTTGGAGGGCGAGGTGAGGATTCCGGGCGTGAGCAATTATGGGGAGAAACATGTAAGTTTCAAGACTCACATTCACATTCCCATCATGTTTGTTTGGAGGAGGAAGAGAAGGCGAGAGGACACAGACCAAAACCCGCAAACCTTCCCCTACCAACCACCCACCCATTCTAATCTCATCAACACCAGATCGCCGAACTCCTCTCCTCGCAACCTCGCATCCTCCCCGCCATCAACCAAATCGAACTCCACCCCTTCAACACCCACCCCTCCCTAGCCGCCTACTGCGCCTCGCACAACATCGTCATCGAGTCCTACGCGCCCCTCGCTCGAGCCTGGAAAATGGACCACCCCACCATCGTCGAGCTTTCCCAGAAATACGACTGCACGCCGGCGCAGTTGATGCTAAGGTGGAATCTGCAGAAGGGACATGTGGTGTTGCCGAAGAGTGTGAAGAAAGAGAGGATTGTGGAGAATGCGGACGTGGGAGGGTTCGAAGTATCTGAAGAGGATATCAGCGTGTTGGAGGGGTTGGATGAGGGGTTGGTTACTGGTGAGTCTTTTCTTTTCTTTTCTTTTCTTTTCTTTTCTTCCTTACTTCTTCTTCTGGTGCAGTTTCTCTGTGGGTGGTGGTGATGGTGGTGCGGACGTCGCTGTTGCGGAGAAGGTGAAACTTGTTGTGCTGACGTTTGGTATGTGTAGACTGGGATCCTCTCGATGCGCCGTAAAGCACATTTGCGCCGAAAATGAGAATGAAACAAGAAACGAATACACGAGTGAACTCAGATCCGAAGCAGTGAGCGGGCGTCACCTATTCGGCCTTGAATGAAAATCCAAAGCGAGAGCCTGATCGTAATATTAGGGCTGAAGACAAGGCGAATGGGAACATTTAGTCCGAGGGAATATTCCCGAGGGAGTTCACAATTGTGTACTGCGGGAGTATCATGTGTAAGCATGTGATGAGAGTGCGCCTTCCGGCACCTGGCAACATATATAGCAGCCAGGACTTTATGGTTTCTGGTCTAGTGTAATGTACCGTCAGCTCATTGAACATCCAATCTATCTCCCACTGTTTTCGGAAAACGACGCTTTGCTTTTAAGCGTTGCGGTGCCGAAACCGCGTCGACTTATCGCTTCTCCAAGCAGTGGCTCTAGACGAAAACGTTCTTTTGTGCGGTGTCGTGGGCTGAAGGCTCGAGAAACGCCTCGTTTTCGTCTAGTCAGAGACCTGTGGTGCGCGAGTGCTGGTTTGCGCCGTCCGCTAAGCATGCGTGCCAGCCAGCTGGCACGCCTCCGTGTGGGCAGTCTAGAATTGTGGTGGGCGTCAAGATCACGACTGTGCGTTGGACCCAATCCGAGCTCGCTGCGGTCTGTAAGAGCAGCGACATTCGACGTGTCCGTCCTCACAATCGAGCTTGGTATCCATTGCGTCTGAACCTCGCTCACGCCGCTTCCTCTTCAGCACCAACCTCTTCCTCCTCATCCCACTCCTCTTCCTCGCCTTCACCCTCCTCGTATCCCTCACCCTCATCATCCTCCTCATCGCTATCCTCTCCACTGCCCTCGCTCTCACCCCCACTAGGATCATAATCCTCCTCCTCCTCATCCTCCTGATCCTGCAACAGCGCCTCCGCCTTCTCAATCTCGCCTCGCTCATCCACCTCCCCATCGCCATTGACCGCCTCTTCGCCCGCGGCAGGCTTGTTGACATTGTGGATCTTGGCGCGGCGCTCGGCGGCCATGCTCGCGTCGTTGAGGCCGTGCGCGCGGATGTAGGCGTCGATGGGCTGGAAGTCGGCCTGGTCGACCATGCTGAGCTCGTGCTCGGTTTGTTTGGTGGGGTCCGCCGGGTCGGTGGTGGTGATTACGATGTTGAAGGTGCGCTGGAGCACGGAGGTGAAGGAGATGCTTTCGATGCTGGCGAAGGGGAAGAATGCGACGGGTTTTCTGAAGCCGAAGACGATGCCGGTGGAGAGGAGGTAGAGATAGCCTGGAGGGGGATGTGTTAGTGGGTGGGT
Organism: Cladosporium cucumerinum; assembly: GCA_023634325.1. NCBI lineage: Eukaryota > Fungi > Ascomycota > Dothideomycetes > Cladosporiales > Cladosporiaceae > Cladosporium > Cladosporium cucumerinum. The sequence continues at coordinate 238,611 of JALDQA010000016.1, forward strand.
CTGAGGATGGATGGATTGATGGCGCTAGACAGTACCTTCTTTGCTGCCTCTGAAGGCTTTGGTGTGGAAGGCTTTCTCGCCTTTGCGGTGGGTTTGGGGGATTTCGCTGGCGAACTCGCGCTCGTTGGGCAAGATGAGCTTTTGGCTCAGACATGCCACGTGATGGTCCAGTTCTCTGCGTGTGATGTCGACAAAAGTATCGTCGTCGCTGCCATGTAGACTTGTTGAAACGCTAACAACCTCTGCTGAGCCCTTCGTCTCGTTCATCGTCCACACCAGTGGCTCTGCAGGGGTGCCGTCATAGCTCTGTGATCCAGGGCGCGGGAAGACGAGGAAGCATTGCTGGCGCTGTGTCTTCTCGGGCACGGGCAGACAGAACAAGGCCTCGATGTCTTCTCCTAGAAGTGTGTATTCGACAGCGTTTGTCGTTTGGTTGAGAAGACGGATTTGGCGCTTCGAAATGTTGAGATCGTCGGTGATAAATTGAAGCTTCAGCTTTTTGCGTAGAGGGGACGTGAAGCTCACGTCTTTGATTTCGAAGAATATCTTCGGCGTGTTCGAAATGTCATAGCTGCCATTTATGGTCTCCATGGAGCGTGTAGTTGCTTCATCACTTTGTTCCAGTTTGCGCTTTTTGGCGGTTGGTTCTCGAGGTACCTGGTTGTCGCCGTAAACAGGGTGCTCGTTCACCTGGCCGGATTGTTTGAGTGACAAAATGTAGGTAGAAATGTCTCTGATGAGCTCAGGAATACCATCTTGGAATTTTGCTACGGAGCAGTAAGTATTTGTTGTGCAGTAAGGAGGGATTGTAGCAAACACACCTGCGGCATCAACACTTCTTCTCTCGAGATCGTGGTTGTGGCCAAAAGCACTTCTTATGAGCTTTTCAGTATTTTTATTCATGACGAGCGACGATGAGGTTGTGTGAAGGTTATGTGGCGATTGTTTTCAATACATGCATGCGCCCAGCACAGCAAGTTGAATGTGTCGCGTCGAAGGCAGCTCGACACGCGACGTCAGCGCAAACACTTCGGTGAGCCAGCAAGCCCGAGATTCCGCCAAGGGGCTTGATGGCTGCGCTGCATGTGGCTTGAGGACCTCCCTCGTAGATCATAAGTCCGCCGACGTTTCTGCATACATGTAGGCATTGACACGATGAAAGCCGGCTTTTGTGACCACGACGGTTCAGTCCAATAAGGTAGGCCCGATCTCGACTGGCAGACGGGCCTCTGCTGGATAGGGAATGGTGCATGCAGGAGGATTTTCTGTCGGCACGCAAGCTTTATTACGCGAATGATCAACTGTACTGGCATTGTGACCACACAGCAATATCGGAAGACGGCTTGGCCAATTCGTCGTTAACTACGCCCAGCTTTCACTCGTGCTTCGAGTTCGGCCCTGTCAGATATCTTCCTCCAATCGCCGTGTGTCTATGTCGCATTTGGTACCGGAATGTCATCAGCTACGACTACAGCACACGAGACATGACTGAAGCGACGGACAGGCTGATCGCCGTTGCAGGTCTCGCTCGCCATGTGGCTGCCGTGGTCAACTCTCGCTACATTGCAGGACTCTGGGAAATCTCTTTGTTGGAAGGGTTGTTCTGGTGGCCGTCTGTCCAGATGAGGCACAAAGAATACTGTGCCCCTTCGTGGTCGTGGGCAAGCCAAGTGGGCGAGGTGGAGTTCCACGATCTAGATCTGGAAGATTTCATCTCGAGCTGTGAGTACCTGCGAGACGACATCGAATTCAGAAGTGAGGATATGTATGGTGGGGTCACTCGAGCTGCGTTGACCCTTCGCTTGAAAGTCGTTGAACTGACCGTGGAAGATATCTCGATCAGCGAGCGGGAATTACATTCTCTGGACATGGGTGGTAGACGTTGTCCAGATAGCGTTGCTACGTGTCAGGGCGTGAAAGGTTACGCTTATATGGACGAAGCAACAAGTTCCCTGGACATCAGACTATTTGCGGTCCCAATCACAGAAACATTGTCGCTGGTTGTGACGAGAGTCTAGAAATCCTGTGCTTCTCGTCGTGTCGGACTTTGGGAGATCAATAGCGGGGCGTATAGATGGGATACTCAAGACCGCAAGCGTTGGATAGAGGAAGTCTTGCCGGTGATACCCTCATCGGAGATCACGATTGTGTAGCCTCTCGAACATTCTATAAGCCAAAAACACATTGTGCTCACAATTCCAATATCACTCCTGTTCCTTCTGATCATGCTTATCCGATATATTTTATATGAAATATCTAATATCTGCAAAACGAGGACTGGCTAGTGCACGTTGCGTGCGCAGGTAGCTTCTAGACTTGCTATGTTTTCGCAGGTCCGAAGCGGTTTGAGCGCCAAATTCCCTCAAGAGGGCGTAGAATGAGCTCCCCAATAGAGCACATTGTAGGATATAACGAACTCGGTATATTCAAGACGAGTACGGAATAGTGAGGACAGAAGAGAGGGTGTTAGTAAATTTTGATCGTATGTGGAAATACTAGCACGCCGATAGTGGATATATAAATCAGCAACGATGCTATTACGATTACCTCCTACGGGCAGGAGCAGACATTATTTATCCCATGCGTGCGAAGGTGCGAGTTGCTAGGGGATCGGAGCGCCGAGGCACGATACGTCCAGCAGCAATGAGGCACGCAGACAGACACAGCGACGGGTATTGGTTTGTTAAACTTACACCCCGCCCAGCAGGAAAGGCGACGCTTTGACGCCTTTCCGGCCTCCAAATGAGTCCAAGATCAACTTACCCGGGAGTGATCATCACGCTCATTTGTTATGTCGAGCGTGGCGGACCGCCGTGGCGCAAGCCAAGAACCGACATCTGCCCACAGCACCCTTGCTGTGTCAGGCCTATTCTGAAGACAGCATTTGCTACTGCTGCTGCTGGCCATACCACTGGACTCAAGCAATGCCCTTTGCCCATGCATGGGTCGTGTCTCTGTCTTGAGAATGCTTTGTGAATCATCCCACACGCGAGTCTCTCGCACGTCCTTACTCCCTCGGGATATCATGTAACGCCATTCTTGCTCTCCAACGCTGCCCAGCCCAGAGCGAAGGCGCTTGGCGCCAGACAAGACTCTGCTGCTTGCCCACGTTACGCCAGCTCCCGGCTCAGGCGTGGAAGCAGCGCAGCAGAGGAAGAGAGGTAGGGAGGTGGTTTGTTTTCTTGTTCATCGCCGTCATCAATATCATCAACATCGAGATTTGCCATCAAACACCAGCATCCTTCACGCCCTCTAACTCACACTCTGTCCCTGTCGCCTCGCGCGTGTGCAAGCCATTCCCTCTCCGCGCCAGCTCGCACTTGCCTACTTGGGCTGTGCAACTCACGTGCTTTGGCCCACCCAGACATATATACAGCACGCTTCATTCGCAGCACTATGCTGTTCACACTATCAAAAATAAACATACGTCTCCTCTTCATCCCGTCAATACTCGCCACAGCCACTGCGCAAGACTCTTCCACCACACAAGATGACCTCTCGAGATCTTCCGCCCCGCCAGATCCATCACCTTACCCGACTGCGACTATCTTCTTGCCAGGCAGCTTGCACGAGCTTCCAGGCGGTGGAGGAAATCTGGCTGCCTCGGTGATTACGGCTGTAAGTTTGGTCACCATTAATATTAATGTCGATGTAGCAAATATTCTGACATTTCTTGCAATGAAGAACGAGAACCAAACTGCCTATGCCATTGGCTGCATGAATATTGCAGCCAACGCTTCAACCCCAGGCCCTCAGGGATGCCACTTGCAGTCTACAATCACCGTCACCGGTGGCGAGAGCACGCTGATATACACCTATAACCCGATCGTGACGACGGATGATGGAATGTAAGTAAAATATACCTGCCCCTCATCGGCGTCGTGATGATGTCCTTCGCTTGTTATCCATGTCTCCAAACCCTTGAGCGGCCTCGTCAGCCAGAGGAACACTACGAGCTCATCTCATCTCTAACTCTCCTATTAACCCAATACTAATCCTTCCCCAGGCCCGGCACATCAATACCCCCACCACCAAGCACCTCCCACTCCGGCGCCACCATCAACTGCAACATGGCCGGCGGCACTCGCGCTACAGCTGCCACCTGCACAGGCTCCTCGCAAATCGAAGGTCTCGGCCGTGTGGGCTCCACCACGACTCTGGCTTCGACGCAAATCAACTATGCCACTCTGACCGTCACCGCCGGTCGCGCAATGTTAACTTCGGCGAGCGAGGCGGCGGCGCAGGCGAGTAATGGTGAGGGTAGTGGAGAGGGAAGCGGCGACAAGAATGCTGCGTCTTCGGTCGGGGAGCTTCGCTGGGGCGTGTATGGGTGGGTAGTGCTTGTTGCTGGGTTGCTTGGGGTAGGAGTTTTGTGATGTGATGGGCTATGAGCGTTCTTGGAGTCTTCTTCATATTCTGTTTTGCTGAGGTTGGCGATAGCGGTCAGACTGACATGGATACGGTACAATTCAGTGAGCCATTGAAAAATGTAACAGCGTAGAGGCCCTCTTGACGGACAACGGGCGAAAATACTCCACAACCTAATGCAGCTCGACTTCTCCCATCTTGCAGGAATGGCTTACACCAATGTTAATCATGTTCGGCTGGGCAGGGTGATTCCCTTGCTTGGTCAGATTACTTGCGCACACACCACAAAAAAAGGGTAGGAGATCGACATGCGAGTGTTCCTGGTGGATGACAGCAAGATCTATCCTAAACCGCTCTCGGAGGGTTTTGGAGCACGAGCTCGGAGATGACAGCGCGACTGCCAAGCCCTTGGTTCTTGGGTGACCGAGAACGTGGTCTTTTGGCATGTTTACTGATCATGTCTTGATAATGACGCTTGCATGCCTTTATGGTTTCACTTGACAGATAACGACATTCGCCAACGGCGTGTCGAACCCGCTGCCCGTCTTGTCTCTGGATAACGAAACGGCTCAGACAAGGCTGTTTGTCTGTCATGCTGGACGTATATTCGTTTTTTACTACTACACCCGTGGGATGTTCTCGTCCTGCACATATGATAATCTGGATTCAAATACTGCCGCTCAATGTTTCGACTCTCATCAAGGAAAAACGCTGAATGGTATCCTGGCCATAGCAAAAACGGCCGTAACTTATTAGGGTTGATGTTGCTCGAAACCCTCTGGCGGAAGGTTTTCTGCCGCTGGCGTCGCGGACCCGTGCGGAGAGCAACACCTCGACCCAGAGCTTTTGGGTATGGTTTTAACTTACATCTTACCACGCTAAATATTGCCCCGTTGGCGGGCGTATGCAGCGATCGATCGACGAGATGTAATGGACGCTAGTGGATCTATGGCTGATCCAAAAGCCACCGCTGTTGTAAAGGTAGGAGGGTTCTCGCACTCGCACGTATCGCAGATTGCGTTCGCTGACAAAAGACTTCTCGTTGTTCTTGTTGCTTTCTTTGTTTTATATATAGCAGCTGGCACGTTACACTAAAGCAGACTTTGTCACTTTGGTCACACGTTCCAACATGCCAGAGCCTAACCATACAGAAGACACGGGAAGCCTCGCGGCTTCCTCGACCACGATCATCGAGATTCCACAGTCCGAGAAAACCATAGACACAGACAAGCCCACGACATCAGAATGGCACCTGTCAAGTGAGATGCGAAGACTGGAACAGCTAGAGTCAGATATCGACGACAAGCCCAGGAGTCTCGGCATCTCCTGGAACAACCTCACGATCAAGGGCATCAACAGTGGTGCGGTATTCAACGAGAATGTGCTATCTCAATTCAACCCCTTCCACAAGAGTGCAAAGGGTGACCTCAAGACCATCATCGACAACTCGCACGGCTGTGTAAAACCTGGCGAGATGCTGCTGGTCCTTGGCCGTCCTGGATCCGGATGTACATCCTTACTCAGCGTCCTCGCAAACAACCGCCTTGGATACGAAGAAGTGACAGGAGACGTTACACTCGGAAACATGTCTGCGAAGGATACACAAGCCTACAGAGGTCAGATTGTCATGAAGACTGAGGAAGAGGTCTTCTTCCCGACCCTGTCCGTCCAGAACACCATCGACTTTGCGACCCGCATGAAGTCACCTCGCCATCTACCCGCCAGCATCCAAACGCAAGAGCAGTATGTTCAGGAGTACAAAAAGTTCCTTCTCGAATCTGTCGGAATTTCGCATACAGCTAAGACCAAAGTTGGTGATGCCTTCATTCGTGGCGTCTCCGGCGGCGAAAGGAAGCGCGTGTCGATTCTCGAATGCCTTACTACACGTGCAAGTGTCTACTGTTGGGATAACTCCACCAGAGGTCTCGATGCTAGCACTGCTCTGGAATATATCAAAGCAATTCGAGCGATGACCGACATCCTTGGCCTCTCAACGATTGTCACGTTGTACCAAGCAGGTAATGGAATCTTCGACCAGTTTGATAAAGTGCTCGTTCTTGACGAGGGCAAGCAACTATACTATGGACCTCGCCAGGATGCAGTTCCCTTCATGGAGGATCTCGGCTTCGTGTGCGTTGACGGCTCGAACAAAGGTGACTATTTGACCGGAGTGACAGTACCGACCGAGCGCAAGATCGCCCCTGGATACGAGAACAAATTCCCCAGAACTAGCGACGATATCGCCGCCGCCTACGACCATTCGAAGACCAAGACGTTCATGCTCGAAGAGGCGCAAAATTACCCCGAGAGCGAAGAAGCACGAGTCAACACCATGGCCTTCCAGGACCTGGTCGCTAATGAGAAGAACAAAGGTCTACGAGACTCACCCGTCTCAGCCAACTTCTTCAAGCAGGTGCAATTCGCCGTCATGAGACAATACCAACTCCTCTGGGGTGACAAATCCACCATGGTCATCAAACAAGCCGCAACCCTCGTCCAAGCCCTAATCGGTGGCTCCCTCTTCTACGCCGCCCCCAACAATAATCTCGGCCTCTTCATCAAAGGCGGCGCCATCTTCTTCTCAACCTTATACCACGCCCTCCTCGCCCTCAGCGAAGTCACCGACTCCTTCACCGGCCGTCTCGTCCTCGCCAAACACCGCTCCTTCGCCCTCTACCACCCCTCGACCTTCGTCATCGCCCAAGTCGTCGCCGATCTGCCAATCCTGATGTTCCAAGTCGGACACTTCAGCATCGTACTGTACTGGATGACAGGGCTGAGGAGCTCTGCTGCCGCGTTTTTCACGTTCTTGCTCATCAGCTATGTGAATGCGCTTACGATGACGCAGTATTTTAGAGCTGTGGGCGCGGCTTTCCCGACTTTCGATGCTGCGACGAAGGTTTCTGGGTTGACTTTTGTGAGCTTGCTTGTTTATATGGGGTATATGATTGCGAAACCGGAGATGCATCCTTGGTTCGTTTGGATTTTTTTGGATAAATCCTATGGTACGCCTCACTCTTCCCTGGAGTACACTTCACTCCTCTATTTGATGTCAGAATGCTAACTTGGTTTGCAGTATGTTCTATTCCTTTTCTACTTCCAGGCCTCATTGGAATAACTCCCTTCCATTCGCCTGCCAACACAGGAATTGTGCTCTCACAGATCTCGCAAATGCTAGATCACGGCTTACCGTTCTCTGCGGGTTGAATGTATGATAGGACATAGCTGACCTAAATTCTGCAGGGCTTATACGTTCGATGCGCTCGTATCAAACTAGTTCCACAACACCGTGCTGCCATGCGTTGGCCCGAATCTCATTCCCAACGGTCCCGGTTATGGACCAGATGCGGGCGGACAGTCCTGTGTCGGCGTCATTGGTGCTGTACCAGGCGATACCAGCGTCTTCGGAGACTCATATCTTGCTGGACTATCGTACTCGCACTCGCATGTCTGGCGCAACTTCGGCATTCTATGCGCCTGGTGGGTGTTCTTCATCGCAGTCACGGTCTTCTTCACTTCCAGGTGGAAGCAGGTCGGCGAGGGAGGACGCAAGCTACTGATTCCTCGGGAGAAGTAGAACAAAGCAACACACCTCTTGCAAGCTCACGACGAGGAAGCGGCTCAGGTCTCGGAGAAGAAGCATGACTCTGGCTCGGAGTCGGACGACAACGTTGCGAAGGATCTCATTCGCAACAAGAGCATCTTCACATGGAAGAACCTCACATACACTGTGAAGACTCCCGATGGCGATCGTGTTCTCTTGGATAATGTACAGGGTTATGTGAAGCCAGGCATGCTTGGCGCTCTCATGGGTTCCTCAGGCGCCGGCAAAACCACTCTCTTGGACGTCTTAGCGCAACGGAAAACGCAAGGCACGATCAACGGTTCCGTCTTCGTTGATGGGTGTCCAATTCCCGTCTCCTTCCAACGTTCAGCCGGATATGTGGAGCAGCTTGACGTTCATGAGCCTCTGGCAACAGTCCGTGAGGCTCTTGAGTTCTCAGCTCTATTGCGCCAGTCACGCGACACGCCCGATGAGGAGAAGTTGCGCTACGTGGATACGATTATCGACCTACTTGAGCTGAAAGCTCTCGAGCACACCCTGATCGGGTCTCCCGGTAATGGCCTGTCCATCGAACAACGCAAACGCTTGACGATCGCCGTTGAGCTAGTTGCTAAGCCTAGCATTTTGATCTTCCTTGATGAGCCTACGTCCGGACTAGATGGTCAGGCTGCTTTCAACACTGTCAGATTCCTCCGTAAGCTCGCCGCTGCTGGTCAAGCCATCTTGGTGACAATCCATCAGCCGTCGGCTCAGCTCTTCGCACAGTTCGACAAACTGCTCCTACTTGCTAAAGGCGGTAAGACCGTGTATTTTGGAGACATTGGCAGCGACAATGCCGACACCCTCAAGGACTACTTCAGCCGCAACGGAGCTCCTTGCCCGCCGGAAGCAAACCCGGCTGAGTTTATGATCGAAGTTGTCACTGGCGCTGGAGGCAAAGACAAGGATTGGAACAAGATCTGGCTTGAGTCGGATGAACACAAACAACTTTCAAACGAAATCGACAACATAGTATCGCACGCAGCATCGAACCCTACCTCTGTCAACGACGATAGTAACGAGTTTGCTGCTTCAATGTGGACACAGACCAAGCTCGTTACGCAGCGCATGAACGTCTCCCTCTACCGGAACACGGAATATGTTATGAACAAATTCGCTATGCACGTCCTCTTGGCTCTTCTCAACGGGTTCACTTTCTGGATGATTGGAGACTCGCTCAACGACCTTCAGCAGAACTTGTTCACTGTGTTCAATGTCATCTTTGTTTCGCCGGGTGTTATTGCGCAGCTGCAGCCGCTGTTCATTGATCGTCGAGATATCTTCGAGGCGAGAGAGAAGAAGAGCAAGATGGTAAGCAAACTTCCTGCACCCTCATGTGATCCGCTAATTGACTTGTACTACAGTACCACTGGGGTCCGTTCGTCACTGGTCTGATCATCTCAGAGTTCCCGTACCTGATCGTCTGCGCTCTCTTGTACTACGTCTGCTGGTACTTTGCACCTGGCCTCAACACTTCGCCATACTCCGCTGGCAGCGTCTTCTTTGTGATCGTAAGCAATTTCTTCTTCCCCCTTTGCCATGAAGGCTAGCTAACATGTCCTGATCACAGGTGATGTACGAGTTCCTCTACACAGCCATTGGACAAGCCATTGCAGCATATGCGCCCAACGCCGTCTTCGCCTCGCTCGTCAACCCGGTGGTGATAGTTACGCTTGTCTCTTTCGCCGGAGTCGTCGTTCCTTACAGCCAGATCCAGGCTTTCTGGAGATACTGGTGAGTTCTCGTACGAGTTCCATACAGCCCATTCCTCAATTAACATAATCCTCTCACAGGCTCTACTACATCGATCCCTTCAATTATCTCATGTCCAGTCTAATGGTCTTCACAACCTGGGACAAGCCCGTGACTTGCAAACCCAACGAAGTCGCCCTCTTCGATCCTCCAGCCGGCCAGACCTGCCAAAAGTACTTGTCTGCCTACCAGAGTGGCATGGGCAGTGCGACAAATCTGCTCAATCCCAACGGTACTGCTGCTTGCCAGGTGTGCCAGTACACGACTGGCGCGGACTACTTGCGCACACTGAACCTGGAGGAGAAGTATTTCGGCTGGAGGAACGCAGGAATAGTGGTGGTGTTTGTGTTTGGCGTTTATGGGCTTGTGTATTTGATGATGAAGTTGAGGACGAAGCAGACTAAGAAGGCGGAGAATCAGGAGGATTGTTTCCTTCTATCTACAAGTTACTAGATATAGATTGACCACTACAGCATTGTAATATTATACATCTTCCTGCATGTTTCTCCGGTTGTGAGAATCTCTCTGGATACTTTCAGCAAGACGATGAGATGAGCAAAGAAGGTGAGTCATGTTCGCACTGATATCACTCCATCTTATTGATGTGGCTGATGAAAACGCCATCGGAGAGGCAGGTAGATACAGCGATGATTTGCATGGCATTTATGCAATCCAGCAAACAAAACAACCCGAACCATGTCGCTTGACGATCCTCATTTGTCTGCAACATAGTAGTGAAACGATCTCTTCACGTATACTGTCACCACCAAGAACTTTCAACTCTGAAGGAGACGAAGCCATGACCGATGCACCCACGGATGAGAACGAAGTACAACCCTTCCGCCTCATGGATCTTCCCCCTGGAGTCCGCGAGCTGGTCTTACAGCAAGTCTTCCAAGACCACCGCGACTATATCAACGCCATGACCTTCCCTCTTCCAGCGATCTTCCCATCCAATCCAAGATTTCGCAGAGCTTACAGAGTAGCACTGCGCCAACGCGTCTTCGCAGTGCTACACGTCAATCGTGCGTTGCGACTCGAAAGCTTTGATGCGTTCACGCCGCTTGCGGTCGGGTTCTGGCGGGCTGTCGCAGATGAGCAATACGAATTGCTTGAAGAGCGCAGCCAGCGAGGCGATTCTGCTGTCCTTGCAGATGATGGTTTCAGGGAGAGAAATTATCGAAATGCTTTGAGGGCGGAAGGAGGCATGCAGATATTTCTAGCGTTGGCGCAGGCGGCTCAGACTCGAAAGTCGCAAGTTGCCGGACAACATAATCAAAACCAGAGCCAAAGTTAGCACGCAGGCAGCAGATCAGGAAGCGCACGAGGAGACAGCATCGCGAATAGCATCGCGGAAACAGGGTGCAGACGGGCGACAAAGATTATATACGCCAAGCTAGGGGACATCTGCGTTGGTGTCCAGGACAGGCTTCACGACGGAGAGGGCGTGCGCACAGCTTGTAAAGCTGAAGTCATGTCCAATATGGGCGTACAAATCACAGATCATGCCGTCGAGCGTCTGGTTCATGTCCACTTCTGGCCTTTTTCTAATCTGAAAATTGCGCAGAGGCTAGACAAGCGTGCCCGAGCTCCCCGATCAGGCGGACTGCTCAAAAGCAGATGGCCAAACTTTAGGAGGAGAGACATGAGATCGTACCGGCGGTCGAGGAGATGAATTCATCATAGCTGGAAAGGCGTATGAGTGAGAACTCCCGAGACACACCGCATTACGGAAGAACTTACTGACATGGAGGACAAAAGCGTTTATAGAGCTAACGGAGCGTTACACGGCTGAGGAAGATGCCATGATAACTTTTACATGCCCGCAATCGGCGGTAATGCCGAGATCGGTGGCTGCGAGGCAACAAAAGGGAAAGGTACCAGGGCTGTATTGATTCGAAGTAAAGTCGGTGTGCTGGAATTCACGAGACATGGTTTAGCGCTTTCATAGAAGAATTGGACAGGAGATGTTTTGTTTTAGCAATGGTTGACCCCAAGACAGAGCAACTGCGCCTCTTCAGAATGACAGTTACCTCTCGGCTTCCACATTTACAACGAAGATCGAGCATGTAACGATTACACATCGTGTATCGCACTCGATGTTGCCATCATACTCGGTGCTTAATTCTGTGCACGTATGTGAATGTCCGTATAACAAAACCTTTTTCCTGATGAACTCTGCCCGAATAAAGAGTCGGTAACCGCCATTGGACAGATGACTCTTGCAGAAGTCATGACCGGGGCATGCGGAATGTTGAAGTGGGAACAAAAGGTCGTCGGGTCGTTGCCGATTCTGGAAAGCATGATGCTTAGCAGTGCTGGAGTGCGCGCGGCTTTCAAAGCCGAAGTCAAATCCCGCGTGAGATGGGAAATCGCCAACAATGATGTTGATATCATGATCAAGTGTATCGCCGCGCTTGGTGCTTCTCTGAAAACTATTCGAGGACCAGACTGCAGCAGCGGACTCGGGAGTTTCAGAGTGGTCAAGCACGAGTCCAGACCGAAGCGGCGTCGAAGCAAAATAAGCTTTGATCCGCCAAAGACTTGGTTGTCAACCGACGAAATGGACACTGGGTCGTGAGGAGGTGCGAGAGAATCGTAGAAGGGTTGATTCGGCGGCGATAATGGCAAGGGAGGTTGCGGAGACGTGACACCATTGCATGGTTGCCGTCGTGATTTCGCTGGAGGATGCTGTAGGGCAATGCAAATTCGCGAGTCGCGAGCAGCCGAGGGGCGGCCTCGGTGCTTGGAACAAAGAGTCATATTCTTTTGATGGCTATGTGGTTCGCTGATCGTTCTTGCAAGCCGAGTAAGTGGCCACAAGCGGAACTTGAGTGAATTGCAAATAGTAAAGCACTTTTCATCTCGTACCATGTCCGTAGTCCTACAAGGCGTGTGCTTTCGTGTGAGCTCGCATGAAGATATGAGTCGGGCAAAGCTGACGGCGGTGTCGTGCTCGTATGTTCGTCCATTCGAGAAGTCATGACCAGAAAGCCGGTCAATCTCTTACGCTCCCTGGCTTGCGTTCACCTCCACGAGCTCACCCACGCCCACGGGCTTTCCAACCCTGACCTTTCTCAGCTTCTCAGCGTCGCCCTTCTTGCCCGCGCTTCCAACGTCATCGCCTTCGTCCTTGCCAACGGTATCCTCATCGTCCGACTCCGCCTCGTCCGCCAGGTAGTCAAGGTCCATGCGCATGCTATACGCATCTTCGCCATCCGCGTAGTACTTGGCCTCGGTGCCGATGACTTTGAAGCCGAGTGTGTTCTTGTAAAGTCGTAGCGCGGCGACGTTGCTTTCACGCACATGGAGGGAAACGTATTTTCCGTTGTAGGTCTCGTACATGGCTTTCTCTGTGATTAGAAACGATTAGCAATCTGCTGGGCGGACGACTTGCCGATGGGTTTTTCGAGACATACGACTTTGGCGCATGAGCTTCTCTGCCAGACCCAGTCGCCTGTGCGTACGCATGACACTGAGAGATGTGATGTGGCCGTGCTGGATGCCATCTTGGGGGTCCTCCTCCATCTTCGCAAGTACGTAGCCTACGATCTTCGGCGCATCGTATGGTGTCTTCTTGGGTCTTGAGACCTGAACTGGCGGTCAGAAGTGGCCCTCTCTCATGTTCTGAAAGTTTGGCGATACGTACATCAACCGCGACGTAGCTCAATTGTGGCCAGCTAAGCTGGTGGTACATGTAGTACTTGCAGAAGTAGTTCTCGGGTAGGTTGGTGATGTTTGTCGTCTGGACATGAGGAATGTCTGACGGGTGGAGTAGGCGGATGTCCATCTTGAGTATGTGATGTTGTGGTTGTGATGGATAGTAAACGAGGCGCACGATTGGATGTGTATACAAATTGGTATCGCTCGTTCAATTGAGAGTGACGTTGATTTTGGTTGCACAGGCGGAAAGCCAGAAGTTCGGCGGGGAAGACTCAAAGTGGAAGTTCATGACTTCATGTACCAGTGTCCCCTACAATCTTGTGTTTGCCATGGACACAGTAGTCCTATCAAAATCTCATACAAATATGTTACATCCTTCATCGAAGGCATTCCTCCGGGAAGGATTCCTGCTGGAACGGGTGGTTGTCTCATGTGCCATCGAAGTTGAACTTATTTGTCACCATGAAAAGATTCATATACAGCCTTACGGTCTTTGCAGCTTATGCGCCTAGGCTGTCAAGGGGTGCAGGGCGATGGCCATCAAGATGCGTCCATTCACTGAAGTTTGCGCCGATTTCCCTTATTAGAACCTGACACATCGGCCCACAAAACAGGCTCAAGCGCAACGCATAAAGGATATCATTTGCTATCAGACAAACAAATATCGCGACCGTAAAGCGCTCTTGTGACCGATCAGCGTCGCACCATTCGTTCTCCTCCGGACCAAAACTCAATTAGCCATCAAGACAACAACATCAATTCACAGCCACCATAATGTCAGGGCGCCCCTTCAACCCGTTTGCGGAGAACGAGAAGCTTGAGGATATGTCTCCCCAGAATCGCGAGCTATGTCGCCAGGATCTTCTGGCCGAGCTAAAGTCAAAGATCGAGACCATGGAGCAGCGCTACCAGGATGAGTAAAAGTCACAGGCCGCGGCGGTTACCAAGAAGGCAGCTGGCACGGAGAGCACCAAGACTCTTGAGAGCAAGCTCGCAAAGACTGAGAAACGGTCTAGATCATAATTCCTCGCGCAAGACGATGCCAGTATTGTTTGGGCAAGGTGTGTATATCAACGCTATGCTGTTTCCTGGTACGCCCGTGACATGCAACAAACACTAATGTACGAGAGATTTCAAATTAACCCAACTGGCTGTGCACAAATGACCCACTAACGTCGTGTACACCATCCAAAGCACATTGACCAGTATCAATTCATTGACTCGCGCACTGTAGTCCCCGCACAATTCACTTTTTGCATCTGCAGGAGGACATGCTAGCGGGCCCTGAGCCTGCACCCGAGCGCGCACTGCGCACAGGTTTCGCTCTTGCCATGCAGAACACACCGTCACGAACACCGACACAGCACCCGTTGCCGCGAACGCCAAAAAAAGACTCTCTGGCCAACCACAAACTGTCACACACCATTGAGACTCCGTCACGCCGCGAGAGTCGCAGCAATGTCCCCACCGGGAGTTGACTGGCTGCGTAGCAAACGCAAATTGATTGATGAAGACACGACGTTGATGAAGAAGGTCAGAACTTCTTCCCGCCAGATGATAACGCCTTCTGCCATGCCAGATGACGACGACAACTCCGATGAAGACGAGAAATCGAACGAGAAGACGCCTGACACGAAAGAGATGCCTGACCAGCATGAGAAGACTGGCCTGGGCACGGCTCGCACACCTATCAAGTTGAAGCTGTTTCGGAAGGCCCCGCAGACTGACGACATAGGCGTGAACGCCACTACAAAAGGCGTGAACGAGTACACTTTCCGTGAGGACGAAAAACCTGCCAATGCTATATATGAGAGTAGTCGTGGACGGCTTCTCCGGAGACAACTCGACAACTCTCATGGTCCCAAACAGGACGACTTAGATGTCGATATACACGACGACATGTCCAGTCGTCAAGTTTACTGGGCCGGCACTATTGCCCATGAGGACGATGAAATCTTGGGACACGCTCGCGCTCGTCGTCGATCATTCAAAGTCGAGGCAGAGGACTACGATGACTGGGAGAGATTTGTAGGTGCCGAAGAGGATGATTACCATGAAGAGTATGAAGACAATGAAGGAGATGAGGACGACAAGAATGCAGATGGGGAGGAAGATGAACATGAAGACGACGAGGCGGTCAAGCCTGCCGCGAGAGGTTCACAGAAGTTTTTGGGCATCCCCTTTCGGATGGCAAGATTGTATTAAGCTGGCAGTAGAGGAAAAGGATCACGGCAGTGGTTCGAGCTTGTGGGTCTCTGGGTTGGTCTTCGAACAGATTCCCTAGCAATTAAGATAGCAAAAACCATTCACTGGGCCTGCCACTGAGAGTGACCGTTGAAGTACATGATTCACAATATCTAGAAAATTACCTAACAATTTCGAGTGAAGTACTGGTGGTACCTAGTGGAAGCGCTTGAAAGTTTTAAAGATACCAGCATAGGAAAGCAGAAGTAAGAGTCATGGCCAACAAGGCCAATCGACCCGGTCACTGAACGCTGGCAATCTGGTACACCTCACTTACTCAACACCTGTACAGCGGTCCGCCAAGTGGGCCGAGCGCGCACTGCCCATAAAGATCGCGCACTCCCCATTGCCAAATACCCAATCCCCACCACCGAAAGCACTTCCAACAACAACCGTCGCACAACCCTCTCCTCTTCCCAACCCGCATCAGACCCAATCATTGCCTGCCACCAACGTCGCTCCCGACACCAACTGTCGCACTGACAACTCGACCACTATCAGAACCGAGTTTCAACCAGACAC
Source organism: Cladosporium cucumerinum (assembly GCA_023634325.1). NCBI lineage: Eukaryota > Fungi > Ascomycota > Dothideomycetes > Cladosporiales > Cladosporiaceae > Cladosporium > Cladosporium cucumerinum. The sequence goes on from JALDQA010000016.1 coordinate 254,764, forward strand.
AGCAGTACGTGACCGAATGGTAGGCCCAATATAATGTCCGAGACACCGCACTGACTTAAACCCTTCGCTCGACAGACATCGACCCAGCTGCCACTATGACCAAGCCCGAGTCGAACACTACAAAGTTCGTCAAGCGCGTCTTGGAGTCGAGGGATGAGGAATCGGACATAGACTCGAGGCCTCACAAGAGACCCAAGCTCAATCCGGCCAAAGGCCAGACTGGCACAAGCGCTCTGCCCAACAAGAACCATCTCCAGCATCGCAGGCCCAACTCGGCTAATGAGCAGGCTGGAGCAAACAATCTGCCTGGCAAGGATCAAGAGCTCCGTCGCGAAGGCCACTGCGCGAAAACTGTACCCAAGCAAGATGCCACGCAGCCATCTGAGCAGAAGCCGCTTCAGTCAGACGGCTCCGCGAAGCCAGGCAGGAAGGTGACCGATACGACCAGGCTCAACAGAGCCGTGAGCGCGATCAGGCAATTAAGAACAGCCAACGAAGATTTGATGCAGAAGCAAGAGGAGATGAAGCAGCAGCAGGACGACGTCATCAAGAAAGCAGTTAAGGATGCTCTCGCCGAGAAGGTGGTCGAGGCAGTTGAGGCGGCTCAGGTGGCCATTGTCGAGAAGGTGATCAAGAGAGTCGATGACGCCGCCACCAAGAAGATCGCCGCGATGGTTGAGAAGAGTACAGCCGAGACGGATGAGAAGATCGAGCGAACTGCCAATGAGCTGCGAAGACTTCGCAACAGACTCAATGAGTCCGAGAGATGTCATAAAGAATCCAAGATGCACCTCGAATCACGCGAAAGGACACTCGCCCAAGAGCATGAAGCCGCCGTCACCCAAGTGAAGGAAGGTGCTGATCAAGCCGAGAAAGTGGCAGACAAGAAGCTCCAAAGGGCTATCGAAGAGAAGACGGCTGCCGAGTCCAGCATTGTTAGCATGAAGAAGGGCTTCAATCGCCACAGCCAGCAGCTGGTGAAGCGCCAGCAAATTCGGCTCGAGTTCATACGCCTTTGCCATGACGCCAAGAAGAAGCGGAAACGTGCTCAGCGAGAGCTCATCCTCTCTCCTGATCATTGCGAAGGCTCTGTCACAACAAAACCGGACTCGATGGACTTGGAAGAAGTGGCGTACCCCTCGCCGCAGTCTGAAGTTGCACAACAGACGCCGAACGGTTGGTCGCAACCGCAAAACTCCACCAGTCGCTTCGCCAGCTCGACTTCCAGCACCACGAACGATGTGTCCACGCATGATTTCAAGCCTCGTCAGGGCTTGATGTGGAATTCTCGCCGCAATGCCACTCCTTTCGCCAACTTGACGCTTAGCAAAGTCAGCGACCCCGAAAATATCGCCATGGAAAATCACTCGCGCAAAGGCCTCAGTGGTGAGCCGCCCCACAGCGGCGAGTCTGACGAGGAGTATTCCACGTCAAATGCTCCAAGATCCCAGGTCCGCCAATTCCAATCACTTGCGCAGCAAGCAACCAGGAGCTTCGGACGTCCCAGTGTCGGCCATCTGGCCTATCTCGATGATCAGCAGCAGCAAGTTTTTCAATACACACCAGGACCGTTGAATGTTCCCCATGCTCACCACCAACGGGTTGCAAACATTCTCATTGGCGCTGGTCAGTCAAACTCGCGCCGCGCTTCCCGTAACACAGCAGTCCAGACCAACTACTCTCAGCAGAATGGAGAGCATCTCAATGGCGCTGATCAGTCAAACTCTTACCGTGCGGCGCCGCCGTCGCGCCCACAGAACGCTCCCACCCAATGGCTTCAAACTCCTCCCGTCAACAACAACACGTCAGACTCTTACGGCAAGCCAAGGCCGACGCCGCAGAACACTCGTTCTCGTGCCCCAAGGCGTATGAACCGCTTCGATGACGCCCAGTATTCAGACTCCGGCTACGCGGCATCGCAGCTGCGCAACCCAGGCAGCTTCGCGCAAGCACGTCCGGCTCATCTCAATGGTGATGCACTGTCACCCGCTTTCCACAGGGCGCCGCAATCACACTACCAAAACAGCCAGCAGTACGCACCTTCGGGTTCTCTCAACAGTCCTGCCCAGCCGTCTTCTACCTACCCGGCATCGCAGTTGCGCTACCAAGACAGCTTCACGCAATCAGCTCCGACTCGTCGCAGCGGCCCTGCGCAAGAGACGAACTTCTATGCGCAACCTCGTCTCGCTGCCGACAACCAGCGCAATGCCGCTCACAAAAACCTCTCCAGCCCATTCCAGGGACAGCCGCAGCAGGGGCAACGTGGGAGGGGCAGAGGCGGCCGGGGCGGATCCAGGGGTCGTAGCGGGTCCAGGAACGGTCGTGGTGGGATCATGAACCGCCTTGGCGGACCCAAGAACGATGCGATTAATAGGAACCAGCCCTACGATGCAGATGATGAACACGATCCACGTCCTGTCATGGCGGCCACGAGTCAGTACGGCGCCAGCGGTTCCCCGGGCGAGGCTCAGACTGTGCCGAGACTCTCTCGCAGAGAGATCAGGGAGCAAAATGACATCCTGAAGGCAATCGCCCGCGGCGGATAAATGAAGCACGATGCCACCAGACCGTTCGACAACACCGCATGAGCCGGCTGCGCTCCCCCGAAGACCGCAGCCTGACACCGTTATTGTCCAGGCTCCAGCGTACGAACGGCCTCCATCCGAGAGCCCAACATCAACAACACTCTTGACCTACTACCACCACTCAAGTCGCGTGCGCGCGCCGGAGCGGAATCCCCCGTCAAGTCTGCATATCTGAACTCTCCCTGGCCTCCATAGCGCAGGGGAGCAGACAGCAGGCATTGTCTGGCTTTGCAAAGCCAAAGCCAGGCAAATATGGCCACGTCAAAACAAGGTCGACGCAGTGAGGTATCCAGCGGTTGTTCTGGATACGCTCGAGACGTAGATTGGACGTTATCGTCTGCGTTTTGCCGTGAGTTGGGGTTTAAAATCCGTTTTGTGGGCACCTGTCCTGGATCACCGCGTTAGCGGCCCAGTCGTGCCCTTGATCTCTACCGAATGTTGCCCCTGTGGGAAACCCAGGCACATCCTGTTCGCTGAGATCGCCCATATAGGCTTGCAGCTTTGTACGAGGGTGTTGGAGCACCCGTTCGAGTGCAATGTGCAGGGCAAGCCTGGGCTCGTTGGTGGAGGGTTTTGAGTTTACGGTTGAAGGAAGGCTGAGGATGGAGGCTGATCGTGCAATGGTTCACGGGCGGTTGGTGGCTAGGACTAAGGGTGGAGGGGACCTGTGGCTGGCGAGGCAAAGTTGTCGTATGGTTTGAAGGCTCTTTCTCTGATCCAAGATGGCGCCGATTGGGATTTTGAGGCTTCGAGTGCAGTCTTTGCATGGCTTTTGTTGAGGTTTGGTGACTTTGGCTGTGTTTTATGATGGCAAGGTGGACGGAGCGTACCCACGGCGAAGAACGGCTTCAGGTCCGCCATCGCGTTTGATGAAGTTGGAGTTCGGAGTTTTGGATTCTTTGTTGGGCGTGTTTTAGCAAAGTGTTCAAGGCGGTCAGGAGATACAATACCCATAAAACAAGAAAAATCCGTATTCTTATAAATGATTCTGTGCTCTCGATTGAAGACACCACTTCCCTTGTGATATAAACCTCAAGTGTTTCGGGGATGACTCAGATGCCTACCTAGAGGTAGAATGCAATACTGCTCTTCGATGTTGTTACATTCGTCTTGCTCAGCTCTGGATGTGGATTGCCTGACCACTGGTCTAGTGAACTCTGAGATACGAACCTGGCATTCATATTGTGCTGTAGAGGACCTGGAGTGGTCTGATGTATCATGTGCAGTCGCTTTTCTCACACATTCCTCTGCGGGCAACGTGAGGTTCAGCTCAATGAGGAACGCAATACAGCTGAGGATGTTGTGGAGGAAGGTTAAAGGGGTCTCCTAATTGGGACAGTCTTGGCAGGGGAGAGAGATCACTTCGTCGTCGGAGAAAACCACCACCCCTGCATCACAAGCACAACATTTTGCCGGTTCGAGCCGAAAGACCTCACTATTTGTTTCCAAACGAGCGACAACATGCAGGATATTGACGAGCAAGATCGACACAGTCCGGGCGGCATTAGGGCCATTCCTGCCGATCGAAACGAACCGTTGGCCTAAGCATGCCGAGGCATCTTTAGCTCCGCGCAATCATACCCCTTACCGTTTGCCAAACAGGCTAGTCTTCACACTCCTTGTGGTTTCCGTGGCGAGCTGCAATTTCATGTCTGGCCTCATGGTATTATCTCCAAGCCGGTACCAATAACCGAATCAATATTTGGGACACACTCGGTCAATGACACGCAGCCATCTTTTACTGCGGGTTGCGAACGTATACCTATAACATGTTTGGCTCGGGGCGCGAACGGCTGCCCAGAAAGTGTGTCAAGTATTATTAGGGCTTCTCCTTCAATCCGGCATGCGTCCTTTCTTCCGGATCGACGGAGTGGATTCCTGGTTTCGAATGGCTTTGATTCGTGCGCAGATCCCGTTCGTATCACGTTCGTATACCACTGTACTCTAGTTCTGTACCTCCTGTTTCATTGAGCTGGAGGCCCTAATAGATGAGAGTTCAATATAAGACATCTCCATGTCAGTACAAAGACCGAATTTTGCTGTTCCCTGGTAGCTATGTTCCATCATTTTCTCAGCTTCGATCATGTTTCTAAGGATTCTTCTAGCGGCGCTTCTGTCAAGTATCTCACTCGCGTCACCGTCGTCTGATGTGACAGCTGTCTGTCAATATCTTGAGTCACAGTACCCGGCTTACTTTGCGTGGGACCCCAAGGCCAAGCATCCCCAACCTGCCACAAATGCTCTTGTGCCCATCGACAGCGACAATAACAATGGAAATGCTTCTGTATACAACGAGATCAACAAAGATTACTGGAACAATGCCAACTCCAAATTGCGAGCTGCCTGTGCGTTCTTCCCAGGAAACGCAGACCAAGTAGCCGACGCGGTCAAGCAGCTGGGCAAATATCCCACTGCTCCGTACGGTCTCAAGTCTGGAGGCCACCAACCCGCTCCTGGTTTCTCTGCGACAGATCATGGAGTGCTGATCTCTTTTGAACCCAACATGGCCGCGACCACTCGCACAGAGGACGGTAGCCACTTTTGGGTAGGACCTGGCGCACGATGGGGCGATGTCTACAAAGTCACCGGAGAAACCAACCAAGTTGTCGTCGGTGGGCGCCTGGCCAACATTGGAGTGGGTGGCTTCATCCTTGGCGGAGGGCTATCGTATTACTCTGCACAATATGTTCGTTTTACACTCGTTCTCTACACTTTGAGATCCTCTGCTAATTGATGAAGGGACTTGCATGTGACAACGTTGACGAGTTTGAAGCAGTGCTTCACAATGGAACCATCGTCACTGCCTCAGCGACGGAGAACCCAGACCTGTGGTGGGCGCTGCGTGGTGGCGGAAACCAGTTTGCAATCGTTACAAAGATGAAATTACAGGCCCATCCCGCTGGCATTGATGGCAAGATCTGGGGTGGTACTCGCGCATATTCCCCTGGCAAGCGAAAAGAGTTATTCAATGCCCTGGCGAAGTTTGTACGCGATTATCCCGACGAGAAGGCCGCAATCATCCCGACATTCGAGTTCGGCCTCCCACTCAATATTCTCAACGCGGTGACTGGACCAATCCTGTTCTTCTTTTACGATGGACCCAAACCCCCGAAAGGAGTGTTTGATGACTTCGATGCTATCAAAGCAATTTCGGACAACACGCAGACCAGATCGTACTACGACCTGACCCACATCGCCGGTGGTGCCAAAATTAAAGGCTTCGGCAACAGCTTCCGCGAAGACACCTACCAGAACTTGGAGCCAGAGCAGATGAGCGCGTTCTACGAGACCATCTGGGATAAGGTCAGCGCAATAACTTTCAAAGCAGGTCTGCAGCTCTTTCACGCGCACATCATGGGTTTCGTTCCACAACCGCTGTCGAAGCGCATCGCTCGGGCCAGTCAGGCTCAAGGAGGCAACGCGTTGGGCTTGGACCCCAAGCACGGTGATCGCATCTGGATCGAGAACAACTTCATCTGGGCGACTCCCGGGTGTCAAGAGAAGTGTCCCGAGTACAGCAGAGAGGTCAGCGACGATATCAAAGCGTACCATAAAACACACTATGCGAACGTCAAACCAACCAACTACGAATCGGGCGACCTCAATTATGTGAAGTAAGTGACGAGGAAATCCATCCGACGTCAAATCTCATGGTTGTGCAATACTAACGAATATGTAGCTACAACCCGCTCTTCATGAACGACGTGGCACCATACCAAGACCCGTACACTAGCTACGGCAGTGAGAACTTTGCGAGACTGAAAGCTGTCAAGCAAGCGTACGATCCGGAGGGCTTCTTTACCAACAGACAGGGAGGCTTCAAGCTGCCTAGCACATAAGAGAAGGTCCGGCGTGCTATTAATTTTACACAGACAGGGGGGCTTCAAGCTGCCTAGCACATAAGAGAAGGTCCGACGTGCTATTAATTTTACACAGACAGGGAGGCTTCAAGCTGCCTAGCACATAAGAGAAGGTCCAGAGTGCTATTAATTTTACACGATCAAGCCGAATTAATATATAACCTTGCTGGCTAGACCAGCCACAGCATTGATGCGAGTCTGATCAGAACCATGACCGGCGTGACTAGGAGATGCAAGTTACCGCTACCTTAGTTTCGCCTCGTAGCATTATGACATAGATGGCTATAAGCCTATAAGCTCCTCAGAATGTGGGTAAGCTACTGACATTGACCAGTGATCATGTCGTCAAGATTGTATCTCATGCCGTACTTACTGAAGCACAGCTGCGTATAGTTCATGTTCTGCGCCGACTCTCTCCTTCTTGACACTGCGAGATACAATTCAGGCACTATTGATATCGCTTAGATCGTTCGGCTTTGCTAGCGCCTTCATGTTCACCGGTCCAATTATCTCGGTAGTCTTATCCACTGAACTGATTCTTTTCGAGGCTATACTCCACCATGCCGGTGCGCCCCCAAGAGCTTGCACATTATTACCCAGTCGACTCTGACGGTATGTGTCAGGTGGATGTGAGTTACTGGATGACTATAATTTGAATAGCAGTCTTGAAGCAAATTCGAGTCTTGTCTAAACACATTCAATCTCTACAAGCGCGAAGAATGAGGAGCTTTCGCGTTTCTCTGACGTCGCACATACAATCATCTCGAACACACGCGGGTGCCTGGATGCGCCTTGGGTCAATTGCAAAGCTTGACCGGTCTGAAGCATCTTAGCCTGGGAGGTATCTAGTCTAGAGCCGCAAAGGATGCGATTAATTTCGGTTCGCCGACCCCGCCACTGTTGCTATACCGCAACAAGGTTTACGCGCTGGTGCTAGTGTATATATATGCAGTAGAAACGCCCCCAGCGACGCGAGGTTGTCTGTCTCTCGCCGTTTGCCTCCCATAAAAGTATACCAAAGCTACAAAAAAATGGCAGCTACCATCATCACCCTCTCGACCTTGGCCATCGGTGCCCTCGCGGCCGCTGAACCAGCAGTGACAGCAGCCGCAATGCTAGACCCCCGACAATTGTTCCCCGCCCCAGCGCTTGTTGGCTATATCAGCGCAAGCAGTGGCTGTAAGTTCTTTGCAGGAATACTCGAGTATCGTTCGCTGACACTTCGGTAGACGACAATGTTCGATCTTGTGATTACCCTCAAGTCATGTCCACCTCCGGCTCCTTCGCACAATGCTGTCCCCTATCTGGCGCGTGCCCCTTCTACACAGCATGTTCATCCAACACGCTTTTGGCCGCTTCGGGCAGTGCTGTGCCGTGCGATGTCAACCCAGGTCTCACTTGCAACACCGCTGTACTGGCGACCACCGCGGGCGCCGATGGCGGTGCTTCGTACCTGGCTTGTTGGCAGTCTACTTTAGGTTCCAGCGCTTTTACTTTCGTGCAAGACATTGGAAGTGCTTGTGAGTTCCTTCCAAGCGGGGTGATGCCCATACCAGCTTAAGCTAACAGTTTCTAGCGGTCGCAGCACCATCTTCAATGACAGGAAGTGGCTCGGCAACCGCGGGCAGCACTTCTGAGGCCTCTACGACGGACTCTGATACTGCTTCGTCGACTTCCTCGCAAGCTTCCGGTTCCAGCTCTTCATCGAGTTCCACCGCTAGCAGGAACTCTGCATCTTCACCTGCTGCCGAGAGTGCCAGCTCGAGCTCTTCATCGGCAAGCTCTACATCTGGCGCTGGTTCTGCTATTGATGGCCTTGTTCTCAAAAGCGCTGCAGTAGGTGCTGTTGTGCTGCTGACCCACTTCCTGCTCTGATGAGAAATAAGCTCAGTATAATGACCGGAGATGTATACGCGGCTAATGTATAATTTACGACTGACGTACTTCTTGATTTGGCCTGGCATTATGATAGCTGTCGTATTCTACGAAATCTTTGTTGCCATCCTTGTTTAGCATTCGAAGAAGATGCGAGGGCGTAGCTCGTCTCTCCTGCTGGTGCAAGTGATTCTGCAACCACGGGCCTGATGCATGAGGTGCCAGGCGTGCATAATTGTAGTTATGGAAGTTCGACACAGAGCGCTCTCCCGGATAACACTCGCGCTCAATCCCGAGAAGCGTTTTGCATGGTCGTTGAAACAACCCAGGACTGGAACAATCAAAAAGCCAATTTAATGAGAGGTACTGTACCGGAAGAATATTTTTGGATATTGAACTGCTCATCTCCCGGCTGAATCTGCCCACTCTTCTGCTCGTTCGTTACTTCTCGCATTGTCTCCGGCCCATGCTACCTTGAATGGAACATCTGTAACCAGCGCAGAGGAGGCCGAGGACGCCTTTTCGCAGGTCACCCGCCAGATAGACGAGATATACAATGGAAAGCGTGCCAGGGTCGCTGTGCACCTCGCTTTGCAACGGGCTTTAAGTGACTCTTGAGTGCGTGGGTGTGATCAAGGCCGTTTAGATGAAGCGATCGGTTACGATAGGAAAGCCTCAATGAGGGATCAATGGACGAGATTGGCGCACGAACGATGGGCCTGTGCCTCGGATCGAATAGCCTAAGCCTAGGTAGAAACAAAGAGTGATTGAGTTGTACAAGCGACGATGGGAGTCGGAAGAGTTATGCAAGTTTCCACATGTCAGTGAAAGCTTCTTTAGTTTGCATCAAGTCGAGATTAGCGTGGTTGCGTGTACTATAGATTTAGGGCTCCATGACTAGTGCGGTAGAGACCCGAGCGTCTGGCTCTTTAAATCCGTAAGCTCCGCTGATCCGTCATTTGAGACAACGAACTCCGGGAGCCATTCCGATCACTGTATCTCAAATATCGACTAGCACACCATCTCCCTCCATCTTCCGACCAACCGCCAGAATGAGTTCTTTTGCTCAAGCCACCGAGAGGCTCGCCCCGAAGAAGGTCAGTTTCCAAAGTGGCGATGGCTTCGTTGTGGGCCACCTCTATAAACCAGCATGTTACGACAGTACTTCCCGCTATCCTGGAGTCATTATCGGCGGCTCTCTCACTTCTGTCAAGGAAATGATGAGCGATTCCTATGCGAGGGAATTAGCGCTCCAAGGGATCATTACAATGGCCATCGATTGCCGCAACTACGGCGAGAGTAGTGGTCGTCTGCGACAATATGAAGATCCTTCCTCAAAGTCTACCGACCTTTCAGCAGCGCTGCACTTTTTGTCTGCCCGCCCGGTGTGAGAACATCCCGCGCGGCTAAAAACTTTCGATAGTAGCCTTGACGCGCTCCCATTGAGAGTTTATCAGTAAGAACTTGTCAAGGACTAGACAGAACATGAAGTCAAGCTCACCTCCCACTGAATTGGCTTTGGACCCTTGGCAGCGTTGACGGAGTCATCGTTCCAGGTGCCTTTAGTGGCTTCGATGCACTTGTTTGGCTGAGGGAGCAGCGCTGCGGTGCTGTTGGATGTGTACACCAGCGACGCCTTTGACAGCAGCATCGAAAGCCCTGTTTGCTTCCATGTCTGGGACGGAGATAGTCTCGAGTCTGCCTTTGCCTTACTTGCTCTCGAACACCTCGTGGAGCCACTTGCCCTTCTCGTTGGAACGGACTAAACCACGGCCGTTGAAGCCATCTTGGAGCGGTCGGTCGACGACGTGGCTGGCGACAAAGTCACTGGCGCCGGTGACGAGGATCAGCGGGCCTATGGGGAGGTTGGATGAGGTATCGGTCATGGTGGTTGTTGTGAATGCAAGGCAGATTAGGCAATTGTTTCTGGATGTTGGGTGGATTGGTAGTTGTTGTAGAGGTAGAAAGGTCAAGGAGCGATATGGAGCAGAGAGTTTGAATTGAACAAACTCGGACTTGCACGTGTCAGGCTGTTTGTTCTGTTTGCTGGGTCTGATGGATAAACCCTTCACGCATGAGGTGGCTTTTCCACGCCAAGTCATCTCAGCTGGCACCAGAGGTGCGCATTAGCTGGGTGAACACAATACCCGATAGAGTAGTCTACTGCCTCATACGACCAACTCTTAATTAAGTGAAGTCGGGTTCAATGACTGACAGAGTGGGGTGATGTCGGCTGCTGCTTAAGAATACGCGCTCAAGGGCTGAGTAAGACTCAAGAGCTATCGTCCTTACATGCATTCAAATCAGGCGAGTCATGCATGAAGATGCGTAAACAAAGCAGTAATTCTCTGGCGCATCAGCTTACTGCAAGGGCTGTTGACTGAAAGATCAGCAGGTGAAGTGAAGTTTCATGTCACGTGTCCTACACCAAATCGATAGGTCTTCCAGTACCTTGCTTTGTTTCTGATTGAGTGCTAACGCCGCATAGTCGTCAGCATGGGCCCCTCTAACTCCACAAGCCCGTCAGAGCACTTCCCATTCATGAAACTGCCACCAGAGATCCGCCTCATGATCTACGAGCTATCCGTGCAAGATAACATCGCGGCCGCCATGTCCGATACCTCAGGCTTCAACAAGTGCAACAAGCGCACGCCTCAGCCATCCCTCGGGGCACTGGTACTCATCCACACCTCGACCAGCATCCGCAAAGAAAGCCTGGACGCTATGTGCACCATCGCATATCGACAGTGGGAAAATCTCTGCGCCCGTAGCAAATGCTTAATCGAAGAAACAAACGCCGGCGCACGTGAGACACCGAGTCACCTTATGTTGGGACACTTCTAACGATACTCAGCAACTCTAGGCCAGAGACGCGCTGTTAGGGACTTGTGCACTGCTCTGGACGAAGTCCGTCCGGCCGGGCTGTGGTATTCGTGAGCCAAGTCCCGAACTCTATTGGAGTAGCCGGCCTCGACGTTAGCTTGAGGACTTTGCTTTTGAGTATCGAGAAGTACGAAAGTCTGGAAACAGTCAGCACGAAGAAAGGGGAGTGAGAGGCAGGCAACTTCTGCGAGAATTTTTCGTAACAACGATTCTAAACTCGGTGATGGAGCTTCACGGGCCAATCACGCGTGTTGCGAGTAGCTGAGTTAGTAAACCTACCAAACACATCAACAACACCAGAGAAGACCCTATCAAGAAAGCTTAAGTCATACCAACATAATTACAACACAATTTCTAAACATCTTTGATCTCTCACTCACCCCTCCCCAGCCTGATGCTCAAACACCAGATCCACCTGCTTAACCGGATGCAACAGCATCGGCGGCAAACACATCCGTCCCTCGCCCGCCAACTCCTCCTCTTCCCCACCGTCATTGTCAACCCGATACCCCAACCAGCGCTTCCAAATATTCGGGCTGAAACCAGCATGATAGTACCAAGTCGTGCCGAGGAAATTGTGCTGTCTCTCGTCACTAAACACCGAAGTCCTCGCGCCGCCGGCAGCGCCATTACGGCCGTTGTTGAAGATCGCGGCGAGGTAGGACGTAGGCCACGCGCGGTCGATGTAAACTGGGTGTGGGGCGTAGACGGCTTTGTAGCCGTGGTGCAGGGCGCAGCTGCCAGGCCACATTTCGGAGAACATGGTGTGGCGCTTGAGGGCTGTTTCGCGGTGCATGGTTTCGAGCAAGCGGCGGGAGAGGCGCGAGGCGGTGATGATGGCTGTGCGGCGCGGCGGGAAGCGTTCGGTGGTGTTGTAGCCTGTGACGTCTGTTGCGAGGATCCAGTTTGTGCCGCTGGGGTCGAAAAGCGGGTTGAAGGTGATGAAGTCTGCTTCTTCGCCGACGCCCCATTCGTAGTTGTCCTTGTCGTAGGAGGTGGGTGGGATGGGGTCGTGCTCGCTTTCGAGGCTGTCGCCTTCTCCAGTCGGAGGGTCTGCGCCCCAGACGGGCTTCTCAGACTGGCGGGCGGCCTTATCCATGGGGTCCTTGACGCCAGCGTCGGAGGCCAGTTTAGCGTAGACATTCTGCTTGGCTGCAGTGCCGTGTTCGATCTGGACCCGGACCATGTGACGGAAGTCTTCCCAGCTGCCGTGCTCTTGGGGGACATAGAAGCGTCCATTGCGCTCCCAAAGGCCTTTGCGGGGCTGTTCCTTAGCCCAAGATGAAACTTGGTTGAATAGGTGGTAGAAGTGGCCAGTGTAGCGGATGTCCATCTCCCAATGCCAGAAGAAGTCGTATTCGGGATGTTGGTGAGCAAAGTATTGCACTGGCATGTACGTGCTTCTGTAAGCACCGTGTACTGGCAGATCACGGTACATGCTCTCGTGAACACCACCGTAGATGAGTCCCATCTGTCTTTCTGACCACAAAGTACCCATGCCACGGAACTCCTCGGGCAAAGATTCGTCGAGCACACGCTGATATGTGTCCTCGTCAGACCAGACTTGCATGTTATCATCCTTGACGTGGATGAGGAAGTGGACGACATATTCGGAGCCAGACTGGATGGAAAGCTCGTTCACCAGAGCTCTGAGGTAGAATATATCCTCGGGATCATATTCATAGCCCGTCCAGGTGCGGATAATTACAGCCGTTCGCGGAGTGTACTCTTTACCGTTCTTGGTCTTCTCGCTGATCTTTTCATCTTCTTTCTCCTTCTTCGGTCCGCCAGACGCCATGCTCTTGAAGAAGTCGTTCTTGCCCTTCTTCGTGGGCTTGAACCGATCCTTGTTGGCTTCCATGCAAGCTTCCTGAGCTTCCGCCCAGTGTACTTTTCTGTAATCGATCTCCAACTGATCACCCCAGATCTTCTCGGAGCCCTCCTTGTCTCCCTCCATACCTGCACCACTGCCTCCGAACTTCCTGCTGTATCCAAAGCCGTACGGTCCAAGACGACCGTAGCGCTCGAAGCACATGTCGTTCTTCAAGCCCAGCAGTTCAGCGGAGCCCATCACAGGTTCGGGGAAGCCCTTCGTCCTCCCCTTGTATCCCAAGACATGAGGAACCTGCAGCGTATTCTTCTGATCCAAGTAGCATTCCACCTTCTTCTCATGTACATCATCCGTCCTACCAGCAAAGGGATCGAATCTCGCGCTCATCTGCTTCCAAGCCTCGTCTCTCTTGTCAAAGCCCTTCTCGCCCTTGAGCGCCGCGTCGTCTTCCTTCTTGCGCTGCTCAGCAGCAACCTCCAACCTCTTCGCTTCTTCGTCTTCAGCAACAGGATATTCAGGCACGTTTTCCTCCCTGCTCACCAAAGTCCGTATACCACCATGATATCTCTTCAAGAATGGGAACTGCTCCCACGGCGCCGCCCTCGGAGGCGAGTCCTTGAACCCCAGCGAAACCTCCGCTCGACTTGACCAGCTCGCACTGACAAGCAGAGAGATGAATATGAGCAGAGATGTTGCGATGAAGCAGGTGAAGTAGCGCGTGAAGCGTCTTCTGGGGAGGTGGTATGCGAGGCTCGGTAGGCTATTGCGGAAGGAAGGCGCTGTAGGTTTGCCCAGTATAGGATCGAACGAATTACTAGTATCGCACGAGGAGGCTATGAGGGAGGGCGCTTCATCGTCGGAGTCAGTGTCGGCTTGAAGGCGTTGCTTCTCGGGGTCAACCCAGCTCCCGGAGAGGGAGCGGTAGCGAGGGGCCATGTCGGCCGGGAGGATTATGTGTGTTGACTGTGTGATGTACAGTATTGCAAGCGTAAGTGAGGTTTATACAGATGATATAAACATGGACGTTGGCCTGAACGTTTGTGTCTTGATTGGCTTCGTTGTACTGGTGAAACAAGATCCGGGTGCGTAGGCGTAAGGGTCTGGGGATCCCTCTTTCGTATGGTCTCGTGAATCTATTCGTCAGATGAACAACAGTATCGCAATGTACAATGTCAACAAAACTAAAGTAACTTGCAACAATAGTCGCAAGTACCTAGAAACAGGGAACGACGTCCGCCTAAGCAGCGCAGTTGCCGCCAAGCGTAAACAAGTCCTTGGGGCAACCACAGCCGGCTGGGCGACGACTTTCTGATGGCGAGTCAGGTACACAACAACCCATGACGATCCACGGTAGATAACAACTTGAATTGACATTGAAGATAGCAAGGCGATCTGGATTCTGCCCAATTTCACAGCTTACTACCAGACGCGCACTCCTTCCAGCCCTCTCGTTCGCTATGGTCGATATCCGTATAGCACGGGAACCCTCCTCATCTTCGCCGCGGGAAGGAAAACAGTCCTCTCGCTTCCAGTCTTCCATCAGGAACAGATCACATGACCGACTACTGCTGACGAGCCCAAGGCCTTGTCTTCTCATGGCACAAGGTGCACGATTCTCATCATATGAGGCTAGTCAAAGCACTCAGATCCGCAGACATGCTATCGGGGCTCTCATTGGAGGCGCAGTCTTATTGACTATTGGCTTCATGGGTAATTGGGACGCACTACATGCCGAGCGTCAGCGACGTGGCTTCAAGATCGGTGAGGATTGATAGGGCGCAGCCAGCATCGTCCAAGTCGAGTGCAGGTAGGAGACTACCGCCAAGTGTTCTGATGCAGCCTCAATGAACGAGGCTGGAATTGGGGCTGCATCCTTCAACCGAGAGGGTGGCGCAGTATGCAGACCACTATCGACGGCCATGCCTGTCAGTCCTCATCTTGACTCCGCTGCCTCGTCTGTTGATCTACAGGCTCTCACAATAGTTCTCACCTCTCTAACATTTACAACGATGTACATCACGGTTCAGCCCAGCCCGCGCTCTACGCTAGCTCTCTTCCAGCCGAGCTCGCAGTACCAATGGGGCTTCTCCTCGATCCTTCTCTTCGTATTTTGCTGTCTTACGATCTTCTTCGCAGCGACAATACTGGGACTGGAGTGGGGTGTGTTTCAGCACAGCCGAAGTATTCGGTACAAGCAGTCTCGCAACGGCTATCGGGACGCGGTGTATGTCGTTGAAACGCTGAGAGAGTGCTTCGGCGACGATACTGTTAGGACAGATCCTCGTCAGATGGATAGTCATATCAGGAGCTGGACAGGTGGGATGCAAATCAAAACCTCGGACCTTCCACCTGCAAGGATCACGCGGTGGCGGCGACCAAGGAATGGTAACAAACTGCCAGACATACCCCTGCTTGATCACGAAGCTGCAGAACAGTCGGTGACAGAGGCTACCAATGTCGCGAGGTATGAATGAGCCGGTCGTCAACCCCACGCAAGCGTTTTGGTTGGAGGTGGGATCCATATTGGCACTAGGCCATTCTTCGTGAAGACCTCGTAAAGATCGAGAAAACTCGATGCATCCTACGAAGAGAGGTTTGAAAGGGTTTCGTGAGGGTGTCCCGAGATAACCTTCCGTAGACAATCTTTAAGCATTCGCCTAATACCACCAGGGAGTCGAAGTATAAGATTTATGTTTATCAGATAATCATAATACTATATATACTATGTAACATATGTAACTACACATATAGCTGTACGATGAACTGATAACCCCAACCCTAAGATAGTCCAGTGATATGGCATCGGAGTCAGCACGTGACATCAGGTCATGATGGCATGCATTAACCCTGCACGTACGTAGGTAGGCTTATGCGAACTGTCACCCTCGTCAAAAGTGCCGAGATGCTTTTTCCACCAGAGACTGTTGATTGGCACAGATCAAAGCACTGCTCGACAATGTCACGGCCACACCTAAGCCGAACAAACTCCACTTCGCATCCTCCACTCGAGCGGCTCTGGCAATCATCGCGGACGGTGCACGTGGCGCCGGACCTGGTCTGCCATTCGTCCACCTCACCTCACGCGTACAAGAGCCATCATTCCGGCGCGCCAGGTAGTCTTCATGTTGAGCCCTGAGGAGAGACGTTACTACACGCTAGAGTCAGGCATCGCCGACTGCGGCTCCACGCCTCACGTTCGCATCGCCGCTGCAGTCTTTCTTGTTGCTGCTGTCGCTGTCTCACATGCGCTGCCCCGCCAAAACCCTGATTGCACGTGCGGATTCCGCTCTTGTTGCTGCTTCTCTAGCTTCGTGACGCTGCCCGCCGTTTCTTTGCCTCTTTCTTGACATACCTCCAACCGCTGTCGCTCGTCCAAGTTGTACTTCATACACTCATACCTTGTCCTCCTCTTGACAATGCCCTGTAGAGGCTCCTTCGCGTAAACCATGCGTGTCTAGCCATGTCGCTTCCGCAACGCACTCCTGCCGCTAGCCGATCCCATCATCACCAAACGCCGAAGCCGTGTTTACGCTGACACCAACTCCCATCGAGTCCAATATTCGCCAGGCACAGGCTTACCTAGTCGCCTGACATGTACGCCGCATCCTGACTATCCTGCTGATCCTGGTGGCGAGACACTGACCTCCTCCATTGCAGGAAGTTCGGCAAGCACATTCAGAAGCGTCAGCTCGACATACCCGAGTATGCAGCTAGCTTTGTCGACTACAAGGCTCTCAAGAAGGTGTGTGAAAGCCTGAGCAATGAACATCCTGCTATCACGACTAACGCCCTACAAGCTCATCAAGCACTTGAGCAAAACTCCAATTCTTGCAGCCCAGCAACCTTTCACCAATCGCGCTGCTCTCCAGGACTCGCAAGCATCGCTGCAGTCAAACAAGGCTGCTTTCTTCTTCCGACTGGAACGCGAGCTCGAAAAGGTCAACGAACTCTATCTTCAAAAAGAAGCCGAAGTGCGTAAGGCGAGTACCCGATTTGAAGTGATGTCTCTGACGATATACTCGCGAAGCTCAAACTCCGGCTACAAACGCTGCTCGACAAGAAGCGCTCGCTACAATCCCGTGCCACGCCGGCCTCGAAGCTGTCTTCCAGCTATGTGACTCTGGACGAAGGGTTCCGCCTCTTCAGCAACGATCTAGACAAGCTACAACAGTTTGTCGAAGTCAACCAAACTGCTTTCTCAAAGATTCTCAAGAAGGTTCGCAAGCTCGCTTGTATGATGGCCTGTGTTTGATACTGACTTTTGGTAGTGGGACAAAACGTCCAAGGTACACTCCAGTACTTGCCGCGCATTGCGATGACCATGCTGACCCAAGATGCCAGTCTCGAGAGAAAGAGATTTACCTTTCGCGCGCCGTCGAAGTACAGCCCTGTTTCAACCGCGACGTGATTAGCGATCTCTCGGACCAGGCTACTACAGGTTTACTCGAACTTCAAGCATGGGCTGAAGGAGAGAAGATCGCATACACCCCCGCCGTGGAACTCGAGAATAGAGCGCCACAGGCCGGCCAAGATGATCTCGAGGTCGAGGTCCAAATACTGCATGCCATCAACACTGGGGACACCGGCCTTGTGAAAGAGTGGGCAGCAAGAACAGCCAGCCACGAAGAGGCAAGCGAGAGAATCAGCCGTGTTTTCTTGAACACCGTGAACACTGCCGCGGCCTCTACGCAACAGGTTCTGTACGAGACTGGGTTGATCAATTTCAACTTCGCAGACTCGATAAATGAGCGCAACTGCATTCATGAGGCTGCCGTCACCGGCAAGACCGATGTCTTGAATGCTGCGCTCACGAGCGGCGCGAACATCCGCGCACCAGATGTCTACGGCAGGATACCGCTGCATTATGCTTCAATGCACGGCCAAGCCGAGATGATGCAGATTTTGGTCACCGCAGCACCAGACACTGTGGACGCCAAAGACTTGGACAATTTCACTGGTCTGATACACGGCATCGTGCACTCCAGGGCGGTGAGCGTTCAGCAAATGCTTCGATTCGGTGCTACTGTCAATCCTTCAGGAAGTAATGATCATATCCCGCTCAACTTGGCGTGTCAGTACGGCTCGGTTGCGATCGTGGAACAAATATTGCAGTACAAGCCGCAGATGCTGCCTGACGCCGAGGGACTTTACCCACAGCACATCGTTGCTCGCTTTGGCAGGAACCAGCAAATTCTCTGCTTGCTGAGGGACTACGGCATGGACATGAACCAGGCCGACAAGCTGTACCAATGGACCCCGATCTTTCACGCGGCTAGCGAAGGCCATCTACACTGCCTCCAGCAACTGCTCGAATTCGAAGTTGATGCTGACGTGAACGATGAAAAAGACTTGTCCGCCATGTACTACGCTGCATGGGAGGGCCATCTGGATTGCATGCAATTGCTTGCAAAAGCAAGCCAAGCAGCCACCCAGCGCAAGCAACAGACTGGAGATGTAAGGATGGGCTCGATCAGCCAAACACCTCGCACTGGTGCAACGCCCTCATTCTCTCAGTTCGACTCTGAAAATATACCCGACTTGATCCTTCCGCCACCGATCATCCCGCTCCGTCGCTACGGCCACAATTTCTTGGACACAACAAAAACGTTCATCCTGCTCTCCTTCGACGACCTGGGCTGCGAAGCCATCGAGTTTTACGGTGACAGTAAATACCCTGCTGCTCGTCTTACAATCTCATCAAAGTCATCCGACCTCATACCACGTAATGTGCCCTTGCCAGTACAGGATGACTTCAAGAACATCAGCTTCCAGATTGAGAACCTCGAGACCTTCAGCATCGATTTTGACATCTTCCCTACATTCGGCAGCAAGGTGATAGCGCGATCAGCTGCCTCGAGTCGTGTTTTCACTGGGAATTCTAGCAGTTCAGGGAAATGGCACCTCGAGCTTTTCGATCCCCGCCTTCGTGCTATTGGACGTATCGCCTTCCGCTACCAGGTCATCACGCCATTCCGCGGCAGCCCACTAGAGATCACACACTTCGCCACTTACTGGAAGGCTACTAGTCAATTTGACAACCACCCTAGCAATCTAATCACCGGAAGCAGCTTGAGTGGCGACTTCTTGCGCCTGTTCGTACAAGTCACGAAGGACGGCATACCAGTCCTGTTCCCCGAGTGGTCTATGCCAGCCAGCAAAAACGACCTCATTGGTCGCTTGACATACCAGGAATTCCAAGCTGCTATACAGAACATTCAGTCCGGCAATGGCGCGTTCGATAGTCTTCTAGAGGCTGGTATTGACTCTGGGGACTTGCCCGCCGCCCATCGACAGATTGCACGCTCGTACGCGTCTCTCAAGGAAGCTCTCGCAATTCTTCCAGCAGATCTCAACCTCGAACTACACGTCTGCTACCCTACAAGAAATATGGAGGAGACGCTGCAGCTTGGACCGACACAAAACATCAACTTCGTGGTGGACGCAGTGCTACTGGCAGTCTTTGACCACGCGAGACAACTTCGCGAGTCCAAGGACAACCCACTCAGGAACTTTGTCTTCTCGAGCTATAATGCAGACGTTTGTGCCGCTCTGAACTGGAAGCAACCTAATTGTGAGTATCCGTGCCAAATCATAATCATGCCGCCAGTACTAACGATTCACAGACCCCGTCTTGCTCTGCAACGAGCTGGGCGTCGCACCTCCCACTACCGAAAACGCGCTGAATCTCAACATGATCGCCAGCTGCGGTCGCACGGATATGTCCATCAAAGAAGCCGTCCATATCGCACAGTCGAATAACTTCATGGGCCTGATCTGTACATCGAGGTTGCTGGAGTTGGTCCCTGCGTTGGTCGACTCTATCAAGGAAGCTGGACTGGTCCTCATCTCCGACTACTCATACGACATAAAGCAGCCGAAGCCGAGTGTGTTGGATCTCGCGAAGGGCGTTGACGGACTTGTGTCTGAGAACGCGGTGATGAGGTTCAAGGAAGCTGTGGACTGAGTTGATGGTTGTAGAATTTTTACGCTTCGGAATTGTGGAACAAACCTTGAATAGTAGCGCCTAGATGTGCCCCATACCCGGCAGCAGTTACGTGCTGAAGCTTGGACATTTTCAGACGGGATATCGAATAGATCGAAAAAGTAGTCGTAATCCGTCAACTGAACCTGATGAGAATCTCACGGCTAGCATACCAAGCTCTCCCGATTTCGTTCTACCTACGCGCCCCTAAGCTCATACCTAGCCTTCCTCAACTCCTCCAAATCCACCGGCGCAAGCTGCTGCCGCACAAACAATGTGAGGAAATACACGACTGCCGTTATAACCACGTCAGTAGATGATCTCCCAAACCCCACCAAGTAGTAGAACACGGAAATACAAAACTTACCAGCCGGCACCACAGCCCTCACCTCCGAATCCACCGCCCGCCACAACACTCCGCTCTGCAAAACCACCACCACAGCCAAACTCGCCCCAAGAACAATCAAATGCCGCACCACCGGCTTCACAACTCCCGGCCTCTCGCCCCGCCCAGAACTGCCATACAGCGATCGCAGGCCATGATTTCCAGGGACTTCAATCGGGTAGGAATACAAAATGTACGCCGCCAGGGCAGGCACAGAGACGCTCAGCAGTGCGACGAACGTCTCGGTGGCGCCAGATGCCCAGGCTAGAGCGGGCATGTAGGCTATAGAGGTTAGGACCGGGAGGGCGAGGAAGAGGTGGCGGTAGAGGGTTGAGGTTGCTTCGTCTTGGGATTGGAGGGTGGTGAGAAGTTGTTCTTGGTGCTCTTCATCGAGGTCGGGAGGGTCGTTGTCGGAGTCGGATTCGGTTGGGTAGGCGAAGGTGCGGCGGAGGCGGGTGGTTGCCATGGTTGATTTCTTTTTTGATCCTCCTCCAATTGTTTTGCGCGTTTATTGGATATCCATTAAGCGGTGATGAAATATGTTTTGTTGCCCTTGTTTCATTCAACTGCTTGTGCATGCGAAGTGAATGTGAATGCCTGGTGTGGCGTCTGCTCGTGCCATAAGTCGTGGTCAAAGCGGGCTGGAGAGAACAAGGCTCACTGGGAGAAATCGCGACGACGACGTGTGCCAGCGCAACACAAAATCATCAAAACCACGCGCAATCCACCCTGAAAAATTCTCAAACTCTACTGGAACTGTCAATAAAGCTGCTGGACTACGTTCTGGGAATTTCTGGATGATGGCGGCGACCGAGAGGCGCACATCGGCGGCGCCAGTGCGATCTTTCAAGCGCGCCCGCGTCTCCCGCCCGCCTGCTCACTGGGAGCAGACCTCCACTGGCAACCGATCGGATCTTCCTTTATTCAAACACTGGCAAAAGGCTGCCACTGAAACCCCATCATTCGCCAAATACAATGTCGAGCCAGACGTGCCCAATTTCGATGATGCGCAATACGAAGACCACCTCAAAGATCCCAACTGGACCCTCGAGGAGACGCGATATCTTGTCAACACGTACAAGGAGTGCAACGGCAAGTGGACTGTAATCATCGACCGCTATGAGAACCCGGAAAGGTCCATGGAGGATCTCAAAGCGCGTTTCTACTCCGTTTCTGCTGTCATGCTGCAGATCGAAACGCCAATCCAGTCCATGACGGCGCCACAGTACAAAATGTACGAAACCCTCAAGGACTTCAACCCAAAGCAAGAGACTTCACGGAAGCGCTTAGCAGAAGGCCATCTTCATCGCAAGAAAGACGAGGTCGACGAGGAAGCAGTCTTACTCGCAGAGCTGCAGCGCATCATGGCCAACCAGGAATCTCTCGACAACTTACGCGAGGATCTACGCAAGCGTCTGGACTGTCCCAAGGCAGGCACCAATAGCTACCAATACTCGACGTCGCAAGCACTACACACGCTCTGGCAACAGCTCGTTAACGCCGATCGTCAGCGCAAGACTCAGCGCCTCAGAACGGGTACTGGACAATCCGCGGCATCAATCGAGACTCCCGGTGCAGGTCAGACGCCTGCTCCAGGACGCGCTCGAGAGTCGAATGCTGGCACACAACAACACGAGCCCTCACCTTCGACCAGCAACACCAAACTATCCGCAAAGGACAAGCTCCGTTTCGGCGTCACAGAAATCGGACCTGGCGAGAAGCTGCCCAGCGGTGTCTCGT
The DNA here is from genome assembly GCA_023634325.1 of Cladosporium cucumerinum. NCBI lineage: Eukaryota > Fungi > Ascomycota > Dothideomycetes > Cladosporiales > Cladosporiaceae > Cladosporium > Cladosporium cucumerinum. Next base: position 276,905 of record JALDQA010000016.1, read on the forward strand.
TCGCATCTGACAAGTTGTCGAAGCCACGCATCGCCAAGAGCACCATCCAGACCGAGAAGATCGCTGCTATCCTTGCACACGTTGGCGTGCCTGACTTGATCCCACTGCCTACTGCGCCTGTTCTTGGGGCTTTCGACTCGCTCATGGGCAAGCTGCACATCCTGCTTGACATGCGCAAGGCGGCAGAGAAGGAGGAGCAGGAGCTCAAGGTGCGTGCGGCTGAGGCTGCTGCGCAGGCTAAAGGCGAGTGATATTCGCGTCCGTGGACGCTTTGTATTTTAGCGAGGCGTTTTTTGGGCTGGGACGGGATTGAAAGGTTGATATGTATGTCCAGCAGACAGGGCAGGCTAAGTTTGTATATTACACACTGGTATGACACGCAATATTGAGTGTAGTGTCTTCCTAATTGTAATGATGGCTGGTCATCGTGTCAACTTTGTAACACGCGAGACTGAATTCTATGCTTTCGTTCGTACATCATCTATAGTCTAGTAGTAGTACATGCGCTCTACGCTCGAAACAAATCCAGTGTCCAAAAAGATGTGAAAACTGATCCGCCGTGACTAACACCCAACACGCATGCAAGCTCCACCATTCCAATAACCCTTAGATCTTCCTCGCCTCCCTTTCCTTCATCCTCTCCTCTTCCGCCTCCACCATATCCATCCACTGATCCGCATCCGTCAACCTCCTCTTCTGCTTAATCGCACTCGTAACCTTGCCATCCTTACCCTCGCTGCGCGCGGCCTTCATATCCGCGCCCTCGAGCGCCAGAGACGCAATCACAACCGCCATCGTCAAGCCCTGCGCATACACACGCGCCTGCACCAGCTTCTGCGCCGTGTTCATCGGACTCCTGCTCACCATGGCGAACGCCGCGCCCATGCTCGCCACCCACGAGCCAAAAATAATGGAGTACCTGTTTTCGCTCGCCCAGCGCATCGCGCGCTCTTTCTGCGACGCGTTGGCATCGAGCGCATCGAGCTGCGCTTGGCGCGCGCTGTGGTAGTCGTGGTCGGGGTGCTGGGCGGCTTCGTAGGCGCGGCCGCTGCGGTCGGCGCCGACGATGGCGGCGAAGGAGCCGGTTGAGATGGCGAGGAAGGCTTTGAAGGGGAGGGTCAGGTTGCGGATGAGCGTGTAGCGGTGTTGGGCGCCGTAGACGCCTGCGGTGCCGACGGCGAGGCCGAAGACGCCGGCGAGGGTGCCGCCTTTTACTGTTGCGCTGGGAAGGGGGTTAGTTTTGGGTGTTGCGGTTGTTTGATGGGGTGGTAGTGGCGTACTTGTAGAAAGCGGCTTCATCTTCTTTTGTGAGGGAGGCCTTCATGTTGGCGATGTGTGTATGGTATTTGTTCGTATGTCCAAGAGAACAGTAGTCTGCTCAGTGGCCGTCCAGAGATAATGTATCGCAAGTGTTTGAGTATGACAATGTGCTTCTTCGTTGATTGCCAAACTGGGAAGGCGCGATGGAGGTGGAGTGAGGTAGGAAGATGGACAGCAGGGATTGGTATCAAGAAAACAGTGCTTTTGTAGAATGATTGAGACTGAGTGCAAATGGAGAGCGATACTTCTCGAAGGATGGCACCTGTATATTACTCTTAGCGAACGGAATGGACATGCACGGAGCAATGGCGGAGGATTTGTTCGCTTTGGCTGCTGACGCGGGTGCAATCGTTAAGTTGCAGATCTAGGATTGCATAGCCTCGCCCAAGTCCGATGAGAGGACCCTTGAAGCGAGGCGTCACGGCGTTTGCTTCCAAGGATTCCATTCGGCTGATGTGCGGTTATTAAAAAATCGCATTAGACGATTTGGGCAATGACGACACGGCGCCCACACGCTTCGGTGCTTGGATGTTGTCTGGGACAGGATTACCCTACAACACCATAACAGAAGCCTTCATCGATGCATGAGCTACCGCGTGATCGGCATCATGAACATTGTTCCAAGGCGTGTCATGCAGCAAAACTCCTAGGATCTCTGGTCCAATCGGCTGCGTTGACTCTTCTGATCATAAGGATGAGTCTGTTTGTGTACTGCTCCTGTGCAATCCATATATACTACAGGTAAGAAGATGGTACAGTTGCCATCGAGAAGCTGTCGATGATGCCTCGCTATCTCACAGTCCCAGTGTGCAGGTATCAAGAAGCATAGGGTTTCGTCGGCCCCGGCGTATCATCGAGACGCCGTACAGCGAGTGTTCGTTGACGGCGTCTGAAAAGTGGAGTCCTTGCCTATTCTAGTCTGCTAGAGCGAAGAGCAACGACATCGAATCAACGGTCGTGAAACATACTGGTATCACGGAGCTGCTCACGGCACACGCTGACATGCACAACACGCTGTACTTTGTGCAGCTTGCTAATCCTCCTCGTGCGTGTCGATTAGTCGCTGAGCGAGCACCTACTGTGAGACGATGAGTGATATTTACACGACTTCTCAATGGTCGGCATTATGTTGTCCCTGATACAACACGGCTATCGTCGCGTGATAGCTATCTTACAATCACGAAACACCGATCCCTGCGGTTACAGGGGCCTCATGCGTATGTACGACGAGAGAAGAAAGGGCAAGAGTGGTTCGACATTGATACGGCGTTTGAACAATTTCCGCAGCTCCCAGTCGTCGAACAGGCCGACGACAGAATGGTATTTATACGAGACGTGAGCACGCTGTACTGTTTTTTTCATCATCATCATCATCATCATCAGCAGCAGCATCAACAGCATATCATCCACTATCATCACCACTTTGCGATTCTCCTGCATTCCAGCAATGGCCCCCAACGTCACCAAGAAGTACAAGGCAGCTGCCGTCAACGCCGAGCCTGGCTGGTTGGATCTTGAGCTATCCGCCGAGAAGACCATCCACTGGATCAATGAGGCTGGCAAGAATGGCTGCAAACTTGTTGCTTTCCCTGAGCTGTGTAAGTCGAAGTGAGCAATGTCCCTCTCCCCAGCCTTCATCTACCGCCGATTATAATGGCTCATCTCTTTGGATTGCTTGACACTTCTTCGTCCAGTTGCTGACTGATGATACAGGGATTCCTGGTAGGCAGCCTTTGTTCTCCAAGGCGGAATTTCTCGTACCTAACATTCTATTCTAGGATACCCGTACTGGATGTGGAAGGTCAACTACCAGGAGAGCCTTCCCCTCCTGAAGAAGTACCGTGAGGCCTCGCTGCCTTCTGACTCGCCCCAGATGCACCGCATTCGGGCCACCGCCAAGGAGAACTCGATCTTCGTTTCCCTGGGCTACTCCGAAGTTGATCTCAACAGCTTGTACACCACCCAGGTCATGATAGACCCGACCGGCAACATCATCAACCACCGCCGCAAGATCCGTGCCACACACGTCGAGCGTCTGGTCTTCGGTGACGGCACCGGTGACACCACCAACATGGTGATGGATACCGAGATTGGCCGCATCGGCCACCTCAACTGCTGGGAAAACATGAACCCCTTCCTCAAGTCTTACGCCGTCTCCCAGGGCGAGCAGGTCCACATTGCCGCATGGCCTTTGTACCCCCACGCCTCCACCCTCAAGTACCCCGACCCGTACACTAACATCAGCGACGCCAACTCCGACATCGTCACTCCGGCTTACGCCATCGAGACCGGTTCGTTCACGCTCGCACCTTTCCAAACAATCTCTCCCGCTGGTGTTGCTCTGCAAACCCCACCGGGCAAGACCCCCGAAGACAACACCGTGTACAATGGCAACACTCGCATCTACGGTCCCGATGGCCAGAGCTTGATCACTAAACCTGCAGAGGACTTCGAAGGTCTTGTCTACGTCGACATCGACCTTGACGAGACTCACCTCAGTAAGGCTCTCAACGACTTTGGTGGCCACTACATGCGCCCGGATCTGCTTCGCCTGGTCGTTGACACTGATCGCAAGAACTCCGTCAGCAAGGTCAATGGATCTGGCTCCCACGAGGTGCAGAAGACCATCGACCGTGTCGGATTGAGCAAGCCCTTCAGCGAGCTTGACTTTGGCAAGGACGATTAGGGGTTGTTGATATTGGGCTAGAGCTCGGTCCAGTGTACTATAGATCGTTTGCTTCGTTTAGGCAGTAAATCCACTCATTTGATTGTTGCAGCACCGCAGTATCGCCGATTCGCCTTCGATGTCATTGGAAGTTATAGTTGATGCATTTTCGAAATAGAACAAATTACAACCTAGAGTCAATCAACCTTGACATGTCTTGTTACAAGAGTTTCCGCGTTCGATGACCATACGGCAGACCAATTTTTGTGCACCTTCGCTCCATCGGCAACCTGATTTTTCCTCCGTAAATGGTTGTGGCGAGCATGTAATCAGGCGGATGAGCACAGAGTTTCCAAGTTTGCACACGATGATGCTTGCGACGAATACAAGGTTGCGAACGTGGCAAGACATCTAGTGTGAGCAAAGCGAATTTCTTTTCGAGAACAAGCGCAATGCTACTTACAAAACCCATCGATAAGTAATCCAATATCACGGTACCAATGCTCGCGTACGTAAATTTATTGAAGTCCGCCATTCCCCGCCCAGCGCCACTGCTGTGTGACAGACAGGCTTTGCACGGCCCAGGATCTATAATATCGTCCCACTACTGCCCACCTTTCCACTCCTGCTGTTAGCGTCCATCATTATATATTCACTTGTACCTTAGTCGGCTAGTCTAGTCTCTCTTTTTGCCGCTTCCAGTCTGATGGCTACCAAGATAGCTAAGCCTGCTCTTTCACGTCCGGTGAAGCTTGCGTGTACAGCATGGTATGCCGCCGCAACGGAAGCAGATCATGGCAGCGCTTACTGATAGACTTCTAGCCGTTCGTTGCGTGTGAAGTGTGATGGTAAGGAGCCTTGCAATAGAGTAGGTGATTCTGAAGTCGAGTCGATTCGCAAGATTCTCATCGGCATCCGCAGTGTATCGACAGGCAATGCGCATGTGTGTATGTCAAGAGCAGACGAGGCGGCGCGAGATACCCTCGCTCCAAGCCACCGATATCCAATGCGGCTCAACAGCAACGGAGTCCAAGCGACCATAGCTTCGCCTCTGATGTTGATCGAGAATGGGAATGTGAGTCTCGTTAATACTGTAATTGCTTTTCAGGACTGATTGGGAATCAGCACACTTATCATCGCTGTCCACGCCGGGTTCCGGCCTATTACACCTTGACGACTCGATGGCTCAGATCAATCCTGGATGCTGTTCACTACCAACACAGCCTACAGAGATGCCTAGATCGACGGAAAGATCAACGACATCCACCCCACCACCACTACAGACCGTGGACTTTGGCGGCAATGGTCTAGACGACCCGATACGTACTTATAGATCTGATCAGACATTGTGCGACATCCCGACTAGAGCAGGAAAAGTGTTCATGGAGAACTGACATGGCCTTAGGCTTGATGCTTACTACCGCTGGATACATTTGTACTTACCCATGCTCCCACCGCCCCTTGAGTCAGCGATCGGTCCAGATCATCCCTCAATTGGAGCGGAAGACCGACAGACTGGCGCATCGGAACAAGCACCAACCTCACCACTGAGGCTAGCAATTTCTGCTGTTCTCGCTCTCATTCCTCTTCCATCGGTAGTCAATCCGTCCCGGCCATCGCACATTGCTTTACGGCGCAAATACGCCCATCAATTGGTGCAAAGATGCCTTGCAATGATCGAGGGCGAGACTGACATACCAGAATCGCCATCGACGGCATTGGCGTATGGTGTTACTGTCCCGCAAAGACAGCCTCTGCACCCGCAAGTGCCTATTGAGCTTGAAGGCGTCCTCTCGCTATGCTTACTGGCTATCTACGAATACTCTCAACGCGGCAACATTCGAAAGATGCAAGATCGTGCAGGACAGGCACTGATGTCAGCGATGAACATGTTGCTACATAGCCAGACTGACTCTGACATCCCCTTTGCGGAGGCTAGAAGGCGCGCTTGGTGGATGACTGTGAGCTTTTCCCAATCGCTGTCTTCTCCGCAGACTTCAGAGTATGCTAATTTTGACACCAGTACATATGCTCATGTCAGGCTTCCATAGCGAGCTGCACCGTGAGCTCACCTTACCCCCTGGACCTCTTGAATGGAGCACTGACTACTTGTAGCCTCCGACTCTCTTACCCAACGATCCCAGATTTACGACGCCATACCCGCAAGTGGCCGACGATTCCGAGGTATGTGTCTAGATCAATATTTTGCAGAGCTCGCTAACTCTCCCTTGAGGTCTGGTCTCTCTACATTGAATCACAGCAAGCCATCTTGTCGGCGACGCAATTCGTGATCGAGATGAATCGCTTTGTGAAGAATCCTGAAACGCACGCTGCTCCGGTCCAGCAAATGCAGGAGCTTCATACGAGAATTGACGGCCTTATTACTTTTGCCAGTGGAAGAACGCATGAGGCGACGGTTCAGGCTACAGACCACGAAGCGACAGCCGCGCAAGCCTTGAGATGCATGTCCATTGTTAAACTTAACAGGTCAGAACGTCTCCGTCTATGCATAAGTTTACCAAAGTGGTCAGCGCTGACGCTCTACGTAGTGCACGTATCAAGCTACACAGATACAGCGCCTTCTCCGACCTACCAGTCTTCACAAAACCGTACTGCGACCTCAAGCAAGCCCCAACAAACTTCGACATGGGCTTTGTCGAAGATCTCGCGGAGTGGCTGACCTCTTGCGCATGCGATGGTCAGTCGCAAACAAGCTCAAACATGACATTTGACGAGTCCCCATCATCCGAGCCGTCTGAGCTGTGTTGCAAATACACTTCCGCAAAGAGCGTTGTACTACCTTTCAGTAAACATGAGTCTTCGAGGATCTGTCTGGCATCTGCTCTGAACATCGCGCAAGCATTCGAGACTCTACCATACCCACCAACTGATGACGGAAATCGCACACCTAATTCCGTCCCTCGTACTCTGCCCTCGTTCGCTTGCTGCGCCATGCAGGGCGCCTATGCGCTTCTGATGGTCTGTAATCAAGCGTGGGCAATGCAGACTGGCGCGATGCCTGCGACACAGCATCCGCAGAGGTTGCTAGCACAGTGTGAGCAAGGTCTGTATAGCATCTTGAACACTCTGGACAATTACGCTACAGCATTCGAAGCGATACGTGGCATGCGAGGTTCGTTTCCAGCCATACATGCGCATTCTTGCACACGTAACGACTGACACTTGTGCCTTTAGATCAGGTCCGCGAGTCGATTGATGGCTTCGCTAATTTATTTGCTGGCAACATCTGATGGGCCTTCAGCCTCGGCCATGTATAAATAGCATGTGTATTGCTTTCTGATACTTGTGTCTGGACTGTGAGGAGGGTACTGCCGCCAATTGAAGCTGGGTCGCGCTTGCACGACCTTGTGAGTGGCTTTTGCCTACCACTCCCGCATCAAGAAGCCCGGCCTCCCGCGATATATAATCACGCATTGAAACTTTACCACGTTTGCAGTAAGAAGAGTAATCCACGCAGTCTCTCAATGGTAGTCTTACCTGACATCCTCCATATACCAGCATGCACAAGCTGACCACTAAGCAGTAAACCATGGAGCTGGATCAGATCCCCTCCCACAACAAGAACCCATTGGCGAGTCTCGCCACCGCACGAGAAATATCAGCTAGAGCAATCCCCGAAGCTTCCCGGCAGCACTTTCCTCTCATGAAACTCTTGCCCGAACTTCGCATCCGCATCTACGAGTGCGTGTTCGCGGACCTCGCGGATACCTTCACTTCTCCGACACTTTCCACAATCCAGAACCTCGATGACCATATACGAGGTCGGCTTCGTGGTTTTCTCGCACTGCTCCATGCTAGCCGCGCTTTGCGCTCCGAAGCCTTTGAGGTCTACTGCATAGCCGCGAAGGCGCGCTTAGCCATGCTCGGCAAGACAATCCAAGGCATGTACGCAGCGATTGACGTGCTGGGTAAGGTGGTCGACTGGACGATCCTGATGGAGGCGCATGCGCAGGAACTAGTGATAGGGAAGCTGGGGATATTTCTTCGTGTGATCAGGTTTGTGATGAGCGATAGGGAGGAAAGGCGCGGGTGGAGTTTCGCCGCTCTGAAGACTGCTATAGAGGTAGACGACACTGACAGGATGAAATACGATTGAGTGGGAGGATTTGGCATCGTGCATCGGGAATTCTCAGCGGCAGGCTTGTTTTGCACAGCAAAGGCATTCAATAGATCACTTGGTGTCAGGCAGAGAACCTTCGAACATTGTCTCGCTTGGGTTCGTTTACACAAGCGTATCAGCATTCCTCTTCTAACGTCGTTGTTCGTGGCCAACTTACTAGTTTGAGTCGTGCTCTGATCCGAATTCATGTTGGCGACCCCCGGATGTTTCTTAGCGTACTGGATGAATATCTTGAAAGACGGAATTACAGGGCCGTTCAGAGCAAGTGACGCTTACAGATCGGTGAGAGCGCCGGGGCAATGGTATTCCATTGAGAGAAAAGAGCGACCAGATGACGCAGTGAAAGTCGACAATTGAACGCAAATGTCTATTGGACGAGATCAAAGGACTCACACTTCACTTGGTCGTGACCGGAAGAATTTGGCCAAGTGGAAGCGTCCCATATGTCACGCCCGAGCAATTTGAATACTATCGCTCCAAGCTCACAAATACTTGCGTGAAAGTCCTGCAACCATCTCAGTATATGCATCCCTCAACCACGGATCCCTCTGGAAAAACACTTCATCCACCTCCCTCACTGTCATCGCGAGCACTCGGTCACAATCATCAGGGCCCCCATCCAGCGGTCCCACCTTCTCAAACATCGTCTGCATCGCTACTTGGATATCAAGCAAGAAGATGTCCTCGTATTGCCTATCATCCATGAGCATCACTCGCTCAAAGCGGATGGCACTTGCGAAATCGTGCCACTGTGTGCGGTCGAAAATGACCTCGAAGCGTCGCTTCACCGCAAGGTTGAACACTAGCAGGAGCTTTACCTTCCTGATCAGCGAGCGATGCTGTCTAGGCACGTTGTCCGGCATGTTGTCGGTGGAATGGTCGAGGTGAGCGGCCAATTCTCGGTTGTTGCGGCGGCTCCAGATGTTGATTGTCGCCGCAAAAGTGCTGTGTTGGTAGAAAAGCAGCAGAGCCTCCTGGCGCACAAGACGGGAAGTACGTGTGAGGGCCGACTGGGAGTGGGTGCTGGGTACTGTTCCCGAGCTTTCCATATACTATTCACACGTCATGACTCTCAGCTCAGAGGGTAGGTCAGGAAACCTCGGAAAAGACTGCTCATTGCCTCGTTGGTTGTTGTCTGGTTGCTCGTTGCCGCGTCCGAGGTTTAGCACTGTAGAGAGTTTGGGTGGCACATGCGCCATGATGGACGGGTATAGACCGTTGAAGTACACTTCGTGCAACGTCACTTCTAGAGTCTATGATTGTGCTGCTATGGTCGGCGTCCGCGAGATGCTACAATGTTTCGATATGCGGTGCAGACTTGTCAGGCTTGAGGACATTCCATGCAAACGCCGCGCTCGCGATAGGTACGCACCAAGACCATCTTGATTGCTCCCCAGAAAGTGTTTGGAACAGTGGCGCATGGGCTGTGTCGTCTTCTCATTGGACTGGTCAGCATAGTTGGTGGGCCAGGCTGCATGAAGAAGAGTACGTTTCGAGGACGAGATAGAGATGGTCTTCATGATGCGTATGAGGTGTATCTGCAACCTGTCAATTTGCTGCTGTCAGAAGAATATGTGTCGCCCTCACCCTGTTGGCGTGCTAGAAGCCCGAACTCGTGGATCGTTGCCGTTGGCGAGCCACCTCGCGTCACGTGATCCAGACCTTATATGTCAGCAAACCTCTTGCACACTCGGCTGCGTTTGTGATTACAGAGACACGGACACAAGAAACAAATTCCCACTCAGGTTTGTAAGATTGGATTCGGCTGAGTTTATCAGGATACCTACACATAAGCGCAAACTTGGACCAGCCCATTTCTGTCTTCCATCACGCCTGAACGCCATGCTGCAAATGATGCTCAATGCTACTGCTCGGCGCAGCCACGACGCCTCCAATACAGCTACAACTTTAAGTCGAGGATGCGCCAGCACTTTCACTAACGCTCGTACTTTGCTTGCTGCAGCTCTTCTTCCCCTTCCTTCTGCAAGCGCCAGATTGAGGCCTTGACAGTTTCGTATGTAAGCATGGTCGTCATCGCCGCAGGAATTGCTCTGATCAGGTTAGTTCCCATGCCACTGTAAAAGGCTTGCCACCCTTCCTCCCGCAGGATGACCTTGAATGTCTGCACGACGCCTTGGTAGCGCGGGCGGTAGACAGATCCGTCTGAGTTGCCCACCCTTTTAGCAGTAGAAACGCCTTGGCTGTGGTTTGTGGTGGAAACGCCACTGTTACCTTCGGGGCTGTAATGACGTTGCTGTGTCTGTAGTCGTGTTCGTAGGACTTCGTGAGGGTACGTAGCAGTGGTTGCGCAGCCTTTGCTGATCAAAGTGGCAGCAAGAACACTGAGCGTGCGCTCCCAGGAGAATTCGCCTCCACCTTCGGTATTCTGACCCATTTCAAGGCCAGTGAAGCGTTGCTTGAAATATTCGTAGAGTGGAAATTGGATGGCGACATGCGTCAGGCCTAGCAAAGCGGGTGTAAGTCCAGAGTAGAACGCCCAGAATCCTTCGGATTTCAACATCTTCCGTGCGGCATCCACAGCGCTATTGTAGTGCCATGGTGTGCGGTTACCGTGGCCTGCGGTCAGTGACACTTGCGACATCAGTCGTGTTTTGATGACCCAGATGGGGTTGGTAGCAATGGTAGAGCAAGCGCCAGCGGATACGGCCGAAAAGACATGTGACAGATATCTGTCTCTCTCAGAGCCGTGCCATCCCAACCCGCTGTAGTAATTCTTGGAGTAATCGTAAACCGACATGTAGATTGCCCAGGTTGGTAGGTATCCCAGCATCATCGGGCCCAGGCCGCGGTATAAGCCCACCAGTCCATCTTGCCGTATGATGGTTCTTCCTGTGCCGAGCATGCCGCGGTACATCTCCCGTCCGCTCGGGCCTGTTGGTTTCGGTTCAATTCTGAATGCGCCCTGCGCTTGTAGCTTCGTCTTGATCACGTCCAGCGGACATGTTACAATGCCACTCGCGGCACCTGCCACGGCACCAGAAATGCCGTTCACCCATCCGGGCGTAAGATTGAGGCTCGCTTGGGCGAGTTTTGAGTATATCGCGCTGTGGCGCACAGTCGGTTGTGCCTGGGCGGCTAGGGTGTTGGGCGGGCCATGGTCGTGGGTGTCGGAGGACATGTTTTGCATGGTCCCCGATAGGCTACCTTTGGCACGCGTATGACGACCTCATGCTCAGGTGAGGATGTTCGCGCCGGCCATTCGTGGGGGGTTGGTTGTTTTCGGTGGTGTCGCGATTGTGTGAGTGGTGTGGTAGTGGACCCCAGAGAGTGATTCCTCGTGAAGCTGGTGGTTCTCGGGCCCCGCAACGCCGGCCTTGCGAATTCAACGCAGCATAAGCCGAGCGATGGCGGAAGGCGGAAGGGCAGGGTAGCGGCGGAGAGGAAGACGGCGGCAGTGGTGGCGGAGCAGTCAATGGATTGCTCGGTCGCGGCGGTGAGGTTGTCTGGGCGGGAGTGAGATAGAGCTTGATTAGAGGCGCTCGCCGAATGCTTGCAGACTTCGGGTTCGAATGGGCGAGCTGTGCTGTTGGCTGACGTACTTTCCGGCTAAGGAACGAGCAAGTAAGCGAGCAGCAGCAGCAGCAGCAGCAGCAGCACCCGCGCTTTCTTCGTCCGTCGTCGGAGATCGTCTCTCCCGCGCGCGATAGACTGCCTGCTGCGAGCCTGAGCCTGCCAAGTCCGCTTACCTGCGCGGAGCTACCCGCTCACGTGCCTCAAGCCCGCCAGCATCCTGAGAAGAGCGACAGACAGCTGCACGTACTCAAGGAGCAAAATCACCCCAGCGTCCACCCCATCAACCACCACACACATCACCGCAAACATGTCGCAGCCCTCGCTCGCCCCCTATGTCATGAAGCGCCCCTGGCTGATGCGCTGGGCCCAGCCGCTCAGCAAGTGGTACTTCGACAATGCCGGATACAGGAAGCTCGGTCTGAGGTACGAAAGATCTGGAATTCGGAGGCGGAGGCCATTGGGTCGCAATATCGGTACAATGATGGAAGCAGAGGACTGACGAAGACTACAGGTCTGACGACCTGATTCCCGAGGAGAGCGAGATCATGCAGCGCGCCTTGAAGCGTCTGTCACCCAAGGATGCTTACGACCGCGTCTTCCGCATGCGCAGGGCGTTCCAGGTACATCTTCAACCACGGCGCACTACGAATTTGAGGACATCTCTAACAGCGTGACAGTGCTCTCTTGCTCACCAGCTTTTGCCCAAGGAGGAGTGGACCAAGCCTGAGGATGTACGTTATACCCTGCACTATCCCGAATCACCATTGGCAGACTAGATGCTGCCTCTACCACGCGCCCCCGAGAACAACATACAACAAAACTTCACAACAGGCACTAATACGCGAAACCACAGGACAAGCTTTACATCTCCCCCATCATCGCAGAGCTCGAGGCTGAGGTCGCCGAGAGGCAGGACCTTGAGGCCATGGTTATCACCAAGCCCCAGATCAAGAAATAGATTGTGTAGCAGGAGATATGTTGGAAGTGTATCAGGAACCGAGGAGAGCCAAAGCCGATCTTGTAAATATCCATGGGATGGTGGCGTTGCACCTCGCGCGGGTGCGCACACGCGGCAGGGAGTGAGCAGCAGTGTACCATTACCAATTCAAGCGTATAGAAATGCCCAAACTTGTCAGCAACGGAGTATATTCGATTCTTGCCGTAGGCGTCCTTCTATGACATCTGGACAATGCTCTTAGATCTGGTCATGTGACATCGAATGTCCAAGCGCTAGGCCAAATCAGCGTCATCTATAAATCCCGGCACCTCAGTGGTTGATCGCACGCTCCACACCTGCTGCCTTGACCTCGCTTTCGTCTTTGTAATCGAGACACTTGACAACTGTTGTACACATATTGAAGTTACGTTCTGCTCTCGGTTGTGAAGAAAGTCACAATCTGAATTGGTCTCATTGTACTGCCGAGCATCTGCTCGTCCCACCTCAATACACTTACACTGGCGTCCTTGATACGATCGGTTCACAGGCTTCTCTGCTGCCATCAAGCATACAGCCGTGTATACCACTTACGGCCTCTTGGTCATTCGACCGTGAATACTTGTGATAATAACACCTCATCATTCGCCACCATGTCGCTGCGTCGATCCGCACGTGTGAAAACATCCGTACCGCCTGAGACCTCAGCTGGTGTAGCTCAAGAATCCACACAGCCACCCCGTAAAAGACCAAAAAAGTCGGCTCCGGCTGGGAAGGCTGCCATAGATGCCATTGCTAAAGACGAAGTCGACAAAGATGGAATGCCGCCGCCTGTCACACCCAACAACAAGCGCCCACGAGTGTCGAAGAACGCTGAGAAGCCACCTCCATTCACGCCAACGCCATCCGCTATAGGGCTCATGACGAACACCAGAACACCAACCTACAGCACTGGAGACATCGATGGAGCATCACCGCCGCCCGAGCGCCGGGTAGAAGCTGGCCACGCCAATGCCACTTTAATCACGCCTGGCGGAACTCAAGTGCAACCGTCCTTCAGCAAGTTCGAAGAGCCGTCTCCTTCAAGGCCTACAGCGAATGGCGTAAATACAGGATCTCTTCTGGAGGCAGCTTGTAATCACCTGCTCACTGTAGACCCTAGTCTCAAGTCGCTAATCGAGAAGCACCACTGCCGCGTCTTCTCGCCAGAAGGTCTCAGCGAGGAAATTGACCCTTTCCGCTCGCTGAGCAGCGGCATCATGGCACAGCAAGTTTCGGGAGCCGCGGCAAGCTCTATCAAGAAGAAATTCATCAACCTCTTCCCGCCCGAACAATGCCCAACTGCATTTCCACCTCCAGCACTGGTAGCGCAGCAGACCATCCCCAGGCTAAGAGAAGCCGGACTCAGTCAGCGCAAGGCAGAGTACATCCAAGGCATGGCTGCACAATTCGCCAGCGGCGATCTCACAGCCAGCTTCCTGCTCGATGCACCAGATGAGGAAGTGATGAAGAAGCTCGTCGCAGTGCGTGGGCTCGGAGCATGGTCTGTGGAAATGTTTATGTGCTTTGCTCTGAAGCGCATGGATGTCTTCTCGACGGGTGACTTGGGCGTGCAGAGAGGTATGGCGGCTTACGTGGGCAAGGACGTAAAAAAGCTGAAGGCCAAGGGTGGTGGCAAGTGGAAGTACATGAGTGAGAAAGACATGCTGGAGACGGCGGAGAAGTTCAGGCCGTATCGGAGCTTGTTCATGTGGTATATGTGGAGAATTGAGGAAATTGACACGACGGCTGTCGAGGATAATGCGTAGACGCAAGTTGTTCTTGTTTCCCACGAGAGTGTTGGTGTCGAGCTCGGATATCTCAATGCTTACATACGCAACGGCACTCTAGCCTGTCACTTTAGTGTGCGCCGTTGCTAACGAGAGCGAAGCGACTGGGGATCAGCTTAAGCCATCAGATGTTCAAAGCTGTCTCGCGTTCACTACCTCATTCGAGACGCACAGCTCGTGGACATTTCTCAGCGCCTCCTATGGAAGTGTATCCTGGCCTGTGATGTTGAAATTGAGCCATGCCCATCGAGAGTCGTGATGGAGACGTTTGCACGTGACAGCTGGCCAATTCTGACATGCGTTCAACATTCGAGGGAAGGAGCGAATAGCTCGCGCTTGCCTGTCAACTTTATCTCGACATCACCAGCGACTTATCTTCTTCCACATCACCGATACAAGTAAATCCAGCCGCGCACCTCATCAAGATGGTACAACTTCACACTTTCGGTAACTGGATCGCAGCAGGCCTCAAAGACTACTGGAAACTTGAATCTAACGATCACTGGCAAAAACGCGGCCTGCAAGAGAGACTGCGGGAGAACAAGCACTCGGTTCACAAAATCGCTTGTGGAAACACCGCGCGTCTCAGGGCACTGCTCTTCCGTAGCCAACGTGGACTGCTGTCCTTTGAAGGCTTGCCACTCCAAGAGCTCAGACACTTTGCGACTCTCCGCGGTATCATGGTCGACCCCAATGCCACAGCGACCGTCGTCAATTACCATGGTCTCTTGCATGATCCGCCACGAATTGCTCCTCCTCCTCTTTTATGACTATTGCGGTCGTCTTGAGATTGTGTCGGACGGCCCTATCACCGTTCCCCACAAGCTCAATCCATCGCTTGCGACAGCAAAGTTCCTGCAGAGCACTCCTGCACACTTGCTCGCTCGCATCAAATCACTGAAATTGACGTTCACCAATCTCGATTTTTGCGCGGCAATCGATCTCAGTAATCAGCATGATCCTGTTGGCAAGATCTCAACCTACAGCGGGTGCCACAGTTGGGAGATGACCGAAGCAAGCCGAGCCAGACAACAGCATATACCTTCGGTGCTCCGCAGCATCATCGTCGATGGGACAAAAACGCAGTGAGATGGGTATTTGAAGGGTTTGGCGCGCCAAATATGGAGAAAACAACACGCAGTGGGAACATTCAGGGAAGGGTACACATTGATGGAATCATTCCCAGGAGAGTATGCTATCCACGTGGCTTACACAATGCGAGGCAAGAGGTCGCTTTAAATGTCCATCGATCGTGCTTACAGCCGCCGCGCTCAAGTGTGTGTACGCACTCTCAATCGCATGGAAGCTCGTCCTATCTGTATTCTCATTGGTGAAATTGTCAGCTTCTAGGATCGAAGAAAAGTATTTCAATGGTCGGCATGCTCCTCGATGTGCTTACACGTCATGGTACTAGTGTATAGGAAGATTCATAAAGGTGTACGTAGCCTGGTGCTCAGATTCTCCACAAACTTATGTCCAACTCGATATACCCACGGCCACGATCTCGCTCTAAGCCCATTCCAGCTGGCCTACCGCACACGCGCCGAGCCGCTCGATCGCAGCATTCAAAACTCTTCCCTCGGACGCGTTCCTCATTGATTCTTCTTTCCTTCTTTATGATACCGCGACTCTCTATACCCTTGTACGATCTAAAATCAGGTTGATCATAACACATTCCCGAGAGTCCAAGAGCGAGACAACGCCTTTTATAATCTAGACACTCTTTGCACATGCTCTCCTGTAGTGGGAGGCGTGGAAGTGGAGTGTCGGGTTCGCTTATGGCACACAGTCAATTTTCTTGCATCCTGTTTCGATGCATCAGAATTGTATCGTAGCATTTCTTTTAGCAATTTCACAAAGCCTTGGTATCATTGAAGTCATATTGATCGCTGGAATTTGCAAATGCCTGGTTATTTGCTGTTCGAAACATCATTGAGTGGCAAGACCGTTTTCGCCAAGTCAAACCTGCGTGTGCCCCCAGAAGTCCTGGTTATCTGAAGGCAATGACAAGGCATGGGCAGCGTCGTGTGTTCTTCTAGAATAGGCTGCTTGTCAGCCCGGAAGCCAGTGGTCACTACGAATGTTATCTGCTAAAAGGAGGCTGATAGGAATCTTGTCTAAATATATGAACTAGATACTTCACAAAGAGGTCGGGCTGTCTTAAGACGCAAAAATATCCTCCTCTGAAACCACTGATCGGTGTCTCGACAGGATAAGGCACCCTGTCCAACTGCTCCATTTTCGGGAATTATCAAAATCTCACTCAAAACTCGTTGCCCCCTTGCTCCTCTTCCTTGCCTCAACACCATAATACTTGAATACAAAAGGGACGGGCGCTAACAGGGTCGCAACTCCGCCTAGCAGTGTGAGGGTCCAATGGACTCCAAGGTTGTGGTACATCGGCACCGAGACAATGACCATGGGACCTGCCTAAAACCAAGACATTAGCATATTTACTTTCACTAAGGATGTTCGGCAGTCTTACAACACAATACCGTGTCAGCGTCATGCCCACCAGAGCACTAGCAGCAAACACCTCGTAGCTATCAATGATGTACTGATAGCATGAGATGTACAGCTGCATGACCGCGAAGCCGAAGACTACGCTCGCGGCAAGAGGCGACCATATACTGACACTAGACCAGCTCGTCCAACCCATCCAGAAGATGCTAATTGGCAAGAGTGGGGCCCCGATAAGTGCGTGGGTGAGTCTTTCCTCTGGGACAACTTTATTCTTGCCTTCCTTGACGGCGTTGGCTAGCCTTTGTTTGAAACGCTTGTATACCGGCCATACAGGCGGGATCTGGACGTATTCCTTGTCAGTCGACACTTTCCTGCAATGAACCAACAATCAGTAACATACCGAAAGGAGGAATCCTATGTTGATTCCGATGAAACAAAGGCCAGTATTTGCTTGATCCAGGCCATAGATTCCTCTGCTGCCGAAGATGAAGCTGTAGCCGGGCAAGAATCCAAACAGCACTGTGTATATGACGGTCATGTAGAATGAAAACAGCTGGATGATCGGTTCCGTAAGCAAGAACTTCAGCGGCAGCCTGACACTACTCTGGAGTCGCTTGTAGAGTGAAACAACTTCCATCTCATGCTCCGAGCGATACAAGTCACTGCCCGTCGCTTTGCGCATAGCCTCAGCTTTCCAGCTGAGGAGAACTGGGGAATAAGTCTCTGGAACAAACAGCACGAACGCCAATAGCAAGGCGCCAGTCAAGATCAGCGTAAGCCATTCTGTAGTCCACAGTAAGTTAAGCGTACAGATGCTTCTAGAGTCAAGAGTCATATACATACCAGTCCACTGCCAACTGACTAGCGAGCTAGCCCCGATGAATGATGCGACCATTGGCGCCAGGAAAGGACCCAGGAAACATAAGCAGAGGAGCACAGGAAAGACGTAAGTGCGCTCGGCTGGTGACCATAGGTCTGCTGTTGTGCCGCCGAAGTTGGTTAGAGGAGGGCAGCCGAACAAGCCAGCAAAGAAGCGACACACCAGCCACGAGCCGGCATCGGGTGCGAGAGCGGCCCCCATCGTAAATAGAGCGAAGACGAGTAGGCCTATGAGAGTCAGCGCGCCTATTTAGGCATTCATTCGGCGGAATGATGTCACGTACTGATAATGTATACCGGATTACGCCCCAAGATCTCAGAAAACGGCGCGCTGACCAGACTGCCTAGGCCAAACGCAATCATGAACAGAGCCGTGCCGAGAAGAGCGACTTCCTCGCCGACCCCAAAGTCGCGCATGATTTGTGGGACGACTTCAGTGTCGATTGCGGAAGCACCAGTGACTATGAAGCTGGTGATGCTAACAACACCAGTTACAAGCCATTTGTAGCTGAGGGGCCAGTTCATCGGATCCATGGGGTCGTCTGCACCGTCGAATCCAACCAGAAAATAAGGCGATTTGCTGCCACCTTCCTGCTTTTCGACATCGCAACGAGTACTTGGATGAAGCGCGGAGATACTTGCATGCTGCTGATGTTCAGCGGAGGGCAAGCTGAGCTGTGGATCAGCCGGGGGAGGAATGTTGGTAGTGCCGGCGTCCCTGTCTCTGCAATCTGATTGTCTAGTCCATTGTGGAAGGCCCGTGGCTTGACGTTCGTGATGTACAGTTTCCTTGGTTAGACTCCTGGTCTGCACACTCTGGCGGATTTGCCGATGTTGGATGAAGGACTGCATGATTGACAAGCCTCCAAGAATTCGAATTGAATTGTACAAGAGCCAGTCCGTAAAAGAGTCGCGATATGTGCGGGAAATCTGTATGTACATGCGAAATGGGCATGTAGGACAACCCGACTTATGTGTCTAACGTAGGAGGACATCATCTGCAGTCCGTGTAGAACCATGGAGCGCATATGGAACGGGCCCGTTCCAAAATGATCAACCGATCCTTCATGCCCGACAGCTCGCTGTCCATCTGGAATTGCCGTATGCGACGGCGAGAGGCATACGACGGCCAGAGGTATGCAACGGCCAGCGGTTCCAGGTTTGGGCGCTGCAACTCCGCTCCGCTCCGACAGAGTTTACCCGCCCCGCCCCGACAGAATACACCCCACGTCTAGAACCAAAGTTTATTCTAGCAGTAAGCTGTCCTCGCTCTTCCAGTGTGTCATCAGCAAAGCTGTGTGCATATATAGTCTTTGATCGTATTTCGTCGTGGCCCTAACTCAACAGCACCTAAGGGAAACCCCGACTTGATTTCAGAACGAACGCCACCGCCCATCGATTGTCAAGATGTTTGCCATGAAGCCCTCTGAAGCCGCTTGGAGTGGCAGAGTCATCAAAGTGGGCATCGTCGGGTGAGTCGCGTCTATCAACCCTTCATTTGAACCGATAAGAGATGCTAATCTTTCGCAGGTGCGGTATGATCACCCAAGTAACTCACATTCCTACCTTGTCCTCTCTTTCGCACTTCTTCCAGATCACATACCTCTACGATGTTTCCAAGGAAGCAATGAAATACAGCCACCAGAGAGTTCCTGGGGCCACGAAGCCCCGGATGGCCGAGAGTGTTGAAGAGCTCTGTAATTCCTCGGACGTTGATTTGGTCTTGCTGGCAACTAATCATGCATTCCATGCTTCCGAAGCAGTCCTTGCTCTGAAGGCCAACAAACATGTGTTCATCGAGAAGCCAATCGCCTTGACCCTGCAGGACACAGATCGCATCATAGCTGCAGACAAGGCAGCCGGCGGCGCTAAGGTCTTCGTGGGCTACATGAGACGTTACGCTGCGGCCTTTATCGACGCAGTGAAGGAAGTCGGCAGCATCGAGCAGATTCGCTATGCTCGTGTTCGAGACATCATTGGGCCGAACTCTGTGTTCATTAGCCAGTCGGCAACGTTCCCCAGAACGTTCAACGACTACCAGCAAGCCGACACTGAGGCACTGCGACAAAAGACACAGGACGATATGGAGCAAGCCCTCCAGGTTGAGCTGGGACTTTCTCCAACCAAGGAGAGGAAGATGATGTGGGACTTCCTATCCATGCTCGGTTCGCACGATCTAAGCGCTATGCGTGAGATCATGGGCATGCCTACAGGAGTCACAGGTTTCTCGCCTTGCGCGATGAGCGGATCTCCTTTCTGGAGGTAAGGAATCTTGTCTACCGGATGCTTGTGTGCATAGCTGACAGCAACAGCGCCATGTTCAAATACCCTGGCTTCACGGTATCATACGAATCCGGCGTCGATCAGGTGCCGCGCTTCGACGCTTCGATAGAAGTCTTCGGCGACGAAAAGACAGTCAAAATGTGTATCGACACCCCGTTCATCAAAGGTTTGCCGACAACTATGGTTGTTAAGGAAGCCCTGTCAGACGGTTCATACAGAGAATCAAACATTCGCCGGACGTACGAGGACCCGTTCACGCTGGAATTCCAGGAGGTATACAAGTGGTTGACCGAGGATAAAGCACCGAAGACCACTCCTTCGGATGCAAGACAGGACCTCGAAATCTTAGGTATGCTCATGAAGGCGGGTGCTTCGCAGGATGCGCAGTAGCGGTGTGGTAGCAGACTATTCCGTGCTTTGGCGTGAGGAAAATAAAATGAGATTTTCGCCCTTATCTATTGACATTTGACCCAACATTTCCCGCTGTGATTATATGCTCATCTTTGGTTTATACGTGCCTTCTCGGTAGTTCTTAAA
Organism: Cladosporium cucumerinum; assembly: GCA_023634325.1. NCBI lineage: Eukaryota > Fungi > Ascomycota > Dothideomycetes > Cladosporiales > Cladosporiaceae > Cladosporium > Cladosporium cucumerinum. The sequence continues at coordinate 297,490 of JALDQA010000016.1, forward strand.
CACTAGAGCGATAGCTGCCGCTACAACGTTTTCTGTGGATCCTCCTCGGAGCGTTGCTCTCAGTGCATTAAGGTCAAGGGTAAGCCACGGGACTGAAAGCTGTTGGGGCAATGATAAACTGGATCGAGTGTTCAGCTTCCAGTCTAAACGCTTGGGAGTATCAGTATATTTCACAGCCCGCACGATTAGCATCACATAGCAAGGGATTACGCTATCAAGGCGATCGCACACACTCGAGACAGAAGGGCTTCCTGACGAAATGCTTCCTGACGTGAGTGCCTTTCGCGGCTCGCTACACAGTTATGTGATCAAAAACTTTTCCCGAGCCTATCGAAGATCAAACATACGATCACTGGCACCATTTCGACTGAGTATTTAGGTGGTTCGTAGTACGAAAGCGGTCTCGACGGAGATGTTTGAGCCGTGTCGGGGATCGTCTCAAAGCGCAAAGCATTAATCATTCGTCAAGAGTAATACCACGCCACTTCCTTCCTACTGTATACAATTCAGGTCGGATCTTGCTTGACAATCCACGAGCCTGGCCATCGTCGGCAAGTCAATTGCTATGATGCTCCAGGGTCGCGATTCTGCGTGCCACGGTGCCGATGGGCGGAGGCAGCGGACCAAGATCGCCGCCTCCGCTCCGCTCCGATCTGTCGTCCAAAGTGTCCAAGCCCGCGTCACACCAGACCCCATATGCCGATTGCCACACGGCAGGTTCCGCCAAGGCAATCTGCTAAGATACAGGGCCGCCATCCCTTTTATCCCCCATTTCAGAGAGCTGTGTTGGCAAGCTACACACGCAATCGGCCATAATCATATCGATCCATCACATTGTGTTACTCACTGGCTTCTCAACATATTGCCACATCATGGGCAGGCCGGGGGAGTCATGGGCCATGCTTTTGGTTTTGTTGTGCCTCTTCACATTCACAGGTGAGCGTTTATCCGTCTAAAGAGCTAGTCTTCCTCGACCATTAAACTGATCTAACATATCTCTAGCTGCGGTCAAACATTCTGATTTCAAGACCTGCTCCCAATCCGGCTTCTGCAAGCGCAACCGCGAGCTCGCTCACGACGCTGCTGCATCTAAGCAATGGATCTCTCCTTACAACCTCGAGTCAGCATCCTTGAGCTTCAACGACGGCCGTCTCACCGGAATGCTCCTGAAGCAGCTTGAAGACAGTCAGATCCGCCTGCCGATCAATATCTCGTTCTTGGAAATTGGTGCTGTACGCGTTTCCATTGATGAAGAAGCCCGACAGAAGGAAAACGTCGTGCTGAGGCATGGTAGTCATGCACAGAAGAGACGCTACGATGAGGCAGAGAAATGGGCCGTGTCCGGGAAGTTGAAGCCAGACAGCCAGTCGACCCTGGTCGCTCCGCCAGCGCCTGGCATCACACGGATCTGTTATGGCAAGGGCCTTCAGCTCTGCGCCATCATCCATCACAAGCATTTTTCGATAGACATTGAGCGCAACGGAAAGACAGAAGTGCAGCTCAACGGGCGCGGCCTTCTCAACGTCGAACATTGGCGGGAGCAAGGAAACCGTGGCGATGAAGAGCAGACTTGGTGGGACGAAGCATTCGGCGACAGTACTGACTCGAAACCACGTGGGCCGGAGAGTGTCGCGCTTGACATATCTTTCCTAGGCTACCAGCACGTCTATGGCGTGCCAGAGCATGCCAGTTCTCTCTCTCTGAAAGAAACCACCGGGGTTGGGCAGGATGCCTACTCGGAGCCTTACCGTCTTTACAACACCGATGTTTTCGAGTATGAGCTGGACAGCCCTATGACTCTGTACGGATCAATTCCGTTCATGCAGGCCCACAAGTCGAACTCGACGGCCGGGGTCTTCTGGTTGAATGGGGCCGAAACATGGATTGACATCGAGAAATCTCGTGCTGGGACGCACACTCACTGGATCTCTGAGGCCGGCTTGCTAGATGTTTTCGTATTCCTGCGTGATACGCCAAAGGACGTCCTGGCGGAATACACCGCAATAACAGGCACAACACAGATGCCACAGGAGTTTGCTGTTGGCCACCACCAATGCCGCTGGAATTATGTCACCGATGACGATGTGAAGGAAGTTGCCGGTCTGTTCGACACGCACGGCATTCCACTGGATGCAATGTGGCTCGACATCGAATGGTCCGATGAGAAGAAATACTTTCTCTGGGATCAGCTCAAGTTCCCAAATCCGACGGGCATGCATGATCACCTCGACCGCCTCGGGCGGAAACAAGTACTCGTGTTGGACTCTCACATAAAGCTTGATCGTAGCTACGAACACTTGCAGCAGTTGGAACAAAAAGGTCTGGCGGTGAAGCTGAAGGACAATGAGCAGCCTTTCATCGGCAAATGCTGGCCTGGTTCTTCTTACTGGGTTGACACGTTCAACCCCGAAGCTCTCACGTGGTGGAAGTCGCTTTTCCAGTATGATGCTTTCGAAGGGACTTTTGCTAACACGTTTTTCTGGAACGATATGGGGGAGCCCAGTGTTTTTGAAGGTCCGGAAGCGACCATGCCAAGGGACAATATCCACTTTGGTCAATGGGAACACCGCGACCTTCATAACATCAACGGTCTGACGTTCCATGAAGCGACATATAAAGCGCTGTTAAGTCGCTCCGAAAGTGAGGTGTCACTGCCCCGCCGGCCCTTCGTGCTCACCCGTTCTTTCTTCGCCGGTTCCCAGCGCACCTCTATGGCCTGGACAGGCGATAACAAGTGCTCGTGGGATCATCTTGCTGCCTCGATCCCGATGCTGCTCACCAACGGTATCAGCGGATTCCCGGCCATCGGCGCAGACGTCCCAGGCTATTTCGGAGACTCATCACCAGATCTGATCGCACGCTGGTATCAAGCCGGTGCATTCTATCCCTTCTTCCGTGCCCATGCGCACTTGGACACCAGACGGCGCGAGCCATACACAATCAGGGAACCCCATCGGTCCTTCATGATAAGTGCGCTGCGTCTCCGATATCAGCTAATGCCTTCATGGTACACTGCTTTCCGACACGCTGCTATCTCAGGTGAGCCGATCATCCGTCCGAACTTTTATGTCCACCCTGCAGACGAGGATGGATTTGCCATAGAAGATCAATTCTATTTGGGCTCGACAGGGCTGCTTGCGCGTCCAGTGGTTGCAGAGGGTGCGACAACCGCCGACGTATATCTATCGGATGACCAGCCGTACTACGACTACTATGACTTTAAGCAGTACGTGGGAAAAGGCTTGCATACAGTATCCGCACCGATAGACAAGCTACCCCTCCTGATGCGCAGCGGACACATTTTCCCGCGACGTGACCGTGCACGTCGGAGCACAGCATTGATGAAGCACGATCCGGTCACTCTAGTTGTCGTGTTGGGATCGGGTCACGACGATCTTCGCGACGTTGCAGCTGCAGGCGAGATTTACCTGGACGACGGCGAAACATTCGAGTATGAGCGTGGGGCTCAAATTCATCGACGATTCCATTTCGATGGAAACACGAGTACACTTACGTCTGAGGATGTCGCATTGCACGGTGAACTTACCGCGGACTTCGTCGAGAGCATGAAGCGCGTGAAAGTTGAGAAAATAGTCATTGTAGGAGTGCCAGCTACCTGGGAAGCAAAGAAGAGCGTTCTGCTGCGCGAGGGAGATAGTCGTCTTCAGCGGGAAGTAGAGCTGCAGATGCGATTAGGCGCAGAGGGCCAGGCGAACTGGGCAATCGTGAGGAACCCGGCGGTCGAAATTGGAACATGGTGGGATATCACATTTTGAAGTCGTCTTGACCCTTTGACTTGAATCACTGGTCTTACGAGGCAAATTGGTCGAACAGGGCTATATCCATATCAGAGAGGAAGTTCCAATCAAGACTGTCGTAATTCCCTCCACCTTGACTCTCATCTCTTACAAATTCCTCGAATTCGGCTACCTGCTGGGAGAGAGAAAGTTCGCGCACCCGAGCTCGATCGATATGATTATCTGCATCGCTCGAGGCACCTGCTTGCGTGGACGTTGCCTCTTCTTGGGAAACTCCACAGCACCGATCAAGGTAGCGGAGTTGCTCCATCTTCTGCTGCCTCGAAAATCTGATCAACTTTCTTGCGAGTTCCAGCGCTGCCAACATGCTTGAGCTCGGTACAGCACGCGCCAAGTCTTCAAGCGTTTGTAGAGCTGCAGGTACCTGCGCGACAGAGCTCGATGTGTCGATGATCAGCATCGCACATATGATTTGAAAAGGCACATTAGCCAAATGCCACCATGGTTTCTGCTGCTGTGCAAGTCGCGTTGCTGCTTGCGCACCGTCAAGCCCAATTTGCACCAATTGACTGAAGGTCTTCTTCTCTAGCTCAACAATTCCGTTCGAGTTGAGCAGGCGGTGAAAGCATAACGCCATAATAGTTCTAGAAAGCAGAACCCCGTCATGACATTGTCGGGCATCGAGCGCAGCGAGCTTCGCAATGTTAGTGGTAAACACTGCAGAATCGCCGCCGTTATCTGGACGAAGTGCTTCTGAGATGTGGTAAAGGTAAATCATATGAGTTCCCGGCGCTGCGGACACAAGTTCATATGGTTCCGGTGGGACGATAAAAGGATCAAATGGCGTTTCGATAGGCGGTCGGCCGAGATCGTGGGCAATCCAAGTGTTCAACAGGCGAGCTATCCACAACGTTTGGAGAGGGTCAAAATACAAGTCCAGTAACGCTCCACCGGCGAGAATGCCCTGAATTTCTTTCCCCATGATATTGATGGTATTCATGGTTGTGCAACTTGTAAGCCACAGGGCGTAGGACCTTGCAATCAAACGATTATATATCGTCTTCAGCACTAAAGACGCCAAAAGTTCAAGTTGTGGTGAGCGTGCTCTTGTAATGTCAGCATCTATACTGGCTTCGAAGGTTCGGGCAAGCTCTATATGCCAATCTTGCGACGGAGTTGTGGCATTTGTTCCGAAGAGAGAGCCTACAACAGCAATACCAAAGAGGATCGTGTCACTGCCATGAACGGCGTTTGAGTGGGAGAACCTCGCAATGATCGACCGGCGAATTGCGGAGGGGCGAATGAAAGTGTACAATGGGTGTACGTTCTCAAAGAAACTTGTTGCTAGCTGTTGCATGTTTTCCAGTGATAATGCCGAAGTTATGACCGTCGCACTGCTAGTTGCCGAAAGCCCTGTCGGACAAGAGTATGATGTCTGCTCGTCAGAGGCCGCGAGTTCACGATGTACTTCAAGTCGGCTCTGCACCATTTCTGCGGATGCTGCATAGGAAATAGCGTCTCGCGAAACGTCCTCTGGACTCTGCACGAACTGCCTTCTTTCGGCATCTACAGCTGGTCTCGAAGATGCCGGATTGCTTGACACCGGCACTTCCGATTGGCAAGTATTTTGTTGCAGCAAAGATGATTGCCTCGAGGTCCGCGACATTCGAGACCGCGACTCGGGAGAGAAGTAGCATTGGTGGTGATATCTCACGCAGGTTGCGCACGGCTCTGTGCCGTCGCATCGTTTCTTGCGGTGCTTGCAGGGCTCACACGCCCGGTGGGCCCGATGGCGAGACAACCTTGCGCTATTTGACTGCCGTTCTGCCATTTGGTCGGATCGAATAGGATGTGGTTGATGGTTTCCATCTAGTGTGACAGGTGCCTCGATGTGGATGAAAGAGCCCCGACATTCCCGACATTCCGCTCCGCTCGGCCCCGCTTGGCCCTGGCGCAAGCAACACAGCGCCACTCTGACAGTGTGAGACAGTGCTTGCAGAAGACCAGATTGACGACGCAACAGCAACGCAATGGATTATCTGCACTATCGACACTCCATTGAGGGGATCCAGAAGGAGAGAGAGTCGTGGGATGGCAATGTCACATCAGATTTTTGAGCATATATATCTTGCTGGCTGGAGCAAAGGATAACGGCTCTAGTTCTCTTATCTGAACTCCATCTCAAGCATCTTGCTTCCAATCTCAACAGTAATAATTTCCTGCGCAAACGCTACCATCCTAGCCCAACCATCAGTGCTACGATTAACCCATTGATGCATAGTTCCGCGCATCACCACGGAATTTCCCGCCCGCAGCCGTCTTGTCTCGCCTCCATCCAGGATAAGGTCGGCCTCTCTCAAGTATCACAGCCCAGTCCATCGTGGCAGTACTGTGCATGGGGGTTTGTGCTCCAGGTCTCAGGCTTACAATTGCCGCCGCAGTACCGCCTGGCGGACAGATGGCGCCTCCTGATAGACCCGCCGTGCGAACATGGCTGTATTGGTCGATGTCCACCTCGGAGTTGAGACCGGTTGGCACCGAGTTGGAAGTGTAGATGAGACCCATCCCGCCGAAGAGTAGTGACAGGTCGTGTTGATCTTCCGGCAACATGGAGGAGAAGATGGCTTGGCCAGAGCTGTTGTGTGTGGTGATGACTTGTGACATGCTGGCTGTGTTGAGTTTTGCTTGTACGAGGAATTGGAATCGCTGGGCAACAGGGCGGTCTCATACAACACTCAGCAGTCGATGTTTCATCATGCTAGGTATTGACAGTATCGCTGGGATGAAGCACATACGCTCGTCAGTGGCTCATAGACGCAGCCACCAACCTGGGAATGAATGCACACCCGATCATATCTGATGAACGTGCTTGAACTACAGTAAGAAATATCAGACTCATGATGATAGTCCTCCCCCCGATCTGATGAGCAAAAGAAAATATCGCGGCCGTTGCGCTTACCGGATCGCATTCCTCCATCGCCGACAACAACCAAGATACAGCCGCCCGCAGCAGTAGTAGAACCACTCACGAAAGAGATGATCCGGCGCCAGTCTTGTCTGCCGTTCCGCGTAACTTTTCAGCATCGATGCGCACCCTGTACCTCCCCTCTTCATATTCATGTATTCCATATCACGCGACTCGCGTCGACCCTCTACCGCCTGATGGGGACACCACCAGTCTCATCCTCACCACCCTGCGCTTGCGCAGCCACCTTCGCAACCTCCTCCGCATCCTGTTCATCCACGCTCGTACCTCTTTGCAGCAGGCTCTCTTTCACAGGGCTGCCAGCTTGTCCATGCGACACAATCGGTGTCAACGCAGGGCCAGAGATGCTACCTCTACCATGCTGGCCGTCGGCAGAGCCAGAGTTGGAGTTCTGCTGCGAGAGGTGCGGGATGGTGTCTGGGGAAGGGTGCTCGCGGCCGAGGCCACCGACCAGTGCGTTGTCGGACTTGCCGGCTTTGGAGAGAGCGTAATCGCCAGAGTCGAAGTATTTGCGCTCCTTGAGTTTGTTCTGGAGCAGGTCTTTCTTGTTCGGGAGCTTGCCGTAAAGGCGGAAGAGCTTCTGTTCTTCTTCGGTGAGAGACTGCGCGAGAGTGATGATTAGCTGAGAGCGGTCCGGGTATGATTGTAGGCAGGGAACGCCAGGGACGGTCTTTCCAGTGTACACGTACGCTCACGTCCACCTTGTTCTTCTGGTGAGGGTTCATCTTTGCTGTCTGTGTTCGTTCGTTCCCGATGTGTGGGGTGCTGGTAAAGAGTGGTGTAGCTTCCAGTCAGAGGCGGTCGGCCTGACACCAAGCTTCGGTCACGTTGCAGTGCGGCGTGTCACGTGGTCGTTTCAACTATTGCTCTCGTGAGGCTCTCTTGTCGCAAGAACGGTTTCGCTATCGAGTTGTGATGTTGGTTGTGTCTGCTCAAAGAGGCAAGTGGGTTGGAGGGGTCCAGCGAGACAAAGAGACGGCTCAACGTCGGCGTGCTTGTTTGGGCTCTGCTCGGGCGATGGGCAGCAGCGAGCGCGGGCTTTTTCAATTGACGTCGTGCAGCAGTGAATATTGCAACGCAATGGATCAGGTGGATTGTGGACAGGCTGACGCAAGGGCAAGATGCACGGGGTTGAGTATGCCGTTTCACACGTCGGCAGGCCGGTGCTGTGCTGTGGGAATAAAGTTGTGACGCGGCGGGACTAGGCTGAGAGGTGGTGGTGGGCTACGTCAGGCAAGATCGGCAGTTTCGCTTTGACGAGGCGAGGTCACAGGGTTGGGTGTACAGATCAACGCGGCAATTGATGTTTGATAAGGACGGCTAGAGGAGTAGGAGTGTACATGCAATATTTGAGGCCAATGGCGGGAGCAGCGTAGAAATATCTTTATGCATGCCATCCCAAGAAACGGTCACGCTCACACTCCTTCCCACCGAACCTTTCGAGCTAGTAAGGATACAGCTGCGGGGGAGATCGTCGAGAAATGTTTGGTAAATCTTGGCATCAAATAATTCCATGAGTCGAGTCGTGCTGTTATAGCAGTGCAATACAGAGAGAAGATTGCAAAAAAAGAAGAAGAAGAAAATACCACACACTACATGCAACGGAGCATCACTCCATCTGAAAACAGCAACCATGGCCTCCTTCAACGCCACCCTCGATACTTCCACCAAGCACACTTTCATCGTCGAGCACATGGACCCCGAGCTCGAATCCTGGCAAGTCTTGGAATACAGCACCATTGCTAAGGAATGCGCCGCATCGTCCTCTCAATTCATCCTCTCTGGTCTTCCCAAAGCAGTACCCGAACTGGCTCAGGTCGAGCAAAGCCCACAGTCAGTCGATGACCTGGTTTCATCTGCCAAAATCCCCAAGGAGCGTGTCTGCCTTCTCGACCCCAGAGGAGAAAGTGATCTTGCACCTGAGGACGGTGACAAGTTCGATGTGTTTGTCTTTGGTGGCATTCTCGGTGATGACCCTCCTCGCGATCGCACAGCGGAGTTGAGAGTCAAGGGCTTTGGAGGCAGGAGGTTGGGAAAGGAGCAGCTTACCACCGACACTGCCGCGAGAGTCACAAGGATCGTGGTGCAAGATAAGAGTGAGTTCTGCAGCCAATTGATCTTACCGTTTCCTATCTACTAACGCCACTGTCAAAGTCCCTCTTGCTGAGGTCCCTTACGTGGACCGCCCCAGCATCCAAGTCTCTGCAGCCGAAGGCGTGGAGATGCCGTTCAAGTATGTCAAAGGCAAGGACGGCAAGGCAATCATGCCTGAGGTAAGTTCAGCAAACGTCAAACATATGCTAGCGCGGACGCTGATCTAAAGTAGGGTATGATTGATCTTCTGGGCGACGACGCGGACAAGGGCATCTTGGACCTTCTTTGAAGCGTCTTCGACTGTACAAGCGATGTCTCTTTAGCACGATACAAGGTAGCAATCAGGCCGACATGGATACATAATTCCAAACCGTATCTTACGTGAGACTGTGACAAACTCAACTTGGAACTAAAGCGGTAGCTTGCTTTCGTGAAAAGGGAAGCCAGCGCCTGCAGCAACAGGCAACGTGAGTCTTGCAAGCGCACTTAGCTTAGTGGCAATCATGTTTTTTGCGAAGTGTTTCGAGCTCCTGCCGTTCACATTAGCTGCCTATCGGTCAAATGTGATACAAATAACCCCCTCCGCCTGCCAGCATACCAACTCAACCAGCAACAAACAATCACATCACGCCCGTAGCATCGACTGGGAAAGCGATGTTCCAACTGACAAGCAAGATCACTGGAAGCTACTCCGACTCACCTGCTTTCGTTCGCCGACCAAGCAGATCCACTGCATCGCCAGCATGTCGCTTATGTCCAACCAGAACACAACAACTCCGCAATCTGTCGCGCGGTCTCCGCTCTGGAAATTACCGCCGGAGCTACGAAGACACATCTACGAGTATTTCGTCTACCAGCCCGGTTGGTATGTCATGAATCAACAATACGGCATGCCAGAGGTAGGGCTACTTCTCACCTGCAAAATTGTCCGCCAAGAAGTACTTCGACTTATCAATGCTTTGAACAATTCTTCGTAACCACGCAGGCATTTGACGCCGCTGTCGGTCTCCTAGTATACCGAAAAGACAAAACATTGTCGTCGAACTATGATTGCCAAGTCAGGGACGGGTAGGAGGATATTGGGAAACCACGTCACTGGCTAAATCTGCTTTCGTGGCTTCAACACCACCATGCCGGAGACTTAACATGTCCGATGAACGACAGTGCTTTTGCCCGCGATTAATGTATACCAGAAGCGGCTGTCCTCGTGAGCATGTTCAACATCGCGGCTGGACAGGCCAGTCTGTTACAACTGCTTCATCCGTTACCCAGTCTCGGCTGACTCCCAGTACACTTCGACTGTGGCGGTGGGCACCCAGCACCGTCGCCTGTACGTCCGCCTCTCGAGCCTCAGTGGAACAGCTATTTTCGCACACTGCTGTCGTTTTTGAAATCCTACACTAAGCCCTGACCCCTATCTCTCAGGCCACTAGCCAGGGTGTCTCACGCCTGATCCTAGGGCTAGTGTGCCCTGACTGATGCCACGCTGTAATCTCGATAAGCAACGCGGATTTCTTAGTCTGCTATACGTCTCACACAGTATACTGACATCTGGCACACCTTATGTGTAGAATGCAAGTGGAAGGAAGGATGGCATGAAAGCGACTTTGGCACGATGGGGTTCTGGGTATAAGCAGACCTGAACCCTGCGAACAGTGGCAGTGGCATGATATCGAAATGATACCAGTATGTTTGGCTTCCAGCATTGCTTCGTATTTCGAAGCGACTTTGTGGCAGTGTTTCGTAGCAGGTAAAGCGTAAAAGGTCGAGGTGCAAGTCTGTGGTCATAGACTCGTTGGTAGCCATTCCCGACAGAGCAGTGGTACAAGTCAAATTCGTGTCTCCCATGCTCCATTTTCGAGGTCTGTGCTGTGAAGCGTCCTTGTGAGGGATTCTCAGGGAAAGGGAAGAGAAAGCAGTCCTAGCCTTCATAACGATGGGTGGCGATATCGAGCAGACGCAGCTCCCCCGACAAGAGCAGATGAGAATGGACAGCGAAATCGACCCTGACCCGAAAGCAGACGCGAGCAATGATGATGGCAGCACGGATTCTTGTTGTATCGTCACGGTACGTACTTGCATGCGCGCTTGATGGATTTTGGTTGTACTTACACAAATAGTGTAATGGACTTTTGGCATGCCTGGCAGTGTGTTGCAGCGGTTCATGTTAAAATCTGGTGTTTTTTTTTCAAGACTCTGCGTAAGTCTACAACACCCACAATCACAAGCTTTCGATCAAGGGCGAGACATGCATGTGCTGATCTGCAAACTGAAGACAAGACAGAAGATATCTCGCAAGACCAATGTCGTGGCACGGAAGAGAAGATGACAACTACGCTGACCAGTTTGCAAAGCTGTTCATGGACGATTTGTTATTCGGAGCATCATAGGAATAATGCGACTCGACCAGGACTCTTGAAACGCTTGTTACAGCGTACTGTTGGCACTTTTACCGTCGATATGGCGCAGCCCACCTACTGCTCAATACCATAAAAGTTGAGGAACACGGCCAGGACGGGGGGTTCACTGGGCTGATTCATTGACGTGTAAGCGGAATGGCAGATCTGACCATGAGTCTAAACGGAACCAGCACCGCACCGCTTGACCATGGCCTTAAACATATTGACCTGAATGGGCACATTATATGCTAATACTTGCATTTTATCGACAAAAAAGAGCCATGATATCTCAATAGGGTAAGGGTTGGTGTGATCCTGTATCGCAATTTCCAAGCATTATCTGCTCTAAAATCGTGTACGCTCTTATATCCCGAGGTAGCCGACAGTCTGTGAGCTCATAGAGTTGTATATATCCACTCGAAGACGTTGTACAGCGCTGAAATTCGTTTGTGCCGATGCTAACCTTTTGGGCCATTCCAGCAACGCTGACGGGATCGAAGTGGCATGCTTCCAGGACAGTATCACGAGAAGCTGGGCCTACAATTCCTCCCGCTATCACGATGGCACACAAAGTACCGCACTTCACAATACATGCCTTGACGGGATTACCGCGCGAGTCCATCTTTGTACAGTGTGGCTCAGGCGAAGCAGAAACATCACCCCAATATCATGTCACACGTTATCTCTCCAAGCTTTGTTGTAGCCCAACTAGGAGCTCTAGCATTCCTGTCGGAATTCGGGTTAGGAGAATTATGACAACAGCTTTTAACTGTGCTGATGTCGTTGAGCGCAGGCATTGAATGGCAATCCTCTGTTGCCGAGATACGATTGAAGAGACGGGCTTACAGATCTCGACTATAATGCTAGTATCTTTAGTTACAGATGTTGAAAGGTGATGTGATTCCATTAAGACACGAAAGAAGGCATACAATCGTTCCTCTAGCAGTTTTAGTGATACATTTCGGCACAGAAGCATGAAGACCACCGCTAGCCATCGAGATATAATTGAAGACATACAATTGTGAACAAGCAGCCATGTTGCCGCCTTTTGGTGCCGGAGTAAGAAGACGGTATTTGACCATTGAGGCACGGCTGACAACATGCAATTTTTCATATCGAACGTGGTACTACCTCCTAGTATGGATGCAGAAAGAACATATCTAACCATTGAGAGACGATTGACGACACGCAAGTATGTCATCGCAAATGTGGTATTACCTCCCAGCACAGAAGCAAGAAAGTCATACCCAATCATTGAGATGTCGTGAGACGTTGAGTGTAACCTTTGTGGATATACGGTAGTATTTTCGAGTATCGCTCTAAGTCTCGCACTCCTTATCAAGGAGATTCCTGGGTCGTTCCTGCCGTATGTAAATGTCAATCGTGCCTTCCTATTCCAGGAAACAGATCATCTCCCATCACTTGGCTTCGCTTTGCGCTTCACTCTCCATTCGACGCTCTCACCGGCACCCACACCCAAACAACAACACAACGCTAGTTAAAGACGCTCCAATGGACCGCAACACCACCGAGAAAGGTACGTACCATGGCGAGCAGCAGCAGCAGGGCAGTGGCAATGGCAATGGCGAGCACAAGGAAAAGGACAGAAACACCCTCTACGAGGAGTGTTGCCGCGACTTCGAGCGCAACTACGAGATCACCAACCACGAGCTCCGCGAGAACGTAAAAGAGTTCTGCAGCTTGTGGAAGTACTATTCCAGGAACGAGCTGATGCCGCGACAACTCTACAACTTCTACAACGCGGTCACCACCAACAAGCACGAGTTCCTGCTGCTCGAGAAGAACCTCTTCAAGCTGCGAGTACTCGAAGAGCAAATGAAGACTACCATGTTTGGACCGAAGCCGAGTGACGCTGGTTTGCGCCCTACTGTGGACTGGGCTTCGAAAATGCCGAGCAATGAGCCAGAGGTCAACACGGATTGGTCGGTTTGCTTAAGAGATACCACAGGTCCCATGGCAGCCGTCAAGCTTGTAAGTGTTTGAATCATTCTGCAGCATGGGAAAGGCACACTTACTCACACCGTCACTTGCCGCAGTCATCCTCAGTATTAGCAGAGTGAACCGCGCGGCCATGCAAGACACGGCATTGGAAAAGAAAATTTGGAAGCAAGTCAGTGCTACAACGGTGAAATTTGTGAGTATCTTATCCTTCCCTGCCGCCCATCAGAGCGATCGCTTACTGACGCCACTGTTCTTGATAGTCACAAGCAGTGCATCAGCAGCAGCATTCTGTCTGTTCCTGAAACGCACCGTAACCAACGCCTGGCGCCACGCTTGGAAAAAAAAATATTCAAGTTGGTCGGGCATCGTCCAGCTCTGCATAGCTTGCTCATTATGCAGTACTTCAATTGATGCAACATGCTTCACGCATGCTTTACCTCTTTCCCTTCTCCCTTGGCTTGCACTCGTCGCCCTGCACCGGGTGCAACATGATCTTGTTGGGGTAGTCTGCGCGGTTGTTCTGGTGACCCTTGCTCCAGTCGTAGCTCACTGCGTACGCGAAGATGTTTCCGGTCCTGCTGAAGTCTGTTGCAGTAATGCTTCCACCAACATCGGGGTAACCCTTCAGTCTGTGCTTGGCGTCCTTGTCCCAGAAGTGGAATGTGCCATCAGCGCCTGCGGTGGAGAAGGTGCCGTGGACAGGGTGGAAAGAGATAGCGTTGACTGAGAAGACGTTCTGGGTGTTGCGGTCCGCGGTCGATGTGGCGCGGTGGCACTTGAAGCTGAAGTTGTTGGTCTGCTTGTCCTCGGGGATGTACTGGATGGCACAGCGACCTTCGATGCTGCCGATGGCGTAACCAGAAGCGTCGTTGAAAGTGCGGACAGTGCGAGTTTGCCACTTGAGAGGAGACTGGATGGACTTGAAGAAAGTGCCCGGGTTCTTGAGGTCCACGACGTTGATCCAGCGTTCGGCAGTGGCAACTACGAGGAGATCTGTGTTGTTTGTGCTGGCGTTGTGCCTGACGTCCATGCTGTAGACGCGGTCCTGGCAAGTGATGGATGCGACAGGCGACTGCTGGCGAAGGTCCCAGTATTTGACGGTCTTATCCCAGCTACCGGTAACGAGCATGTGCTGGTTGTTGACGAAGATGCTCTCCACGCACTTGATGGGCTCGTCGTGCGCCGCGACCTGTTGAGCAGTTGTACCACCAGCGCCGAGATCCAGCATACGCGCCGCCTTGTCCGCACCAGCACCAAACACCTTCTGACCATCCTTGGACCAGCAGCAAGAGAGCACCGGACCTTCGTGTTCAAACATCGCCTTGCCCTGACTTTGTCCGTTTGCATCGATCTCGTATATGCGGACCTTCTTGTCCCAGCTGGCGACGGCGAGGTGATCGCTCTGCGGCGAGAAGCTCATGTCGGAGATGCTGTCCTCGGGAGGGTTGGCTAGAGGAACATCTTTGCTGAGATCGCCCGCCGTAGGGTTTGCAGGAGCGGCTGCGGACGCGCCGCCGAAGAGAGCCATGTCGGTGTTTTTGGATGTAGTGGAAGTAGGGCGTGGTGCTGTGGGAGTTTTGCGCTGAGCCTGAGAGCTGTTAGAAGGTCTGTAGCTGCTGCCGTAGTAAGACATCTCTGCGGTTGTCTGTCGCGTTGATGGGTGGAGGATGTGTGCTGACCTTGTGAAATTGGAAAGACTACAATTGCGACTTTACCTCACGCTGTTCTAGTTGGCTCGCGATTGGGAGGTGTCTTCGCTCAGTGACTGCGATTTCACGTGCTATATGCACTTCTGCCGCCTTGAAAGTGAAGTGAATGCCTGCGCCAGGCACGCGGGCGGCTGCTGCCGAGAACGCGCTTCTGCCTCGCGGAAAGCGTGCCCGAGCTCGACGCCAAGCCGCGCTTTCTCACCGCGGGCAATAAAAAGTTCTGCACCTCGAATCCATCAAGCTTCCTTCTGCAACTCCTCGCTCAACAAACTGCAATCAAAGCTTACAATCAGACATCCTCGCGCTTGTCACCACACACAGCTTTGGGAGAAAGTCCCCGGACACCCTTACCATGTAAGGATCGCCGAAAGGCGCCGCCACAGAAGCACTTTGCGGCTCACTCTTTGCGCGACCTCCATCCCTCCTTGGTCTCGGCCTGCCGCCTGCACTCTCGCCTGGAAGCTGTTCGCCTCGGTTCCGCTAGTCGAGAGCCCGGTCCGTCAGGGCTGCCTTGAAAGAGGAGACGAGGATATGAGTCTGCACTCTTGGCCTCGTGGGTCTTGCTGATGCGCAGCCGAAGGACGAGGGGAGGCAAGTCGACGATTCCGGGAGCAAGTTGGGTTCAAGGTATGTGCAAGGGCCATTCGTCGTGGTCAATAGACATGCGGTTGCTTGTTTTTCGTCTTCGGATGGAAGGCACGTTACTCGATGGGGCTTATTCTTGAGGCGAGGAGTTCCTCAAACCTTTGAGTCTGCCGGGCAGCCTCGCTGCGCCTATGCTGTGTCGAAGCAGCCAGACTCCATTAACACGCAACGCAGCACAGGGATCCGAGAAGTTTTGGTGATGACACCAGCATATAGAGTCAAGCACTGAACAAAGGGCTTGCGGTGTGCCATTCACTTGGTGCATTTGCGGCTTTCATTGATGCTACAATTGCCTACGACGGTATCTGATAAACTTCTCGAGTCTCTGCTTGCTAGCAGCGCACCTCACCGTCCATACAAGAAAACAATGCAAAATCATTCATCGAAGCTCAATTCAAGTGCACCCGTTGGCCCCCACGTCTTCGACAATGCGCTTTATCATTCTCCAAAAGGTACGTCAATCTTACTTCTCCTTTCCCACACTCATCAAATGATGAATACTTTTTAACCCTGAGCTTCGGCGCAGAGGATAAACCAAACAACAACAACTTTAAATTTTCTTTCTGAAAATGTCCACCTCTTCACATACTTGCACACAATGTTTGCAATATCAGTCACTAACGTCGTCTGATCAGGTCCTGTGTATTTGTGCAAATATCTCACATGGTACTGTTGTACCTCTGCCATTCAATAGCCCCGTCAATCAAATCCTGTTTCAATTCCACAAGCGACTTCCATTGAATGTTTCTGGCTGGACGCTTTTGACTCCCCAGACACTGAGAAGACCAAACATTACAATATGACATTCTCTCGCGAATTTTGCGGGAGGAGAAATAACATTACAATCAATACATGGATTCGCATGCGAGCTGGTGTCGTATCAATTGTGCCTGTTACATAGACCAGTCGTTAAATGCTCCCGTTCAAACGACCACAGGCGCAATGCACTGCTTGACAGTCTCCTCCAAATTGACGAACCCATGCCCATAGTGCTTCCTCAACAACTCCTCTGCCACCTTATTAGGAACCTCCGTCACATCCTCACCAATATCTGCATCCTCCCCAAAATCCCTGCCCGGCTCAAGCTTCCTGAACACCCCCAAGAGATGATTGTAGCTCTGCGGCGCAGTGAAGCCAAAGATCCGCTCACCATTACACGCAGGGTCGATCAGCGCAGCGACGTGCAACTTCGCGTCGTCGGAGACGTTGATGAAGAACTGCGGCGGGAACTGCGATAGGGACCTATCCTTGCCGGTGTAGGTGCCGATGACCCAGTCTGCGGTGCTGTTGCCTGTCTCTTTGAAGCGGGTGCCGTAGTTGGCCGCGGGTAGGACGGCGGCGACTTGGAATGGGGGGTTGGTCGATTTGACGGCCGTCCAGAGCGCGCGCTCTGATTCGGTTTTGCTTGCTGAGTATACGTCTGGAGGATTTGCGATGAGCTTCATGAATTCTAAGGTGTGACTTGGGGCATCAAGCTTACCATAGGCACTGGGCGAGGCGCTCGTATGGACTCTCTCGACCGCAGCGTCGTTCCATGTGTCTTTCGTCACGATGATCTTCTCGTTGGCGACAGGAGAGAGGGCAGCCGTGCTGGACGAGGTGTACACAACACTTCTCACTTTCGGCTCCGTGCTGGCTGCTTCGAGGATGTTAAGAGTGCCTTTCACGGTCGGTGGGATAACTTCTTCGGGATCCGCGCTGAAGGTCACGATAGATGCAAGGTGAACGATACCGCTCACACCCTTGACGGCATCAGTGTAGGCATCGTCCGCGATCATGTCCGGGACTTCGACGATCTCCAGGTTCCCTTTGCCGAATTTCTTGTCCATGAGATCGGTGAGGTACGCAGCTTTGTCCTTGGTTCTAGAAGTGCCGCGGACCTTGTACCCGGCGGCGAGCAATTCTTCAACGATATGTGAGCCAATGTAGCCAGTGGCGCCTGTGACGAGCACGGTGTCCCCTTTTTGGATGGTCGTCATCTTGAGTGGGATAGTTCAATGTATTGTCGGGTATGGTTGCAGGGAGATGTTAATATTCAGTGGCAGCCTGAGAATCATTTTAAGCTGACATCATGACAGATAGAAGGTAGCGCTGTGAGGCTGAAGAAGCGCGATTTGATCACATAAGCTGTCGTGCACCTGTGTAAAGTCCGTTACCAAGGGCTTTGTTGGCTTACATGTCGCTAGGTCATCTTTTCACTGCGACAACAAAGTGAGAGATCAATTAGTGCGCATATCATTACTAATTTCAATGAGCACGCCGTGCCGGTTTGACTGCAAATTGTAAACTTGGTTGAATCGAAGCGGCACAATACGAGAAGTGGGTTGATATGATGATCTCTCCTTTCATATAAAGTCAATCGAATCGATACTCGCTGGCATACGTGGCTCCTTTGCGTGTGGCTTTGAGATCGACTAATGTGCTGCGGACAAGACAAGTGAGCGACAAAGGCTCAAGCTTGGTGTTTGTGGCGCATTGCACGGCATCTTTCCCAAGAGCTACTTCTTGGTGTATCAGGACAACTGCCGTGCAGTGCGAAGTTAAAATGAAAATGGCGTTGATTCCACAATTGACCAATCGGCAGAAGAAGACCGTCGACTCTCTATGCAGTAAGCAAGCAGGCAAGTGAAAGCGAACCCTGCAGTCAAGTGATTAGAAAGCGGCATATATGTGAGCTTGAATAATTTGCCGAGAGCATACGCGGATGTGATGAAAGCCTTAGCGGCGCTGCCTCGTGGCACAGAGTAAGAGGCGCAACATATGCCTCAATTTACTCGGTCAATGCTTCGATTGAAAACCACTAGAACGACGACATGAGTCTTCGCCAATGATCGTAAAGGAGCGTCTGCCTCGATTATCTCACACCAGCAACAACACGATGCTCATTCGATGTTGGCTGATGTTCGAGACACCGGCAATGCAGGCGCTAATACCGCGGTGCAACTAAGGTGTTTGCTGCTTTGCCATGCCGCCGGCTGCAGGATGTAATGGCTTTCTGGGAAAGAATTGCCTCATAAGCCTTGAGCTCATGCCACGATGTCTTCGATCATCGAACAAAGGCGTTTGCCTAGAAGACCTCGAGCGGCGAGCGGATCAAGTCTGCGCCGATGCTGCTGCTGCATGCATACATATGCATATGTGCTGTGTGTGCATGGCACGGAGTGGACTGTGCCAGGTGAGCGTCAGGCCAGGCAACGGCTTGCGGAAGTGCTTGGTGAACGCCTACACGCTACGTAGGGAACATACCGAAACGTGCCTCAGGAGTTCAGGAGTTGCGAGTGTTACGACGCCGAGTACACGCACACTGCTGCAGACACAAGCCGCCAAAACGTGACGGGATGTGTGATGAGAGGCTCAGCAGCGAATCGCCTTGGATACCGACAGATGCGCCTCTGCTGCAGTTCACGCGCACGCTAAGCAGGAATTGAGCGAGAAGTCGAACGCCTCCGTCCTCAAGCTCCCAGCGTAGCATGCGCGAGGCAGATGGTCCCCTCTTTTCGTGCGAGTCCGTCGTCCAGCCTCCAGCCACAAAATGTGGCGGCTCACCACCCCTCCAGACAAGCGAAAAACCCCAGACTCCAAATGGGGCCAGCCTCGCTCTCTCGCCAGAGCAGTAATATCCCAACAACCGTGCACCAAGGCGATTCACGGCTCGAGTGTGGGGATGGCGACACGCATATGCGGATATCCACTCGAGCACTGGCCTGGAGCCGCGCCGTGGGACTGATTGCGTCCTCTGTACCACGCGCGGAGGATGAGCATTGGCTACGCTGGGCCAGATCGGCAGACGGACTTCGAAGTACTGTCGCAGGCCCCTGCTGAGAGAGGCCGACGCTGCTGTTGTGAGACGTGGTCCTGCATATCATCTTTCTTCGATTCGATGCAGCCGACCGACATGCAACTAAGTGGTGACGAACCTCTGCTGCTACGGAGCTACTTGCAAGCAAGCCAGCAAGCAGCGTCGATCGGCCAGTGTTGTCGCACATCTAGTGCTCTTGTATGGGAAAGCAGTTGAAGATAAGGGATGCCAGCGGTAGTGAGATTGCTATACTTGCGTCAGGCTAAGCATCGACTTCACCATCACTCTAGCGCGGCGTGGGGTTGCAAGTGTAATATACGAGAGTTCGCGAGAGACACTCTGGCTCGCTAAACATACGACCCTGCTGGTCTTCAGCCAAACCCCAGACCTCGAATGGCACTTTGGGGCAAGCTTGGATCGGCCTGGGCGAGGCTGTGGATGTACCCTCGGTACCTGTCATATTACGAGAGATGTTGGGTCTTTAGAGTTCAAAAGGGTTCACAAGGAACGGGGTCATCATTGGTAGACGTGGGTTGCGAAAGTTGCTCGAGCACGTTTCTCCAAACACACATGGCGCAAGGCACGTCTCAGGATGCTTGCTGTCAGAAGCGGGCCTCGAAACGTACAGCATGCAGTATACGTTGGCGTTGAGCATTGGCGGCAGCATATCTGCACAGTTGGCCGTGCGACAGAAACAGGAATGAAGGCAGCATTATTCGCAGCAGTCAGCAACAGTGCAGAACCGTGCGCCACGGATTTGTATTTGTGTGGGTGTATGTATGTGTGTGTGCACGCGAGGTCACGAAGCGAAGGAGAGCAAGACTGTCAGTCATCACGGTGTTCTCCTAGGAGATGGACAGGACGAAATATCGAAACAGAGTGTCAGCTGGTTCGGCCAGCTGAGCATCCGTAGCCGCACAGAGCGCAGCATTGCGTGCTTTGCGAACCAGAAAAAAACCAAGGGATCGCATCTTTTTTTCCCACGCCAGGCGTTGATTCGCGTGCTAATCATCGGAGATCACGCCAGCAAATTGCGCCTTACCTCTCTGGCTGTCATCAGAGCAAATCTTGTCACAGAAAAATGGACAAGCCGGTCGATGCTTGGTGGCCTGTCTAAGAGAGAGAGAGAGAGAGACATGGAGCCGTGCGAGCCGCGCCCCACACACAAAATAGTGCACTGCTCTACAGAGGTCCGTGTGGAATAATAGTGCATGGTGAGCGTCAGGCGGCTACAGCAAAATCTCTGCCTCGCGTAATGATGCTCCAGTCAGCAGGCAGTAGAGGCAGGCTCGGGCTCAACCTGCCTTGTGGACGAAGCCCAGCGCGACACTGTTTTGATGCAGGGCTCCCCAGCTCAAGCAAGCAGGCGGGCTGTAACAAAGGCGAGGAGCGGACAGCAATGCTGTGTAGGCAGTTTGACGGTGGGTCCAGTGCTCTCGCTGGGATGCCGCCGACATCACGGCCGACGGGAGGCAGAAACGTGGTTCAAGGGCTGCCTGCGTCTCCGTCGTCTACATACAACGGTCTGCGGTGCTGCGGGCGGAAACGGCTCAGCAGCAGACAGGTCTGTGGAGGGCGCCGGGAGCGATGGAGTGATGGGGTCCCAGCAGTAGTCGGGCCCTTCATTGACTCCCTCTTCATCGAGGACATCACTCTCATCCGCCTCGAGCTCGTCGCCCTCCGGTACTGGCCTCAGCAAGCAGGCCCGTGCTGCTCTCCAGGACTACTTCAGCTCCTTCGACCAGACTCGCGCCGCCAAGCGTCGCTCGAGCCTTCGCTGAACATTTCACTTCGTCTCCAGTTCGATTGCTTCGATCGAGCTTGATGTATCATTTGTCCACGACACCAATTTCGACTCGCCACCACGGCCAAGTCGAACAAAAACAACTAAATAAAGCCCCAGAACCACAGCATGGGAGCCACGTTCTCCCTCTACACTCTGGATTTTTTCAACGATCTCATATCAACTCACATTATCGGCACGGATTTGCCACCACGCATACTGTACTAAAAAAAAGTCTTTGGTCTTGACTTGTTTTTCTTTTCCGGGCATGACACGCCATGGCCACTGGGGCCTGGCAGCACACGGCACGGTGTTATGGGATGGGCTACTTGCAGGGTAGCAGTATCTGCAATTTTCGATGCTGTTCTGCAGTTTGGCTGCACATGGAGGATACCCTTGCTTTACGCATTTGTTGATGTACTACCGCGGAAAGGGCAATGGGATTTTCTTGGAAGAGCCAGAGCATGGACTTGGACTCTTGAAAGCATGGAGGATGCTTTTGGCGCGTTTGCTTGCATTTTCGCAAACGCACTTCTGTTCGCGAGCAACACACTGCAACAACTGCTTTGGCAGCTATAGAGTAGCATACGAGAAACATGATGACACACTGCGTGTCACCTTCATACCACCACCCTCTCCTCTCACCTCCTACCTTGTGCCACTCATCTTTTCCATAATGACGTTCGCACTTGCAACAAAGCTCTCGCCTATTCCTTCTGTTCAACCTGCCTATCAAACCCCCCAGATCCCACCATCTCTTGTTGTCTCATCCTTCAAGGATGGACGTCAATCTCTCTCGGCCGCATTCCCGAGTCTTCAGACCCACCTCCTAGCCCTATACCACTGCCAATAACACCCACTTGACGTCCTACCTCTGCCCAATCACGACCTTATCGCTCCCAATCTACGCAGCGTGCGTAGCCCTCAGCCCACATCCCAGCCTCTCAAGCACCACCTCTCCTCACCACCTCCTGCACCCCTCAGCCCAAGCAGCTCTTGGCCCACGACGCCTCGCATCCGTCGCAGAGAGCGCGCTGCGCATGAGAGACATGCAGGGTCGGATCCTTCCTTAGCTGAGTACTACATCTGCACATCCCGCTCATCACGCTTGCGCATCGCTCCCCCCCCCTCCAGCAAACCCCACACCCTCTTACGCCTCCTCTTCCTGCTCGCTCTCAGCCCCCTCACGCTCGTCGCTTGCCGACGCTTGGGTGGGCTGCAGGTTAATTTGGACATCGGCGGCTCATCGCGAGCGAAGCGACCCTAGTCCCGGCCCCACGCTGGATGTACTATCGAGTACATCATGAGGTACGGTTTTCAGTCAGTATACTTTTGGGGCTTTGCCTATCTGTATGCAGGGCATCACGTAGTTCGGAGCGGGAAATCTGGACGGACACGGCCGCTGTCCTTCGAGCCTTCCCCCTAGCCGCGATCGTTTACGTGTATGTAGGCGGAGAGCAATCCGAAAGCAAGCCTCAGCGGCTCGGGTAGAGAGTTGTAGCACATGAATCATTGATGTTGATAGGGTGGAGATTGAAGAGATGCGGGGTTCGAGAGGGAGGAGGCGCCTACCTAAAGGTACGTCTGCTTGACTTTGCCACTCGTACATGTTTGAGCCGTGCCGTCGGGACGTGGGAGTCGATGGTTTGTGGCGAGAGAACCACCGCTACTGTCGTGTCACGCTGATTAGAGCAAGTGCTCTCTGCGGCATTAATGAATCAGGAATGTTTGCTGGCTTGGAGTTCGGCGTTCCTTGTCTCTCGCAGCGTCGTTTGACCGAGCGACTATTCCGCCCGCTCGCCCTAGTTGGGTGTCCATGTTTTGCAACGGTCGGATCTGTGGGTCTTGTGCGCATGAAAAGACCCACAATCTGTTCATGCTCATGTGCATCGCGCGGAACGGAGCGACTCCTGCGACGCATGGCAAGCGCGGCAAGGCAGATCACAAGTACTGTAGGTTGATT
The DNA here is from genome assembly GCA_023634325.1 of Cladosporium cucumerinum. NCBI lineage: Eukaryota > Fungi > Ascomycota > Dothideomycetes > Cladosporiales > Cladosporiaceae > Cladosporium > Cladosporium cucumerinum. Next base: position 320,588 of record JALDQA010000016.1, read on the forward strand.
GTGATTTGCAACGTTAGCATCAGCACGAGTCGTGAGGCGGGCAATCATCGAGATGGCGCTCTCGTGCCTCGGAAGAGCTTGCGTTTCGTGTCAACGTTATCGAGGCGAACGATATTAAGGTGTGTCTCGGGTGTGGATTCGCACTACATCCCACGCCTCTTTCTAGCGATATTGCCAATAGATACGCATATATCCAATGATTGCTCTCGAGATATGGATGTGGAGCTAAGGGGATTGAATTCTGCGAGTGACTGCATGGCGTTATCGGTGGCCTTGCAGGCTGCTAGACTAACGAAGCTGTATCGTCGGATAACAACAACCTGCATGAGGGGAACAGCTAGTGAGGCATGCTGGCCTTGTGGATATACTCCGGCGCCACTGTTTGGCAGCGCATGTGATGGGGACGACTGACGACGCTTTTAGTGCCTACCGGCCAATTCTATCAAAGACGTGCTTTCGTCTCGCTATCTGTGGATACCGACAAACAACCTTCCTGACGCAGGAGGTCGACAAGCTGCCTCGCGAACACCACCACGTTGCGTCGTGCAGCGAAGCTCAGGTGGTCGCCAACCAGCTCCGATACTTTCTTCTCACCCCCAAGAGCCTGTGCTAGATACACGACCGGTTGACTGATCGGCCACTCTTTGCTCTCGTCGCCGCGAATGAGCAAGAGATTATCTTTGACACGTTTTGCCTGCTCCACATCCACTTGGTACGCAAGCATAGCTGCACCCTCCTGCTCTCCCTGGCGAGCATTGAATTCTTGCGCACTCTTTGCTGGCACTGTGGACCTCTTGGGGATCTCTGTTTCTTCCTGGAGTTGGCGGATCAGACGTTCTTGCAATTTAGAAGATGTCTCTTGAGAGTAAGGACGGAACATATAGCCCGCATAGGTCTTTGAGCCATCGACTTGATCCGCGTAGAAAGGCAGACTGCGATAGAGTGCGAGTGTCTCTTCCTTGAGCACTGTCGGCGGCATCACGGAGAAGGCGATCGGTTCGTGCAGAATCGCTGTTCGAATGAGTTCAGAATACCTGACAGCCAGGTCCAATACCGCCGTACCACCTGTGGATGTTCCGAACACGTAGACAGGTTTATTCGGCGACAAGTGCTTGATGAGAGCCGCTGCATCGTCGGCATTCTGATTGGCAAGAACAAGCTGATTGGTTCCTCTGGCAAGAGTCGCCTCATCGGAATCAGCTGGGAGGAAGCCTCTCTTGTCGTAATAAACGCATCTGAAGGTGGCGGAAAGCTCAATGGCCAGGCGACGATACAACGAACCAAGTCCGGAACTTCCAACAACGAAGATCAGCAATGGTAGGCCAATGTCGCCACCAATGGTGTGGTAGGTGATAGTATGGCCGTCCGCAAGTTTGATAACACCCTGGTCCGCTGCGTTGCTGGCATTTTCTTGTGCGTTGCCACTCTTCGAACTCGACATGATGGCCAATTTTCACGCCGGTATTGATGACAGATCACAGCTGGGAGGACTTTTCAATTTGATTGTCCAATGGTCCAGCTGCAGGATTTGAGGATTCATTATGCCTGGTTAATGGAGTTGTGACTTGAGCCGAGCAGAGGCGGGGAAGCAGTCGTTCGGTTGTCAATGTAATATATTGGCCTATCGCTTCGGTCTGTCTGTCTCCGACCGAGGTTAATTCCGTGTATACAAGAGGACTATACGAGACGTATCATGGAAGTCACAGTTGCTCGAAGCATACCACAAGATCTAATCGAGTCTGTTGTTGTGTCTGGCTCTCGGCGCGAGGAGTTTCTGGCTCGGAGATTGCACTTATCAATCCTGAGTGATATGCCTATGGTATGCGTATCTTTTCGAGTAACTTGGCTTAATCATTGTCATCCTTGAGGCTACAGCGCATTTAGTCACTGTCATTTCTTCCAATGCTGCTTTCTCCTGTAACACATGGATCATCGTGAGCCACCGCACCATGTACCAGGCTCCAGATGACTTCGTAACATCGATAGAAGACAATACTCTACCGATAACTGATATGCCATCAATACAATGTTAGAGACAAGTCAAGTAGTCACAGCTCACGAGATAGACAATGGCTCCAGCAAAGCCAGGCTTGGCACGTGAAGCAGGAGCAACGAACACGAGTCAAGTTCCCAAACAGCAGCAAGGAGAAAAGACGCCAGCAACAGTGGACAGATCGCAGTCGCAACACCCACACATACTCCCAAACACACCATGTGGCCCTCGTTAATAGCCGGTCTGGCACTGCTGGCCAGCCAGGCACAAGCCCTGTACTTCTACATCGACGGGCCCTCTCAGAAGTGCTTCTTTGAGGAACTGCCAGAGGACACGCTTGTCGTTGGTATGCAGCAACGGACCGCTTAGCTGTACCAGAACCTCTTACTGATGGAAACACAGGCCACTTCACAGCGACACAATGGAATGAGCAAGCAAAGGCCTACTTGCCTAACCCCGAAATGGTACGCCAAACCCTCGCCCACCACCATCCAACCACATCCCCACCATAATTTAACATGCATGTACCCAGGGCGTCTTCATAACCGTCGACGAAACCTTCGATAATGACCACCGTGTCGTCTCCCAGCGCTCCAAGAGCAGCGGCAAATTCATCTTCACCGCCGCCGACGCCGGCGACCACCGCCTCTGCTTCACCCCGACCAACGTGCCCTCGACCTCCGGCTTCCTCTTCCACGGCGGCTCGGCCGGCGGCATCAAGTTCGAGCTCGACATGGCCATCGGCCACACCTCGAAGATCGAGAGCTCGGACAAGGACAAGATCGAGGACGTGGTCAAGAAGGTGCGCGACTTGAACGCGCGCTTGCAGGACGTCAAGCGCGAGCAGGTCTTCCAGCGCGAGCGCGAAGCGGAGTTCAGGGATATCAGTGAGAGTGTGAATGCCAGGGTTGTGAGGTGGGCGTTGTTGCAGCTTGCGGTCCTGGGCATTACTTGCACGTGGCAGTTGAGCTACCTTAGGGCGTTCTTCATTAAGCAGAAGCTTACGTAGGGCGATTTGGAAATCAAGAGCACTATGAAGAATGGAGATGAAGATTTGAGGACAGGCATGTATATCGTGATTTTGGATCTCGTTTGGTCTATCTACTTGCCTAAACCAGTCGTGTTCCGTGGACCTCGTTTCGTTACATGGCATTATTCAGAAGTCCAGGTTACCACTTAGCCGTGAACGACGACGCCACCGTTGCAGTGGATGACCTGTCCACTGATCTGACTGCTGTCTGTGCTAGCCAGAAAGACAACCACCGTCGCGATTTCACTGGGCTGTCCACCACGACCGATGGGCCCCGAGAAAGCCTTCTGCGACTCTTCGGTCATCGTCGAGACAACCAAAGGCGTCCATACAGGGCCGGGAGCAACTGCATTGACACGGATGCCCTTGCCGACCCACTGGTTGCTGAGACCGTAGGTGAAAGCTGTGATGGCGCCCTTGGTGCTGGTGTAGTCGAGCAGGTCGGGACGGCCAATGTAGGCGTTGACACTGGCATCATTGATGATCGTGTCACCCTTGGTCATGTGTGGAAGGGTGTACTTGGAGAGGTAGAAGAAGGCTGGGAAATGTCAGTGACCTGGTTGTTATCCAGAGCACATTGATACGAAGGAAATCTTACCGTGGATGTTGGTATCGAACGTCTTGATCCACTGCTCCTCAGGGATGTCCAAGATAGTGTCTTGCATCATCTGGAAAGCATGGTTGTTGAACAGAATGTTGATCGCACCCATATTCTCCAGCGCCTTATCGACTGTCTTCTTGCATGCATCGGCACTCCTCAAATCGGCCACGTGAAGGTGGATCTTGCCGCCGCGCTCCTCGACCATCTTTTTGGTGAAGTCCGCATCTTCTTGCTCGGCTTCGAGGTAAGTGATCATGACTTCTGCGCCCTCCATGGCGAACAGCACAGCAGTAGCACGGCCGATGCCCGAATCGCCACCCGTGATGAGAGCTTTGCGGCCCTTCAGCTTGCCAGCTGCCTTGTATGTTTGCGCACCGCCGTCGTATGTTGGTACCTGGTCAACCTGTGGGAACGGGTCCATGTTCTTCTCGAGGCCAGGGTGGTTCTGGTTTTGAGGAGCTGGCGGCTTCCAGCCTGGCAACGCAACGTTAGTGGGTTGAGCGATTTTCGATCGATCCAATCGTACATACCGATGTCGAACGCGGACTTGGGCTGTTGCTCAGACATTTTTGCTAGAGTTCTGTCTTGTGTAGATGTGATGTGATCTGTTGGTCAATTGACCGAAGCGTAAAGTACAAGAGCGTGAAGGTTGTGAATCTGCTGCAAAGGGAACAAGAGCCAGAGGACTCACGTACTATATACCTACATTCCGACATCTCCTAGCACATCAATCAATCGTCACGACTGTACATCCGTAGTGATGTCAGAGTGATCCACTGGTGAGCGACGTTGTGAGTTCTCGCATCTCTCTCCGCGATAGACCCCACCGGATTGTCCAGGGTCTGAGCAGACCAGTGGGGTGATAGCATAAGGTACCTCATACAGTAGATGTTTCCAAGACAAATAAATCCTATACATGTTCCCGACTCTGATGTTATGTTGTTGTGGTGGTGCTGTTATTGTCAATTAGAGATGGACCATAGTTGTGTGAGCAAAGTGTTGCAGCTGAGCCGCGTTGCACGTAGCATATTGAAGCTTCGGAAATATTGTAGAGTCCAATTGGCATACACAATGTAAGGCAAGACGTTTTGTTTCGGGCGTGAAGATTGTTTTAAAATGGCTATCAGGGCCTTCAGAGTCGAGGGCTTTAGCGACATGTGCTTCGAGTCTCTGACCAAAGTTCGCCACAATCAATTATTGTGAAAGCAGCCTTCGTGGATGCTTTGGGATAGCAATATTAGCGTCATGCTATAATGGTGTCGAGGAAATGCCATCGTGTACCAATGGCAGTGGGACTAGATGCAGTGACTCTGGTTAACCAATTGTAAAATATCGTACACTGTCTGCTTAGTGTACATGAACCCGTCAACATATGGAACTCTGCCATGTACCGTAACGGTGGGGCTCGATTTGCAGCGTATGCTGAGTCGACCGCATATGGCACGTTCACGCCCACTTCTAATTGTACTCGGCCATGCAGTTCCGCATACAGACTGCCCTGTCCGGATCTGGCGTATACATCCAATATTCTTCCACACCTTTTCTCTGTGCCAGGAAATTGCTCCAGCTGATCATGCAAAATCCCATATGCAAGTAAAAATACACATCTTTCCACCATCAAATGCCACCTCATCTGCTACGCTCCTGCCTGGGGTAGACCCTCTTTTTCTTCACTTCCACATCGCCAAAGTCGCCTGCAGCATCCATCTCAGAGAACTTGCTGACCATCTCCTCCAAATCCTTGTCGGCATCTGGTCTGAAACGTGTGACTTTGTGAATGTTGGCGGCGGTCATGTCGTTGATCGCTTTACCGTCCGCGTTCGCTTTGGCGATTGTTCGTGCGGTCATGGCGAATCGCATGTCCCTAGGTCCGTCCACAAGCTCCAGGATTGCGGACGCGGCCTGGTCCTCCCTTATGGGTTCGATTCTGAGCACGCGGGTGTAGCCTCCAGGCCTGTTGGCGTAGCGTTCTCTAAGCGGGCCGAAGAGTTTGGGGAGCATCTCGTGAGGGCGCTGGACAATGTTAGCCACCTGCTACCTTTCCTTGTGACCATGCACGACATACGAATAATGTGGACATGGCTGAGCGCCTGCTGGCTTCGGTGTTCTTCTTGCCCAATGTGATCAACTTTTCCGCCAGTCTTTGCGCCTCCTTCGCTTTGTGCCATGATGTTGAAATTGACTCGTGCTCAATGAGAGATGTGACTAGATTGCGAAGGAGCGCTCTGCGGTGGGCAGAGTCTCTGCTCAAGTGGCGGTACTTGGTGAGGCCTCCGGCCATTGTTGCGGTTTGCGGCGGTGTCTCCTTTTACGTGTGGTTTGAGGGATGTCGGTTGCTGGTATAGAGAGCGGAAGGTCAGAACGACTGCTTCCGTGCCGTGTCGTACGAAGGATTATCGGTGTATGAGGCGTGGATGTGTGGATAGTACTCCTTCTCAGGGCATGGCATGGATATCTGGGTGAAGCCAAAGTCCAAACTCGAGCCTCATGAAAGTCCGCGGCAGTCCCGTTTGGGAAGGTTGCGCCCGATAGCGACCGACGACACATCAACATCACCAAACTCACCACTTACAAAGTAAGGTCTCACAGTCCTTGCCGTCGAGTCTAATAATCATGGGTTTCACATCTGGCCTCGTACGTACACTTTCGTCAATTCTCATCGCAGTCCTCCCAAGCTAAACTAACACCATTCAGCTCGGCGGCTTCACCCTCACAACAACAATCGTATACCTCTCATTGAACCTACACGCGCGCAACAGACTCCACCAGAGCGCCCTCCTGCACCAACAAGCAGTCCTGCTGAACGGCATTGTCGAGCCTGAACCTGCACAACCACTTCCCATCAACCGTGAAGTCCGCACCGGCCTACTTGAGACCGCGAAGGATCGCTGGAACGCCGAACTAGAGAAGAACGTGCGCACCCTACAAACTGCCGACTGGACGAGCGCGAGGCTCAGGTTGGAGGAGAAGGTGAGCTCGCTGTGGAGCAATGCCTTCCAGAAGAGCAGGGAGGGCGTTGCCGAGGTGACCAAGTAAGGGCGAGAGCGCGTGCAGATTACTGCGATGAGAAAGCGAACGTCGGGGACGCCATGATTGAAAACGAGCATGTACAGACTAATGGCCGAGAGGCAACTCGTGTGGATTCAAAAATATAGACCTGACTGGATCAGGATTGGAGGCCATTGGCCTCGTGTAACACAATCGCGTATGGAATACCCAATCATGTCATCTTTCCCACTAGGACCCAAAAGAATTAAGAGCTAATCGTTTATCATTCTTTGACCGCGAGCATCACCCAACGCCTGGAAAGGAAGCATTACTCGGAATCTGCGCATGTCTCGACCTCGAAAACCTCCCGCTCTGCTCGTTCGACTGTTAAGGATTCTTTCTCTGTTCGCACCATACTCGCTACGCAATCATCATCCGGCAATTTCCAGTCTCCTTGCGTGATTGCTTCGAGTTGATAACAGACTTGACTGTGACGATCGTGGGAAAGGTGTCTTGTGTCGAAACCTGGATTCCGCCGTTGGAAGCCGGCGACACCACAAGCAAGCGTGAAGAATTCGCCTGCAGCATCCATTACTCCACCAACGCCTTCCGGCTTGCCTGTTGTTTGCAGGATCTAGCGCGTAAAAGTCGGCTGCATCAGTGCATGTAGGAGGTAGCTTCTAGTACCACCGGCTACAAGGCTAGAAGACTTCAAGTGTGGCGCTGCATATGCGGACCGGTTGGCGGATATCGCCACCGGCTCGCCTGAGCTTCAGTGTATTCACGGCATGCTCGCCACTGGTCTGAGTATCTTGATGACCGATATCACGAAGTCGGTCGAGGTGTACAATTGCGATACTTGCCAATACGGCGAGCCGCTACGTGTCATCTAGCAAGGCCGTTGCGTGAGACCCTCAATCAATATCCCATGCTTGAGATGCAGGCGCCTACGTTTCAGCAGTCCAGGATTCAAACGATCAGTGCATGTCGCAGGATATAAGTTGAGCAGAACCCAAATCTGAAAGACAGGAAGATACATCTTTCCAAACTGGCATACAGTGACAATGCCGAACCCCCAAAGTGAGCATCGCGTTGGTGGGAGAGCGTTGCTCACTTAATCATAACGGCCGTTGCACTGAATTTACTGAACAGTTATTTTCAAAAGTCTGCACCAATAACGCTGAGTGCTATTCTAATGCCATGCTATGATATCATCCTCGTCTGTGTCAATTGTAATTATAGCCTCAGCATGTTGTGTACTTTCAAACAGCTGTTCATTCTCCTAGCACTTGAATCTTTGTCCGCGAGCTGATGCGTTACTTTGGCGACAGCATGGAATAGCGACTTGAAGGTAAGCTTTGGGCAATAGAATCGAAAGAGACACTATAACTTCTTGGCGCGACGCTGTGAGCCCTTCGACTACTTCTCACTGAGCTTGCGTTTCTTTCGGGATGGCTCGTCGCTGTTGTCAAAGCCAGTGTCAATTGTGGACGCAGCCTGAGGGACGCCGGAGAGAGAGGACACGACACCGCTATCCGTAGCCGCCGCAGACATGGCCTGCGGGTCCACTGGAATGGAGGGCACGCCAGCCTCAGCAGGAGCAGCCGTAGACTGAGCCTGAGAATTGGCGGTTAGACCTGATGCACCATCGCTGCCACTGCCAGTCACAGGCTCTGCGTGAGGGGCGACGAGGGAAGAGGGGACACTACCACCACCAGTATCCGGCGTAGACGTGATCTGGTAGCCGGTGACAATGGCGGTGTCAGGGGAAGAACCAGGCCCAGTAGAAGCAGCCGTGGATTGTTCCTGCGAAGTGGCGGAACGAGAAGGAACCCTCCCAGCAGTAACAGACGTAGCCGGATGCTGCTGGAAAGGAGGAAGGAGCGGAAACCCAGCAGGACCAGCCATGGAATGAGCCTGAGAAGTGGCGGGACGAGCCGAATTACTAGCACCATTGGAGCCAGACGTAGCCTTAGCCCGCAAAGGAGGCCTGAAACCAGGTGCCCTATGCCTCCCGTACGCCGCCGCGTTGTGTGACTGAGAAAATGGAAGATCATCTTGACCAGATCCAGTTGGAAGTCGAGGGCGTGAACCGGGGCGACGGCCAAAACTACCGGGCCGAATGGAACCAGTCATATCCTGAGTCCACGGAGTGGCGAGATAAGGGAACATCCCAGCTCTAGCAGGAGCAAAGGCAGTCATGGATTGAGCCTGCGGATTGATGGGGAGAGCACCACCAGTAGCTGGTGTAGACAGGGGGAATCGAAAGGGGGCGGCCTCAGCCAGAATAGTTTCCCTGAGACGGGTCCCCCACGACTCCTGAGTTTCCAGAGCGGCCGAGGAAGAGGAAGCGCCAGCCCCGGCAGAGTCAGTCGAAGCCTGAGCCTGCGAAGGAGCCTTGCGGGCGGTTTGGTCGGGCTCTAGGGCAAAGGTACAGTTCGCGGAGCTAGTGCTGGTTTTGTCATTGGGGTGAGCGTCCGCTGGCTGTGGTCTGGGATGAATGGCAGGATAACGGTTGTTGAAAATCCAATCAGTCGAAGAAGGACGACCGGAAGCATTGAGGTCTGAAGCGGGATGTGCGCCAGGCGGTTGTGGGAAGGAAGTATATGGAGCAGAGGCCGTCGGCGGCACGGAGCCTCGAAGGTAAGGATGAGTAGCGGTGGTAGGGTTGATGCTTGGGGTCGCTGAAGAGCCACCGCCAGTATCGGTGCTCGGTTGCTGTGAGGTGGGAGTAGATGCAGTAAACTGTGCACCAGCAGTGTGAGAAGCAACGGAGTCGTGGTAATCAAGTCGGCTGTAGAGACTTTCGCCTGGAGTCGCAAAGAGACCACCGCCAACATTGATGCTAGATCGCTGTGCGGTGGAGGTGGGCGCAGTTGACTGCACACCAGCAGTGTGAGGAGTGACGGAAATACCGATGTCTCCATGGTGTAAGTCAGGGGGAATAATCGACATCGCACCTCTAGTGAGATGGCCTGTGGACATGCGAGCCGGAAGAATGCTCTGCACACTGGAAGCCATGCGCGAACCGATTTGCGGCTGCCTGTTAAAGCGCGCGACGAACTCTTCGCTGTTGTAGAGAAACATAAAATGTCCAATTTCCCCGAATTGCGCGTCGTGGACGAAAGTAATCATGGTTGAATCATCAGGGGATGGGTTGTCGTAGCTTGGAGGACAAAGTCAATTTTGGTTCATTGGGAGTTCCTTACTGGTGGCTTACTGAGTATAATAAGTCGCGCGAGTGCGGTCTCTGATGTGGCTGGAATAGCTGCCATCGTGGCGAAGGGTATGAAGAGAGCCACTTCTGTCCGTAATAGGTGTTCCCCATTCATGGCGAATGTCAACCTGGATCTGACCGACCTGCTGTGCGCGCAAAAGGGTGTGCGGATCCTCTCCATCTGCGCTTGCGCCTGTCATTCGTCAGTTGTTGTTCCCACCGCTAAAATGAGATAGTTCGTCTTACTGGTTAAGATGGCACGAAACTCGGCAGTCTTTACCGTGCCAGTCGTCCCATCAGGGATGCTCAAGAGGTTGAACACACCTCCGGCAGCACAAATGTCAGCGACCGGAACGTGACCATGAGCTACGTTGAAGCTGTCAATGCGCACGGCGAACTCGATTAATTCGGCCCGAGAGGCATCCAGCAAGTGGAGGTTGAAGAGAATCTGTATCACAAATCTCACCCGGTCTCTCACTCCGAGGGAGTGGTGTATGGTGTCTGGGGTTTCGTTGATTAGGCTTGAAATCATCGGAGTGATGTATCCATGGGCGTTCACAGCGGCGATCGCGACCTGTATACCAGGTAAGATCTGGACCGAGGCCATGGTGCTGGTGACGAGGACGGCGCGGCCGTGATGAAGATGCTGAAGGACGGTACTTATGTTCTGATGGCGTTGCCAGACAAATATCGCGGTCAAGGAGGCAAAAGAAAGTGCGACGCAGAAAGTCGCCGCAGATATTGCTGTCTGAGGGAAGTTCTGTCAAAGAATTCAGTCTCGCGTCTACATTCTTATAGACACGCCGGCCAGCGCTCGCGGTTAAGTGAGTGAAAGACAAACAGACAGGGAAGCTTCGGGAAGGACGGCGCATTGGGCAGCTGACGTGACATAACAGGGATGAGGGAACTCAGTGACAGTGCAAGAACGCGGAAGGAGAGCAGTAATTACCTATGAAGTGGATGAGTAGTACAGTAAGGGTTGCAGTGAGGAGATAACATGGAGCATGAACTCATCCTCTGACGCACGAAAGATAGAACGAGCGGCGTGATGTAAACATGCTGTTGGCTTGTTGAAACATTATGTAGAAGAGTCAATACCATTGGCCCAGCGCGACTTAACAAGGTTCCGTCGCTAGGGGTCTATTCACTGGCTTCCACGGCGTTGTTTGGCTATCTGCTTCTGGCAGGAGAACCGTTGCCGTTGGCCATCGAACCACCATTGAGTGCCTGCATAGGTCCAAAGCCTGACAGTCCACCACCAGGAAGTCGCGCGGCAGCAGCAGTATTGAACGAAGGTGTCCTTTGGGATGGGGTGAAGCGAGACGTGTCGAAGGGTTCAACAGAACGCGGCGGCTTGGCGGGCAACGACGCCGGGGCGCCCCACTTTGCTATACTAGAGCTTTGTGGCGACATCTGGTGAACGTTGGAAGGTGATTGCCGCGCGTGCTCGAGCTGCATCTGGTGACCGGACATAGGCTTGGGTGGAAGAGCAACATTTGGAGAAGGCTGCCTCGGGAAGACTGGCTGAGGTAGAGGATGAGTGAGCGGCTGAGTTGGCATACGAGGTCCACCTGCACCGTGCATACCATGATGAGGAGATCCGAACGCGGAGCCCTGAGACTGCGAAGACATTTGCCTCTCCAACGGATACGGCATACCTTGAGGCATACCGTTGTTGCTGTTACCAGTGGCCGGTCTTGAGGGCGTGAACGACGAGAAAGTCGAATTACCTGTAGGTCCAGGAACGAAAGTCTGACTCTGTGGATTGAAATGCGGGCTCTTCCAGCTACCGGGAAGAGGATGCTCCAAGGCACTGGGTACGCGACCTAAGTTTTGACTCGGCAGCTGCCCAAAAGGGTAGTTCTGCTGCTGCTGTTGAGAAGTGTACACAGGCATCTGGCTCCTGTCGGTGAAGTTTGGAGAAGGTCCAAAGCCAGTTGACGAGGGCTGTGTAGCGTTGAAGCCCTGCTGTTGCTGCTGAGACTGCTGCTGAGACTGCTGCTGAGACTGCTGCTGGGACTGCTGCTGGGACTGCTGCTGGGACTGCTGCTGGGACTGCTGCTGAGACTGCTGTTGAGACTGCTGCTGTTGCTGTTGCTGCTGCTGCCAGGCGCTGGGAGTTCCATAAGACTGCTGCGCATACACTTGCGCATAAGGGCTAGACACTGGCTGTTGCTGGTCCGCCATCGGCGAATGCTGGAACGTCATGGCTTGGTTGAAGTTCTTAGACAAATCGTATGGCTGCGGGCCTTGGTACCATGACTGGCTTCCATCGGAGCCAGCGTACGGCGAGCCACCCCAATGCGAGTTTTGGTTCTGTACAACGCCGTACGGGGAAGCAGCGCCCATGTCTTGGTTGCCGTAAGGGTTAGGCGAGAACTGGGCAGCGTTCGTGCCTTGTGGGTTCTGATATGCCACTGGTTGGCTTGTATAACCAGCAGACGAGAATGAAGGCGCAAAGTACGAGCTGTAAGCTGAGCGAGCCTCGAATCCGTCGTCACTGTTATCTCGCTGCTTCTTCTTGGAGCGTTTGCCAGCAGCTGAGCTTGAACGAGAATCGTCTTTCTCCTTGGACGTCTCTGAATCTGTCGGCTTTGCAGAACCCATGATACGCAGACGAGCAGCCTCATACCTCGCCTCTCGTTCCTCCCTAGTTACTGGCCTCTTTTTATCGTCTCCACTGTCATCGTCGGAGTTGGTCTTTGAGTTGATGTTGGAGCCGTTAGCAATCGCTGGGCCAGGATCAATGCCTCTGCGGAGCAACTTAATTTGAGGGCCGGAAGGTGGTGGAGTACTAGCAGCAGTCGAAGGAGTGACAACGCCCGTCAAAGGTTGTGGTATACGACAATGGGGAGTCCTGAAAAGACGGACAGCCGAATTAGAATCGTCCACAGAATGTCCAAGCATGTAATAGTCGGCGATCTTGTGCGCCAACATGCGATAAAAGGAATTGCACTGCGGCAAGTTGAGTGAGGACTCTTTGGCGTCCTTCACGAAATCAATCACGTCTTGCTCAAGCTTCAACACCCAAATGCGATCACGAGGATTCTCCAGAGCCTCTAGAAGTTTGGTGTCGGGCGCAAGGGCGGCACCTTCGGACGCCAGAGTAGCCTGTCGGCTTGGGCGTGGGATGCTACCCATGCCAGGTCCCTCAGGTGGCACATATAACACACCCTGAGGAAGGGGACCGTTGGCGCCAGGCCCGGCTTGTGGACGTCTAGCTGGTTCCATGGCATGGATCTCGTGTAACTGATCGCGGAATGCGCGCACACCATCTTCAGAACCCATGCGCGAGGTCGGTACGCCGGTGCCAGGTGGGTAGCAAAGATCATCATCTTCAGCGGAAGCTTGTACACTGGCGCTGTCATCTGGACGCAGAGACTCCTTCTCATCCAAGGCGAAGGTGGTTCCCGATGCGACACTCTTCCCGTCCAGACTAGGCGGTTTGCCGTCTCCGTCAGATGATGATAGGAGCGTGCCTGTCTCATCAGTGCTCGCAGGCTGGAGCAATCCGTCTGAAGTAAAGACTGTCCTCGACTGAGGCGAAGTCATGTCCGCGGCTTGGACAAGAACCTCTGGTCCACTGAGGGTGGATAGTTGTCCCGGCTCCTGCAGATTTCTTCCGCTTATACGAGCCGCCGGCGTTTGCTGTGCGTGATTGCTGGTTTGTTGGGGATTTTGAGAAAGAGAGCCTCTGGCAGCTCCAATAGGCGAAGGTGAAGTGGAAGATGGGCTGTGTATATTGCCCGCCCGATGTTGGGGGTGTTGTTGCGCATTCGAAGGCTGGATGCCGGCAGCAGCAATCTGAAGAGCATTAGTGAGGCCGTGCTGGGAAACTGTACTACCGGAACAACTGACCCGTGCAAACGAAGGTCTGCTCGAATTGAGGCCGGTATCTACTGAAGAAGCCATCATGTCGAGTGCGATGCGAAGGGTCGTGAAGACTCGTGGATCCGATCCAAGTGAGAAACGACGGAGCCGAGAGGGACTGCTTCCTGGGTTGGGCGCGATGCAAAGAGTGCTACGCGTTTGTTCGGTGGGAAAAGTGTAATGTCTGTCGAGAAAACCGAAAGGACCTCAGGAGACCGGCGGCTCAAGGAAAATCGTCAACTGCAGAGCCAAATGATCGGTCATGGCGTAAAAGGCACATTTGAGGCTGCTGTCGATGTCCAATAGCTGGGCGGGGCGCGTTGAGGAGGCGGCGTGCCTATTGAGCTGTCGAGCCGCAGTGATCGCCTTTGTTGGCGAGTGCGGTATGCGATGGATGTGCAAAGTTCGCGGTGGGTGCAATAATATTGCGTCCACAGGTTGCGAAGTGGGAGCGGTGATGTCGTTTGCCAGCGGCAGCTCAAAAGTTGCAGAAGCCCTCGGGACGAGCGGGTGATGCCGAAGCTAGTTACGCCTGCCGATCGGAGGCATCGATTTGATGAAAGATGCGACGGGAGGAGAGACACCGATCGGAACACAAACGAACTACCATTCAGCACAAAGAACCACTCATCGAGGCAAATATGAATCGATACGGCGCTGGTGGGCCCTCGAAGGCGACACCGAGCACTCTCTGCCAGAAATGCCTGAAGCGAGGCCACTTCAGCTACGAGTGCAAGGCATCACAACAGGACAGACCATACATATCACGACCATCTCGCACACAGCAGCTTGCAAACCCCAAGTTGGCTGCCAAACTCACAAATGCTGCACCCAAGGATGAGACTCCGAAGTAAGTTTGATTCCATGTCATTGTGTTCGACGTGGCGATGTGGACTTGTGGAGAAGAGATTCATGCATAGCCCTTTGGTGTTCCTTCGATGAGAGGAGGCTAAACTAGCAAGATCTCATGAGCCTGGTCCGTTGGCCAAATCGGCAACAGCGACATGGTGTTCGTTTCGGGTTTTGAACACGGGTTGACCAAACATTTAGAACATCTGCTTCCGACATCATCAAATCCAGCGCCGCAGCGCGCGGACGTAAACAAAACTACAACGACGTAGATTCGCCACACCAAAGATCACCCTCAGTGTCATCAAACTCAAGTACCGATTCGATCGCGACTATCTCAACAAACCAATCACGCTCTCGCTCCCCGCCACCACGTCGAGAGAATGCTCCTCGATCACATCGTGGTACGTCCGATCGACCAAGATCCCGTTCCAGGGGTCACGACAACAGAGACAGGTCTTCGGTGAAGCCTAGACGTGGTGGTGGCCGTGACGATCCCGACAGAGAAGGCTCGAGAACAGGCTCCCACAGATCCCGAAGCCCGCCAAGGAGGCATTATCGACGTTCGCCCTCGCAAGAGAGGCCTCGGAGACGTGAGCCTCATCATGAACGATCACGTTCAAGAAGTCCTTACCGCCACTCAAGCGTCGCCCACGGCCGAGCTGTCGTACCGCCGCCGCGACGAGAACCTGTTCCGCCAGTGCAGCGTGAGCGAAGCTTGAGTCCGTTCAGCAAGCGACAGGCACTGACGAGGGCGCAATACGGGGGATCATGAGCGCAGAATTACTGACATGTATAATTGAGCTTGTATCGATTACTTCGTTAGATTCATGAAGACAGATCCGGAGAACGACGGCAAGAATGCATAAACAGAAGCCATCACACGCCTGAACAACCTTTACCCCAACCTGATATTCACTTCATGCCCATCAGCGCGAATTCTCGTTTCATCCAACCCATCCACGACGTGCAGTCGTTAGGATTCACGCCCAATCAGCTCCTTGAAAGGTCTCAGACGGCCGTCAAAGCAAACTGTGCCGACTCACGCTTGATAAAACAGCATTCGCTACAGAGCTTCTAGAAATCAAACCTCAAAGCTGTCGTCGGCTAAGACTCTTCTCGTCCATCGCAATACTCAAACTCCGTCTGCCCTTCGAGTCCGGGAATTGACTGTCCAATTGTCTCTGTGCACGTGCGAAACAGCAATCCACCGTCTTGACTACGCAGCCTTGCGGCGGAGAGGGCCAGGAGAGTGTTGATCTTGGTGTGGCAATCGAGGATCGTGGTGTGATACGTCCATGAAGATGACTTGTCCTCGACGTTGTTTTGCCGCGAAGAAGCCCACGGCTTCTTCCGAAGACCAGATCCTGTGCGGTGACGAGAGTGACTTGGCAGGTTTGGTCGAATCGGTGTGAGTGTACCGCAATACAACACTCGATGCGAGTGCATCAAAGATAGCAGCCGGGTCGATGATACGAGTATGCCTGCCAACCTTGACTATGGTAAGAAGCGCGAGGACCTCGATGCCGTGGCGAGGAAGTCTTTCTCCAGCCGACCGGATGGTTGCCAATGGTGAAATTTCCGAGGCATCGGTGTCATCATATCCATGTCGTGGAAGCTTTGCTTCCGATAAGTCAAGATCGCCAAAGCTTGAGCGGGCTGTGCTTTCTGTGAATACCCATACGTGGTCGGCATCTACGCCACAAAGCCTCGCTTGAGCGCTTGCGAACCTGAACGAAGCCTTAGCTTCTCTACTAAGATCGACCCAGGGAGCAGCTATGACAGCGCTTCCATACTGTATACCAACCACTTCGGTTAACGTGTCCCATGTTGTTGGGGGTAATGGAGGGGCGACAGTGCAGAAAAACGCCTGCAGCGAGTTCAAACCACTGGTCCCGAGGGATGATGTGCTCTGTGAGCAGATTAACCAAGAGGAACAATGATCGGTCCTCGATTACCAGAGCCGAACCCAAGCCCGACGTATCATCGGCTCCGAGCCCGTCAGCAATTGGCATGTGCAATCAAGCGTAGGATTTTCGATCCTGCCATGGCCTTCAGACATCCAGAACGGGATTCACGGCCATACTTATAACGAGGACAGTCTGTATACGGACACCAGGATGAGCAAACATCGAGTACTTCGCGTGCTTCTTGAAATTCAAATATTATTGTATGAGGTTTGAGCTAAGACTCGCGTATACGCGGCGAAAGAGTCGCAGGAATGCAGGCCCCACCGAATCGTTCACTACAGATGCGAGGCTATCGGCTCAACAGGTCGCCGACGAGTAAATCTGATGACTGCGAAACGATCGGCTGATGCGAACGGCCGATAGAGCAAAGAGATGCCGGTCGCTCTGGCTGGCCTGCAAAATACGGCGCCTCTCTTCTGGCAATAATTTCCCGAACGAGCAGCGTGTATAGATATCAAGGTTGTATAGCTCAGCTCGAGTAGATGGATGTTGCCCACCAAGGGTAAACTTTTGCGAGGTTCTCGAAAGAAGCCACAGGCCGCCTTCTATGCTTGCCGACACCGTCATGGTATCGATAGTATCCTCACCTAGGACTGAGCGAGGTTGCATGTTACACGAACAGTCTTCATCGACGACGAATAGGAGAGCCCTGTAAGAGACCCCTAAGCTCTCTTGGTAGATGATTTGGCCAGCAGTGGATAGCTCAATGTCGCCCTCAAGGTGCGCAAGAGCCCATACAAAGATGTCTGCTGGGAACTTCGTGCAACGGATGATCAAATTGCCCGGGCTTCGGAGGATTGCCATGGCCACTTTAGCGAAAGCGCTGGCGTTGCAACTGTGGCCGCAGATGTCGCTGAGTTGAGGAGGGAGTGGTCCAAGGTCGTGGCCACAATTCACGGCATTCAGCGTTATGCTTTCAACGACCGTTTTCAGAACGGGGAGCAATTGGGACTTGCGGAGCGCATGAATTTGCGTTCCTGTGCCCTTGCTGACTTGCTCTTCTTTGAGTAGGACCATGTCACAGATGGCGTCTGCTGCATATCTCATGTCATGTAATGTTGTATGAGCAGTGTAGCCACCGTAGTCGCAAGGTAACAGTACTCTGGGCTCTGCGCCATCCAATGCCCGACACCGCCATCTCCAAGTAAGCTACGGCCCGCACCCAAAGGATCTCGTCTCATTTTCTCGTCGGCTTTGCGCAAACTGCTTTGGATCCCAAGACCCTTGCTGCTCGGGTAGAGCAAAGCTCTGGTCTTGTTCAGGCAGTAGGTGAAGTCGGCCTCGTTGATCCTCTCGCGTGCAAGCCACTTCATGACTTCTCCGGCCAATCTGGCAACAGCGCCGCCCTTGCCAAGGATTTCGGTGATCGACCTTGCCAGATCCATGCTCTCGAGTGCAACATCGCTGGAAGACATTCCGAAGTCGCGGTGAAGTGTTCAGTCGTTCTCACTCCACGATGATGTGGAACTATACGCAGGCGTGACTCCGTGAAGGGCGGACGAGACAGCTACAGCCGGTATCGTGAAGCGCCAGGGAGTGTTGGCCGGGGCTAGCTTGAGTACAGTAGTGAGGCCTTGAATTCGAGATTCCGTACTGGTGCAAGTTGTATTCGGTCAGAGAGTCTAAGCTCAAGTTCCATAGCTGTAGTACAGCCTGCACAGCCTCGTATGATCGAGCTTCAGCCGACGACTTCATGCAATGCTTAGACCCTGCAGGACAATACTCATATATCATTGGTATGATAGCCAAGTGTATTCCGCTGCCTGGATGTACACCCAAGCGCATGTTCTGCCATGTTCCAAACGGACTTTGTGACCTGGCGTCTGATATGTAAGGTAGCTCGCTCTTCTGCTCAGGTGTACCAGCGCCTGCAACCAGACCAGAAAGAGGATTTCTATCGCTGCAGACCGGCGACACCGTGCTAAAGCCATGGTGGCACGACAAGTGCTTAAATAAGCGGTTCGGTCTGCAAAGTTGACGATGTAAATGTAGATTTCGGCCATTGATGGTCAACGCACAGAGACTTCCCTCCGCAAATGTGATTATGAAAAGAGATCGAGCCGAGCTCAGGCTCCCGCAGCAGACCATGATTCGCAGCGTGCCTCTTCATGTGGCTCCACCACATCAATACCTCTCCGGGAGCGCCACGCGGTGATCTGCAGAATGCGAACTGAAAGTAAGCGATATGGTGCAGTAAAGACCAATGGGTGGTCTCGAAATTGTTTTCAGAAACCAGCATATGGGATATAACCACAAGCTGTCCATGTCGTCTTTCGTACCTTTGCTGCCTTTGTCCATGTGTTGTGAATAAGGCCCTTCGATTATCGAGTCGTCATTTCCTCGAACAACTTGGTCGCTGGTACCTTTGGCTCGGTGGCTGATTGACTGTGAGAGAAAGCCATCGTAACATTTGGTTTGAGTTGTGATTTGTTGGAGCAAATGATTTCCGGTCGTTTCTCATGATCATCGAGAGCGATCGTCTACATGGAGATAGCATGCATAGGCCATACACTGATCGATCATAGCGTAGGCACCACACCCGGCCTCTGCACCACCAAATCCACCAGCGGCTGAAACAACCTCCTCTCCAATTCCTCCCCGTCCTTACTCCCCCTCTCCCTCTCAACCAACCTCACCAGCTCCTCCCACGAACTCCACTCCCACCCCTCACACTTATCCACCTCCATAACCCTCGCCTCATCCTCCTCACTCACCCGCTCACAGACCACAAACATCGTAACATAGTGCTTCTTATCCTCCCTCAAAACATCGTTCGTCGCAGTGAGGAAGCGCAAATTCTTGACCTTCAAACCCGTCTCTTCCAAGATCTCGCGCGCGGCGCATTCTTCGGGTGATTCGCCGAACTCGAGGTGGCCGCCTGGGAGGGCGTAGGTGCCGGCTCCGTGCGAGCCGAGACGCTTGCCGATTAGGAAGGTTGGGTTTTGCGCGGAGGAGGATGATGATGATGAGGAGGAGAGGATGAAGGCGCCGACGCCGACGCGGACTTGGTCTGGCATGGCTTGGGAATGGGAGGCTCTGGCGCTTGGGCTTGGGATTCTTCTTTGGAATGAGCGTAGATTTGGTTGGACAACTTTGTGACGGGGGCAGTAGCAAAGAGATGGTATTGTTCGACCAGCATCTGATGAAGCCTTGATTGGACCTTGACCTCGGCTGAGCAGAGTTACTGGTAGCATTACCTTTTCTTGCACAACTGACAGGCTGACTGAGTTTGTCGCAACACGTGGTAGAGTCACCTACCAGGCCTCTAAGAGACAACAATCCAAGATGGAGTCACGGCAAGTAGCGCCTTCGCATTTCCGATCAATTGACAGCCGGTGGTCCCACATAGATTCTAGGGCAGGGATCCGGAAGCCGGGCATGGCATGTCATATTCATGGTGGCTCAGCAGCGACAGGCAAAGTCGGACGTATAAGCCATGCGGGTCATGTTCGGAGATTGGTGGAGTAGAAGGGATTGGCGGGATTGGGAAGCGAAATAGCAGGTGCTGAGCCACAGAGGAAAGGGTGCGGGAGAGCTTGTGAGTGGACGTTGCTGGAGCATTGAGCGCGGAAGGGCGGGGAGTGGGTATGGCAAGCAAGCCTCTCATCTCTTCAGCCCTGCGGCTTTGAACTTGTGGCGCGTGTGGGTGTGATCGGGGGAACGGTGGTCTGGCGGAGGTGTTTGGAGGAGGGGGATGAGGAGGAGGAGGAGGTGATGGTAATAGGAGGAGGAGGTGATGGTGATGGTGATGGTGGTGGTGGTGGTGGATTGTTGACGTTTCACGTATGCATGAGGGTATATGAGGTTTGTTTGGAAGGAAGGGTGGTGAGATTGCGATGCTGAGATTACTTTGTAGTGGCGATTGAGCTAAAGTGAGTCTGCTGTGTCTGTTGCAGACAGATAGGCGAGAGTGTGGCTGTACAACACGACACGAAAGAGTACCTAGGCAGGCAACCTCCTATACCGAGCAGCATGTGATTGTGATTATGCATGTGAGTCGGCAGCGAGGCGACGGCGATGATTGTTGATCATTGATACGGTAGTTAGTGATGATATCAATGCCTCAGGGCATGATGCAGCGTAAGAGCAGCCAGTAGCAGGCGATGTTTGGTGATGTGGCTAGCAGCTCATCAGGCAGCACAGCCAGTCTCCCTGAGCAACGTGTGGTTCGCGGTGTGTAGAAGTTGGCTTGTTAGAACATGCTGATGCTGATGCTGATGCCCACCAGCCAGCTAGCCAGCCAGCCAGTCTCAGTCTCAGTCTCACACACACACACACACTGCACCCTCAATCCCTCCTTCTTCTTCTTCCTCTTCTTCTATCATCATCATCATCATCATCATAGCGCCTTCCTCCCTCTCCAACCCTCTTCTTCCTCTTCTTCAATACAGAGGATTTATTAATTAATTCTTCTTCACCCCCCTCTTCTCCCACTTCCTACCTCTACTTCGTCGTCGCCCACCGCCACCACCACCGCTCCTCCCGCCGCGCGTTGCCGCCCGTACCTCGCAAGCAAGCAAACACACAGCCGCACTGGTAAGTTCTCCCGCCCGGGGCACTAGCTTCAACACGCTTGCACGCCCACTCCGCCGCCGCCGCTACTGCTGCTGCTGCTGCCGCCGCTCCTCCTGCTGCCGTTCCAGTCCAAACACACCACTACTACCACCCACTCCACTCGCCAATCCCCCCCATCACCACCACCACCTCCTCCTCTTGCCGCCTCACAACCGCTCATCTCGCTACTACATCACCTGCGCCCGCGCGCACTCCTCTCGCTCCCCATCACATCCCATTAACCCATCGCGCAGATGGCTGAGATCCGTCGCAAGCTGGTCATTGTCGGTGACGGTGCCTGCGGAAAGACCTGTCTGCTCATGTAAGTGCCGATCTCCCTGCTCCAACTCCATCTCTGCATCATACTAACAACACGCCAACAGTGTCTTCTCCAAGGGTACCTTCCCTGAGGTTCGTCGCTACCGCTCCCGATCCCCTATCTGCACAGCCGCGTAGCCAACGCCGACACCCGCGCATCAACGCCATCAACCGCCGCCCATCACTCACCTCTCGCAATGCCGCCCTACTAACGCTGCCCGCAAACAGGTCTACGTCCCCACCGTCTTCGAGAACTACGTCGCCGATGTCGAGGTGGACGGCAAGCACGTCGAACTAGCGCTCTGGGATACTGCTGGCCAGGAAGACTACGACCGCCTCCGACCTCTCTCCTACCCCGACTCACATGTCATCCTCATCTGCTTCGCCGTCGACTCGCCGGATTCGTTGGACAACGTCCAGGAGAAGGTAAACAACCCGCTGACGTGCCCATGCTGCCATTGCATCCTGCGTAACACTCTCACTCGGTGAACAAACACTGACTGAATCGTTCTTCTCCAGTGGATTTCCGAGGTCCTGCACTTCTGCTCCGGCCTGCCCATCATCCTCGTCGGTTGCAAGAAGGATTTGAGATACGACCAGAAGACTATTGAGGAGCTGCACAAGACATCGCAAAAGCCCGTTACCCCGGAACAGGTATGCATCACAATCCTTGATGAAGCACACAACAAGGTGCAGCAAGTAGGCAAGAGTGAAACACTGACTCGCTATCCTAGGCCGAGGATGTCCGCAAGAAGATCGGCGCAACCAAATACCTCGAGTGTTCCGCCAAGACAAACGAGGGCGTCAGGGAGGTGTTCGAGCACGCCACGCGCGCCGCCCTGCTCACCCGGAAAGGTGGCAAGTCAAAGAAGAAGTGCTTGATCCTGTAAACTACCCAAATCGACTCAAACATGTTCCGTTCAGCGAACCCCGACTCCCGACTGCCTTGCACCGCCGCCGTCCTCCTTTCTCCAGAACTTCTACTTCGGGACCTCGCTCGTTTTCGGCTTCACCGAGCAAACTCAATGTGATGGACTTCTCGAGCACGATGTGAGCGGACTGATCTACCCAGACGCAAATTGCCCAACCTAAACCAAAGAAAAGCAAGAAAAGAAAGTAGCGAAGTTCATGACGACTGGCGTGCTCGTCAAACAAAAAGGGCCACCAAGCGAGAGTCTGGATTGAGAGAAGACAGCAAGCAAGCACAAGGAACGAGGCCAACCAAACGAACAAATCGGGATCACACAACCTGCGGACGCCTTTTTGCATCTTCTTCACGTCCGCTCTTTCTTCATCATGGGCTCGACTTCTTCTTTTTTTTTCTTTTACTTTTCTCAAGTCTGCATTTGCAATAGTGAAATTCCCCCCTTTTCCCCCTCGACTGGCGTTTAATTTGTGTTTTGTTCTTTGTTTAGAATGAGGGTGAGAGAGAGAGATAGCAAAGGGAATAACAAGATGTGTTTCTTTTTCTTTCGGTTTCGCCATTTTCCCTTTTCCTTTCGTAATGTGGACCTACTGCTGCTGGCGCTGCTGATGACAATGCTACGTTTTCTAGCTAGCTGGGCTGCGTCAAACGGAGACTTAGACTCGCATCCTAGTATTCATTATACCACTGTCGGGTTTTGTTGATACTGGCGTACATATGGTCGTGAGTGATGCGTTCAAAGACTGATGATGGACGTGAGTACGGATGTGGACGCTTCATGTTCTCGCTTCTCGCCAGCCTGATCAGACGCCGCGTTGAGTAATTCTGACTTGCACGCCAATGCGTATATAGTCGTCTGGTGAGCACTTTTCTTGGATGTAGACTTTCGTTTCTTTTAACAAGAGGCTGTGAGAGATATGGTAGGCAGGCGACGACGACGACGATAACACTGTGGAAACCATGATCTTTTGCCGGCGGGTCTGTCTCGAACACCGACTTCCTCACCCCTGAGACGACGACACTGGAAACGAATAGGACGGACAGCACATGTACGTGTAAGCAACGGCTACTTCAATACGCTGCAGCAGGTGACCACCATACCATACCACCTATCTCGCTTCACAGCAGCCATGAACAGCATTGCCTAGGTAGCTGATCAAGCTCCTCATATACATTGCCAACTCGTAATATAGTGCTCTACACATACATACATACATACATATATACATACACATATACACATATACACATATACACATATACACATATACACATATACACATATACACATATACACATATACACATATACACATATACACATATACACATATACACATATACACATATACACATATACACATATACACATATACACATATACAAGTAACGTGAGGCGGAATTGCCATGTCATGCTCAGAACCCCCCACGCTTGCTCCTGCTCGCCTAAACAATAATCAATCAAGTGACCACGCACGCACGTCGACGGTAAGGCTGACCAACCATCAACACGACACACAACACGCGCGGCGAGGAGGAGGAAAGTCGAATGTGCTGGCGATTATTGCTCGTGTTAATCATCCGTGTCATCATCATCATCATCATCATCATCATCAGCATCATATTGGAAGGCCGGGGCAAATCAGGGCAGCGGGTGGAGATGTGCGCACTGCATGCAGGAGAGGCTCTGCGCATCGAGCACATACTGTACATGATACAGGATACGGGTTGCAAGGGTTCGAGGAGGCAGAGATCGGGTAGGGACCGATTCTAGACTACTGCAATATATCCTTTGAAAGCTGCATATGTCCTCGGATGTGAGGTCACCTAACCAGAGATGCCCGCTGTGAGCGACAGATCAAGTACTGCTGTAGGCAAAGCACGAGTCCAAAGGGATGGGATGGGATGGGATGGGATGGGATGGAACAAGGTCCGGCCGTCAGGGTAGACTGGAACAAAGCGAATAATAGACTGCGGACGGATGGTGGGAGGGAGACGGGCGTCATCCCGCGGGCGCAACCGTTGCACGATCGCGAAATAAACGGAGACGTTGTTGGCTCGTTCTTCTGCGAACGGAGCAAGCCTTGAGCTTGAGCTTCTTTTGGGGGGAGAGGGGGGGTGGCGGCGGCGGTGGCGGCGTGAGTGTGATGACCACGAGGAAGAAGCCAATGATTGCCTGACGAAAGAAGTCTCACCAGTGTGAGTGTGCAGAGAGAGAGTGTGTGTGTGTTGAAATCAATAATAAAGCAAAACCAGGGTGGTGGCACACCCTCGCCGGACCCTCGACCGACCGATCGTGGCAGCGGCATCGGCATCTACACAATTACACCTACCACCACTTGATAAATCTCTTGCTTGACCTTCGCCTCGTCGCCGACTTGCTTACAGCAGCAGCCACCGGGCGTGCTCTTCTTTGGGTGGGCTTTTTAGCTTGCGAAAGTGCCCGCGTCCGCGCCTGGCTGGCCTCCCATAGTCTCCCGCCCACGCCCACGCCCATTTCACTTTACCCTCCTCTGCCACCTCAACTGCACGCGAGTCTTGCTCTCGCATCCTGCCGCCGACCTCCGTCTCTTCTTCTTTTCACTATTCACACTTCCTCCGCGGACGACCACTGTAACCCACCGCCACAACCTGCCAAACCCTTACACAATGGATCTGCTCAGCTCATACTACCCGCAAGAGCCGTCTTGTGCCCGTATGCCGGCCCTTTGATTGACCATCAGAGAGCAAGCACCCTTGAACACCCCGCCGCGCGCCCGAGTCCGACTGTTAGTGACGACAGATCTTCCTAACCGCCTCAAACGCTTCTGTTGCAATGCAGAGCTGATTCGAGAAGAGCTCAAGGCTTCAGCGACTTTCCAGCCCGGTGGGAAAGTGCTCACGTGCGCCTCGACTTCTCCAACAACACGTCGACTCTGTGTGCGCTGTTTGGCTAAGAGACGTGGGAGTGCAGTCACGGGGCTACGATTCTGTGAGAGCGGCATTCTATAGGTGCATTGTTGTGCACACCTAGGACAACTACACGACTTCCCTTTTTTTTTCCTTCCTACTCGGCGGCTGGTCTTTGTAGCATTTACCTTACACGGAGCGGTATCACGCGACCTCGCGGTCAATCTCCGGAACGATATTCTCGAACAACATTAAACATGTCTTCGCCCGCACGCTTGCAGGGCAAGCAGTCCTCTTCCCACACCCAGACAACGATTGATACATCGTCGCATTACGACAACGATATCATCATGACAGATGCGGGGGAAGAGGCGACGCACGTCACACAGGCAACAGCAGGTCTGACGGTCATCCCACCAACGGAGACAGGCCCAAACGAAACCACAGAGAACGCAGAGTTCAAGTCAAGACCTCCTACTCCTCCTTCACGACCTGAATCTCCGCCTACAGCATACCCATCACGTTTGCAGCCATTACTACCTCCACGAAACTTCGGCGCGATCATCGACCACAAGGTCTTCCGCTCGGCGTTTCCTCAGGACCGCAACATTGACTTTCTGGATGCATTGGGTGTCAAGACACTGCTGTGCTTTGTCGACACTGAACCCAGCGAGGGCTACATGGAATTCGTTCGCACAAACAACGTGACTCGCCTACGTATCGACATTTCGCCAAATAAAGGGGGCAGAGTCGGAACGGCTGTTGACTCGATCTGTGAGGCTTTGCTTGTTGCTCTGGATGCGACGAACTACCCGTTGTACATCCACTGCAACCAGGGTCGTCACCGCACAGGCTGCGTCACTGCCTGCATGCGCAAAGTTCAAGGCTGGCCTATGGAAGCAATCGTTGCCGAGTACGAGACTTACTCCAACCCAAAGACTCGCGAGGGAGACTTGGACTTCATCAGAAACGTCTTCCAGCCGGAGTCGTTGCTGGAATACGCGAAGCAACACGGACAATTCGAGCGCCGCCCGTTCCTCATGTCTTTGCTGCACTCCGGTCTACTTGACGTGGAGAAATTCGTGCGCATTATGGGCTCTACGGACGGTGTCGCACCATCAAATGCGAGCCTGAAGTCCGAGATCAGCAAGCCTGACAGCGCGATCGACATGACCAGTGGTACTCTCGACCCAACACTACTCCTTTCTGGCGGTGCGCACCCCTGCGAGTCTGAGATCTCGGTGGAGGAGTGCGGGCCAATGTCACCTCCTGTTATGGACGAGAGTGCTCGCATGGGCTATCTCGGATGAGACGGGACGAATCGGAGTGAAGATGATTCAGAGCGAGCGACATCATCCATGGCAGTGACCCCAAGAAAGGCACATAAGCCAGCGAGTGTTTCAAAAACAAGTCTACGGACTACTTGGGCGACTTTTGACTGATTAAGCGTCGGCGCTGGGGTTAAAACGTTTGGGACATGCTATTTGGCGTTTGTTGGACCGGAAAGAACTACGCTCTGTGGAGGCGTTTGTTTTCGAAAAAGAAAAAAAAATGGATAGAGGCACGCCACGACTTTCCTGGCTGTGCGAAGAAAGATCCTCTTGCGATCGAATAGTTTCTTTTCTCTTTTGTACTTTATTATATTGGGAGGCTTCAGCGCAAAGATCGCGACCTCGTCTTAATGGCAATACGGATTTGCTGGGCTTCGTGTGAGCCTTCAGCGGTATTGGCATTTCTCCTTCTCCTTCTCCTGTTCTGTATGATTTTGATGTATTGTGTCGAGACCTTGTGGGAAGAATGACATTGTTCTAATGATGATGATGATGATGATGATGATGATGATGATATCGTGATACATTCTGTTATTGTTATTTACGAAGAGACAAAATACTACCAGCCTCCACACCCTCTCCATCCCAAGTTTGCAAGCGCTTCTTTCCTTCCTTCCTTCATTCCCATTGGCCAGTGCGCGTGTTCGAGGAACCGAAAACGCCGCTATGTCCGTTCCGGCGATCAACAAAGGGAACTATACTAGAGTTCCATCATAATTCACCACACATCCTTGTGCTGCCGCCTACTAGTTGCAGCAGGTACGCTCGGCTGGTAGCTTTCACCTTCGCATGCGACACCTGAACCTACTCTGTTGCCTCGACGCCCGATAAATACACACCTCGTTCACTCGATACCATACGATACCATACGATATTTCACGACTCTTACTCTCGATACCTCTGTGGAGCGCATTTCGGACAAGCACTCTATTCGAATCACTCACCTTGCTCGTTCTGCTTGCTACACTCGCCGTGCTCTCTCCATTCGCACTGGCAACATCCCTCTGACCGCCGTGGAGATGGCCTTCTTCTCCCGCCGGATCAACTGCCACTTCTGCGGCGCACGCTCAGCACATGCAAAGGGGTCTGGCATCCCAGAGTTTCAATGCGCCTCGTGCGAAGCTATCAACTTCCTCGATCCGCAAGGAAACATCCTCGACACACCATACTCCGCCGCAGCGCCAGCCGCACATGAACAGAAGCAAAAGCTCTTCGAGAGCTTCACGCGCGACCCAGCTGCCGATCCTGCGCGCGGCCACCAGATGCAGCAAGTCTTCTGCAACACCTGCTTGCACAACCAACAATGCTACAACGATACGCTCGCCAATTACTTGCCGGACGAGGAACACCCCCAATACGCCGAGTATGAGGCTTCGCTGCCGGCGTACAAGAAGTCACTGGAAGAGCGGTATCCGCAGATATGCGTGACTTGCGCGCCGAAGGCGCAGCTGAAGATCAACCGCGCGGACTACTACAGTGTGACGGACAACTTGAACAAGACGCATCGCAAGGCGAATCGCAGGCGCGGCGCGAGCCCGGTTCCGGCTGTGGATTCAAGAGACGACTGGCACAAGGCGAGCATGAGGACGGGTTTGAGCCTGCTTGGGCTGATCGCGTGGGCGAGCATGGTTGCGCAGATCTTTTGGCATGCGTACGGGATTCTGGATACGATGTCTGGGCGCGGTGGGGTGCTTGTCGACTCTATGGATGATTCTGGATTCGGCGCGAGACTGGGTACTTGCTTTGCGACTGCATTCTGGCTGCGCCCGGAGACATCGTGCCACCGCCTGTTTGGCGAGTACATGCCCAAAATCTTGCTGGCGAATCTTTGTCTGGTCTGGTACAACCATGGATTGCGAGCTTACTATAATCCGTGGGTCCGCTACGATCACATCACTGGCCAGAAGCAGCACTTTGTCATCCAGGCGCTTGTGATGGCGATCAGGACAGTCTCTTTCGTCGTGCTGTCTGACAAGTCGAGGCTCAGCGAGTTGAAGTGGTCGCAAATCGTGGCAATGCACGGTGCTACTGTCGTTTTCATGATCGGAGGCCGACATCTAAGTCGCGGCGCGATCGAGATTCACAAGTGGCGCCTCAACAACAAAATGATGCCAAAACCGGAAGAACAAGATGTGCTCGGTCAGTTTGCTGGTCCTGCTACGGAGAAGCATGTTCCACAGGCATCGTCAAGACTCCCCTTTGACATCCACGCGAAGAAGCACAAGGAGCCATTCCCCATACAAGCTCTTGCGCCGCAGCGTTCAGCGTACGGCAGCAACATTTGGAACACTTTCGCTGGAGGACCTCCTCCCTCGCCACAAGGCTCTGATTCGACAGTGGAAGATCCGATGGATCTGGATACTGCCCCTCCTGCGGTGGAATCACGCATGCCTGGCGTTCCCGAAAGCAAAACATACAACCCTTACGCTGCGACTGCCAGCGGTCGGCAGGTGCGACCCAGCACAGCCTCACAACGCTTCGGTGCACCTTCACCCAAGGGTTGGGAAGATATGCGCAGTAACTTGTTCTCAATCGAAGATGACCTCCGTGCCACGCAAGAGCGACAGAAGTTCCAAGCAGCTCAAAACGCTCACAAACTCAGCTACAACCCTCGCGCTGAACAATCTCCCTTCCGCGGCCGCCTCCCACAAGCACCCATGAGCATGGAACGCCGACTCCGTAACCCAATCAGCCAAGTTCCACAATTCAAAGAGCCGCCAGTGACGCAGCAAAAGAACTTCCTCGACCAAATGCGCGAAGGCATTGACAAAGGCAAGCCGTTCGCCCGCGACGCAGCCTCCCGCAGACCGCGCCCTCGAACTCCCGCCGACGACGACGCTTCGGACATCATGTCCACCACCGAATTCTCCCCAGCCGCCGCTCGCACGCGCGGCAACCTCGATCTTCGCCCGTCGGATTGGCACCTCCCTTCCGATACTGCGGCTGCCACGGGCCTGGAAGACCTGTTCGGCGGCAACAGCTTCCGCATCTCGGAGTCTCCCCAGCCGATGCCTCGCAACGGCGAGCAGCAGCGTCCTGCGCCGCGCTCGATGCCTGCCGGTACGCTCTGGACCATGATCGCCACTGCGGTGCTGGTGTTGCTTGGAGTCTTCGTTTTCAATGTGCCTGTTGTGAAGAGGTGGGTGTGTTTGGGCTTGTACGATTTGCTGGTCAGTGCTGGCGTTTGAGATCTTGGGGTTGCATCTCTTTTCGGGCATCGTTTTTCCTTTTTTGCGCAATACTGGATGCGAGGCGGTTTCTGGCTTCCCTCGCTCTCGCTCTCTGATGTTTTCTTTTCCCCCCCCTTTTTGGCAGGCGCTGTTTTGTTCTTTTGCTTGCTTGTATAGCGGATGATACCCCCCGTACTAACGGGCTGGAAATGGTGTTCTGGATACTATGATGCGTGCGGGTGGAGATATTCTGGGAGCTTGGAATAGCCCGGTATGTGCATATTACATACCAGTACTTTGCCATGTTTGATAATTATGCGAACTCCATAGTTACCAACTGTGTTTTTGCTACTCTCGGCATATTGTACAATTTTTCGTTCTGTTCCCTATCTATTGCTAAAATTACATTTATTTATTTATTTCGACACCTGATCTCAGAAATCAGCGAGACACCAATCAGATCAATCACCCCTCATGCTCCTTAATCTGCTCCGCCAACAACCCCAACCCAACCCCTTTCTTCCCACTCTCCTGCGTCATCCCGCTCGGCACCACCGCCCTCCCATCACACGTCGCGAAACGAATCTCGTCCACCCCCGTCGCGACTTTATGCGCCAGATACGGCGTGCCGGGCTCTAACCCCTCGATCCCCGAGGTCACGCGCCAGGGCCCCGCGAAGGTTGCGCGGAGGTGCTTCTGCTTGCCTTCCCATTTGCCGTCGTCGAGGTTCGTGCGCGCCCAGATGGAGCCGTCCCAGAGGCGGCCGAGGACGCGGTCGCGGAGCTGGATTTCGGAGGAGGGCCAGGAGGACCAGCGGATTTCGCGGGCGGAGGGGTGGATTTTGGGGGCGTGCGCGGGTTGGTGGGTTGTTGTTGTTGTTGGTGGTGGTGGTGCTTGGCTGGCGTCGTGGAAGGGAGGGAGGAAAAGACTGTCTTGGATGCCGCGGACGAGCATTTCTGCGCCTAGGGGACCTAGAGTTTCGAGGAGGGATTGCGGCGTTGCGTCGTCTGGGATGGGGAGGCCTGGGGAGGGAGTCTGGGCGAGGACGACGCCGTGGTCGAATTTGGTCGGGTGCATTGTTTGCAGGCTGACGCCGGTGTGGGAGCGACGGTGTAGTAGGGCGTGTTGGAGGGGTGCTGGGCCGCGGAGGTCGGGGAGGAGGGAGGGGTGGATGTTGAGACCGCCGTAGGTGGCGGAGTTGAGGATGCGGGAGGGGACGAGGAGGCCGAAGGAGACGGTTACGATGAGGTTTGGTGGGAGGCGGGTTGGAGGGGTCCAGGAGGTGAAGGTGTCGATTTGGTGGATGGGGAGGGAGAGGGAGGTGGCGATGGGTTTGATGGGGACTGTTTTGGAGGGTTTGTTAGTTGAGTGCGTACATGTAGCGAGAGAGAAGGTCTGGTTTCTATGGGGAAATACAAACCTTCCTGGATCTTCTTCAAGCCACGGCCCACGCGTTTGTCTGGCCGGCAGACTACATCTATGCTTGCGATTTTTTCTGGATTTGCTTGTTGCAGTTTGTGCAGTGCGCGGAGAGAATAAATGCTGAAGGCGTCTGCACCGCAGAACAGCACGCGTAAGGGCTCATGGTGCTTTGCTGTAGTACTTGAGAGCCGTATTCCCAGCCATCTTTTGTTTGCTTGAGCCAGCAATGGCTTTGTATGGCGGCATAATATAGGCGACATTTGGGTGTGTTTTGTTGATAGGAGAAGTGAGGTTGAACGGATTTGCTGAACGTTGATTGGGCAGTTTCGGGCGTTTGGGGGACTATGATTCGTTGGTGGAGATATGGCTTTCTAGGTCAAACATAGATCTTAGTATTCACTCTACAGCATCTTCGTGGAAATCATAACTGTATTCGATGCTCCCCGTTACATGTAGTGCATACTCTGAGATACACAATAGCTTTACAGCGAGAAAGAAGAAGCCATGAGCTCGAAAACGCGAAGATTTGCAGGTACTACATATACAGCATATAAGGCATTCGTAGATTGTATGGCATACACACGGAACACGAACAAACGGTTTTCAAAATATGCGAGTTTGCTTCTCTTCCCTCCTTCGACTCGCAAAACGCATGCAAATAGACAACATAATCCACGCGCGATTACGATACAAGATACATATTACGTACTATCCCCCCCCGCGGAAACTCTACAAAGCCCAGATCGCTTGCATTTCAAGTAAACACAGGAAACCAAAGCTTACGCATGTCGCACGTCGTAAGCTATACATAGGATGTCGAAAAGGTGGTGTGGTGTGGTCACTCGCCTTGCTTGAAACCTGTTGTGCGAAGCTCCAGAAGAACCCTAAATGCAGGAGCTAGGTATCGTAGGCGACACGAGACGAGACGTTGTTGTTGTTGTTGTTGTTGTTGTTGTTGTCAGCAGGTGGTGGTGAAGATGGATATGCTTTTGGGTGGCGGCGAGCATTGACCGCGACGTTGAGCTCGCGATGATTTGTGTGTTTGGTGAAGACTGCACACTGCACTGCATGTACGTTTACTAACGCAGTGAGGGCTTACTTCTTGCTCTTGCTGGTAGCCAGCGGCGATATCTCCTAGCAGCCCGGTTCTGGTGCCGAGAAATGCTTGGGAGACTCGGCTCAGTCGGGTACGTACCTCCTAGCTGTGGCTCGGTTGTGGCAACAATACGAAGGTACTTATGTAGGTCAAGAATTGCAAATGCCGACATTTGTGGATATTCTAGTGGCACACAAGTTCAACGACAGCAAAGGGCCACAGTCGAACAAAGTGGCTGTCCATCTCTCGCAGGATTCGCAGCGCTTTGTTTGTTTACCCCAAGTTGTGTCAGAAGGTCGTACGAAAACCAAATGCGGTACCCACTCTTCTGAAATGTTCCATCATCATCATCATCATCATCATCATCATCATCATCACAATGCCCTCCGCGCGGCTAGCCGAATCCTTGCAGTGGGTTTGCTGGATTTTGTAGCGCTGTGAAACGAAGAGGCAAAGACAAGCACTGGCTCTCCGCCGGGACAGAGCTCAACGCGCCCGCAGCGGGAAGGGAGAAATGGCTGTTCGAGCTTAGCATAATCGAGATCTGCATGCGCGGCGGAGGCGCCACACGATTCGCCCGCGGAGGGACATTATTATGGATACATAATTATGCATCGTCGGCAGAGAGAGACCACTCAGGCTTTGCAACCCATTTGCCCGAGACAGGCGTTTCATCGTTTGCGGAAGAAAGACTTGTTCTTGTATGCGACGCAGACGCTGGCAGTTAGAGATACAGAGGTACAATCTACGGGTAGATCATTAAGGATGCGAACATGGGTTTGGGCCGGGGCGTTGTGCATGCATATGGATGGATGGGCGCAAAAGTGCGAGGCAAGCCGTGTGTCGCACATCACTGGTTGATCGAACCAAACACATGCTCTGGGAGAGTTTGGCTGGCACTCCACCTTGCCACCCCGAAGTCTTGCTTGCTGAGTGAGCTTGTCCCACTGGGCAGGCAAAATTCATGGGATTTACATATGCAAGTGGTTTGAGCTTCTTCTATTTCCTTCCTACTGCTGAAGATGATGATGGGCGCCTCGAGAGATTAAGACGCGGGGAGGCATGTGCTTGTGGATGTCTCTCCGGATGGGTGTCCGGCAAGGAAGATGATAACGCGGGATATCGACGTGCTTTTGATGAAGATCGAGAGGTGGACTAATTGTGTGTAGGAGCAGCAGGCTCCCCCAGCATACGAGATTGGTGGCTGCAGGGGAGGTGATTGCAGAGAGACGGTCGTTGACGGCGTGTCGGCTGGAGCACGCCGGTGCTGCTTGATTTGAACACGGGCCCTAATGGTTCTGGTGGTGCAGCCGGTTTGGGCGAGGCCGTGAGCGAGGGCGTCGTGTGAGTGGTCGATGGAGGATCGTGCAGTCAGTGCAGCCGACTATGCACGTCAATCCAATCTGCCCATATCCCTCGCTTCAATTTGAGGTGGACACACGGGCAATATTGGAAGAGGGAGAATAGATCTTCACGTGATGATGGGTAGTTGAATATGGTTGTGGTGAGGAGGCAGACTTATGGACTATGGAGTGGCACCGCGGAGGGGGTGGAAGGTGTTGTTCTGATGACTGGCTCGGCGTTAGATGGTACGTTCTAGTGAATTCATGGTACAGTAGTGAACAGCACCACAGCACCACAGCACATTCGCCACCACCAAGCCATCTCTTGACTGATCAATGAACAACCGTCGCCGGTCCAATCCAATGGTGCAGGCCGTTTCAGCGGTTGTTGATGGGCCTTTGCGGCGGGCACTAGCAGGACGAGTTAGCTTTGACGCGCGGCGGCCAATGCTCTAGCTCAACCCTCGCCCCTTCTTTCCCGGCCTCCTCCCCAAAAGTCGCCGGCGCCTTTCGTTCCTCTAGCAGCCACACTCGCGCACCTTCTCATCACTCACTCGCTCGCCCACTGGAACTTGGCCTCTTGGTGTCTGCTTCCTCTTTCTTCCACTTCTTCTTCACCTGCACTCTCAAACGCCTTTGGCCCTCACACTCGCTCTGTGCATCCCCCTTCTTCTTCTTCTTCTTCTTCACCACCACCACCACCACCACCACCCACCTTCATCCATTGGCTTCTACCAACGAGCCGTCAACTCCCATCAGCAGCTTTAATAATACCAAGGTGAGCCATATCCACCACCTCGGAAGGCATCCATCGACGAGCATGGCGATACTTCACCATTAAATCAGCACTCGAAACACCGCCTTAACACCCACGCCATCCTACATCACATGCTCGCGATTGCCTGCCCCTATACTCACGCGCGGCGCTCCGACGGTCTCAACCCGAACCACCTCACTAACAACCCACCAGTTATCCACGACCCGTTAATCACAAGATGTCTCTCAAGTATATCACTCCCGTAGTGGCCATTGCCGCTGGCCGTGTCGCTGGTAAGAAAAGATGCGCGAACAATCCCAGGCAAACCCACACCCGCTGACACCCACCAAGCCCAGTCTGCTTGCAGCGCCGCAACCACCACCATCCAGAACGCTGGTGATGCCGCTGCCCTCGCAAAATGCACCACCTACACTGGCAACATCGCCATCGCCCCCGGCACCACCGAAAACATCCAGCTTGACGGTATCCGAGTGATCGATGGTGACCTTATCGCGACCAACGTCTCTCAGCTCACCTCCCTCTCCGCCGACTCCCTCACCAGGATCACCGGTTCCTTCAACCTCGAGCAGGATGAGATCCTTTCCACCCTCAACTTCCCCCAGCTCACCGAGGTTGGCGAGATTCAATGGGAGGGTCTGCCCGGTCTCCAGGGTCTGTCTTTCACCAACGAAATCAAGAAGGCCAACAGCGTCAGCATTATCAACACCTACCTGTCTTCTCTTGAGGGCATCAACCTCGAGGTCGCTGAGACCATCGACATCCAGAACAACAACTACCTGGACGACATCACCATGCAGCTCGGCAACGTCAGCGATAACTTCAACGTCTACGCCAACGGCCGCAACGTCTCCGTTGTTCTTCCCAACCTCATCTGGGCCAACAAGATCAACATTGCCAACGCCTCCTCCGTCAGCATTCCCTCCCTCGCTTCCGTGAACGGATCCCTCGGTCTCTACAGCAACTTCTTCGAGAGCATCCAGGCTCCTAACCTCACCGACGTCGGTGGCACTCTTTCCATTGTCAGCTGCGAGAAGGCGACCAACATCTCCTTCCCCCAGCTCACCACCGTCACTGGTGGTCTCTCTGTGCAGAACAACACTGAGCTCGCTGACGTCAGCGGCTTCCCCGTCCTCGACACCGTTGGTGGTGCCGTTGACATGTACGGTGACGCTATTGACACGTAAGCTCATTCTATCCATTCGCCCACGAGAATCTTACTGACCACTCGCAGTGCTTCTTTCCCCGCCCTTAACGATGTCCGTGGTGCATTCACCCTCGTCTCTATGCAGAACCTCGACGATGCTTGCTCCGAGTTCGAGAAGCTGAAGGACGACAGCATCATCAAGGGCACCTTCACCTGCCGTGGCGAGGACTCCGACCCCGAGTCTGGTGACAAGCCTGAGGGTACCACCAAGGGCAGCGGCGGCTCCTCCGGCAGCAGCGGCAGCTCCACCAAGGACAGCGCCGCCACCTCCAT
Organism: Cladosporium cucumerinum; assembly: GCA_023634325.1. Taxonomy (NCBI): domain Eukaryota; kingdom Fungi; phylum Ascomycota; class Dothideomycetes; order Cladosporiales; family Cladosporiaceae; genus Cladosporium; species Cladosporium cucumerinum. The sequence continues at coordinate 356,408 of JALDQA010000016.1, forward strand.
CCAAATCACCGGTGCCACCGCCTTCCTTGGTGGTGTCGCTGTCCTCTTCGGCCTCCTCTAAGCGGTCTAAAGCAAATGTCCACGCCAAACGGAACGGGAACGTCATGGCACGATTACGCACAGCCGCGCTTTGGTTGAGCAGTCCACCAAGTGCCACAATACTGCCCGTCTCACCACTGGCATGAAGTGGTCACACAATCTCGTTCGGATCACATTTTCTCTCTCTTCGAGTCGCGGGTCCCTCGCGCGCTCTATGCACTGGGGGGGAAATACTCTCGTCGCTGCATATGGCGTTGTCTCTCATATTTCTGTCTGCAGTCAAGAATGGAATTGGCTTTCTCTCTTCATACCATTGCTTGCTTGGTGCTGTCTGCTGTTCGTTTGTTGTCTTGTTGTACTTCAGCCACATGGGAAATGGGATTCATGGGGGTAAAATCGGGACGCCTTACATACGTCTCGTCACGTGTATAGAATAATTTTGGGTCCTGTTTCTTTTCTATAGCTTGCTGGTGCGAGTCGTCGCTTGCTATATGAGGTTCGGACAAACGTATAAATGGTTAATTTTATTTATTGTTCATGTTTACCTTATCATCTTGCTCGCGCCTAGTTTTTCTTCTGTCTATACCCATGATCATTCGTAGTCGGTTGTAACTCATCCTTTGGGTTTGGGATTCGTGGCTGCTGTCTATTTAACCTTGTAAGACCACCGGGCTGGCTTGAAGAAACATACGAACTAGTCTTGCTATTCTGGACAGGCAACGCCAGTGGGGCTGCTTCGAAGTGTCTGACGTTCGTTGATGTACGCATTGGCATGACTCTTGTGCTCTGTGTTGCGGCTGACGTCTGAAGTCATGCTGCAGGTTGCTTGTTAGATTTTAGGCTAGTTCGCTCTTCTTCGTACTTGTTCGGGACATCAGGATATTGGTAACTTCAGTGTCGTTGGCATCCTCGAGAGCTTTCGGTCTGAGTAATACTGATCTTTCCTGGCCTGATTCACTAGCACGGCTCGCATATGCTTGAACATGTACACGGGATCTGATGGACGCACTAGTCAAGTTTTCTTGCAGAGTAGTTTGTATTCTGATTAGTTTCTCTGGCCTCTCTGTCGGCGCTGTGGTTGTTCATACCACGTGTATGGAAGGCGATTGTGATTTAGGTTGATACGTTTTGGGTCTTCCTGTTGGGGTCGTTGTAAGTTCTGGCTGTGTTTCAGGCTTTCTACTTTAGACGTAACCTGACATCTATTAAGCGCTATACATAACACGCCACAATTACCTCATACGCGACAAGAATCGTAAATCCGCCTATTACAAGATTGTTACCCAAAACACATCTACGCGTATTCTGTAATGCTAGATGTTCACTTGTGTGGTGATTAATATTGACACAACCCCTACCCTAAAGCCCCCCCATTCAGTCTTGGCATTATCGATCGTTCCTGACCAGCCATCGATCTTCTCAACCATCCGCGCCTGTTTCGTCCTTTCGTCCCCGGTACTCGGTGAAAGCACCTCATATCTGCACGACGTGGCTCGTGATTCACTGTACTGTAACTCTCTCATCAAGGACGTCACAGGTACCATCGCTTCGAATGTAAACCACGATTGAAGAGATCGATTCCAATCTACTGTAAACGAGTCTCCACAGCGCCAGCGCATGCCGACCTCTTAGTGCCTTCGCACACGGTACGCTCACTTCCCCGATCCTAGCCTGCTTCTTCATTGCATCGACGCCGCAAGAGTGCAGAAGTCTTCAGGGACCGATTTTGGTAGCCGACGGATAATTTGCACCGACTTGGGCTATGCACGATGTGACGATGTGACGCGAGGGAGCTCGAGGTTTTGACCCATGCATGCGGATCAAGATGCCCGCGGTAAAACCCGTCTGACAAGCCGTCGACTGCAGCTTGCACACCTTTTTTGAGACGCTTGCATTGCCGCTTCGCCTTCATGGACTGTGATCGCTGTATTCAAGCGCCTTGCTCGCAGGATCGCGTCTGGCTTCCCCGTCCCGTGCAGAAGCACGCGCAGACGATACGTCTCAAAATATCAGATGCTGGACCTGGTCGCTGGAACTTGCACGGTCTTACTCGGATATTATCCCGTCAACATATCTCGATGCCCAAAGTGTGTTTGTAGCCGAGATCTGGAGCTCGGAGACATTTGTTTCGGTGACACCAAGAAGACGTTTCTGTACTCCGCAAGGCACACTGCAGAGGTGGAGCCGCTGCCTACTCCTCACCTTCGACCGCCTTTGACCCTTGAGCTCTGCAGTGGCAATCTGGGCGCGTCTGATCCAAGCTCTCATCAGTGCTGCACGATGCAATGTGCAGGGACACCCTGGGGTGTACCAGCGTGTCTGCAGCCCAAAAGTACCAAGAAGCGCGCTCGATAATGATTGCTCACATAACTGCATCACTCACTCGGCTACTTGCTTAGTAGGCGCGCCCCCGGCATCCGTCGCTAACTTTATAGCGACTTTTCCTCATGCAAAGATGTTCACGCTGGCCACGTGGGGGTGTGTCAATGCAATGCCATCACTTCACAAACCTCCGAAGTGCGCGACTTCACGGCTTGCCACTGGGCTTGCACGATTGATTCGCAGTAGTGTCTTCTGGCCGCTGCGTGCGACAGCTACACAGAAGCCCTGCCTTAGTCTAGAGCTTTCAGGCACAAAAGTGGCCCTAGCATTGAGCGGTCAGAGGCATCTGATGACGACCGTGCGCTTGAGCGCCTGCCGTTCAGCGTGACAAGCTATGGCATGCATGAGGCAAGCCGTCCCTATCATGCTGAGTCTCGACAGTTTGACTACCGGCATTCACACTAAACTAGCTCGACCCAAACATGTTGTATGCACAACATCACCCGTTCATGCTTCCACCTTAGCCGCTCCTGCCCAACAGCAAGGGATGTTTCGATCCCTATCATCCACTCATACTCGCGCGGATGCGATGCGGTTAACTGTCCGTCCTTCTAACAAATTCCCCCCGCGATGCTGTGTGCCAATCACTTGCATACTCTGCTGGGACAATCCTGGACTGTCTTCACTCTGCCTAGGATCTTTACTGCACTTCTAGACCCTCCGATGCAGCCGGCGAAGTTCAACGCCCCATGGCTCGAACAGAACTGCTGCTTTGCCATGTTACCGATTTTGAGCATCAACGATACCTCTCATGACCGCTGGTGTGCAACCATGCGTCGATCGTGTAGGGGAACAATCCGTCCAACCGTTTGATGGCATCTCGGTTAGAGTTCTCGCTCTCGAGGTGCCGCGAAGCATAAAGTATAAACATCCTTCGATTTCTACCCAGTCGTCTTCCTTCTCTTCATCCATTCAGACTCCACCGACTACTCTTGTGCTCCTCTTCACATCTGTTGTGCGGCGGTCTTTTGATGTTTGGTTGGCTTCTTTGCTATTTGTCTGTGTCTTTTTCCGATTGAACCATTACACCAACACCAACACCCACCAACCACGTCCCTTCCTCTCACGACAGCAGTGTTCGATCGAAGTTTCAACGGCCTCGTACCACCGCCCTCACCGCTCCCCGTCACAGCACCGTCAACATGAACATGCGCGAGTTTCAGAAGTTGACCATCAACCCTTGCAACCGCCAGACCAGTCTGTAAGTCATAGACACAGACAATTTGAATGCCGATCGATCGTTTTTACTGACCATTCTCCAGACACGAGCAAGTGAGACTTCCCGGCGTCGACCATATCCTTGCTTCACAGAACGAGGTCCTGCCACCGGTGAGGAAGCCTCACGGCTACCCTGTCCAGCACCCATCCGCTTCCGCATACAACCATGCTCAGCTTGCCCAAGTGCACGCTCCAGTCCACTACGGTTATACTCATGCCAGCATCGAGGCGTCAACTCCACCAGCGGCTTTCTCTTCGCCTCGCGGCATGTACGCCGACAATGCGTCTGACACCAGCTCAGACTCTTCAGGCAGTCGAGAGTCTTCGACCTGTCCCCGTGGTTCCATCTCATCTAACACTGCGACCAACATTCGCCCCACTCGCACCAAGCGTGGATCTGAGTCGCAAGACTCGGGTTCTGACCGCAGCGTGAAGCGGCCCGACAGCAGCAAGGGCGAGCTTTGGTGCACCGATTGCGAGTGTGCGGTCGCTGACTGCGCATCACCGAAGGTGCACGAAGCGAGGGTGAAGAAGATTGTGAAGGAGAAGTCGTCTCGCTCAACTCAGGCTTCCATTCTTCAGGGCCACGAAGACCTCACGCAGAATGCGCTCAACTTCAGCGGCTACAAAATCCAGCAGCCTGGCAACAAGAAGAAGTCTGGCATGGAATACGACAAGAAAGAAGTCCTCGTAACCTCACAGATCTTTATGGATGAAGCCGTGCAGACGATTGCCGGCTTCGGCGAGACGCCCTTGTTCGAGTTCTTGACACGCGTAGGCGGTCGCGTCCAACACCACATCACTCACGGCTCGGCCACGGAACTCCCTGCAAACAGCTTGATGTCCGGCCCCGATGGCGAAGGACCCTGTCTGCACGAGATCAACAGTACAAAATGCGACACCCCCATTGAGTGCCGCAAGAGCTGCCGAGGCGAGAACTACAACAACAACATCCGCCGCATCACAAGATCTGCACCGCGCTCTACCTCCCAGCAGGCTTCGGCGGGCTCCAGGTCGAGCTCTTCCACCCTCAGGAGACGTTAATTTCCCGTTGGCAACGACCACAATTTCTTCCTCTCGCCCCCCCAAAAAGCATTCTATTACCTGTCGCATACTACGGAAACATCTCCAACTTCCGATCATTCTGGGCTGGCAAGTATTTACACACGACTACACACAAAAATGACTGATGCATTTGAGCAAGCGAGCGGAAATCTGAGCGACTTGAGAGCGATTTTGCTTTTCACCCCCTTTCGTTATCTTCTGTTTTCGGCGGCGGCGGTGGCGGCGACGTACACACCTCTTGGTTGGGCGGTCTTGCTTTCCCCTTGGGCGACTGTGATCGATCACACTCATTGCTTTTTCGGCCTTTTTGTTTCCTGTTATTTGCTTTGGCGGCTTGTATCGATAAACCTCTTTCCCGGCTTTTTGTTTTGGAGCGCTACGACACGACATGGGAATACGCTGCACGCCAGCCTTCTTGCTTTTGCCTCTCTTTTAGGAGAGTTTTAGGCGGACTTGGGTTGGCTGGGCTGATGAATGGCTACGATCACGACTGGAATGACAGCTTGGAACACTACGATATATATGGTAGGAGTGCATATGATGAGCCCGTTGTGGGCTGATTGGAGAGGGATTGGGTTGTTGGTATTGATAATCTGTAATTGAAGAACACCTTTTTTTTTCTTTTTTCTTTCTTTTTTCTTTTTTCTTTTCTTTGGAAAACCTGTGCAACTTTTACTTTGTGTTGCTACTTTGATTTGTTTGATCTCGTCTGTTATTGGAGTACCTCCCGGTGCATACGGACGGGTGAGCTCCTCACGCCGACTGGGTGTAGCGGAAAGATGATGTGTCGGGTTTTCGAGCGATTGCCGCGCTTGATGCTCATGGCGGTGGCGATGTGATGTCGTGCAGCGAGGCGTGAGTGTGGCTTCCATGCGGCGCCGTTGGGGGCTTGCAGCGCTTGTGTGCCGTGACCACCACCATATGGAAGTACTGGGAGACTACTTTAGCTCTAGATGTCTGATGTGCATGCAGGAGAAGGGGCTTCTGCCAAGAGGTGGATTGATAGGCGGAATTGGAGGGAGAGAAGGGGAAGCCCATCTCGCCCATCTCGCTCATCTCTCTGCTGGCGCATGTCAAAGGAGTCGCGACAGTCGAGTCAAGTCAAGTCAAATCAAGTCAAGTCAAGTCGAGTCGAGTCAGGGTTCGAGCTTTTTGCGGAGGGAAGGCGCTTTCCCCGTCCAGCTTCCGCGCAACGGCCACGCAAGACGCTGCTTGCTGCCAAAGGTGAGCGAGCGAGCGAGACCCAGCTCCCAGCCCCGTAGTTGTCCTGAGTCCACCACTACTACCACCACCACCACCACCACCACCACCATCGCTCCACCCTCTCCGCGCGTACATCCTCTGCGACACCCTCACTGCCATCTCTGGCGAACGAATACCACCAAACACAACCCACGCTCCTTACGAATTAGACCCTGACGAAGACGCGCAATTCACGCCCAGCTTACTCCTAGCCAATCAATCACCAGCCCGGCGGCCATTTCTCAACCGCTGGACATCTACCCTTCGCACCACCACACAAAGCGCCTCCTGGCGCGGATACACTGCGAAGATGCTGCTACCGAAGGGAGGCGTGACATGGAAGTCGGCACAGGCAAAGCTCCCCCCAACTCGCGTGGTATGGAGATTCCTCACACAGACACGGGTGATGCTTTCGCTGGCGATTTTGGGCATCATCGTACTGCTGTACAACGGTCTGAGCGGAACGGCGGGCGAGATGCAAAAGTATGTCCCTCACATGTCCGAGGGCGAGGATGCGGCCGGGATGGTGCACAATGGCTGACATGTCGTCGCAAATCAGATTCTACTGCTTCGGCCCTTCAAAACCTCCCATGCAAATGTCTGCTTCTGAGCAAGCGCGATGGGCGGGCTACCAGCAAACACCCGTCATCTTCAACCACCATGCGCCCATAGAGATCAACAGCTCTACCATTCAACATGTCGACCTCAACAAAGTCACTTCCACAACCCAGGCCGCGCTCAACGAGGAGCGTGTCCTCATCCTCACCCCCCTCCGCAACGCTGGCAACTACCTCGACAAGTACTTTGAACTCGTCAGCCAATTGACCTACCCGCACCACCTGATCGACCTCGGCTTCCTTGTCGGAGACAGCGACGACGACACTCTGGGGATTTTGTCGATGGAACTCGAGCGTGTCCAGAGCCGTAAAGACAAAGTGCCATTCCGCAGCGTTATGATTGTCGAGAAGGATTTCCCTGACAAGGAGGCGGTTGGAATGAGCGTCGAGGAAAGACATGGTTTCAAGGCACAAGGTCCTCGCAGAAAGACCATGGGCAAGGCCAGGAACTTCCTACTGAGTGCTGCTCTGAAGCCCGAGCACAGCTGGGTTTACTGGCGCGACGTGGACATCCAGGACAGCCCGAACAAGATTCTCGAGGACTTGATCGCACACGATCGTGACATCATCGTACCAAGTGAGTTCTAGAGCGCACTTGCATGAATGAATGTTGCGGCAAATGCTGACCTGTTGTAGACATCTGGTTCCACCGCTATGTCGACGGTCGCGATATTGAAGGTCGCTTTGACTACAACTCGTGGCAGGAGTCAGACACTGGCCGCAAGCTTGCAGCATCTCTTGGCCCTGATGTTGTCCTTGCAGAGGGTATGCGGTGATGTTCATATGAAGATTTGGATTATACTAACGTGATTCAAGGTTACAAGGAATACAAGACCGAGCGTGTCTACATGGCACGTATGGGTGACTGGCGTGACAACAAAGATATCGAGATTCCTCTTGACGGCGTGGGAGGAGTCAGCATTGTCGTCAAGGCCGATGTCCACAGAGAAGGTTCGTCTTCTTGAGCATTACGCATTTTCTTCACGATGAGACTAACACTCAGTTCACAGGCATCAATTTCCCCTCTTATGCCTTTGAGAACCAAGCCGAGACAGAAGGCTTCGCAAAGATGGCCAGGCGTGCAGGCAAGCAAGTATTCGGTCTGCCCAATTACGTTGTATGGCACAGAGACACCGACGAGAAGCCCGGCAATGCTTAATGCGGCACTTGATTGGGGAAGTGCCTTTTCTCTTGTTGCCAAGCTCCGTCTTTTGTACGTTTATTTCGAATAGACCGCGTTTTGCTGCTTGCTTGCTTGCTTGTTTCTGCCTTCTATCGTCATCGCTATTGGCGAAGAAAGTCTCTTCGGGGACAGCGTGTCTGTCTGGCTGGACAACGTCTTCGTTGGTCGAGGTCATGGAGTTCAGTGTCGTTTATCTGTTCGGGCGAGGAGTTCTGGGTTCAAACGTTCCATGGAGAGTGGAATGGGGAGTACGGGCACAGGTCTGCCATTGTCTTGTTGAGGGTAATGTGGTGTATTTAGATAGGATCTGCAATGTTCTGCAGGCAAAAGCCATTACATCTTGAGTTTCCGAGGGATGTTCGGAGAATGGTTGTTTTATCTTTGAAATACAATCGTGTGTGTTGTATGGCTTATTACATGGATCGGTGCTCTTCATGAATGGGGTGGGGCGAATACATTCAATTATCAATCAATGGTGCAGAAGCATGTGATGAAGTCATTGCGGTCCAAGCTCCTAAGCTCACCTCCACCAATGTTCACTTCCATCTCCAGCTAGCCATCCATGCATGCTCCACTCTACTGCTACTTAACCCGCTCAACTACTGCACCGAACAAATCTTAAGCCAGCCCCAATCCAAAACTCTCACTTCCCAACAATAACAACAACAACAACAACAACACCAACGACAAAAACAAACAAAGAACAATGGGCAGCCGCCTCTCCCAACCCCGCGGCCCAGCCGGCACAACCGAATCCTCGCTCCCAACCTCCGCACCACCGCCTCCAACCCCAGCAAAACCCATGCCCCGCCGCCCCTTCAACACCCGCACCCTCATGGCCCCCGCCGCCGCTTTCACCATGGCTTGCATCCTCTTCGTCTACAGCACCACGTCCATCCGCGCCGCGAAGGAGAACGCGCGGCGGTACCGCGAGCGGGATACCGGCGGGGAGGGACTGAGCTTGTTGGAGGAGAGTCGCAGACGGCATGGGCTGGCGGGGAGGAGGGAGGGGGAGAAGGGGGTTGTGGGGGAGTTGGCGGGGCAGCTTTGGGGGAAGAAGGGAGAGGAGGAGGAGGAGGTGGTGGTGGAGGGTGGCAGTGGGAAGGGGAGGAGTGAGGAGGAGGAGAGGTTGAGGTTGTTGAGGGGTGGGAAGAGGTAGAGGTTTTTGAGATTGGGTGGGATCTTGTGTTGATATAGCGATGCGCGGGTACGATTATTGCGGCTTTTGCTCTGTCTGTTCTTGTCCAGATGCAAGCGATCGGTTTTAGTGACGAGAGGACGCACACTCGAGGGGTGTAGATGTAGGTGCCCCTTCCTCCGGCAATCGGGTACCGGGTTCCCACCAACCCCTGGATACCATCATCTGGAACTTAGAAGCCCGATACTCGCGAGCGTTCCTCACATGGCATTGGAGGAGTAGCTTTAGCTGGAGGAGCTCTTCAGGTGAAACAATAGAGTGAGGTGCGCTGGAAAACGCTGAATGTTGGTTGACACAGGCTAGGAGACAGACGCGCCTGCACATCACAGCCTACGTGCTCGCTCACCGGGAAGCTGATGGAAAGAACGTGATCTTTGCGGCCTGGTACCTGAATGAATTGGAAACGCCTTTACCAGCTCGAGGTACTATCAATGGCTGGGCACTCTATAGCGTCACGAGTTATAAGCTATGCGAGGGAGCTCGCCATCACGTTCCTCGATACGCTTTTCGTCTTCGGTGAATACGACGGGCAGAGGACTGGCAACTGATTTCCCGCGAACACGTGGTGGGATACACCGTTCGAACGAGCAAGCAGGCCAGCCACACGCTGCAGTCGGAACGTGGGATGGATGGAATTGACTCTTGAACATATTTAAGTCTCGTTGGAGACTTGTCGTTGTATGATTAGCATGTCATCTATGCGCCTCTTATCTGATGTGCTCCTATGTGAGAGAAGTTGATTCCAAGTAGATTCTATGAGGAAGGACGGTCTGAAATCGTGCGCAATGATGGCTAAAAGAACCAAGTCCTCTCGTATTATTTTTTTTCCCTTTCACAGCAAGCATAAGTATGCATGTCAGCATGGCCCCTGATGACGTAAGCGGTGTGTTTTCGGGGATTGAATGTCGTGAAATGTACATGTAGTAATGCAGATACCACCGATCTGCATCTAAAACCACTTGCATGCAAGCCTTAACGTCTCTCAATCCTACCACTACACCATGACAATAGCCTGGGACAAGGAGCTCAGCGAACTTGTGCTGGCGCGGTTTGACAAGCTCGTAAAGCAAGGAGAAGTCATCTGGCAGGATTCCACACCTCGCTATGTTTCTGCCACTCCTTTCAATGTACCAACCTAGAAAACCCCGTGAACTGCAATCATCGGAACTGACACAACCCAAGTTCCAGTTCTACGTGGCTGACGGCCTGACCAGAAAACCCAGGACTGCCGGTACCAAGAAACGGGCGCCAGCATTCACAGGCGACAGCGAGGACTTCACGCTTGGGCTGTTCGGCACGCGGCACAAGTTGATCCTGAACAAGTACTGTGCTGTCCGGCCACAGATGGTCTTGCACACCATTGAGTTTGAGAACCAAGATGAGCTTTTGAACGCGCATGATTTTCAGGCTGCTTGGCTTGCGTTGACGGCTTTGGGAAGCCAGTACATGGTTATTTTCAATGGTGGAAAAGACGCCGGAGCGTCTCTGAATCATAAGCATATGCAGGTCATTCCAAGGGCTGGTCACTCTGGGCTGGAATCTTTGCTGCAGGGTGCAGGAGATGGTGCTCAAGGTGCGTACCCATGCTATGTGTTGCGTCGAAAAATTAGCCTTAACGTTTGCACAGTCGCATCCGGTCTCGATGCCGTTCCGTTCCGCTTGTCTGTAGGAGCATTGCCCCAGAACCCTGATGGCGAATCATTGCAGCAGCTGTTTGCGACTCTCCGGAAAGAACTGGACTTGAAGTCGGACCAGCCTTACAACATGATTCTGTACCATCACCACATGATCGTGATTCCCAGGAGGACAGCGAACATCGATGGGATTGATGCGAATGCGGCGGGCATGACTGGAGATGTCTGGTGCTCGTCGGAAGCACAGTACGAAGAATGGCTGCGCATCGGACCGATGCAGTTGTTGCGGCAATTTGGCGTTCCTGTCGAGAGATGAAAAGATCGGTTTCTCTTCTGCGAATTGTGTTCAGTGTTTGATTCATTGTACTACTATACTATTATAGACATAGAAGCAGTGGGGCGCTAACAACAGTGTTGTGGCATCAACTTTACTCCGACTTGTGCATGCCATCGATCCACGGCTGCCACCACTCCTTAGCACCCTCGGGGAACCTCCAGTCGTCCCACTCGTGGTTCAGCAGTGCCCAAGTGTCATCCACATCTTGGCCTCCGGACCTGATCCTGTAAGATCCTGCCAACGACCATACTGCCCAGCCGATTTTGTTCTCCAAAGTGAACTCCTTAATGCAGTTCTGCAGAGTATTGTTCAGGAGAGTAACGTCTTGTGCCCATCCGAACTCGGTCATCACGACAGGAGTTTCGCGAACAGCTTCAGGGCAGTCATCGATGATGTCGCATGCTTCAGGCTTCTGGATGCCGAGAGCGTTGAAGCCGTTGCGGTATAGCTGTGCCTTGATGATATCGCAATCGCCAGTATCCTGGTCCTCAGACATGGAATACATGTGAAGCTCGTAGAAGACCTTGTTGGCCCAAGGGTGCTCGGCGAGGTCAAAGATGATCGGCTCGCGACGAGCTCCGTCGCGGATCGCGTCACACTTGTAGCAAGGAGCCACGTTGAGGTTAAGGCCGGAGGTCAAGGCAGACAGATCCTGGTCGAACTGCATGCCAGACCAAGAAACGAGGATGTCGGAGTTGACTTCGTGGATCGCGTCAGTCGCAGCGGTGTAGTTGCCAACCAAGTTGACCCAGTTGTACTCAAGGGTGGTGTCGTTGAGAGAGCGACGGAGCTCGTTGTGGAGGGACATCGAGACGACGTTGGAGTGGCCCTTGGCCCAGTCGGCCATGTAGCGAAGACCTCTGACCCACTTCTCGGTGTCGAATTGGAGGTCGCCAAACCAAGAGTTGCCATCTGCAAGGTTTGGTCAGTAGAGCTCTTTATTATCCTCTGCTATTTTTTTTCTTTTGGAAGAACTTACCTTTAGAGCTGCAGCACCATTGAGCTTTGGAGATGTGAACATCGGGGTGCACGACGATGTTCTTGGCGGCTGCTGCCTTGGTGATATCGTCCCAGATCTCGAAACGGGTGGTATCCTTAGTCCAGCCAGGGTTCTTTTCGATGATTTCTTTGGTCACACGAGTGCCATTGGCGTAGCCCAAGGCGTTGATCATGGCGACTTCGAGCGGAATATCTTCACCCTCGCGGTCGTAAATTTGGTCAACCATCTCGATCGCATAGGTCCTGGCATGGTGTCAGCTTTGACTTATTGATAGGTGATCCTGGCTGGAAAGTACTCACAGACGAACGAAGTTGAAGCCAATGCTTGCAATCCTATCAACAATCTCCTCCACTGATTGCCATTCCAAACCCTCGGGAACCATTGTCTCGCCTACCATGTTTGTTAGTGTATTGCTTTGAGCTTGGGGCAACACTCAACGTACCAGAGCCAGGCCAGTTGATACCAGTCCAGGTTTGAGCTTCGCCCTTGGAATTCACGATATCGCGACCATCGGTGCTGAAAGGTCCATACGGCCATCCAGAAGTAGATTCATTCGCTGCTCGGCGAGGCAAGTAAGTCATGTCCCTTGGGTGCGGTGACAACGCAGCGGCTTTCACCGAAGTGACTGCAAGCGCAGCAGCACAGAGGACCGACTTCATCGTAAACGCTGCCATTTCTCTCAAGACAACAATCACAATGGCAAAGAACAAACCATGTCAACCTACCTGCCAACACAGCTCAATATATTCTTGATGGCTGTCGGCTCCACCTCGTGCGGGGATGTGGGGAGATGTCGTCCGCCAAGGGGTCTGAGGTGTCGACGATCCTGTCTAAGCCTGTATCCTTCTCCAACATGACATGGTTTTCTCCGTCGGGTCGATGCAGGCTGAATTTAAGCAGACTTTCTACCTCGGTCAAAGCTTATATTGGTTGGACCTACTACGTCGTTTTCGTGCTGTGCAGGTGAATACTGCATTTCGCGCCCATGCACAGCCTCGCGTGGTATTTGTCTCCACGTGATGCATGTCAAGCTGCAAGGGTAGCATTCAGGTTTCTCCCACAGCTGTAACGTCATCTCTGGTGTCGCTTTGTGGATCGTTACCTTGGATATTGCCAGACTAAGATGCGCTTGCTGGGATACAATTTATGCAACCATTGGCAGCAATGGGGCCTCCAACCGTTTGTTGTCTACAACGAAAAAGTTTGCAAAGTTGCGTCCCTCTCGGTGTTATGGGGTGTCAGCTTCGATGAGAATCAGCAAAAAGATCAAAATCAAAAACATACAACAGGCGGGATTCCCAGATGGTCACCCACTCTAGTACTAGTCGCCCGGTTCAGTGCTTATGTATGGCAGAGCGGACGGGATGCCCAGTTTTCACTGACCTATGGTCGTATGTGTCTGTAATTCAACAATCAATAATATATCCGTTGACAAATTGAATTAATTAGTACTGCATATTTGGGATACCACGTGCTTATCGTCGTAAGCAGCAACGGCAGATTTTTCCGTCCACCAAACGCTAGACTGCCCTGAAAAGCGTACAAGGCTAGACTACAATAATAAAGATTTAACCTTAACGGCAACGTGAGACTTTTGGATACATTTGAGCATACCCCCAATATCCCCAATGTGAGTGACCGACATGAAAGCGTATATCGAGTCCAGAGCGATTGGCCTGGCGGAATTCTCGTATCATGTATTCTTCTGCTCGTTTGGCATCAGTTCCGCCACGGAACTTGGGAAAGTATTTCGCGAAGGGCGAGCTGGCAAGTTTGTCCTATTCATGTCCATGATCATGTAGTTCTGCAAATTCTACTTGCATGACGATCTGCCTCCAAAGTATAGCTAACTCTTTACCGAAGAATCTCAATGCTGGTGCGCCCTTAGTTGTACAATGCGGGTACCCGAGTGTAACTTTAGAAGAAGTGAACAAGGACGCTCGGGAGTGTATCGATCTGAATCCGGCAGCCCTATGGATCGTTGTCTTGGACGTTGGCATGAGATGCGTTTACAAGATGCAATTCATACAGCCATCAGCGGTGGACTCCCTCACCTATCGTCATTTACATCGCACCCAGCTTTTAGCATAACTGTGTCCCTGGCAATGATCATTGATCTGGAGCACTAGCTCGAAGTAAATGCCACTGATATCCGTCAACCTCGATAGAACGTCTCCATATAGAGTAGCGGTGGACCCGATACTGTAATAAGCTCGGAAGCGCAGAGGCCATCTCGCACCAATCAGTAATATCTACCATGCATGAAATAAGCCTCTGATGTAGCACTCACGTGTTCCCTGCATAGACTCCGCCAACTTTCGTTTGGCTTCGCAGCTGGCTGCACACACATAGGCACATCTCTTCCATCCTTTAGTATACCGTAGTGCACAACTCTACAGATCAGTCCAAACTTCACAAGATGCCAAGATTACTCACACAGGGTCAACTAACGCCTGTATGTTGTGTCACGGGCGTCAGTGATGAGGTAGTACAACATCTAGGCCACGATGGACGGGGTTCACATTCCCCCACCGAGCTAACTCTCCCCACTACCAGTTTGAAGACCGTTTCCTGCTCGTCAACATCGATTTCGCGGACCGACTGGACCATAATTTCGTCTTTGTAGACGACTCATCCACGATTTACGCCGAAAAGAACGACGTAGGCGAAAACACTCCTAGCGAAGCAAATTCATTGTTCAAAGACAAGTCAGCCGACAAATGCTGGCTTCTACTCTGGGCAATGCGCGAAGCCAGATCAAATATTGCTTACGAATCATTCGTTATCATCGATGACCGAACACTTCAGGATGATACCGTGCTGGTGGTAGTCAAAGAGCTGCTCACTGAGGACGAAGCAGCTCAAGCAACGAATGCAGAAGTGCGGATGTCGTCCGAGATCGCCTCTTTTCGACTGGGATGCTATCTGGCAGCAGAAGGCGACATATGCGAGGACGTTGTCAAGTCACAGCGGCATGCAGACGGAGTAATCAGGGACGCGCATCAGCAGTTGACGGCGGAGGAGGAGGAGGAACGGCTTTATGGACCTTCTGGAGATTGCAGCTATGAGCGGCCTATGTCGAGAGTTGAGACGACATCTAGCACAACTGCGTCCCTCCTGATACCTTGGAGCATGGCCAGCTTCAAAGGCGACTGACAAAGTGCAGGCTTCGAATGCATATGGACTTGTCATTGCTGCAGCTCTTGCCTCAGTAGTGCGAAAAGCCCGTACGGCGCTTCGATTTCCCATCTCGTTCAATGGGAGTCCGTAGGCAGCAATATGCAGCTACCCGTCCCAATCAGACTGCGTGGTACCAAATAAATCCTAAAAGATAAAGCCTAGAATCCAGGGTGACTTTTTCAAACTTCAGGCATACAGTAAACCGCTCGCACGACCAACGTCACTACCCGAAGGATTCCGCCGGTGAAGAAGATGCGATTCTTTTAGCACCGTTTTCGTCTCCATTCTGCCGTTACAGCCGCAAACCCTAGAACCAATTATCCACCTGAAAGTCATTCACACATTTGGAGCAGAGACCTTCCATGAGCTTTTATATGCTGTAGGGCGGTCACGACCTGTTGAGCAGGACATCATTTGACTCTATTATCCCACAGCCAAGCCATTACACGATGCAACCACCTCAGGAAGAAGTTGCCAGCCCAGCACTACCTTTGTATTCATAAATCGCCTCAACACTATCAATGTTGTAGCAATGATTGCGGATAATTGTAACAGACCGGACACTCCGAGGCCAACCGCATCGGTGTCGGAAGTTTCCTCACAGCCTGAGGATGACAGCTCATGTGTCACCACAGAGGCGAAGCATGCTGCAGTAATATCCCGGAATCTTGGCCATAGCACACTGTAGGGCCCTGGAGGTTAAAGTGCCCTAGGGAAGCAACCCGAAATCTCTGGACATACGGTATTGGCTGGCGTGCACTACCTCAGCTTCAAGTTTAACGAGCATGATCTCTATCATTTTCGACAGCACACGGGTGAGCTGCACCAGCGGCCTGAAGTTCTCTCCCGGAATGGAGAAGTATTGGATTGAGGCCACAAGCGTGCAATGTCAAAGCCAGACAATCGGGCGCCGGCGGAGGGGAGAAGTCTCGCCCCAGCTCTTAGCTTGGTGCGGACCAACAGACAAAGAAGTTGTGCATTACATATGCAAATCTTGTGCTTCCGTGTGTCTCAGCTTCGCCTAAAGGCGAGAGAACAAGTGAGCTGTACCTCGAAAGAGCGCTTGCCGTTCGTCGTAACACGCGGAACAGGTGTTCAACGGATTGTAGAGGTCACATGACGCTCAACAACCGCTGTTTCCCGCGTCCTTGCCGCGAATGCATCTATAAAGAGCACGGGACACGTCCAGCTCTAGGACGCTTTGCAGGTGAATTGTATGACTTTCCATCAAGAAACCATAATTCCCGCTCAAAGCAGACCGGCTTTCGTCAGCTTCTTCTCCAGCGTGGTCTCCCAAGCGGCAATACCACCGTTAAGCTGCTTGACCTTTCCTGCTTTCACTTCGTAAATGATTCGTCGACGATGCTCGTCGTCCGCGTTCGCTTGGTGATCAGATTCCTCTTCGTCACTATCGTCAGGATCCACTGGCTCGCCTTCGATGATGGTTCTGATCATGAAACGATCGTGCGAAACCAAGACCACGGCTCCATCGTATTCCTGGAGCGCTCGAGCTAGAGCACTGACAGTTGACAGATCCAGATGGGTACTCGGCTCATCCAAGATGAACACATGTGGAGGATCCAGGAATAGCAGGCACAGAGCCAAACGGACAAGCTGACCACCCGAGAGTTTGGCGACTGGAGTGTCCGAGACTGTTCGACCGACTAGACCAGTACCCGCAAGTAATTTCCTGGCGTCTTGTTCTTCGAGTGTGATAGACCTCTCGGAGGCATCAAGCAACAGCATGGAGAGCGCGGAGAGATTCATGTCGGCGGAACCCCTCTTTGCGAGGTCGTCCACGGTGTGCTGCGAGTAGAAGCCGACCTTCAGCCTTGGATAAGCTTGCAAGTTTCCAGATGTAGGCATGCGCGTGCTAGTAAGCAGCTGTACAAGTGTCGTCTTGCCAGCACCATTGAGACCGAGCAACCCGATTCGATCGCCAGGGTGGACGATGATGTTGACGTCTTGCAGAGCTGGTTTCACCGTGCGTGGATACTTGTAGGAGACGCTTTCCAACGAGATTAAAGAGCTTTGAAAGCGCATCTCCGGAGCAGAAGGGAAATGCAACGACACGGCCTCTTCGTCCTTTGGTACCTCAATAGCATCACGCCTCTTCTCGTGGTAGCCAACAAGATCACGATTGAGCTTGAAACGGCCACCTTTTGCATTTACCTCCAGCCCGACGCGCTCGTCAAGCTTTCTCTGTCGGCTCTTCGCTTGGCGGAGCTTATTGTCATCGCCGGTCTTTTTGCCTTGCTGAAAACTGTTGGCTACTGTTTTGGTCATGTGAGCGATTTGCCGGTCTTGCGCTTCCTTCATTCGGCTCATGCGTAGGATCTCGTGGCGCATCGACTTTTCGTAAGATTCGAGGTTGCCTTGGAAGTATGACAGTTGTTTGTCTCGTAGGATCATGAGCTCATCGCACGTGGCATTTACAAAGTCTCTGTCATGCGAGACGAGGACAACGGCCGTATCTGGCGCGGTATCACGTAAGTCTTCGAGGTATCGCTGAAGCCACAACATACCAAGCATGTCTAGGAAATTGGTCGGTTCATCCAAGATCAGGACGTCCGCTGTTTGCAGGAGAGCGGCGGCTAGCTGACAACGCATGCGCCAGCCTCCAGAAAGTGTTGATACCTTACTGCTTAGGCGGGTATCGGTAAATCCAAGACCTGCGAGGATGCTTCTTGCTTTGGCTTCAACGTCTCTGACTGGCAAGAGGTCAAGCTCAGCTTGCAGGGCACACTGCATGTCCAGCGCTTTCTGTGTGTCAGCCTCTAAGCTTTCGCTGACAGTGTCGATGCCCAGAGATTCCAATGCCAGCCTGGCGTCTTCCGTAGCCTTTTCTTGAGCCCGAAGAGATTTTCTTGCATCGAATCCTCTCGCGCCACTGCGGAGTCTCGCAATCTTGTCGGCTGTGAACAGATCATCTTGTGCGCGTTTTAGCTCGATCGTCTTCAATGTCTTGGTTACATCTAGGCCGTCGGGCTCGTTAAGAGCGTGGGTAAGTGCTGTATGCGTTAGTGGTTTTGCCTGTGCATGGAAGGTATTGACAAACCTGAAAGCTCTCTAGTCAGTCGATTGCGATACGCATCGCTCTGACAAATAAATTCCAGTACCGTTGTACTGGCTACGGAGCGCTCTGATTCGTCAAGTTCATCCGCATCTTCATGGACCTGGCGCATAGCAGCGCAGCGAAAGTTGAACGGTAAAGCCGGAATCAGCTTTTCGGAGATTGTTGTGAGAAGCGCTGATGGCAGTCAGTATGCTGCCTTATTTGCATACTCTCAGGGGCAACGAACACGATTTCCCACTCCCATTCCTACCAACGAAACCACAGCGACCGCCGCTTTTAATGCGCAGGTGGGCACCGCTCAAGATCTCGAGCCCGGCGGCACGCACCTTGGTACTTTTACCTTTCGCGGTGGCCGTATTGGCGGTATCGGTAGCCTCTCGGTTTAGCAGAATTATACTCAGATCATGTACGTCAATCTTGGACTCTGTATCAGTATAGAGCGGCAATGGGTCCCGGTTCTAGACCTTACTTCTCTACTTTCTGCACTTTCTGCAATATGGAAGCGTGTCTGCTGGCAAGACACTTGAATCGAGGTGGAAGGAGATGTCATCTTGTGTGGATTGCAGTGCAGGCAATAATTGGGCAGAATGCTTGAAGTGTTGGTTCGTGGGCGATGATACCAGAAAGTGTGCGACAGATCACGAATCCGGACGGTAATTGTAGAAGCCACAAGCTGTCGACACAGGTTCGCAACGCATTTTATTTTGTATTCTTGTGCAGAGTCTGGTGGATTGTGAGGTACAGTACTTCAGAGTCGCTCACGATGAGTAATCGCCCGTGGGGCGCGCTTGCCTTGGCCTACAGTACAGTAGAGTTCAGGTTCCTGCAGTTAAATCACGAATGATGGATGCAAATGGCTTGTCATGAGTACACGAGTATTCCAGGCATACTTGTATACGCGCACTCTTCGCGTTGAGGTGTCCAATGGTATGACCTCGGATGGATACGCGCAAAATCGATGGCAAGGCAGGGCCAATGACCTAAGCCCGGCGCTGTGTGATGCGTTTCTCGAGACACTGGGCCGAACGGTTTCTGTGATACTTCTGGAAACATGACATACGCGATCCGCAATTCAAAGATCGAAATGACCGTCATTCTGTATGCATGGTAACCAGCGAGCAATCTCAGGGGTTCAGTGTTAGATGACCTCACATCTGCCACAGAGACACGGAGGACGCACTGAAATGTCAGTTCCCATGGGGACCCGTGAAGAAGGTAATTGTGAGATTGTTGAGGCAGCGGTGTTCCAACAACGTGGAAATGAGTAACGTTGCCAATTTCAGCACCCATCAGACGGCGAAGATACCTCCGAGAGGGCTGTCTTGCCTTGGACTTGAGGGACGGCAAGGAAGGAGTACTGAAGTTGAAGGCGATAATACCATGACCATAAGAAGCGACCTTCAAATGCACACGACGCAGTCTTTCGAAGGAGCCGCTTTGCTAGAACAGGGGTATTTAGGCCAGGGTCCAGTCGGTCACTGGAAGCGAAATGACAATCATCAATTTCGACCTCAGTACGAGTACCAAGCGTGGCTGTGTTTGTGCAAAGACGTGAAAATGGCATGGCAAACATCCACATTCCGTCAGCATGCGAGAGGCAAATAATCTCACAGATGCCTGACGAATCGCGGTACAGTCCTGGCGGAGGGTTGGCAAGAATTAGTCGAAATAATGGCTTCAAGCTCTGTGTATTATAGGCCAGCTAGACTGCTTGTAGATACATCGCACGTGCTTCACAGGAAAGGAGACGAATTAGTTAGATTTCCAAGAGGCGGCGCGGCCGCTTCGTCTGACAAGTCTGAAGTGCAACGAGAAACAAGCTCATGGGACACACGCACAATGTGCACAGCACGCACGACCAAGCCGGCCGGATTTTTTTCGCAAATAAGAGAGGCGCAACACATGGCGTGGAACTCTACTAACACTGCCCCGTGTCATATCGCATGATTTTGAAAAACGCCATCCCGGGACGGCCAAAAATTCGATGATGGCATAATCGCGGACTATCTCGCCAATGAATTGGTGAATCGTCAAGCTAGAGCATCTCCAGCCTTTCGAGATGCCTGCAAGCCGCCTCGATGGAAGGCAAATCTGGACTGTGAATTGTTCCACACGATGTTGACTACATCACATGCAGGGGCTGGGACTGAGCCTTACAACCGTCAAGCAACGGCCGGCCCGCATCGAAGTTGCCGGTGCATGAGAACGGGGGGAAAGTGTACTCTGCCTTTGTGGCGGAGAACTTGCCAATGCTCTGGGCATGGCGAGACGCATCTCCTGCCCCGATCGTGTTTTTGCTCACGATGGTTTTGTCGGCTCGCAGCCTCAACCCACGAAAGCCAAGCTCCAGCAACAGGGTTGCATTTGCATCTAGAAATGCAGTAGTGAGTGTGGGGACACTTTGATAACTCGCAGCTCCCAAATACCCCATGGCAAACCTCCAGGAGGACTCTGCAGAACGAGAGGGGACTGCGGTGCATATTCGGCGACGTCCACTCTGTTTGTAGCACGCGCCGCGTGATGGTGCTGGCGGGCGTTCAGACAAGGTGGGCTATGGCCGAGCGCTCCATCACTCTAAGGATCAGCACGCCAACACGAATTACTTGACGATCTCCCAATGGGCTGCGGAACGGCTCGTCTCCTGGGCATACGCCTCTGGCCTCTGGCTGGCCTTTTCCCCTGATTCTCTGACCAGGTCCCCTGATCCTTGCTTGCGCGTGCGGACACGTCAAGTGTTCGACAAGTGCTTCATACTGCTACTCCCCGGTAATATTGCCAATACTGAGCGGCTTCCGTGTGGTCGGGTAGAGAGGAAGTGCACCAGGCTCACGCCATTGTATGCAACACGTAACCATCACTGTGCTTATTGCCGTTGCCACCACCTCGAGGACTCGGGCTCATTGCCGGACTATGCGGAGACACAAGAAAGCATGACCGTTGGTGGTTTCTGGGCCGCTAGTGGCATTAAGTGGGCCGGAGATTAGCTCACGACAGCGCCCCAGCGAGTGCCAGCCGATCAACGTGCGCGGTACCGGTAGCTCTCGCTCCCGAGATAGACTTAGCCCTCTGTGCGGGTGTCTCCTGGGCGCGTCTCCTGTGCGGCATACGATAGTCCGAACAAAATGCCAATCCGCCCCGTCCACTCCCACAACGGCCCCGTCTAACACCTCCTCTTCCCGCCTTTGCAGCTGTCACTGCTGTACCTCAGTCGTTACAGCAAAAATGGTGTCTTTTTCGTTATCGTCGTTCCTGGCGGTATCTTCTCTGGTGGCTTCGGGTGTTCGTGGTGTCGACGTTGACGGATGGCGGTCCCGCTCTATTTACCAAGTCTTGACAGACCGCTTCGCGGTCGCGGAGGGTGCTGAACCAAAACCATGCGACCCTGCGATGGGTATTCACTGTGGAGGCTCGTGGCGCGGCATATACGAGAAGCTGGATTACATTCAAGGCATGAACTTCGACGCGATCTGGATCTCGCCCATCGTTGCACAGATGCCTAATTGGACTGGAGACGGAGAAGCATACCCAGGATACTGGCAACAAAACCTCTACGAGCTAAATCCATCGTTCGGCTCCGAAGAAGACCTCACCACTCTCATTGACGAAATCCACAAGCGCGGAATGCTTTTCATGCTCGACATCGTCGTCAACCATATGGTTGGCCCCGCATACAACGATGGCCAAATCGATTTCTCTCTCATGCGACCTTTCAACGATGAGAAATACTTCCATTCATACTGTCCCTCAGGTTACACTGATGCCGACCTAAAGAACCTGCAAAACTGTTGGCTTGGTAGCGAAGAAGCACCACTGGCCGACTTGAAGACAGAGAGCCAGGAGGTTCGGGACATGCTGGCACTATGGATCAAGAACCAAGTGTGGAAATACGGTGTCGATGGTCTGCGTATTGATGCAGCAATCAACGTGCCTTCAGAGTTCTTCACGTCATTCATGGAAGCAGCGGGTGTTTTCGCAACTTCCGAAGTCTACACTCGACGCGAAGATCTAGCTTGCGAATATTCGGAAACTATCGGCAGCATTTTGAACTACCCTCTTTACTGGCCCATGACGGAAGCATTCCAAGCCGAGCAGGGCAGCATGCAAGCTCTGGCCGATATGGTCGCATCAATTGCGAAGGGATGCAAGGACCCAACAGTGCTTGGAACGTTCAGCGAGGTTTGTAGCCATGGATAAATCGGGGCAAAGGATGAAAGCTAACTTGTGTAGAACCATGATGTCGCCCGTTTCAGAAACCACACTGCTGACCTTGCCCGCGCGCGCAACATTGCTACATACCTCATCACCGCCGATGGCATCCCTGTCGTCTACTACGGCATTGAACAGAACCTTGGCGGAAACGTCGAACCCTACATGAACCGTCAAGCACTATGGGAAGCAGGCTTCGATCAAGATGCTTCGATCTACAAACTTTTCGCCACACTCAACCTCTTCCGTCGCCATGTTGGTCGCAAATACGAGCAATACCTGAAGACACTCAGCGAGCCTATTGGAATCGATTCAAACACCATTGCTTGGGCGAAGGGTGGTAAAGGCGACCCGAAAGTAATCTCAGTCCTGAGCAACAAAGGCCAGGATTCCAGCGATTACTCCATGCAGCTTTGCGATAAGCACGGCTACTCAGCGGGTGACGAACTTGTCGATGTTGTTTCCTGCAAGTCTATGTCCGTCGGCAACGATGGCTGCATCACGGCATGGATCACTGACGGTGAGCCCGTTGTGCTCTTCGGAAAATCCGCACTTGAAGGCTCGACACTTTGCGGCGTCGCTGGCGAAAGCAACGTCGTGCTCACATCACAAGCAATCATCTCCACGACATGGACATCCATCGTCGACGGTCAGCCAAGTGTCTTCCACGCTGCCTCCACTGTTCCTTGGGATGAAGCGCCTTCATCCATCACCGCGACGGCCACTGGCTATTCTGGCAGCACTGCAAAGGCTACCTCAGCAGCCAGTGTAAGTGCCCCTCAGCCTCAATCCATTAGTTCGCTATTATCGCTGGCGATAGTCCCGACCATGCTCCTCGCGGGCAGTCTAGTGCTTAGCATGGACCGATTTTTCCGATGAGGACTTGGTCGCGGATTCATTAATACTTCGAGCGCGCGTTCCCTTTTGCACAAAAATATCCCCCCAAAAGCCATAATAGTGCATATTGATGAGACATGATGAACACGATATCACAAAAAAAGCATCCACATCAAAACACCACGTATTAATCAATTCTGAACCCCTGTGAAGTTCGCGAAGCCGACCATTTAATTTTTCCCAATGAATTAGTCCAAAATCATGAAGCGCCACAAGCTGCATCATCATCACCACCCCCACGGCTCCCACGCGAGACCCAAGAAGTAGGGTTGCCCCCGACCCCAAACGAAGCAATCTTCATTGTCCTAGCGGCAGCCACAACAGAGACAAGCTCCCCGCCACGGGCAGGAATCCAAGACATGTACGCAAACCTATAAGAAATCTGGGCGTGAATGGCTGGCAAGCCTCGACAGCCTCAACTACCCAATTAGCGGCTTGGGGGCTTCATCCTTTCTACCTTAGCATCCCTGGTACTTTCCGGGCCCTCCGAGCATCTCGTGATTCAGCAAGCGTCATTTTATCTTCTTACTACCGGCTGCGGCGTGGCCGTTTCGCGACCGCCGTGCTGGTTTTTTTTGTTTCTTTTCTCGTTTCTAGTATTTCGTATATCATTCATAGCATAGGGAAGCGAGGGAGGGCATGGTATTTTTCGCGGCTGCGGCGTCCGCTTGTGTATTTAGAGCGGGACAGAGAGCATTTGCATTCTCGCTAGCTTATTAGCTGCACTACACAATTATCAACATAGCCCGCTCCTTTGAGGGTATGGCTTTCTCCATCAGTTCGGATCTCAATGCGGTCGGCTCCACCATCGCTACCAGGCTTCTCTTCAGTGCGATCCCTCCGCTCGTGGGAACCATGTATGATGTCGTGATGTTTGTTGAAGACCTTCGTACCATCCCAACGAACACCAGCAACGTGACCGGCCCTGAGACCTAGCCAATCACCTCCGATCAATTGCAACCGTAGCGCTTCCCTCGTCTGGCAGCAAATCATCAACCGTTTTTTCGCCTCTCATCTTCCGCCAAGGCCGTCCAAGCCGCGGCTGAACCATCTTTTTTCGCTATTCGCTCCCTATACGGAGGCGGCGCCCGCAAGCGTTAGCCATCAATTCCCCAGCATCTCCACTCACGCCCGCGCGCTAGTGGCAGACAGGCAAGATGTCGCCTCCACAAAACGGACCAGGCTCAAAGGCCG
Organism: Cladosporium cucumerinum; assembly: GCA_023634325.1. Lineage (NCBI taxonomy): Eukaryota > Fungi > Ascomycota > Dothideomycetes > Cladosporiales > Cladosporiaceae > Cladosporium > Cladosporium cucumerinum. The sequence continues at coordinate 380,876 of JALDQA010000016.1, forward strand.
CGTAAAGACCAATATCCCTGGAATTGCGGTTTGTTTGCCTTGACCGGATGTGGAACGGTGCTTTCGAAGGTGAGAAACACACAAGCGATCCTAAGCCATGGCATCTGAGACATTGTTCTCCACGTCAAACACGCGTTTCGAGCGAGAAGACAGTGTGTCGATTGTGTTTTGATTCGACGTTGATACGAGGCAGGGCTGCGATTCCTTGGCAATCAATCTGATACCTGAGTACTTGGTGAAGACTGCTTCGGGCGCCCTCTCCGTTCTTGCTAGGGCTAAGCGAGATAGTCGATATGTTCTTTCTTCTCCGCCACAATGACCCTGTCGCTTACGCATGTCGCTTGTTCGCATTGGGATCATGAACGCGTGGATCATGGAGACTGCTGTAGTGTGGCAACAATAAAGTTGAAATATGTGACCGTCCGAAAGTCGTTCACCTAGCCCCAAACTCTAGCATTGGAAAATGTCGAGAAAATAATACCTTCAACACGAAAGACTCGTCTGTGCGCCCACGTTACTATATGCCTAGATTATATGTCTGGTCCTTTCTATTGTTTCTAGTATGGATGGCATGAATCTTCTCGGTCATAAATCGATACATTCATCGAAAGGGATGTACGAACTTGGTGGTTTCGAACTCTGTGGCACTTCCGCTCTGGAGAACGACAAGACACCATCCAATGTCCGCTGTCATTCCTCGAAACCCACAGGCCGCGCTTCAATTTTACATGACAAGAAACAACAAACCATTCTCCCAAGTCACACAGCGCCAGCATACTTCCCAAGCCACCCCTCAACCCTCTCCGCAACGACCAAATTATTCAACTCCATGAACATAAAATGCCCATTCCCGTAAATCCCAACCTTCCCCAGTTCCAAGAACTCAACCTCGACACCAGCCTGCCGCAGAAACGCCACAGTGCAATGGTCATAAACAGCATGGTAACTCGCCTCAGCCGTCACAAACAACACGGGCACCTTCGAGATATTCGCCAACTTCCTCGCCGGCGCAGCCTGCAGAATACAACTCGATAGATTCGCATTAGGCGCGCTGATGTTTTGCCTGATCAGAAGGGAGGCATCGATGCCAATCGAAGGCTCGTACGCGATCGGCAGCAGTGTAAGGCCGAATGGGCGATTGCGGTTCGCTGCGGGACGAATGTATGTGGGATCGAACGGGGCGCTGGCGAAGTTCTCGAACGGTGGGCCTTCGGATTCTAGTGCTACGAGAGCTTTCACCAGATGAGGTCTGACGTCTGCGAGTTTCCAACCGAAAGGACCGCCCTGGCTATGCGTGATCACGATTGCGGGCCCGATTTTGTCTAGCAGGGCTGCATAGCTGGCGTTGTTGTAGGAGGCTTGCAGCGTGGCGTTGTTCTGTACGGGGACTTGGGAGGCGTACAGGGCGTCGAAGATAGGGTCGCCGGCATGACCGGAGCCCGGCCACTGGGTGTGCAGGGCAGCTTGGGGATAGGAGGGGAAGTCCTGCGGTGCGGTAAATTGCTTTGCGTATGTTTCGGCTGAGAAGAGAGATTGCTGGCCTTCGCTGGGGAGCCAGGCTGAGCGGCCTCGTTGGGCTTGATCGGTGAGGTAGACTGTGTAGCCTTGGTTGAGGAAAAAGGATGCCCAACCTGAGCGGCCATCGGGGGTGTTTAGCCAGTTCTGTATCAAGTTAGTGTTGCGATGACGAGACGAGGACGATGTGGTATGCTTACAGTCCCTGTTTGACCATTCCCAGCAACGAAGACCAAAGGTATTTCATGACGTGCGTGCAGAGGTTCCAACTTCTCGACGTAGATCTGGCCGGTCATGTACGTCGACGTTGTGTTGCTGGTAGGCTGAAACGTATGATTAATTTATTGCGTCGCATGTTACTCCGTACCATAGAACAGGACAAACCAGAGTCGTTTGCACATACTGTCCGCCAACGTAAAGATAATCTCGTCGAGCCCACGCCTCTACACCGTTGTCATGTAATTGTTCACGACCGTTATGAGCCTGTGTCGAGCAGAAAAAGATACAGCAAGCGAGGAGCGATTCGGCAAGACGCGAAAACAACATGGTTACTTTCAACCGTGTTTGGAGGATTATCTGGATTTTATCCTCAATATACCTCGTCTCAGCTGTGGTGTTGGCAATGTGCTGGGAATCCCACGACCCGCGGAAAGATACACCCCGCTGCCGATCATGGCCATGCAAGAGGGCAAGGATTAAGGACCCACACAATCAATCGTAGTCTTAAGATGAGCAAATGTTTGAGGTGAACGCTTGATCAGGAAATTGTCGTAGCTTGCAGCTCATGTGAACGCTCTGATATCATGTGTATCTTGCTGCGTGGTATGATACTGTTTCGACGTTGTGTAAATGCGCTGAAATGATGACCTATCTCTTGTTTGTACTGCGCGGAGACTATGTTGTGATAAATTCGCAAAGTTGCAATGTATGTCTCTTGTCGAGACTAGTCAAGTCCTTGAAAGTTGTTGATTAGGGTCACCAAGATTATGGCATATTGCTGTGAAAGATGGCAACGCGCCGAAACTGGCAGAGCAATAAGAAATATTACTGACATGCCGTCGATGACCTTCGAATGGCGGAATTGGATGCTTCGAAAGCATCCAGGCATTCCATCTGACGTGCTCCAATTACACCTGAGCCTTTGGGGGAGCACTGCCGCGTTCCAAACCAGAAAGACTGCATGCCCAGCAGCGCATCATTTGAGCGAAATCCAACAATGTGAACACCAAACTCCTCGCGCATACCGCTTCCACGGAAACCAGAACCGAGATAGACCCTCACAAGACTACAGTCTCACCACATGAATCTCTGCACATTACCCGGCTCCTGCTCCCACTCGAAGCCCTTGTGCAAGAACATCCACATTGTGCCGGCGTTGACAGCCGCGAACCACAGCGTTTCGAGCCAGAGTCTCTTGTCATGTTGAGTCCAAAGCTTCGCCACCAGCCCTACATTCTTAGAGGGATCTTGATCTTGTTGAGGATGCGATAGCGGCAAATGTAGTCGGAAGAAGATCCAGGGCAAGATGAAGTAGCGCGGCTCGACGAGCGGAGCGCTTATCAATGTCAGTGTGGTGGTGAGAAGCCAGATGATCAGGAAAGATGTATTAGCGGATTGTGTTGTATCTGGCAATGGTAGCAAGCGTCGTGGCGAACCGCGCGAGGCGGTTTTGGCATCGCGCTCTTTTGGAGGAGTAGGATCTTGAGGACCGGAGGGTTTGGTGCGGTCTTGGGGCGCAGAGCCTAGGGCTTGGATTGAGAGCCATGCGCACGTAATATATGCTGGGGCGGCGGCGTAGCGAATCCACCACTTGTGACGGAGTAGGCGGAAAACGTAAAAGACGTAGTGACGGTTGTCAGCCAGGGTGAAGGGGTGGATGATGGTGTTGAAGCGGACAGACAGCAGGGCACCAGCGACCAAAAGACCGAGCACGAGGATGCGAGGGAGTAGTGCGCGGCGCTTAAAGAGCAGGAAGTGTTCGAGGTCAGCGACCATAGGGAGATGGGCGATGAAGGTCAGGGGAACTCGGACCAGGTGCTGATAGGCGAAAGGCCAGCTGAAAAACACGAGGTAAGGCCAGAGGTACAGCAGTTGTGGTGTGTGAATCGCGGGCACATGGTTTGCCTTGTCCCCGAGGACGACACCTCCGTTGATCAAGACAAACGCACCGAAGGCGGCGATGAGGGCGATGAAAGGATGCAGGACCCTGATGACATCGATCAATCGTTGAGGCTGGGTAAGTAGTTTCAGTAGGCAGGCGACGATGGAGACAGAAGCTTTAGCATAGTCTGCAAAAAAGGTAAGCTCATGCTAAGATTTGAAGCTCTTGCACATAACATACCTTCCATGGAAGCATCCCTTACAGGTGGATCGTACAAGACCTCCATCCTCCATGTCGTCTTGAACACACTGCTTAATGTGTCGCCGAAGCCTTTGCTCTTGTTGTACATGGACTCCTTGACAAGCTCATGGCCTTGGTCCAATTCTCGAAGCACCACAGCAGTGGCAGGGAAGATAGCCACCCAGAAAATGTTTGTTTGGCGGAATGTCAGGCTCACCAGGCCAAGTACGAACAATCGCAAGTGCCACCAGATCTGCTTAATGTTGCTCTCGTCGGAGCAGATCAGGGGATAGAAACACAGCATGACCGACAGCGTGGAAGCCACGTCCGTGTAGTAGAGTGCCGAGAAGAAGAATAGAGGAGGCATTAGAGCAATGTTCAAAGCGCTGTGCGACGAGAGAAGGGCGCCGTGCCTCGCCTCCTGGCCGCCACCCATGCGTTGCGTAAAGATCTTCTCCACGATCCACGCCAGGGCAATCATGCAGACTACATTAGTGGCTCTAGTACCGCTCACATCGCAGCCGAAGATGGGCTGAAGAGCATATGTGATCGCATACAAGCCCGGAGGAGTGGTGATTTTGGGGTCCCAATTAAGAAAGTCGTTGTTGCAGTACTTTTGTGCTTGTGGGATGTGGAAGACTTCGTCCTGGAAAAAAGATATGAGAAATAGCCCCTACCTGCGGTTCATCGGAAGAGGACATACAAGATATGGCACCGGGACAGTTTGATCTACTGAGCGCGACCACCAGGCTAAGGGTAGGCCGAGCAAGATGTAGCTGCGAGAGAAGAACCTCGCCATGGGCTGTGGCATGGATCCAGTCGGGCAGGGGATGAAGGTGTAAGTGAAAATTGCAGCAGTGGGCTTGCGAGCGAGTAGTCAATGCATTGTAGCGTCGGCGCAGAGAAATAGAATCCTCAGTAGGTGACGTTTAAGCAACAATCTGATGTCACCCCTGCCAATTCGGGAGCGTTTCAGTCCATCAATCTCAACTTTATCGCGGGGCAGGCGCGTCCCACGCGAGACCGCCACTGAGCGACAGTGACAGCGAGAACACACACACACACAAGCAATGCCATAGTATTAAAAAATAAATAAACATGGCCCTCCCTCTTCCACCCGGGCTTACGCCCAACGAAGTCGGCTTCCTCTGCGAAATGGAGCAGGTGACAGTGATCCCGCGCCAGCGCCTCGAAGCCCTCGAGCTCTTGGGAGTGAGTAGCTAGTACGCCAGCCTCGAAACCACTCGTAAGAAGAGCAAGCAACGGGGCCAATCCATTGCCATCCAAACCACTCTGGCTAACCCTCTGTTCCTACCAGGGCCCAACACAACCGCTGAACCCACCCTTCCCAACTCCCCTCCCTCTCTGGCTCGCTCTCCTCCTCAAGCGCCAGCGCCGCGCAAACATCCAACCGCCCGCCTGGCTCAACCCGGCCTCACTAGAAACAATACTCGATTTCGAAACCGCCGAGACGACCGCCGCCGTCTTCTCACCTTCGCCAATCCTCCCGCCGCCTACAACAACCGGCGCCAATCCCGAAGATGAGGCTCCATATCTCGCACACAGCACCCTAGAGCTCTCCACTCCCTTCCTGAAAGACACGCACACTGCGCGGGCACAAGCGACCGCGCTACCGTATCATTGGCTTGAGCTGGGGCATTTGCTGCTCACGCATGCGAGCGACGATATCGAGGACGCGGATACGGTGCGGCGATTGCTGAGGGATCTGAGGGAGGTGAGGATGAGTAAGCTAAGGAAGGGTTTCAGGGTGCTGGAGGGCGGAGCGGGTTTGCAGATCAATGGAGTGGGAGGAATGGAGGTTGCGGAGGTGAGAGGGTTTGTTGGTGGGGTAGTTGATGGGCTGAGGTACGTTTTTCTGTTTTATGCTTGGGTTGGTGGACTTACTCCTAGGATGTCCCTTTTTACTGACTGCTTCAATTACAGGAAGATCGGCCGCTCAAGGGAAGAGGCCAGGAGGGAGCGTGAAGCCGAGGAGCGCGAAAATGGTCTTGGGAGCAGTGCTTACCCTGACGAGGATGATGACGATATGCAATTATAATGTACAGTTTCCATTTTGTTCTCCGGAGGCAGTTTCTCTTGCCTTTCCCTCCTTCTATGGTTACATGGTTACAATGTGATGAGATCGTGCTAGGCCACTCCCAGCATCTGTAGACCCAGCGTGAATCTGCCTTTCCGTAGACATGCTTAGCCAGACACCGACCCAAATGCTTCAGGCGCAAGCAACTCTCTTCCTCTGCCTGCATAATCGTGATCCTCCCCACAACAGCGTCTCGTCAAATCAATCTTGATGTCGACCTTTGCAAAGTGCAGCAAGTCGAACATGCTCCTCTCCCTTACGCAGCAGCAGGCGCCTTCTCAGCAACTTCCCTCAAGGCCTCCGTCGCACCCTCAATCGCAGGGGGCCAAGTGGCCTCGGGCCAAGGTTTCTTGATCGCATCTTGCAGCTTGACCACACAGTTCTTGGGTCCGGGCACTGCACCATGCACAACCACAATTCCATTCTCCTTGTCGACCTTCATGACCTTCAAGTTGGCCACTGTCATCTGCTCGCCTCCCATGCGACCCGGCATCTTCTTGCCGGGGTGCACTCTGCTACCGCTGCCCTGTCCACCACCGGATGAACCCATCAGACGATGCGCAAGCGAATTACCGTGCGAAGCACCCTGACCACTGAAGTTGTGGCGCTTCATGCCACCCTCGAAGCCCATACCCCTGCGGTTCGCGCGCGCATCAACGAATTGTCCCTCAATGAACAAGTCGGCGGTGATCGCAGAGCCGACAGGCGGCAGACCCTGCTCAGTCTTGACTCTGAACTCAGCCAGATGCCTGCTGAGCGGCACGCCTTGGGCAGCAAAGTGCCCTCTCTCCGGCCTCGTCACGTTCCTAGCTTCTTTCGCGCCGGCGCCGACTTGCACGGCCCAGTAGCCGTGGATGTCTCTCCTCTTGTGGCTGACGACCTGGCATCTGTCGAGCTGCAGAACAGTGCAGGGCGTGCGCTTTGCGGTTTCTGGGTCGTAGAGGGCGGTCATGCCCTTCTTGATGGCGAGAGCTCCAGTGCGGAGGGGGAGGGTGCGTTCTTTGCGCTCGAAGGCGGCGGTGTGGCTGGCTCCTAGGACGGGCAGAGAGGGCGAGGCATTGAAGCGGCTGGGTTTGGGCGCGGGCTTGTCGATGCTGCGGATTGTGCGTATTTGTGTGGATGGGAGAGAAGGGCAGAGGAAGCGCGGCGGCAGGGCGAAGAGCCGCAGGCTTGGTTGGCGAGGAGGCATTGCGATGTGTGATGTGTATGTATTTGACCGGCGGCGGTGGTATTCACTCCCGTTCGATGTTGCTGAAGTTCGTAGGAAGGAGCACTCCGGTGACAGAATTCATGGCCCGCTCGGGCTGAGAATTCTGGCTTGCTGGCCTGCGGTTATCAGATCTTGAAGTTGAAGGTACCTTAGTCATCGGCGGGCAAACTAAAGCTTTTGCTGAATCTATGGACGATCAAGCATCATAATATCCAGACTGAAAATCGAAATACGCATTTGCACGAGGTTGATCGAGCATCGAAGCATACCCACGAGACCACTCAGAATAAAAATTACAATCTCACTTTGAATCTCGACGCCACATCACCCACCATCGAGACCAAAAATTGAAACAAACAACCACGAAAATCAACAGTATCATCCCAAAGATATTTCACAAGCATCACACAAACAAAGACCGGAAGCAATCTCCTAGAACCACTTCAGGGCCAAGACCCTCACCCTACACACAAACATCCCCTGAAAATGACTTGCCCACCACATTCACAACAACAACAACAACAACAAGAAGACCCCTTCGACACCCTCCTCTCCCTCGAATCGCAATACCACGCCGAAGGCCGCGCCCTTGGAATCTCCGAAGGCAGCCTCTCCGGCCGCATCGAGGGCCGCGTCTTCGGACTCGAAAAGTCGTTTGAGAAATTCATTGAATTGGGCAAGCTCGGGGGCCGAGCAGCAGTTTGGAACGCCCGGCTTCCCAAGAACGCCACCGTCACATCCAGCCCTGCCTCTCTGGAAGTCGGCAAAGAGGAGTCCGAGGCCGGGAAGTTGGGAGTCTTGCCGGGGAGTGGCAGTGAGAGGTTAGTGAGGCATGTGAAGCGGATGGCGGAGCTGACGGATCAGGATGATGTGAGTCGGGAGAATAGCGAGGAGGGGGTGCAGGATTTCGACGATAGGCTGAGGGAGGCGAGGGCTAAGGCTGTGCTTGTTGAGAGGCTGGTAGGAGAGGGCAAGGAGGGTGGAGGTGGCGCTGCTGCTGTGAAGAGGGCAGGCGTCAAGAGCAATGCCGTCAAGTCGGACGAGATGGAAGACTTTGGCGGCTTGCCGAGGGGCGTGCTGCAGAAGTGAGAAAACTGGGACGGGAGGCGAATTTGTGCTGGGAGGGGTCTTCATTGGACTCCTTCCGTTCCTGTTCTGTTCTGTTCATTGGGTCATTGTGAGAAAGCTATCTCGCTGCTGCTAACCATGCCCTGCCCTGTCGTGCCATACCATGCCAACGCCTCGCTCGAAAAACACCGATCAACAAACAAATGAGCCGGCTCTTGGCCGTTCTTGCTCGAAAGCGGACTCTCATGAAATTGCCGCATCGCCAGGCCCATTCTCGACTGCTGGAGCAGGCGATTCGACACGTTGCTTCTTTGAGTCGACACCACCGTCCACCTGTGGAAGATTGCTTACGTCCGTCAAGGCTGGCCTTTTCACTGCAGACGGAGGCTTATATGCACCGCGGTTCGGAGGACCACCGCCGCCTGGCATGCCCACCCGTCGTGTTGGATCGACAGTTGGATTAACAAAGTTGGATCGGTTGGGACCGCTGCCTTGTTGGTTCTGCTGTGGTCCACCATTGGCTGCATTCGCCAGTGCATTGCTCAATGACTCGCGCATAATCGGCGCAGACTTGTTGGGGTTAACTCCTTGCGTTCGCCGGATAGAAGGGCTTTCTGCGTGTGGGTTGAAAGCAGCTGGTGGGGCTACGGCCTTGCCTTCGGCTGCTTGGTTCAAGAAACTTGCACTGCGTCCTGTGACGAAGCCTGCAGGTATGCCTGCTGGTGGCTCTGTGGGCATCGGTGGCTGATATTCTTCTGGCTGTGCACTGGTTGCTCTACTTTTCTGCTGCTGGGGCTGTCCTTCTTCCGCTGATGAGGAAGTGGATCGGCTCCCTGCTCCGTCATATCCGCTGGACCCATTGGCTGCCACCGAAGGTCGTTGAGCACTAGGAGTTTGCGGTGGGAGCATTCGACCAGATTGTGCTTGAACCATGCCGGCTTGCGGCCGTTGTACGCCTGGTGGTCTTTGCGGGCCTTGCAAGCCTGGTTGCACGTTTGAAGGTCGAACATTCGGCATCGACTGCATTCGTTGCACGCCATTCCGCTGTGTATTGCTCTGTGCCTGTCGCTGTGCTGGTGATTCCATAGCTCTCGAGTCGTCTAGGCGAACCTCATCCGGGTGACTGAAATCGGTATCGTCCAGATCGCCTCCTCCAAAATCGTCATCGAATTCAGCTGAACCAGCTGATGCCAGCGATCGATTGCTCGGCATCCGTCCCACTCCATGTCCTTTGCCAGCTTCGTTCATTCCGTTGCCGTTCATTTGGGCTTGTTCTCTCGCGGCCGCGCCTACGATCGACTCTCGCTTGATAGGCGCAAAGTCTGGATGCCGGTAGAGGTTCTCCGCGTCCCATTTGCTCGGTGCCACCTTCAACTTGGTTACTTTGCCGAGATAGTCTTTGTCGTATAGACAGTTTCCCAGCACGTTGCCGAAGTTGCGCAAAGCACGCTTCATGGCGTCTGTCGCAGCTTCCTTCTTCGCTTTCTCAAAAGCCGCCGCTTTTCCTTTGCAGTTCTCAATGTGGCCGTAGCCAATATCCTCGTGGTATGTGCCATCTTTCAACGTGACCCGCACGATGGTGCTCAGGCCAAGCGTGATCTTGCCATTTGTGGTGTTCTCGTCGACAAAGTCGATTTGCACGTTCTGAATCGACGAGTTCCAACCGTTGAAGCCGAATACCTCATTCGCGAGGTTGATGACCTTTTCTGCCGCGAGGTAGTGGACCTTACCGCCGCCAGCTCCAGGTCGCGTGGAGATGTATTCGGGTCCTAGTTGCTTTTCCAGTCTCGACGATAGCGTGGCGATCTCTTGGGCGGTCCATTCGGATATTCGAGGCGCAAGCGGCGCAAAAGGGTTCACTGTGTTGGCATTGTCGCGATGTTGATCACCTGGCCTGTTGAGAGTGTTAGAGTCGCATGTCTGGATGGCGGGAGGCGTTGTGGATGCATGCTTACATAGGCATATTGGCACATTACTCTGCTGACAAATGTTGTGGCAACAATCCAACTCGTCCAGAGGCAGATAGGACGAGATATAGAGAGGTAAGGCGAATAGTCAAGGCGACAGCAGTGGAGCAAGCGAGTAAGTAAGCAAGTGAGGCAACACCAGGTGAGCCGAACGCGAGCCTCGACGCGCTTTCAAGCGGGCTGCAATGACGCTCAGCGTGTTCCAAAAGTCTCGGCACGAAGCATCCATGAATCCATCTGACGCCTGTTCACGTGACACTGAGGAAACGAAAGGACGTGAAGATAATGCCGTATAATGCCATGTGTCAGATCTTCAATATTGCCATTGAGGTGTCGATTATTTCAAATCAATCATTTGTTCTTGCCAAAAAAAAAATCAACGAACAAACATTGTTCCTCCTGGGCAATGTTAAAGGCGCTAGCTGCTATTGATAGTCTAGACTGTAGGGATGTTTGTTAGAGTCCCTGCACTCGGCGATTGCGTACACATATGGCCACGCTACTCCTGGCGCAAGCTGAGAGCTACCGTTGCCTGCAGTACCCTTGACTTGACTTCAATAATACCACCTTTCTTGTATCACCACCATTAATTACCTTTCTTCATCCTCCCTTTATTGTCACCGCCGTGGCTTTAGGAGCTGTGCAGCGACGTCTGCATACGCCCTTATTGTCGGCTAACTACCGGACCCAGAATTTTGGAACACTCCAGTCGTGCCTGTCCATTAGAACGTCCATTACACCAGCCGAAAGGCGCATAGGAGCAGACCGCGACGCTCCTCTCTGACTGCTATTCCGCAAGATGCCTGTTTCCTCAAGGCAACGGGCCTCCTGGCCATCCTTGTTGCTATCGGCACTACTCTCCTCAATATGCTTCTCAGCGCCCGCCATGGCCGCAGACAAGACCGCGGCGGACTACTACATCCACTCGCTGCCTGGAGCACCTCAACCTTTACTGAACATGTACGCCGGACATGTAGAGGTCACACCTGAACACCACGGCAACATGTTCTTCTGGTTCTACAAGAACCGACACATCGCGAACCGCCAGCGGACTGTCATCTGGCTGAATGGAGGACCTGGTTGCAGTAGCATGGACGGCGCGATGATGGAAATTGGACCATACCGAGTGAAAAAAGATGGTACTTTGACAATGAACGATGGTAGCTGGGATGAGTTTGCGAACTTATTGTTCATCGACAACCCGGTCGGAACCGGCTTCAGTTATGTTGACACGGACTCATACGTTCACGATCTGGACGAGATGGCGGTGCAGATGACCACCTTCTTGGAGAAGTGGTTCGCCATCTTCCCAGAGCATGCGCGCGACGATGTAAGTTTGGGACACTTCGTTGGGGTCCCAAGAATAAACTAACCATCATGTAGATCTACATTGCTGGCGAGTCTTACGCTGGACAACACATCCCATACATCGCGAAAGCCATGATGGACCGTAACAAGAGGAAGGATCACGACAAGTGGAATGTCAGCGGTCTTCTGATCGGCAATGGCTGGATATCTGGCAAAGACCAATACGCATCGTACATCAGCTACGCTAAACAGGCCGGCCTGGTGAAGCCTGATAGCGAGGCTTCCGGCCACCTGGATCAGATGCTTACCGCTTGCAACCGTGACCTCAACGCCGGTGGCAAAGATCACGTGGATGTCGGCACATGCGAAGCTATTCTCCAGGAGATTCTGCGCGTCTCAACCAAGGACTTAGGCGGACAATGCATAAACATGTACGACACTCGCCTGAAGGACTCATACCCGAGCTGCGGAATGAACTGGCCGCCAGACCTTGAGCAGGTGAAGTCCTATTTGCGTCGCAACGATGTCACAAAGGCTATTCACCTCAACCCGGACAAGAAAACTGGCTGGAGCGAATGTAGTGGCGCTGTGGGTGGAGCTTTCAATGCTGCCAAGTCTAAGCCCAGTCTCACCCTCCTTCCCGACTTGCTCAAGCATATTCCCATCCTACTCTTCTCAGGCGACAAGGATCTCATCTGCAACCATCTTGGAACGGAGGAGCTCATCAACAATCTGGAGTGGAACGGTGGCAAGGGTATGGAGCTGTCTGTAGGCACATGGGCCCCGCGTCACGACTGGACCTTCGAAGGAGAGCCCGCGGGTATCTACCAATCTGCACGCAACCTGACATACGTCAAGTTCTTCAATGCTTCGCATATGGTGCCGTTCGACTATCCGCGTCGCTCTCGCGACATGCTGGATCGCTTCATGGGTGTTGATATTGCTTCTATTGGTGGCGCGCCCGCCGACTCACTGCTTGACGGCGAGAAGGCACCTTCAACTTCTGTCGGTGGTCACCCTAACTCTACCGCAGCCCAGGAAGCCGAGAAGGACAAGCTCCAAGAGGCTGCATGGCGCGCATACCGCCGCTCCGGAGAGGTCGCACTGTTCTTCGTCCTAGTTGCTGCGATCGCCTGGGGCACATTTGTATGGCGGGACAGGCGCAGGCGCGCAGGCTACGCTGGTCTCTTCGGCACAGATGACGATGACGGAAATGGCAGAGCCCCTGAGATGGCATCGGGCTTGGGTCTTAACGGGTTCTCTGATCGCCGACCACCGGGAAAAGAGCAAAGGGACGTAGAAGCTGCTAGGGACTACGACGAGACAGAACTCGATGACTTGAGCGGTGGAAGGAAAATGAGCAGAGATGAAGAGAGATTCGGCCTGACCGACAGCGAAGATGAGGAGGATGGAAGAGCAGGCAGGGCTAATGGAAGGATGAACTGAGTGGATGCCCTTCTGAAGACGGAGGAATTCGCTCATTCCTCGCAGCTCAAACGAATGCATAGACATGGCGTTAAAGGTCGGTTGGCAGTATATCATCACCTTTCATCTAGACTTCGTATTCTACTTTGCAGCGTTTTGAGCATGAATTACAAGTCTTTGTTCTCACCTGCTCCTAACCAATAGAACCATTGACGCAGGCTCTCACAACTGCGGCCTTCGAACTGAGAGACGTTTCAGACAAAGCAAAACCGAACTTCCAAGGTGCTGACACAACCAAATGCGGCCATGTCGTGTCTTGCAAGTCCTTTGTTTCAAACCCACACAAGACCGACTCACACATCCGCCTGCCAGAAGAATTTTTGTACTCACCACTCCGGCAGCACAACCATTTGACTGGTAACCACAAAAGCCGCCAGCAGCCTAATTCCTTCCACCAGTGTCCAGCCCGAAAAAGGAGGAAAAGACCCCCAAAGAAAGAAAAACCTAACCACACGCAACCTCACCAACCGACAATGCACACGCATCCAGGCCCAACCCCCCGCCGCCCAGACGGCCAGCCAGCCTGGTTCACCCCCGAGCACAACGCCTTCGTCGAACGCCTCCTGCACTTCCCTCCCGGCGCCGTCCTGGACATGTACCAGAAGTTCCTCGTGCCAGCCGCGCAGCGCATCTTGGGCGAGAACCGCGATGTGCCGCCGCCGGCGTACGAGGAAGCCATCCTCGGCGGTCCTGGTGGGATTGCAAGCGGCGAGACGCCGCCGAGGGCTCTGCGTGCGAGGCCTGGGCATGGGCCGGGGAATCTGGAGGGGTTGAACAGGAGGGGCGCGGTGAGGATTCCGGAGAGGAGGAGGGTGAGGCAGAGGGGTGAGGAGCATGAGGAGGGTGGTAATGAGGGCGTAAAGCGATTGAGTGCCAGGGCTGGTGCGCCTGCTAGGAAGCCTGCTCCGGCGGCTGCGCGCGAGAGGGTGCAGAGGGGGAGGGTTGGGGATGCGAGGAACGATGGGAGCGTTTCTTCGAGGACGAGGTCGAGATCTGTTCGTAGGGGGGTTAGGGCCAGCAAGTTCTTGGAGGGTCTTTGAGGAGTTTGTTTGTGTGAGTAAGATGCTTTAGGTTGGGTTTGGATGTAATTCTTGATGTTCGTTCTGCATGGCTATCTGAGTTGTTGTGAAGGCAATGTGCTTATGTTGTTCCCGAGGCGTCGCTAAAGTCCTTGCAGTCAGCTGCCACTAAAGGCATGACGCCCTCACTGAACTCCACTCGAATGGCTTTGCTGGTCAGGAGCAGGGCAAGCGCGCCGCGGGATTTGAGCTTCACTCCATAAACGGATGTGGCGTAAGATACGAAGGCTTCGATGTGAGTGAGGATGTCTTCCAAAGCGAGTACGTAGACGTACAAGCGTATCTCGGCAGGTAGTTTCATAAGCAGCGACAAGTCTTGTCGATCGCTTTTAGGGTCACGTGATGTGGTAGCCATTGTGTTTAGGAAGAGATTAGTTGCCATGCGTCTTTGTGGTTCCTTCAGATGGCTACACCTGCTTGTCAGGCTCGTTCGTAGAATGCGACGTTTATGGTTTTTATGTGCTGGTGGACCTTGCGTGACTAATGAAGAAAGCGTCAGTGACATCAATGCGACCGACGGTGTCCAGAGGTACAGGAGGGGTGTGCTGGGGCTTGCTCCAGCATGTGATGCGAAATTGAATTCGTATGATGGCAAGACAAGGGTGTGTTGACGCGGAGTTGAGTTTCATACTTCACTTCACTCGTTTGTTTACCGTACGCCGCCATGGCTCTCCGTCCACGTTGCGGGATGGACTTCAGTTATCTTGATGATAGAAGTAAAGTATAGACACTAACACGAGGACTAAATGGTATCGTGAAAACAGAACGCCGTCCATAACAATAACCTACCGTCAATCACGAGGACTTTCAAATAGATCCCATGAATGACTCCTTGCACCCAATGCAAACCCATATAACGCCACGCTAATTCAAACTCACGTACAAAATCTCAATTGGACACCCTCGCAGCAGCGACAAACAAATCCAGCCCTGAGCTCTGCGTCGCCATCGACGGCGGATCAAGAGGACCTTGCCACTTCGAGCCAATAGTACCATCGCCCCCGCGAGCGTTCGCCAACACAGCATCGGCGTTGGTGCGCAGGAAGTCCGCGTACCTGTCGCGTGGTGAAGCGGCGTGCAACTCTGCCAGCTTCCGCACGAAGATGCCCTTGAACTGCGCGCCGGTCTCGTCGACTTCGCCGGGCCACTCTTTCTCACGCAGGATGCCTTTGTCGTCGGTCAGGTAGTCGATGGCGCCATTGGCGATGCGGTGGGCGTTGTCGATGTGGGCGTTGTCGTTGGTCAGTTTGCTCATTTCGATCAGGCCGCCGAGGATGACGCCTTGGTTGTAAGTGAAGACGGCGCCGCCGGCGACGCAATTGTCTTCAGTGATACCATCGGTGATGACGTTCTTGGAGGTCACGAGGCCGGCGCCCATGAACCAGTCGAGGTTTTCTTGGGCATATCTGCGGTAGTCGGTGCTAGGGTTGCGGACACGGTTTGCGAGCGAAGTGGCAGTCTCGAAGTACAACTCGTTAGCGATCGACGCTTCGTACTCGCGGTCTTTGCTCCAGTATACGCCACCACAATTGTTGCCGAGAGCGGTGAGGTAGTCTTCGAAGATGTCTTTTGCGGCGTCCAGGTACCTTGCTTCGTTCGTGAGATCGTATGCTCGAATCCAGCACATTGCCCACCAGCCGCCATCATCGTAGTAGTGGTTTGTCCAACCACCGCCGTTGTCGGCTTTGGCTTTGTTGAAGGTGTTGTCGAAGTACCATTTTGCTGTGGAACCGTATCGATCCCAGTCTAGCGCGGCCATGTCGGCGATTGCGGTGAGTGCGTTTGCAGAGTTCCACCAAAGTCCTTGCCATTGACCGTTGCCTTGGTCGTACCATTTTTGATTAAGGACGTCAGAGGTATTGACGGCATAGCCAATGTAATCTCCGCGAGAGGCGGCAGAGACTGAAGAAGGCAGTTGAGAAAAGGCCAATGATAGCGCTAAGCGAGAGGATGTGGATGTTTTGAAGCCCATGATACTGGTCAAGCGGTAAGAGCAGCTGATTGAGAAGATCTGTGCAGTGAGAGACTGAGGTCAGGTGATTACGTGATCGTTGATTAAGCGACTGCGTTGAGCGAACAATAGAGAGGCGAAAGGAAGTAACGAGTAGGCAGAGGGACAATATTGGAAGGATACTTAACTAAATGAGCACAGCCTTCACGACATGGTCTAACGAAGGCTGGGTGGTGGGTGCTGAGCGGCGTAAATGCCGTCGCCCCTCTATCGATGATGGCAGTTACTAGGAAGTACGGATAGGCGGTCGCGTCAGGTCTAGGCGAAAAGGGACGTGACTCTCCAAGGAGGATTGACAGCGCCAGTGAGCATTGCCATCAAGGCCGCTGCGCTGTCCCGCGTGGTGGGAGCAGACTGGAGGTGGTTGTAGTGTATGTAAGCTCGGACTGCGTTCAGGACCGGCGCCGGGAAGATGGTGGTGAACTGGGCGCCAGTGCAGGCATCTCCTACACTGGTGAGATCTCGGCGAGGTGGACGCCAGAAATACTGCGTGAAACAGAACCACCCATCGATGATATACACGACTTTGGCATCAAAGCCGGCACCATGGTGGGCTATCGTGGCATGGCTTTGTTGCAAGATGTTGGGGGCAGATTTCTCCCGGCAGAGTCAGGGCATGATGCGCGACAGGGATTGCCTCCACTGATCATCACGGATCCATTGACGGGCACTATACTTGGAAGTGCATTACGATAGACACCAAGAAGAGGCAGTACCGCGAGAGGTGTGTTGCAGGGTGCTCCATGAACGTTGCGTTGGAAATGAGAATCGATGCTCTCAAGTGAGACAGTCTCAGTCGTCAGCGACCACGCCGGCTGCACGTCCAGGAGAAGGCGAGCGTGAAGTTCGCAAGACAACGATCGAGTTAGCATGTTTCCCAGCCTATCCTACTGGTCACATAGTCGCCGCGGTCAGTCCTGGTTGGAAAAGAGAGTCGTCCTAGCCGTGTCGCACGTTGGTGGAGCCCTTTACTGGCTACCAGCTTTTTTTTTTCTTCAAGCGTGGAAGGCGGTTCTCTGCGCTGACATGGTACAGTACAGTAATAGCACCTGCTACACCTCCTGGCTCCATTCTGCCCTTGCCAAGAACCATCAAGGGTACGAGTGGATGCTTTCGCGTCGCTATAGCGCACTTCAGCTTTCTTTGGCGATTTTACTCGCTCAAGACCAGGGGATGTGAGACAACGTCAAAACACGGCCCGCGATCGCGTCGCGCGTGGTTGGGCCAGCCTACAGGAAGGTTTCACATGCACAACAACAACCCTGCTCACATCCCACCAGCCATGTTTCTTGGAATAGATATCTCAAGAGGCTGTAGAGTCCTGATTATTTGTTGGCGCATCATTCAAAACCACCAAGTTCCTCAACAACAATGTGGTAGTTGATACGCCTCCAAGCCTCGGCAGACAGCCACATAGCGATCCCTATAGTTACTTCTGAGTCCTTGTTCATCATAAATTCGGGTCCGCCGTGTAGAGCGTCTTCGTGCATCACAGCAATCGCAGACCGTCTTACCTGAACAACGGGAATGCAGTCTGATTCTGCCACTTTCGAGTGCATGATGAACAACACGCAAAGGCGCTCAGGAACCATCAACAGCAAGATAGGGAGGCGGCGGCATATATAATCGTCTCAATCAGCAACGATACTGCAGCACGTGCTAACCACCGTTTTGTCACCTGCCCAAGAATACCATACATGACAAAGTCCGATGTCACTGATACATGACAGAAAGACATGACCAAGAAACGAAAGTAGCAAGCACACATCCACCACAGACAAGACGGGTTGTCGACCTTGAGGTCGCCAGTATCGGATCATTAATCATGATATTCTCGTCGCGATATAGTCACGTGGCATTCTAGTCTATCTCAACAGATAGTGTCGTAAGTGCACCATCAATCTGATTTCGCCATTGCCACGTTGTGGAGCCAACACTACTTGTTGTCCCGCGCGTTGAGATCGAGCACTCCATTGGCTTGGTTGATTGCGAAGCTTTCGTAAACGACGAGATCACCTTTCGACATGATTTTCTGCAGGATTGCAGTCTTCGCGCCACCATACGCCCCAATGCCGCTGAACTGCTTTTTAGCCAGTTCACGCTTGACCTCGGCGTACTCTGCCACCAACTCTGGAAATTTAGAGAGGGCCGATTTCACAAGGAAATGAGATCTCAATGAATCTCCTGTGGGCGTGTTCACATAGACTGCTCGTCTGATGTCTCCGTCTTCCGTCGGCTGGGTGGCACCAGCATCATGCGTATGTTTGTCGTATCGGAAAGACATGCGATCGATACCCCATGGCTCCGGGTTGTAAGTGTAGCCGTTGGTTGACAGGAGAGCACAAGTTACTGGCATGTACTTTGGCTCGACAATGATGTCGATGTCAATGATAGGCTTCGCCGCAAGCCCGGGTATCGCTGTACTCCCAACGTGCTCGATGCCAGAGATCGGGACATCCTTGAGCGTAGTGAGTAGCTCATTCTTGATTCTTTGAAAGGTGTGTGCCCAGGCAGGGTCATATTCACATATAGTGATTTGCATGGCTAAAAATCGTGCTTGAGATTGCTTGACTCGTAGAACTATGATGTGGTGGTTTGTAGGAGCGCCAAGTGCCAAGGTGTGAAGTTTGACCTTGTGAAATGTAGTACGCAAGGTAAGTTAAGAATCATAACAGCTGGTCTCTCAAGGGGAGTGTGTTAAACGAACCGAGTTGTGCAGGGGTCAAGATGCACGGTTGCTAGACAGGTAAGGCTCTCGCCCAGTTGAGCCTAGTTGCGTGTAGTCTATACAGATTCCTATAGTAGTATAGTCAGAACGTGTTCCAACAAACATTACAAAAGATATGTGTCTAGAAGTCCGTATTTTGCGTGTTCTCAGCCAAACTCTGTTCGAGTCTCATGTGAATACCGGACCGAGATCTCATATCTCGCTAGCACACAAAGGTATCGGCAAGTTCTCATCAACATTTCGATCAAAAGAACAATTCGAACTGCTCTTCCGGATCAACAGGCCGGCCCATAGTCACCGTCGCTCTCTTCTTCTCCAAGTCCATGACAATGTTGAACAAAGTCCCTGTAGCAGACCCTTCTCCCTCGTTGCGGCATATAGCAGTTGGCAGACCTTTCTCGTCCTTGAAGACACTCTCGATCTCACCATGACTCGGCGACTCTCCAAGTTTGTTACACAGCTCCTCAACTCGTACAACTCGAACAAGACTGTCTTTCAACCAGACCGTGTCAACCACTCCCTCATCGTGCGTGGCCAGATAGTGATTGGTATGGAAGACCTGCTTAGAAGCATTCATCTCAATCTTCCGCAGATCCTTCGAGCTCCATTCCAAGCCAACTCCGCCTGTAGCATCCGCAACGAGCATGTGGCAAGAAGAAGCTACGCCATGCTCTGACAAACCCGCCACAGCTTTCTCGCGAGATGAGCTCTCAAGCACCATCCTGAGCCCCAGGTGACAAGGCATTCTGTGCGGATCCATGCCTTTCGCTTTGATGGCATTCAAACATACTCCAACGCCGGCCGAATTGAGCCCAATCTTCCCGATTAGTCCCGCCTCGGTGATCATTGAGATCACGGGCTTGCCCGGCTGTTCAATGGTCAATTGGATGAGGTTCTCGGCTTGAGCGTCCATCCAGTCCCAGTTCTGAGCTAGGTAGCTTGCACTATCGATTCGCCATGAAAGTGCCGTACAGCCGTCGCTGAAGAGCCCGAATGTGATCTCTGTCCGGACGTTGATCGCGATTATGTCTGCTATTTCGACTTGGGCGCCTTCCGCGATGCCTAGGTAGAGTACAAGCATCAGCGTCCGCGCGAAAGCATGTAGTCTCTCCGATGATTTCATACCTTGCATCTCCTCAAGATACTTTGGCCAATTGTTGCGGATCGTAGGCTCGAAGGACATCGCCAGCTCGCGGACTTCACTCCATTCCTTTTTGGCCGACTTTTGAAATAGCCCGGCATAAAACTCAATGCATCTTGATATCTGCAATTTGGCTTCCGAACCGTGCTTGAGACCGATCTGTGGAATATTTTAGCGAATGCTATGCTAATTGATCGGTGCGAGCGACGCACTTCGTGGGGAGTTCCTGAGCACGCAATCCTGAGCATGCCTGGCTCCATCTTGCTGTGGTACTCGAAGATGGTCATAATGGCTGATTATTTCGGGATGGTGGCTTTAAATCACACAATTGATACGGGTCAACGTAAAGGTACTCAATGATATAATCCTCAGTAATATTTTCCCATCCTGATGTCGTTGTATCAAGAAATTGGGCAAGATAGGCCAAAGCGGGGCATTGTTGGCCGAGGTCGCCTACTCCACTGCTGTACTTCTTGCATCCTGCGATGAATACATCATATCTGCAATATTACGTACTTGTAGGGTGCGGTTTCCTTGCCTACTTCTTCATCGAAACAATCACCACAGCTAACACTATCACTTCTGCAATCGAAATACAAAGGACTTTTATGTTGGTGCTATAGCGAGGTCCGCATTTAACTCACTCTGATATGCAAATCGGTCGTCGACGAATTAACAGCCACCATCTTTACATCAGGAGGAACTCGCCCACTAGACACTGTGTTCCGCAATAGAGTCAACTGCGGGTTGATCCACAACTAAAGTGGTCGTCATTTCTCAGAGCATCGATCGGAGTACATCGAAACCTGTATCCATACTCAATCTACCACCCACTCCCAGGTGTACTATCACTCGTCAACACGACCTCACCAGCAACTGTAAGCCCAACATAGCCCAAACCTTTCAACACACTATTGTCGACACTATGGCCCCCAAACGCATTCTCGTAGGTTATGGTGTCGACGTCGATGCCGTCTCCGGCTGGCTAAACACAACCGACGGTTCGCCTGCAAACCCAACCAACATATCCCGCGGCATCTTCGGTGCAACGACCGGCCTCGGAAGGCTCCTCGCCCTCTTCAAACGCCACAACATCACCGCCACATTCTTCCTACCAGGCCACACGCTCGAGTCCTTCCCAAACCACCTCGCCCAAGCCCGCGATGCAGGCCACGAAATCTCCCTGCACGGCTACACGCACGAGTTCCCCTCGCGGATGAGTGCAGAGCAACAACAAGCCGTTCTGGACCGAAGCATCGAGGTCTTGACGGCGTTCACGGGCAAGAAGCCCCTCGGATACACCGCTCCAGCGTGGGCTACGAGCAAAGAGACGATTCCGATGTTAGCGAAAGCGGGCATCGTGTACGACCACAGCTTCATGCATCACGACTTCCAGCCCTACTGGGCGCCGGACACTTCGCTCAGCTCGTACGTTTCAACCGATCTCTCGCGTCCAGCGGAGGAGTGGATGCAGCCGATGAACGCTCTCAAGCCGTCAGGCGTAGTAGAGATCCCGGCAAACTGGCACGTAGATGACTGGCCGCCGCTACAGCCTTCCCCCGGCCGGCCGGGCACGCATGGATACGTTGATATCGAGAGCGTGGAGAGGACGTGGAAGGAGCAGTTTGAGTTTGCGTACGAGGAGTATGATGAATTTATCTTCCCTATCAGCATTCACCCGCAGGTCAGTGGTAAGGGGCACGTCATGAGGATGCATGAGAGGTTCATTCGGTGGGTTAATGAGCATGAAGGGGAGATTTTGTGGATGCCTCTTGGGAGGATGGCAGAGGAGTTCGCGGAAGGGCGGATTGCGGGTGTGAGAATTGAAGGCGGCGCGGAGAATCGGTAGTCGTGTCGGCGTTGTTCGAGGTGGGTTGTCACCAAGGATGATAAGGATAGCTGGTTTTTCCGGAAGTTTAGCAACGATCCCGGCTCAAGGACAGGTGCGCAGTAGATATCGAGATATCCAGTTGAAGGACAAGAGTCGTGCTTTCTATTGGTCTCGTTCCTTATCAATACCCTGCTCCTCAGGTTTCCACCGCTTGTCTTCCCTGCTGTAAATCATCTCATGCACGTCCAGCTTGCTCTGCACGATCTCACGACCGTTGACAAGATCGTTCTCATCCGCTCTCTTCCCAGCTTCCTCCTCGTTCGCCGCAATGCCACTCGCGACGTGCCTGGCAACAAGCCTCTTCCTCGCGACTTCCTCGGGCACATCCACAAACCACAGCTCGTCCATGATCTCCGCCGCCTCTTTCCACTCTGGCGCCCCGCTGCCGAGCGACAGGTAATTGCCCTCAAATATGATCACGCGTGATGTCGTTGCGATCGGTATGTCTCGTGCTACCGGATCTTTCACGGCGTGGTCGAAGCTGGGCGCGTAAATGGTCTCGGATTCGGGGAGGAGAGGCTTGCGCAGGTCCTTGACTAGCTGTAGGAACGCGGGCGCATCGAAGGTGAATGCTGCGCCACGGCGAGCATGGGCCGTGGTAGGATCTGGCATTGCGGAAAGTTGTGCGCGTGTCAGGTGGTAGCCATCCATGGGGAGGAAGGTTGCAATTCCAGGCCCGGAGGCGAGACCTGGGTTTGC
This sequence comes from Cladosporium cucumerinum, assembly GCA_023634325.1. Classification (NCBI taxonomy): domain Eukaryota; kingdom Fungi; phylum Ascomycota; class Dothideomycetes; order Cladosporiales; family Cladosporiaceae; genus Cladosporium; species Cladosporium cucumerinum. Next base: position 403,417 of record JALDQA010000016.1, read on the forward strand.
TTCATTGTAGCGTTCGTTGATCTTTTTAGCGACTGTGGCCGCGAGAGTGGTTTTGCCTAAGGGCAGGTATAAGTAGGTGGCTCGCAGGCTATCTTGCGTTTCTTCATGAAGAACTTACCTGAACCTGGGATACCACTGACAGCGATCATGAGCCTTTGGCTTTTTGGTATGTCTTGGAACTTCTTCCAGGTCTTCTCGACGAGGTGGTTCACTTGGTCATCCATTCTGAGCTGGTGAATGTCTTTGTAGTGTTGCTTTCAAACCTCGAGAGAAAGCCATGGTTGTGCTCCTGATATCGCCGGGAGGATTGCAGGGCGACAGTCGGCCGTGCTTTTTACTGGGCCAGGACGTATCTCACCCCACTGGTTGAAACATGTTGGCGATCTCCCCCACCATCATCGGCGACTGAAGTGGGAAGTGAGGTGACGTCGTGTCACGTGCTCATGCACATCCTGACCGGCATCATGGCGAAGAGGGTTAGGGTCTGGGACTCCGAACACCATTGATCAAAAGGTCTGGTGCGTGCCGAGGACTGATGGAACGATATGTTTACACTATGAGAGAATACTAGACTATGTCGTAATCTATCAGAAAGATGCATATAGCTCTTTATCAGCGTACATGCCAGTATCACTGCGAATCAGTCTCCACCGACTGATTTACGTTAGTTCTGATATCATCTCACAACATCGAACTCAACTCTCCGGTCACCTATTTTCTTCTACCTCTATTACACCTCACTCCCCACTACTCCACTACCCTTGAAAATCAATGTCCCTTACAAACCCCTCCAAAGAAGGAACCATCGCCCTCTTCGCTCCATCGAAGAACATTTTCCCACCAAAACACTAGGCGATGACAAGTGGTACATCCTCGCTCTCGCCGCAATAGTTGGAGGCGGCCACCTGGAACTCGCTGCCGACCTCTACCTCCACCTGATCGATAGGGCATAGTACACCACCTGAGATCCCCGCAAAGTGCTTGTGCGGAAACTGCGTGAAGTGCTGGTGAAGCTTGTCGGTGTCGTTGGCGCCCCCAAGCCCATCGATGCGGTATTCTCTATCGCTGGAGTTGAGAGGGGAGAGGACAAGAATTATTCGTTCTCGCGGTAAAACCAAAATCTGCCAAGTCCCTACTTGGGATCGTCACTGATCTCACCCATAGCAAGAATTGGTCGTCAGGCGAGGCGAATGGCAAGCGAGGCCGTGACTGGCTCGATCGGATTTACAAAACCAACCACAAGTCGACCGAGAACACGTTGGCAGCACACCAAGACTTCTGTACAGAGATATAGACCCAGTCAACCAAACACCCCTGCACGTGAAGAAACACGGCACTAAGCACCACAAACCTCACAGCCTGGCTCTCCATCGAAATCACATACGGTTTCTACCTCTCCGATCACAGCATCCTCGACGGCGTCGACACCGAGCTCGTCGTCCTGAGCGGCATTATGATCCAGAATCTCCCGCGTGAGACCGGCTGGCATCTCAGAGGGACGCGGAGGATTGGGGGGTAAGCTATGATGATGTCGAGACCATTCAGCAATGCGTGAGTTGTTGTGTGACCCTGCCTGCCTACCTACCTTTGGACGAGTTTTCTTGCTGACATGATTCGCGTCAAGATCGAGAAAGTGGCAGCATTCTGCGGTTCGCAGCTCACGAGAGTTCCACGCGTGAAGGATATTGAGCACGAGTTTGTGACCTGACGATGATGATGCTGTACTAGTCTATAGAGCGGGATCAAGAGCTCACATCGTACTTTGATCAGGTGAGAGTGCTAGCCATACCCGTTGGTTTCTGGGAGACGGAACGTCGCCGCTTGCTACATGATCAAGTCGAAGAGGTCTTGGTAACTCATCCAAGGCCTGTGCAGCCCCAATCGTTGACCAGTGTCAAAGGCGATGCGGCTACGACACATCACTGGGACAAGGCCTGTGGGGGAATTGTCGTCTGGTCGAGCTGGTTTCCACAGCCATGGGCGTACTCAAATTAGAATCGTGAGAAGAGCGTTACATCTGGATTCTTTATCTCTGGTCTGCTATCCCCAACAGTCTTGAATCAGAGACTCTGTCAATTCCAATTATTTACAAATTCAGCTCGCACATGTATGTGCATTTCCGTCTCAGGTCGTGATAGATAAGAAAAAGAGAATGGCAAAGCAGAAAAAAGCAACGCCAACGCCATCGCTGATGCTGTCGCCGTGATTTGTTGCAGCCCCCCCAAAACGCCAATGTAATTAGAGCAAGATTTTCACCAGATGCTTTCGCCACGAGATTTGCCGTTTCTGTCGTAGGATCCAGAAGAAAAGGGAGAATAAGAACCGGTGGAGGCCGAGGCCAATTATCACCACAAGACGCTCAGTTCTTCTTCCTTCCGAACCAACCCTTCCTTCCCCCGCTCTTCTCGTTGAAAGCACCAGGCGCGCCATCAGGGCCCCATGCCTTCTTCGATCCGGTCTTTTTGCCCTTCTTGATATCCCTCCGGCTCGCGCAGCAGCAGCACTGTCCCAAAGTGATCAAGAATGCAAGGATGGAAGTGACAGCTGCTATCCACATGAATGCGAACATTTGCGTGCCAATCTTACCGCCAATGTTCAGTTGCTCGACCGAGGTGACGGCATTCTGCATGATGATGAACATCACTGTCGCGATGACCGTGGCCACGGTGGTGAAGAGTGCGGCCAGGAAGGTCAAGATTGTGACCAGAAGACCGACCCAGCGGGTGTAGACAGTGATGAGCTGCATCGGGATCATGATGAAGGAGAGACAAGCGCCGGCCAGGAAGAGGGCAAACATCCAGTTGGAGACAAGGCGAATCAAGTCGAGGATGTCGTTCACATCGGCGGGGAGGGCAACTGTAGGACAACTGTTAGTTGGTCGATTCTGTTAAGGAGAGAGGGAAACGGCATAGACATACTACTAGCACCAGCGAGCAGCTGGCTCTGGATGATCTCCACAGGGTTGAACCACCACAATGTCTTCGGCGTTGAGCAGCTGACGAGACCCACTCCATTGTTGCCAGCACAGTAGTTCCAGAGTCCGACTTGGTAGTAATCGTTCAAGCCCAGAGTCTGAGCAATGGAGTTGATGAGGAGGGCATTGGGCACGGAGACCGGCACGATGTTTGAGAGGTCAAGTTTGATGAAGTAGGTATCCCGGGATACTATACGATCTCCAATGTTGCCGACTTCCACGAGGATCAGGAATATGACGGTCAAGAGGAGCAGGAGTGCGGAGATGAGAGACCATATGAAGCGAGCGCGGGTTGCACGCTTGATCTGGGCAGGACTTGCGTGGATGTGGTCGTTGGTGAGTGTCTGGTCGGATCCACGGTGGCCATCATTGTCCGTGACAGGATCGACAGGCTTCTTGCGGCCGAACATGAGGAGGGCTATTGTTGTTGTTGTTGTTGTTGTTGTTGTTGTTATTATGGAGAGTTGTTAGAAACGGTGCTCGAGACCTGAAGGCGAAGAGCAGCGAGAAGAAGCGAAGGGATCCAGAACAGAGAGGCCGGGCCGAGCCCAAGACGCTGAGATGAGCGTTGCCGAGCCGCGTGGATTAGGTGAAGGGACGTTGGAGTAAAGAGCGGGTTCTGCTTAGCAGATGGGCTAGCTGATGTTCCTGGGAACGGGGACGGGGATGGCACGATGATATGACGGGGAGTGATGTATGCCTAGTTCCTCCTGGTCGTGCGCGGAAGGCAGGGCAAATCTCGAGAAGGAGAAGGAGAAGGAGAAAGGAAGGGAAGGGAGAGAAGAAGGCTAGGCTATCACCGTGTATAGATGGTACTAGATGGCACGCGCGGTGTAGCGAAGAAAACGTGTAGGTATAGCTGACGTTGCTAGGACGGCACACGCGGCGGTACAATATTTGCTATCAACACATACACACACACACTGAAAAGGTCATCCCACGCGATCGTTGGGTCAGTGGTGACGAGACAGGAGAAAATAGCAAATAGCAGAGCCTTGCGGACGTCATCTCGCACGCAGCTCTGCATGCCCAGCGCTGCGGGCACTGCGGGATCTGCGCAGGAGGCGTAGCGTTCAGAACCTTAAGCGGCGTATGAGATACGATTAGCGGACGCGCCTGAGCCAGCGCGAGATCTGCACGTGGGGCCGTTAATCAACTGCTGAGTCAACTTGATTGATTTTGATTAAACCCTGGCGCTTGCTGCTCCTGCTGAGGTCGCAAGGCAGGAGAAGGAGGGAGCTCGTCGTCGTTGTTCTTTTTGTCTATATTGATGATATATATATATATATACAGCTGAGCAGTCTGCCAGAATATACCAGAGTCTCCCAACTGGCCACAGGACAGGGCAGAAGTCGATCGATGATGACCAACAGCGGTATAGGGCATGCCAACACACCGCCGGCTTCCGGATATCGAGCAATATTATTGAATCACCAAAATGGCCAGGCCGCAGTCTCGGCCGCGGTGCCGTGGTGCTTGCGCGGCGCTCGGGCTTGCCATCCTTTCTGCGCCCCACTGCGAGCTACTGTACTGTTCTGTACTGTACTGTATGCGAGGTATAGATGGAGGCATAAGCTTTCGGTTGAGTACCGCTACACTGTCAGAGCCGCCAATCTTAACCAAATCGTCGAGTTCCACAGACGTCATGCAGCTAACACGGGCCGTCTTGGGGGGAGAAATGCCTTCTGTTTGCATCTTGCCGCTGTGTGCTCCGTGGGGACGACTCCAGTAATCATCATCCATCGTCGCCGGCCTGTTCGCATGGCCTGTTGATGCTAGACACATCTGATCTGATCCCATCCGATCCATTTTCTATCCCACTGATTTTTTGAGAAACGTGCGTCCAACTTTGCGTCTGCCTTGTTGTTCCTGTTAGCTCTCCACTACTTGCTCTCTCCTTTCTGCGAAGGAGCTTGTTGAGCGTTGCAGCCATCATGTTATCACGACCAGTATGGATGCTGTGCCTTGCTGCACTTGGTGTGCAAGCACAGAGCGAGACGGGAACTGGATCTGGAACCGAAGCTTCGTCGACTGCCTCCTCATCAACGAGCTCCTCATCGTCCGGCAGCACGACTGAGAGTGCTGAGTTCACCAACTCTGGTATTCGGACAATCAGTACCACCGTCCGTGTCAGCGACTTCAGTGGCAGCGAGTACACATATGTCACCTCTGATGGTCAAAGAACTGTCACCACCACTGGTCCGCGTATCATCGTCTCAGGAGGCCACACCGTCACCATCAACTCAGAGAATGGCACCGCCTCAGCGACATCAAACTCCCAGATCACCCGTACCACCAACACAAATGACCTGACCCAGCTTGTGGGCGCCTCGAACCGCACAATGACCGCCACAGGCACAAGCAGTGCTCCTGCTGTGAGCAACACTGCTGCGTGCAACAACTACCCCGAGTTCTGCAACAGGAAATACAGCAACATCACCGAGGTCTGCGCACACAACGCTGCCTTTGCCATCCCCAGGAATGCCGGAAGCAATCAGGAACTTGGTATTCTTGACCAGCTGAACGATGGTGTTCGCATGCGTATGTCAAGCCAAACTTGCATCAATACCTCCCCATCATACTAACAGAAATACAGTCCAAGGCCAGGTCCACTGGATCAACGAAACCCTCTACAACTGCCACACCTCCTGCGACCTCCTCAACGCCGGCACCTTCCAATCCGAGCTCGAGCAAATCGTCGGCTGGCTGCAGCAAAACCCCTTCGAAGTCATCACCATGCTCATCGGCAACTCCGACCTCGCCTTCGTCGAAGACTTCGTGCCCGCGATCGAAAACTCCGGAATCTCCCAATACCTCTACACGCCCAAATTCATCCCCCAGCACAAAGACCAATGGCCCACCCTCGGCGAGATGATCCTCAACAACGATCGCGTCGTCATGTTCATGGACTACTACGCCAACCAGGACTCCGTGCCCTACATCATGGAGGAGTTCACGCACATGTGGGAGACGCCCTTCTCGCCCCAGGACATGGACTTCCCCTGCACCATCGAGCGCCCACCGGGACTCGATCCGGAAGAAGCCCACGAGAACTTCATGTACATCGCCAACCACAACCTGAACATCGCCGTCGAGCTCGGCGCCATCACAGGCTCCGCCGACGAGCCTTTCCTCATCCCCAACACCGCGCAGCTCAACAACACCAACGGCCAATTCAACACGCGCGGCCAGCTCGAAGCCGCAGCGGCCAACTGTTCCCGTAAGCATCCAACCCCCCTTTCCTTTCTAGAAGATGTAGAGAAGAACCTTCCAGCTAACTCTTCCCTGCACAGGCGACCACGGCGCCCCACCTAACTTCCTCCTCGTCGACTACTACAACCGCGGCGACCCAGGCCCCGGCTCCGTCTTCGAAGTTGCCGCCAAGTGGAACAACGTCACCTACAACCGCCCCTGCTGCGGCGCCGAAGCGCGCGGCCCTGCTTCCGTAGCGCGCGCGAGCGTGGTTGCTATCATCTCCGCAATCACATTCGCGTGTCTGATTGTGTGGTAGGCTGATGCAACGAGCCATGCTCCCCTTGAGACAAAGAAGAGGGAGACGGGAGAAGGAGAGAGAGAGAGGTGCATGACTTTCACACTCGATGCCAGGGGTATATTTACATGGGTAATCTGGGCGCATGGTCTGGTTTCGTCGGAGTTTATGCTACAAATGGCGAATTTGCATTGGGGGTGCCAACTGCATGATGGCGAGGCGCTTTCGGGGGCAAACGGGAAGTCATGATCTGTTTTCCATATTTCTTTTTTCTACGGGATTGTACGTCAGCGAAACGGTTCGTCCTGTTTCTAGCACATCGTGAAAAGGCAAATCCAGGGACAAAAAGAAGAATCTTATTTTTTTCTCAGGGGCCGGCCTCTTGCTCAAGTCGAACTTGGGCGAGGCAAACATGGTTACCGCTGAAAGGCCACTTAGCTCTAGCACCAGCACAACCGATGAAACGATATGAAGAAAAAAAAAGACACATTTAATCACCCCTCAGCATCATAATCCTTCAGCACCTCTCCCTCAAACTCCGGCATAACCTCCAAACGAACTCTCCCCGCCGCGCCCGCCACCACGCACACATCGACCAACCGCCTCCCCTCTCTTTTCTCGTTGCTCCACAACCGACAGCCGCGCCTAGGATACTTTGCCTTCCACTCATTCAAGCTCAGCAACTGATGTGGTCCTTCCAAGCCTTCAGACGATGATGCTCCATCGCTACCACGCTTTTCCAAAACGCCCTTCTCCAAGACTGCTTTCAGCGCCGGCCGCGAGCCAAAGACGTCCCCGTCTGGCGTTCGCAGCATGTACCCGTCGCCGTCGTCCGCGAATGCATGGATGCATTCTACTGGCATTGCGGTGACGGTGTCTTTGAGCACGTCTCGCAGGTTGTATGTGAGATGAAATGCCGAGTCGGCGCTGGGAGATCCGCTTCGGTCGAGGACGATGCATTGGTTCAGACTAGGCAGCTGGTGCACCGCGGCTTGGATTTGGTGGACTAGATGCGGCATGGCCTCTTCCCCTCGGGAGAAGGCTGAGTGGAAGAGGTCTTCGGGGGTTAGGAGCCGCAGAGGCGAGAATTGTGATAGCCACCGGCGAAGCACGAGATCGTGAGGGCGGTGAGTTTCGGGCATTGCGTTTCTGTCTCCCAAGCTTTTGCGCATACTGTGCTCAGATCAAGACGAAGATGCTCCAGTCTCGGCAACATATCCCTGATAACTTCACAAAAATGCCCCGTCCCAGGCTCTGCACGATCCGACCCGAAAGTGTCGATTCCGACGGACGTACAGGTGTCAGGGAGTCTGGAAAGGAGCGCCGCGATCAGAGGTCTTGGAAGCCAGAAATGGTTTCTGCCTCCTCGGACTCGCAAGCTGAAAGAGCGCAAATGATTGAGAGAGGGCAGGATGCGTACGCCCAAGTCTTCTTCCAGGAGACGCCACAGCTGCTGTGTGCTTTCGCTTGCACCGAGGGGATCGCTGACTTCGCCACCGGAAAGATCGACTAACGCTTCTGGCTCGATGACGATCGAGAGCGAGTGCACAACTGCGGCATGCTGCAGAACGCGGTCGATGAAAGCCTGGAAGTCAGTGATGTTCCTGACGACTATGGCATGGCTTGCCATAGTGGTGGTCCAGTGGATGTTAGCACTAGGACGAATTGAATGAAAAGTGACAATTGCACGAGGCTAACGAAGGAGAGGAGGAAGATGGGTACGCAACGTCGCCGCCACTCTCAGGTGTTGTAAAAGAGCGACCGCCAAGAACGATGATCCTTAAGCGAGTAGATAGTTGTGTGACAAGCACTAGAGAGCATTGTTGTAGCTCGACGCTCTGCAACCGTTTTCTCTTCCAAAATGCAATAATGTACGTTTACGATGTACGGCCTGACGTACGTACGAGTAGTCCATTCTACGCGAGGAAAAGAAGAACGCCCTTCCGCAAAGTCCCAAGCCTGCCAAGAAGATAGAAAGAATAGTTCATCAACAAAAAAACGAAATGAACGAGCAAGATAATCCACACCACCCTCTCGAACCCAAACATCTTCACATCCCACAACCACCCTCCCCTTCCTTGGCAACCCCCTCATACCACCCCCCATGCGCTTCCAAATCCACCACCCTCACCCTCTCCAACCCCTCCACAATCCTCCCTACCCTCTCACCAAACTCCGCAAGTCCACAACCCGCGAGCGCCTCCTGCGCGCTGCTAGCAACTCTGACACGCTCCGCGCTACTAACAGCCGCCAAACGTCCGAAGACGTGAGACTTCAGCCGGTGGAACAGAACTTTCAGCACCGGGTCCGACAAGCGGCCGGTGGAAGCCTGCGTGAAGAAGCGCGTGATGGTGGTGGTGAGGTGGGCTTTGGTCGGGGCGGGCATGTTGTGGGTGGACGCGAGGAGGGAGGTTGCGCGGTCGGCGGGGGAGGTGCCGGGGTCGGAAGATGAGGAGGTGTAGGACTCTGTGGCAAGGAGCTGCCAGAGGCGGGCGGCTTCGGTCTTCCATTGGCTGCGGACGTCGCGCTTGAGGAGGTTCTTGGCTGTGAGGAAAATGGCACCGATGACTGCTATGCGAAGGGCTTCTGCACGGAAGCGTCGCAGGCGGATGGTGTCGAGAGCGAGGGTCTCAGGCACGTCTTCGTCTGAAAGAGGGCTGTGTGAGATGGCTAGGTCAACGAGGGCTTTTGCATAGATTTTAGATGCCGTAGGCCTGTCCTCAGGACGGCGGATGCCTTCTGGGTCGCGACGCTCTGCTTCGGCGAGGAGGAGGTTCTCTGCGTTGCGCCAGAACTCTCGAGTGCGATCTAGGGTGATCTTGCCAGATTCGAGGTCCATTGCGAAATGACGCTTCTCGTAGCCGGCTGATTCACGAATCAGGGTTGGAGCAGCGTTCATCAACATGAAATTCGAATAGTCGAGTGAGAGACAGTCGACGAATCGCAGCAAGCGGAAAAGCTTCTCGATCATGATCGAGAGCTCGTCTTGCTCCACACCTTCGATTGCTGCATTGCCTAGAAGCTCATCTGCTAGCTTCTTGACTTCGCCGTCCCGGAACGGCGCACAGAGCTTCGGCAGAATGCCCGCCATGAACTTGAAAAAGCCATCGTAACTGAAGACGCCGCTTTGACACTGCTGGCTGATCTGTTCCAAGTCAAGGTTCTCGCTGATCAAATTGTACATGCTGTTCCCAGGCTTCAACATGCGGAGGAATTTCTCTCTAAGATTCTCCGCAGCAGACACTGTCCACACAGCACCTTGGCCCGTCTCGAACGCATTCTTCATGTTCTCGCAAATAGATCGATAGACTTGGTCTCGGAACTCGGCGTTGGCCTTGTCCTCTTCCAGCTTGAAGTCCTTGTCCACGGCAAGCTCGTGAGTCAAGACGCGGTTCGTCGGCATCGTGGTGAACAACCTGCTCAGTTGCCCAGAGCGCTGGGACGGTTCCTCATCAGGGATCGACATGGCTTGCACATCTTCTTCTCCTTGTGGGATTGATGCTTCGGCTTCGGGTCCAGCCTCGATACCGCGAGGGCGCACTTCTGCAACTGCACGCTTCTTTGGCTGCCGCCGGCGGCTCTCCCTAATAGCCTTCTTGATGAGCGCGTCCGCTCTCTCACGACCAGCCAATTTCTGAATCCTGCTCAGTAATTTGACCTGGTTGTCGCGGATGCCCTGACGATAATCATTTGCAACTTCTCCTCGAGAGTCGTCCTTGACCATTTGCCAAATTGCATCGAGCTGAACGAAAGAAGCTACCATGCCTTCGATCAGAACAGAGGAGTCTTGCACCCGCCAGGCAGCGAAAGCGGAGGTGTACGCGGTGTATGTTTGCGACAGCGTTTCTTGCTGTGTTGGGTGTGGCAGATAGCTGTTCCACGCAGCCAAACGGCTAAGGGTGGCTTCGAAGCCTGCAGTCAGATCATTTGCCTTTGATAGCAGGTCCTGTTCCTGTGCGCCATTCCTGTTGTTGAGTACGGCAGCCGGGTGGCTGGCCAGCATGTAAGCACTCAGGAAGGTGCGGGTGTTCAAGACAGCGTTCTGGTCGTTGGGTTGCTGCAAGCCGACGTGGGTCAAGAGTGCAGTCGTCGCAGAGATGACCCCAGGACTGGCTACGAACATGGTGAGGGCGTCAAAGTTGTCATTCTGGATCCTTTGCGTGTTGAGGTTCAGCTTGAGGAACGCATTCAAGACAGCTCGGTTGTTGCTCAAACGCCAGGCTCTCTGTATGCGTCTCGCCGCCGTCTCCTCGTCAATCACAGCAAGCAGCTCCAGATCGTCAACAATAGCCTCCTCCGCCGCTTCGACAGAAACGTCCTCTTCCACAACAGCCAGCTTCTTCTCGGCACTGTCCGCCCGTCTAGCCCTCCTATCCTGCAGATTCCTCTGATATTCGGCCCGCCTCTTCTCGGCCTCTGCGTGTCTCTCCTCCATCTCCAGCCTCGCGCGGTTCTCGTCCGCCAGCTTTCGCTCCTTGACCTCCTCCGCTATGCGCTTTGCGCGCGCAACCTCCTCGGCACATGCCGCCGCTACTTTCGCCAGGTACTTTTCCTTTGCGATCTGCGCGGCGAGTGCCTTTTCTTCGCTGGCATTGATGCTACCGCGAGGCGCGGCTTTTGCAAGCGCAGCGCGGAGACGCACTTGCTCCGCATGGGCGGCGCGGTCGGCGAGGCGTGCCTTGCGGGTCTCGAGGATGGATGCGCGGCGCAGGTGTTGGGCGATGGTGTGGGATTGAAGGCCGGCTGGGGTTGAGCTACGGCGTTGCGATCGGCTAGAACCGTGCGAGTGGACAGAGGTCAGGGAGTTGCGGCGAGAGGAGGTGGCGGAAGACTTGCGACGCTGGTTTGCCTGGTTGCGGTAGAAGCGAGCGGCGAGATGGGCGGGCGGGGCATAGACGTGGTTGGCCTTGTCGGCCATGATGACGAGCGACTCTTCTTCGAGCTGCTTCTCGTGGTCGTAGGCATGAGTGTGAGGCGGCAGGGCGCCGTCGTCTGGAGCACCCATGGCAGGCGATATGTTGCCCCTAGGCGCTTTCAAGAGTGAGTTGGTTCCGGATGCGGTAGGAGCTGTGGGATGGATGAATGGCTTGGATTTGGCTATGCGATGAATACGTATGCTGCTAATAGGCTAGGTAGTGGGAGAGGTAGGAAAAGCAGACGACATAACAGGCACAGTAAAGCAGGCGCTGGTGAATGGATGGGTGATAAGAGGCGTCTCACTGGCAAGAGGCGTGAGTGGCTGGAGGTTGGATGTATGTCCGGCTGACGCAACCTTGCCTTGACTTTGAAACCGACCAGATTTCCAGGGCACATGCAAGCAGGATGAGGGAGTGTAAGTTAGTGTCGAGCCCTGTAGAACGCCAGAGAGACAATTGCTTGCTTGCTTACTTGCTTGTGGGGAAAAGCCGTGTTATGCTGCTGCTAGCTGCTGATAAATCGCATCGACAACGCGCCCAATGAAGACGGACTATGGATCTTCGTACAGTATAGTCCATCCCTCGCTGACATGTGCAAGCTAAATGCTTTGATATTACGACATGCTGTTTTGACTTCCACGTCGTCCCTCTCCGCTCTCCGCTCTCCGCTCTCCGCTCTCTTCCCAAATCCGGCCAGCTTCTCTCCCTCCTCTCCAGCCACAGACATGCACGCCAAGCTTTCGCCTGACTGCTTTCAGCCTGGCGCCGAAGATGATCTCGATGATCTCGCTTGCGGGACAATCGATAATGCAACAACTGCCGTCATGCGCCATGATAACGCAATAGCACGCACGAGCTGCGAGCTTATTTATCCTACACGTGCATGCGTGAGCACATACTGCGCCTCAGGCATGCATCAGGAATATATGCCGGATTGTTTGCTCGGCCCATAGTACATGCAAGATCTGGGTATTGTGACAATTTTAGTGGCACGCCTCCGTGCGCAAATGCAGACTTTTAGTCACTGCAAGTCATTATAGCGAGTACTCCTCCCTCAGCCAGATATAGTACGGCGACAGGCGTAGTGTCTACTCCAATCGCTCGCTGGCGACCTTGAGGGAAGGTCCTCATGAAGCCGCTGGTCGTTGCCTCTTCCGTCAGATCTTTTGTCGTAGGATGCTCTGACGCTCTCCGTATTGACTAACGTCTCGCAAGCGACGCTGGAATTTCCTCCTCCCATCTTTCTTTCATCAACGTCCCGAACAGAAAATGATCCTAAGCATCCTTAACCCTCGTATCCAACGCAAGCCTATCCGGCACCCTCAAATCAATCACTCCCTCAACACTCTGCTTGAACACTCTCAACTCCGCAATCGCCTGCTCAGCAATTTTCGTGTTCTTGCGGTCCTCCATCCGCACCGAAACCTCCACCACATACGTCCCGCTCGGGTCCAGAATACTCAGCTCGGACACAGACAGCGGCGGGCCCTCCAGAATCTTATCAGCGGGGAGTTGCTGCGTTGTCAACAGCACCCGGAAGATCCGTACGACCACATTGCCGCTGACGAAGCGGTGGCCGAGAATGTATTGCTGGCCTAGGAGCCTGTACGAAGCAGGGTCTAGGAAGACTTTCAAGTCTTTGATTTCATTCTCGATGACTTCACGCGCTGTGTGATCTTTTACACTCGGGTCTGGTGTTTGCTCGACGCGCTGTCGCCACTGGCCGGTGCTTTCTGGCGGGTCGCTGGTGATTCGCACAGGTCGTGAGAGCTTGTGGACCCATTTTTGGGGCTGGGGAGTTCCGGGTGCTGGCTTCTTCTTCGAGCTGATGTTGGACTCTGGAATGCGTAGTTGTGCGAACAGAGAAGTCTGGTCCTGGTAGGCGAGGGGTTGGGAGCCTGTCACGCCGGCAAGGATGTTTAGGACCTGGTTGTGGCGAGCCGGGGAAATTTGGCTGAAGAGGAGGAGTTCGTGCATTGTTGTTGTTTCTCCCTGGAATTATGTATTGTTCACTTGTTGATTGGTGTACGTGGTAGGTAGGTGTAGTGCTTGCTTGCTGTAGCTAGATCTGGGAGACAATCGACGGGTCTCCTTGGCAGTATCACAGGCGTATGCGGTATAATCGAACCTTCACTTACTCGCTGTTGTCGTCGTGGATGAGGTCAGCAATCGGACAAACATGTGACAGTACCTGGTCAGCCACCGTCCGCAGTCGGAAGCATGTGATATTCGGGCGGCGGCGCGAAACGTAAACACGGGGGAAATGGACGGGCGGGGATGCGATCTTCACTTCACACAAGGAATGCCTATTCCGACAGGTGCAGCCGAGAATTGCGTTGTGGAGGTTGGTTGACTCGTGAGGAGGAGTGGATAAAGTGACAGCCCGACAGCCAGCCAGCCAGCCTGCCTTCCACAGCGTGCATCTCTCCACCTGAGCCGATTCCGCTGATCTCCGACTTCGCCGAAAGCTGCCGCGCGCGCTCGCTCATAGCTTGCTTGCTTGCTTGCTTGCTTCCAACTGCAGGCGAGCACCGCGCTCTTGTTATCGGCTTGACTAAGGTAAAGAACAATTGACTTTCCTTCTCTCACCACCCCGACGACAATTTCTCTTTGGGCACCAACACCTCTCCACAACCACACAACCACCTCACCGTCTCTCGCTACTCTCACTAAAAAAAACGAATACTCTCGCGCCCGCGCACCCACACTTCTCCACCAGAACAAACCGTTTCCGCCAACTCCGCACACACCACCACAGCAAAGATGCGCGCAACCAATGTTCTCTTCAAGCACACCCCCATGATCAGGTTCCTGGGTCGCCGCTCAGTTCCCAAGGGTAAGCAATCCTCGACCTCCTCCATCAACCGAGCCACCGACTAACAATGCTCCAAAGAAATCGACCACACACCCAAAGTCCACCCAGCCTCACCCTCCGAGTCCCTCCCCGAATCCTTCGCCTCCTACCGCCAGAAAGCCAGCCAGCACGGTCCTATGATGCGCGGCGGCGCATCCCAGGCTCCCTCTTCTTCTTCTTCTGGTTTCCAGCCCTACGGCGGCATCGGCGGCCGCACTGCGAGACAACTCGGCAGCGTGAAGCCCAAGGAGGGCGAGTTCTGGGACCGCAACGAGCTGCCCAAGAGGTTCAGGCGGACGGTTTACAGCGAGGCGGAGATGGAGGCCATTGAGAGCGGAGGCGCGAGCATGTTCTAGGTGCTGCGTGGTGAGAGGTGATTGATTTGTGGATTATGCTGCCGGTACTGGTACTGGTGCTACTGCTTCCGCTGCTGGAGGAGGAAACGAACATATGAAAGAAAGCCTGCGAAGGAAAACGAGAGAAAGAGGCATTTTCATCATTTTTTATTTTATTTATTATTCATCTTTTTGAGGGATTGTATATTGACGAGCCATGGCTATAGAAGGCGAGGTATACCCGACTTATTTGCAAAAGACAAGTTCAAATTGTGTTATACTGGTCAATTGTTCCTCTGACAGCAGTGACATAATTGGCGTTAGTACTCCTGGTAGTGCGCAGAGAGGCACATCGAACATCGAAACCTCTCAAGGTCGCGTTCGCGGCCACAGAAAAAGGCACGCATAATCAATCAAGCTATTCGGCTACCGGGGCTGTGACTTCAAACTCTCTTCGCGATCTTCGTTTACATTCACACAGGCCAGTTTTTGACAGTCAGAGCTAATCGCATGATGAGAATCCTGCAGGAACAGGACTCTACAGTCGACTGCCCACCGAGGTGTCTTTGCAGGATCATCGTGCTGATATACAGCTTAAAAGACTCAAACTCCCCACCCAACCACTATGAGATCGCACAACACCACCCACAATGTCCAACGACCTCACAGCTCTCGACCCGCCCCTCGGCCCCCAACTAACCCTCAGCCATATTCTCACAGAGGAAGCAAGGCGCGAGTCTGCCATTGAAGCGATCATTGACCCACGAAAGGATGAAGGCGTTACGATCCAACAGATGGAAGAGGCTCCAAAGTTCACTTCTGCCGATGAGCTCCCCAGTCCTGAAGAGATTATTGAAGCCCTGGGAATTCCCGACTGGAGGAAGTTGGAGAAGAAGCTTGTTCGCCGACTGGATGTCACTTCTCGTTCCCATGCTTTGGATCTTGTATGTCACCAACTATTTGGACAGAGCTTCTCTTGGGCAAGCGCGCATTAGCGAACCTAGTATCGACACCAGCCTGGGGCTTACTGGCTACCAGTTCAGCAATGCGATCTCTATACTGAGCGCTGGATACGTGCTAGGCTAGCTTCCATCAAACATGTTGATCCCTTGAATTCGCCCATCGCTCTACCTTGGCGGTTGCGCTTTCGTTTGGTCTGGCGTTGCCGCTGCTGTTGCTGGTGTCAAAAGCTACGAAGGCCTTCTGGCTGTCAGATTCTTCCTTGTGGTCGTTGAAGCACCTCTATTCCCCGGCGCCGTCTACCATCTTTCGTGTTGGTACACTCGCAGGGAGCTCGGTGTACGCATGGCTATGATGGCGACTGGCGTACCCATCGCGAACGGAATGTCGGGCCTCATAGCCGCAGCAGTCTTCTCGAACTTGGAAGGCAAAGCCGGCGTACTCGGATGGCAATGGCTGTTCATCGTGCTCGCCATCTGCGGTGGTGTCTTTGGCGTTATGGCAGTGCTCATCCTGCCCGACTACCCAGCCTCGCGCCCCGGCAGCACCATGTGGACCATGACAGAAGACATGCGCGGCATCGCCGAAACCAGAATCATCGCCGACAGAGTAACTCTTGCGACCTCCGCCGAGATCAAAACCAGTATCTGGCAAGGCCTGAAAGTGTCCCTCAAAGACTACAAGCTCTGGATCATCATCCTCATCAACATCACCATCTCCGCGGCGTACGGGTTCTCCAACTTCTACCCAGCCATCGTCCGCGGCTTCGGCTACTCGCGTGTCATCACCCTGGTCATCACGTTCCCGCCTTACTTCTGCGCCGCCATCGCCGCCGTCTCCATCGCGTGGAGTTCAGACCGCATGCAAGACCGCGGCTGGCATTTCTCCATCCCCGTCGCCTGCGCCATGGTCGGCTACATCGTCTGCATGGCGACGCAGCACGGCGTGACGCGCTACGTCGTCTCGTACATCTACGTAGTCGGCCTGTTCGGCGCCAACCCTCTCATCCAGACGTGGATCTCCGGCGCGCTGAGCAAGAGCCCGGAGCAGAAAGCAGCTTCGATCGCTATCAATAATATTCTGGGCCAGGCGGGCAATGTGATTGCTCCATACTTCTTCATTGCGTCGGATGAGCCGAGGTATTTGATGGCTTTTATTTTGATATTTATCATGGCGGGGATTTGCATTGCGGGTGCCATGCTGCTGAAGTGGTGCTTGTGGAGGATCAATAAGAAGCTTTTACGCTATGCTTTGGAGCATGGCACGCCGTATAATCCTTACCTGCAGTAGATGGAGGCTGGCGATGGTCGAAAGAAATTTTATTGAAGCGGCAGAGGTTTCGCTGCAAGTTGCGCTGGGTGGCGTGTTCGTTTTCTCAGAGGAACAAGCTCATCTCGAGAGCATTGCAGTTCTTGCGCTTCAAGTTTGTGCACGGATGCTCAATAGCAACGGTAAGATTGATAAGTCTCCAGGTCAGATAGTATTAGCACTCTAGATTTTGAGGTATTGAGCGAAGTAAGCAGTATCTCAGCGGCTAGCATGCTCTTAAAAGTCGCCTAAATCCTATGATGGCAGCATAGAGGGATGTCGGTAACGCGCTGGTACTCGAGTCGTACACAAACCTGAGTGTAAGTGTTGTGTTCATTGACCAATTAGCATGTTCAATGTGATAACCAGAGAAACCAGAAGTCGCCTTGCGAATCGTTACAATGAAAAATGACTAGTCGAGGTCCAAGCGATAGATGCATGTGGTTCATACGTACACATACCTGAGAACAATTCGACCAATATGATCGAAACCAAAAACACACTGTCGCCGCAACACGATGCGTGATGGGGTATCATTTCATCATTCCTCCCATCCCAAAGATCACAACACCTGGTCTGAAAAACAAAATCCCACTCCTCTGAACGCCATTCCAAAATGTCATCATTACACCCAGCAAACGGAAATGCCTCACATCAGACCGCCCATAACCAGCTTCCCAAGGCCGGCGACCTCGCCCTTGATTCCGTTGCGCGTTGTCTCTTCGAATTCCCGCATTACGCTCGCGACCAAGATTTTGCGTACGCTCTTGTCTGCTTTGGCGAAAGCCTCACCCACGGTCGGACTGCACTGCTCTGGCGTCGTGATGAGGTTGAGAAGATTACTGTAAGTCTCGATCAACGTATCGCAAAGCGTCGCAAACGTAGTGCCGAAATCCGGATCAAAGGGCAGAGAAGGTGTAAGCAAGTTTTGGAAATCATGACCGGCGGCGTTGATGGGCGACGTAATCTCGTGCGGACTGCCGGGGCCGCCTGCTGATGGAAAGCCGCTAATGCTCTGGGAATCGCTGGAGAAAGTGTCTGTTGCTGTGCTGGAGCGGCGGCCTTTGCCTGAGCTCTTGCCAAGACCCATGCCCATGCCGGATTTGAACATCTGACCCATGCGACCGCGGCCGAGACTGTTGCTTGCGCTGTCTGTGCCACTGAGGTTTTGGTATGTTTCGAATTCTTGAAGGAGGGCGATCAGGGCTTTGAGGTACTCCATTGGCGAGCCGGAGTTGAGCTCTAATAATGCTGGGAGGCTGTAGCCGAGGAGGAAGTAGCTGGTCGAGCGACGGCCGAGCTTGTGAGGGTGCATTGAGGGCATAGCTGAAACCGCTGCGGCCGGGTAATGGAGGGTTGACAGGTAGTACACATCTCCTTCGTGCACTCTTTTCAGGTAGTCTATTGTAGCCATTCTCTTTTGTGTTGTCTCCAGTATGCTCTGATACACTGCGCTTGGGTTCTGGCCGCTCATGCTCACCGATTGTAATGTCGGAGCAGGCTGTAGTGGTGCGCCATTGCCGCTTCCCATGCCTTGACTGCTTACGCTCGGCCTGTCGGTCACATGGCGCCGCAAAGTTGGTGGGCCGCCCGCGAGCATTGAGAAGGAGCTCTTTGCATGCAGGTCGAGGCGGGAAAGGGTAGGGACGGGCGGGGCGTCGTCGAAGGTCGGACTGAAGAGCGCGAGGTTCTCGGCAGATTTGGCCTGTTTGGCGAAGGGGAAGGTCGAGATGGAGGGTTTCTTGCGCGATTGGCTCTGGTGGTATGGCGATGCTGCCTCGTCTGACGGGACGGAGTGGTTGTTGGAGAGATGGGAGGATTGGCGAGAGCGGTGGCCGTAGGGCGAGGTGCTTGAGTGGGATTTGGAAGAGCGCAGGGAGACGGATCGCCGCAGGCCTTGCACGCTGTTGCTCAGGGACAGGATGCTGCTGTCTCTCTTGTGCTGGTGCAAGCTCTTCCTCCCGTCCCTTTCGTTGTCCCTGTCCCTGTCCAGCTCGGGGAAGAGTCCGTGAGGGGCGGTGGTGTTGGTCGGTGAGACCTGGGCGTCGTCGTTGGCTTCTTCCGCCACGAAGGAGGGCAGGCTGGTGGTGGTGTTGAGGCCGAAGACGGCGGAGGTGGGCGGAGGCGAGGTCAGGCCACTGCCAGAGTGGAGGGTGTCATTGGGGTGTCGTCTGAAACGACCAAAAACGCTGTTTGGCATGCTTGGTTGGGCAAGGCAAGGGCGCGCAAGCCGAGATGCCCCACCTTGGATGATGATGATGATGATGGCGGAGGAGGAGGAGACTGGACGGCTCACACGGCAGAGGTGCAAGGGTGTCTGCGGTAGGGTCCAGAGAGGTGGATTAAGGATTATGCTTGTAATGTATAAAAGTTAAGGTGTCTACAACGACATGTGGATATAATGCTGCTGCCGTCTTAGTTCAGGGACGCCCACATGAGGCGCGAGGATCTCTCTTGGCAAGAACCTTCGCAGATCTTCTTCTTATCATCAACGGCTGTGATAATAACTCAACGCTCTCGCAGTCTTCAGCATCCTTTCGCCAGAGACCGACCTGCGTGTCATCATCCCAATCTTCTTGACCGTCCGACCAAAAGCAGCACGCCAATATCTTCGTACTACACGTCATCCGTTGGTATTGAATGGTATCGCGCGTCGTTTCAAAGCTGGTGTGAGCCTTGATACCTACGCAGTCATGTGAGGAGGCTCAAGACGGCTGTTACTCATGCGCCTATGCGCCTCCAGCGGCAAGAACACGCATTGCATTATTGAATAAAGCGGTGTGCTGTGGACGTAAGAGCCATCGCATCACTTATGCGGGCAGTTGCAGTACCTTCGTGTGACTGGAGGTGGTGCGAAAGCATATCTGCTTTCGAGACCCACATCACCCACTCAGTGCGCTGGACTACAGGATCCTACATGTGCATATGTATATCTGGCCCTAAAACAGTCACGAGCGTCTCCACGAAGCTTTAGTACTGGAAGCAGGCAATACATCACCGAACTTTTGAGCAATTTGACCAGCAAGCCTTTCTGACCGGCAAGAACAAGAACAAAATCCACCTTCCCTCCCTTCTTCACGGCTTTCCTCGTTCTACTCTACTGCTGAGAAATCCCGAATCGGTTCCCATATCCCACCTCTCAATTCGACATCCTGTCTCATCTCCCCAAGTTACTCGGCACCTGGCACCTTACCGAATGTGACGAGGAACACACTGGGCCAACTTTTGCAACTATGCGGGTGGGTCGGCCTTGCCACCTCGCGAAAAGATCACATACATGCCTTTTGGTCAAGACTGCCAGGTCAGCGCGAAGATTCCAAAAAACTACATTTTGTTTGTAGCGAGTGTGATGGTGGTGAGTTGTGGATTTGGTGATCGAGGATGGTCGAGGGTGTTCAAGACTGGTGAGGATGAATTTGGGAAGCTGTGGTTGTGATATTTGAGGGTCTGCTCTGGCTTCTTGTACGTCTAGTCGCTCACATTGTGCCACTGATATGGATCTAGGCTATAGTCGAATGCTCGCAGTACGTTGCAAGCTCGCGTTGGACGTCCAATGGAGTCAGCTCTCTAGGTCTTGAGGCATTGCAAGGTGACGCGGCTGGGAGGCGTGGCCATGTTATGGCGCAGCACGGATGTTCAGATCTTTCTTTTATGGAATTGCGCAATTGGGGTGGATAAGTCTGTTGCGAAGGAAAAATTGCCTACTGACCCTCTATGGGAAAGCTTAGTTCGTCAATTCTGATTGGTTTGTCATACGAGAGCTGTGAGCTGAGTGAGAGGGCGTTAGACGAATTGTGAACAGTCTCGGAAGGACGTTATGGAAGACGAAATGGGAGTTTTGATGTCTCTAGAGCTGATACAAAGCAATATGGTGATAGAGCGAGTGCAGATGCGAAGTCCATGCTAGCCTGCGACATAAAGATTAATATTCAGCTGTACTCTTGGTCTACTTGGACCCTGTCGAACCTTTTGGGCTGCCCTAACACGCCATGAGACAGCGGTGCAGAATTTGTACATATTTCCGGCTGTGGGACCTGATTCTCTTGATCGTTATCACTTCCTGCCGCAGCTGAGCTTCTGATGCTACCTGCTCTGCTGATAACAACTTTTCCCTGGTAGATACTAGTGGCATCGTCATCCAGCACCAATCTCAACTGATGCTTACCACCATCTTCTTTAGGAAAAGCGCGCACCTTGACAATCGAGTTGTACGTCTCCCAACGCTTGATACCCGCAGAAGTGTTTTCCAGCCTTTTGGAGATGTTGGGCGGTTGTGAGTTTTGGCAAAGGACTAGAAGCTCTGTGACGGTATCCCAAGCATCCGACGTCGTCTTGGTCTTGCAGGATATCTGATATACGCCGTAGAGAATATGACAGACAACCAGAAGGAGGTATGCGCATATCCCTGCCAGGGAGATCCAATCCGACTTCTTGTTGGGGTAATAGGAGTATCCTACAACATAAATTTCGAGCCATTGAGGAACAAGTCCAGGAGCTGCTTCTGCTGGTGTGTTATGGTCTGCTGTGAAAACATGAGTTCTGTTGAAGTTGTCAACGGCCAAGGGCCGCCACTGGCGTAGCTCCCCTGTCACGTTGACAGCACGATGGCTTCCATATCGCGATAAGCCGTCAGCCACCATGGTGGCAAGTATCAATTCGAGGTACTCGTGTCCTATACCTGCACACTTGGGCAAAGCCCAAAGTTCAGCGTCGGACAGATTCAGCTCAGTTTGGTTGAGTACTTGTCCCCCGCAGAGTCCTGGGATTGCGCGGAGGTCCGAAGTAAGGCTGGCATAGAAAGAACCATGCAGAATACTCTCAAGCGTGTTTATCGGCCTATCGCTAGAGTTTACAGGTCTTTCTGGGCTGGGTAACGTCAGGAGTGCAAGCCAACCATCACTCAAAGTCACAGGCTGGTTCGAGAGTTCGGAGGTTGGCGAGTCATCCATCGCCCCCCAATCGTTGCCTGACATGATGATGCTGAATGCATCGTAATTTGATCTCCGCTCCGACCGTACTGTTCCATTGTGCCAAGCTGCCGCTACGGAACATCCGATTGCAAGTCTGGAGCTGTTGAGCCACGGAAGTTCAACTAGCAAACCAGTGACATTCGTGCCGGACAACGTATCTCCAAAGTCATCGATTGGTAGCGATACCCACTGTGTCCTGATGTGTGAAGAGTGGTTGCGGTTCAAAGCCATGATACCGCCTTGTTTGAAGTGGTTCCCTGCCCAGTCATTGGTGCCAAGACCAGTCTTCTCCAGTCGTTGCTGCGTGTACTTATCAACGTTCTTGTCAACATGCGGCCGCATCAAGTATGGGAATGCGGCTGTTTCAGCGTCTGCAGAAAGGTTCTGGGCAAAGCTGCACGATGTCCTGACGAAGGGGCTTGCAGCTGAACCCTGAGTTCCCATGTCGTAAGACCATCTGTATTGTCGATCTCTGGGGTTATTGAATTTGGTAACAAGTATCCACCACCATTGACGCAACTCTTGCATTTTGAGAACCGTCGCCGCGTGCGGTTGTATTGCCACGGTCCCGTTACTTGCCCAAGAAGGGCCATGTCGGACGCCATTGAGCATCGGTGGTATCAACTGAGTGGACGCTCCGCTCTGTATGAGGTAATTGTACCATTCCCGGTTGCCTTCTGCGCCTCGTGCTTGACAAAGAGGAGCGAAACCCACTCCATCAAACTGTCCTGGTAGATGGATTGCGTTTCCGCAACCAAGATATGTCGCCGAGGTCAAGGTCTGACTCAGAGACTCGTATCCACCGCTCGGGCAGACAGGATATTGTGTTGCGTTGGCGAATGCGCACACAGGTAGCTGAGACTCAGCAGTGACTGTCTCTGGCCAAAGCTGAGGAGTCCCTACTGTGTCATTTATATAGAATGACACCCCTCCAGCTGGTAGACTCTGCTCTCGCGGGAGCATAAGATAAGCAGATGCTGGCCCTATCGTCACTGCAATGAGCCCCGACACAATTAAGAGGGCATACAGGCGGCTTCTGCTCGGCCACTTCCATGGCATGGCCCATGACCAGCACCATTTCCACGGCCAGGTCCATCGCCATCTCCATGGCCAGGTCCAGCGTCGCCAGCCAAAGGAGCCCAGGAACTGCGGAGACCAGAAGGCGCCCAGTGAGCTGAACCATATCCCTGATCCAAGCAAGCCGAGTGGAATACCGTCTCGCAGAAGTTCGTGACGCAATGCTTGCAGCACGATGGCAGCCAAACTTGCCACGCACAGCAATTCCAGCAATTTGGCGCACACTTGTATTGAGACCATAAATAGACTGTTCTTCTCGGGATTCTGGAGGAAGGTCGGCCCGATGAAAAATCTTCCACAATTCAGCCAGATGACGCCAGCTAGGGCAGTCAGAGGGAGGATGTGGATAGCGTTTCGGGTGACGATGTGTTTCGTTGACGCAGAGAGCACTTTCTTGGGCTTTTCAGACGTTGGCCCCGGGAGAAAGCATTCGAGACCAATCGCCTTCAAAAGCAACGGTATGGGAATGCATGCTCGGTGCCGGCGCTGGTTAGTAGCATTCATCCTCGGGAGCTTGGGGTTTTTCCTGGATTTGCTGTTGAGCAGGCGCTTGAAGGATGTTGACTTGAACAACGGATTATGAAGAGAGCAACTCGTCAGACACAACCGTTCTTATTGGCATGCCACAGTGATCTTCAGCCTTGTGTGTCTCGATCAAAAATAGACCACCAAGCCTCAGAAGTGTGGCATGACTGGCGTACACCACATCGATGTGATGAACGACGCCCATCAGAAAGAAGGTAGGGTACACTGTACTTTTCAAGTGTATGCATCATGCCAGTTTGGCTTCACCGTCAGCTTTGCAATCGCCTTCTGCGCCTCTATGCTTCCCTATCCATACGTTCTAGGGTCTCGCAACCCTTGTTTGGCGCATACTTAGCCATCATCTCTTTCATGTTCATCGCCGCCTTGTGTGTCCGGCACATCTCATCCCGAGATCCTGGCTCAGTATTCTTCGATCCAGAAACCGCATACACCCCAAGATACAGCTCAATCCGACAGCTACAAGCGGAGCGCTTCATCGTGGCCGCAAACGACGCACCTCCTTATCGCTTAGGCGACGGTGTCGCAAAACTGTGCGTCGGCGTACCATCCATCGCACGAGATGGAGCTCGATACCTGCGAACTACCATAGGATCCCTACTGGCAGGACTCACACAGGAAGAAAGAGACGATTTGTATCTGATCGCTTTCATACCACACACTCAGCCAGAAGTGCACCCGGCTTATCATGAGCCATGGTTGCGCAATGTGGTGGATCAGGTTCTGGTGTATGATATGCCGCAAGCCGAACTCGATCGAATTGCAGTACTCGAAAGAGATAAGGGATTACTTCGCGAGAAGGGACTGTTCGACTGAACGTACCTGCTGAAGGCTTGCGTCGCCAGAGGCACTCCGTATGTCGCCATTGTTGAAGACGACGTAATCGCTATGGACGGATGGTACCATCGGACGATCTCAGGCATCTTGGAAATAGAAAGACGATCAAGACTCAAAACATCTCCGGCAGACTTTCTCTACCTGCGCTTGTTCTACACCGAAGAATTTCTCGGCTGGAACAGCGAGCACTGGCGCACGCATGTCGCCTGGTCGATTGCCATCGTCACTACGTGTGCATCGCTTATGCTTTGGGGTAGGTCACGGTACCCAGAAAGCCGGCGAATTCTCACTCCTTGCTTATCATTCGCCATCTGTCTCATATTGGTGCCATGGGTGGTACTCCTCACCTTCGCCGCAGGCAGGGTAACCGTGTTTCCCCTACCCACCGGCGTAAACTCCATGAACAACTTTGGCTGCTGCGCTCAAGGCCTCGTCTATCCTCGTGACAAAGCCCAAAAGTTGATCTCGTGGTTTGAAATCTCGCGAATCGGATTTGCAGACATGTTGACCGAGCAGTACGCAGACGAACACAGCGAGCAGCGGTGGGCGCTGACACCTAGCGTGCTCCAGCACATCGGCGCAAAGAGCTCGAAAACCGATGATTTTGGGCCGGAGGCGAAGCATTCCAAGTCTGTAGCACAGAATATTTGGAACTTTGCGTTTGAGCTTAATGACGTGGAGGCACTCCGGGAAGAGCATGAGTTGGCGCAGGTGGCCTGACGTCCTTAAAGCAGTAATGTATCTTGTCACTGTACGCAGTGGATGTATGCATGCCCAACAGACTAATCCCCCGAAGTGCACAATCAATGCTCGCAAAAACATCAGCTCTCGACAGTGTAATAGCCAGTCCGCTTTTTGTCGCGTTAAGCGCCTCTCTCCGCCATCAACTCCGCCCGCACTTACTTCGCCTGTTCAATGCCCAGCGGAAAGTCCTCGACCTCGTCGTAAATTTGTTTCCAGAATCTCTGGAGAGAGCTTGCTCAGAAGTCCCTCGTCATTGATCTGCTTTGCCCACCAGTCCCGCTATTGAGGGGGGAATATTTGCGGTAGAAGGGAATCGAATGCAGATCTGCATTGAATACTTGTAGATGACAGTGACGTTTCTGTTTTTTCCGTCGACCGAGCCAGCCAGCGAGCCTAGTAAGACCATGAGTAGTGGGAACATGGCCAGCCTCGGTCACGAGCAGCGTGCAGCAGTTGCCGGTGCTGGTGGTAGTCACAGGCCGAAAGACGGTCAATCAAGTTCAGGCAGACGAGAGCATGCCGCGGCTCCAGATGGGGCTCCGCGCTCTCGGCCCAGTGAAGGATGGCGCGCGAGAGGACCCACTCTTTTTAACAGCCGAGGCTCAAGAGGCTCGAGGTTCGGTTGGCGCTCCTGTCGCTGCCCTTCCGAGTCGTCATTTGAGAGAGAGACCAGACCACCTTTAAATGTACTGTACCACCGCCTTCCCCATACAACACGCTGTTTTCTACAACTCTACGCCACCCCATCTTTTCTCTCCATCTTCATCTTCCCCTACTCCACATCGCCCCGCTACATCTTCACAATCATGGCTCCCGTCCCTCAATGGGTCCGCGCGCTCAAGGTCCCTGAAGGCTCGCAGGGCACCGAACTGCTCCAGGCCGAGCGTAACAAGTCCAATGTCGACGTCGACAGCCTCTCAAATTACCTCTTCACCAAGGCAGCGCTAGAGAAGAAGCATGCCATCCTCAAAATCCTCGAGGCCGAAAAGGTCTTCGACAAGTCCCAGAACTACTTCGCCGGCCGCATCGACCGTTTCGAAACTGCCCTTGCTCGCGGAAAGAAGATGAGGCAGCTGGAGGTCAAGCACGGCTGGGATATGACAGACAAGAGCATTGCCAATGAGCTGGTCTCAGAGCCTGGCCCATACGGCCTCCACGAGACCATGTTCTTGATCACCCTCCGTGACCAGGGCAATGCAGAGCAACACGAGAAGTTCCTTAAGCCCGCACAAGAGTACAAGTATATTGGATGTTATGCGCAGACTGAGTTGGGCCACGGCTCCAACGTACGAGGATTGGAGACGACGGCCACGTGGAACAAGGATGACAAGACCTTCACCATCCACTCGCCCCATCTCACATCATCCAAGTGGTGGATTGGATCCCTGGGTCGCACTGCCAACCATGCAGTAGTAATGGCTCAGCTGATCATCGATGGCAAGCCTTACGGCCCTCATCCTTTCGTTGTCCAAATCCGCGATCTCAAGACACACCAGCCGCTGGAGAACATTCACATTGGCGACATTGGTCCCAAGTTCGGCTACAACACCATGGACAACGGTTTCCTGTTGTTTAACAAGGTCAAGGTCCCGCACATTAGCATGCTGGCCAAGTTCTCTTCCATCGACCCCAAGACCAACCGCTACACACGCCCAGCCTCTCCCGCCCTTGTATACGGCACCTTGACCTGGGTCCGCTCCAACATCGTCATGCAGGCAGGTGGCGTTCTCGCCCGCGGCGTGACCATCGCCACTCGCTACTGCTCTGTTCGCAAGCAGTTCCAAGACCGTGACGCACCCAAGGGACACATTGGTGAGAACCAGGTCATGGACTACACAATGGTCCAGATCCGTCTTCTCCCTCTCCTCGCAGCCACATATGCTCTTCACTTCACTGGCAAGGCCATGATGGGACTTTACAACGCAAACCAAAAGAAGCTCGCCGCCGATGCTGGCAAAGCCGCTGCTGGCCAGGGAAGCCGCGGTGCCGGCCCTGAGGAGACCAGCTCCAGCTCCGAGCTTCTTGCCGACCTCCACGCCACATCTTGCGGTCTCAAGTCGCTCGCCTCTTTCACAGCCGTTGAAGGTCTTGAGATGTGCCGTCGTGCTTGTGGTGGTCACGGCTACTCATCCTTCTCTGGTATTGGCCCCTGGTACGCCGACTACCTTCCCACTGCCACCTGGGAGGGCGACAACTACATGCTCACCCAGCAAGTCGCACGTTACCTCCTCAAGACTGCACGTTCAGTCCTCAAGGGCAACGAGCCCAGCAACGACACCATGTCCATCCTGGCTAGCTTCCTGTCCCGCCAGGACCAAGGCGCCGCCTTTGATGTCCTTGGCAACGACGCAGACCTCGTCGGCGCCTTCGCATGGCGCTCCGCCTTCCTCACATTCGAAGCCCTCCGCCACCGCGACGAGCAAAAGCGCGCCTGGAACAGCCTCCTCGTCGACTTCTACCGCCTGTCGCGCGCCCACTCGCAATACATGGTCGTCAAGAACTTCTACGAAACCCTCCAATCCTCCACCGAGCTCGACGCCGAGACCCTCGCGGTGATGCACAAGCTCTTCCGCCTGTACGCCCTGCACACGCTCGAGCAAGAAGCCAGCGAATTCTACACCTCATCCGCGGTGACGGTGCGCCAGATCCAGCTCGCGCGCACCAGCAGCGTGATGAAGCTGCTCGAGGAGGTGCGCCCGCACGCCGTGCGCCTCGTCGACGCCTGGGACTTCCCCGACTGGCAGCTCGACTCGTCGCTCGGTCGCAAGGACGGCAAGGTCTACGAGGACATGTTCTACCGTGCCAGCGAGCTGAACCCGCTCAACGATATCACTGTCGATCCCTACCCTGATAGCCCGGTGCTGTTCAAGAACAAGGAGGCGAAAAGCAAGTTGTAAGTGGGGACATTGAATAAATAGAAAGGCTCACGCCTGGAAGGGGGAATAGACTAGAAGGGGCTGGATCTTTGGGGTTCAGATGGATCTTCGCCGATGGCGGTGGTTTCGTTTTACTTTACCTTTCACGATATGTTTTTTTTTGAATGAAGCGAGTTAGATTTTCTTCCGTACTATACAACACGTGCTCATCTTTCTGTATGCTTGAAATGTTGGATGTCTTTGTGATTAACGAGTTACTGTTACGTCATGCGTCATCGGGGTTCTGCTGATTTGGATACCACGTTCATTTCTTCAAGTAAGCTATTCGTATCGTAGCTGCCGTCGCAAACACATCCAATCACTTTTTCCCCTTGAACCCGTTCGCTTTACCCTGAGAAATCCTCAAACAACCTCCTTGGCCTGCAAATCCACGTCCTCAACCCGATAATGATCCGCCACGATCCTGTAGAGATAACTCGGCGCATGCGCGCCCAGGTTCGTGATATACAGATCGACCAGATCGGCCTCGACATGATCGAAGATGGGATTGACGACGTCGACGCCGTCCATGAACTCGCCGTCGTGGAACGGGACAACCTTTCCTGGGTCGCCGAACTCGATCAGCTCGGCGGTGTCGAAGGGATAGACGGGCGAGAGCTTGTAGACGCCTGAGAGCACGACGACGGGGACGCGATGGGCGCGGGCAGCGCGCGCGATGGTCGCGGCGCCGCTGGCGGCGATCAGACTGCCGTTTGCGAGGACGGTGTGCGGGGCCAGGATGACTTTGTTGATGCGCGACATGAGGGCGAAGACGGCGGAGTCGGGGATCAGGATGACCGTGATGCCCATGGCGGTCAGGGGCTTCCAGCGCTCGTCAGCGTCGTTGGGGGACTCGTCGTCGGCGCCTTTGCGGCCGCCGTTGACGATGGTGGCGTGGGTGGCGAGGTGGTCGTTTGGGTAGGCTTCGGCGTGGACGAGGGTGAATTTGCGCTTGCGGGCGGCGGTGGCGAGGAACTTTTGCACGGTCTGCGAGGAGGTATGGGTGAGGATGATTTCGTTGCTGTGGATGTGGTCGAGGGCGGACTCGGCGATTTGCGAGTCGACGACCTCGAGCTCGTCGAGGAGCTCTTTGATGCCGTCGATGACTTCGGCTTTGACGTCGAGCTTGCTGTCTGCGATGGCGTCCCTTTGGCGGAGGGCAGACTTGCCGACGGGAGATTGGGTGCCGGTTGGCGGTGTGCCGGCGGGAGTTGCACCTTGAGGGGTGGAGAAGAGGCCGAAGAGAGATGTGACTTGGGCAGGGTTCTGGCCGGCATATGATGGCGAGGCGGTACCAAGCGGAGGACGTTGGTCGAGTATGTCGACGGAGCTTTGAGCGAGAGGAGTAGAGTCGCCGCTTGACATGGGGCGTGGAAGCATGTCGTGCGGAAGGGCTGCTCCATGGTGCAATGGGCTAAAGCTTGAGATGGTGGAGGAAATACCAGGTCTCTGTGCGGTGTTTCTCGATCCTTGTTGAGTGGGAGCTGTGGGCGAGGCAATCGAAGTATCGTCGCTTGCTGCTGACTGGTCTTGCTCTGTCTCGACGACCTCGCGGATCACACCGAGCACGCGACGAACAATGTTGCCCACAGCCATCTCTCTAGGCTGGGCAGCCACGAGTCGTCGACCAACATTGCGGATGCGCGTGATGAGAGCCTGTGCATCGCGTGTGCGTTCGCCAGCGACGACACGAAGTAGCAGTTGGGTGGTTGCCAGGGCACATGGTCGTGAGTTCCTGATCTGGCGGCGTTGGAGAAGTGAAATGAAGAGTTCGATGGAGGTCTCGATGTCTTTTTGCTTGAGCGACTTGAGGAAGCTCGAGAGCGAGGGCGCCTGGGCAGAAATTGTGGACGGCATTGTTGGAGCAGGGCTATGATCGAGTCTCAGGTGTTATGAGGTGGGTGTTCCCTTGGAGTGGTGGCGATATGGTATGATATGATATGCCAGCTTCGCGGATTCTCTGACTCAGGCCGAGGAATTTTGAAAGGCCCGCGATTTTTTGGTGGAGGAGAAGTATAGACGGGTGTTTGGTGCTACTTTTGGTATTATGGCCAGGTGACTCGAAGTACCTGGAGCTGTCGATTTGCAGATTATGTGTTTAACAAGACGCTCTCTCAATCATAATGCGCCAGGGGGGGGGGGAGAGAACAATAATGCATGTGGTTTTCCCCGATGCGATGATTGTGTCGTGCATATTCTCTAACTTCGCGCTAGTCAGCCCCCCCCCCCCCCCACGCTCTCTCTCGCATGCACATGCAGGCAGCACGAAGCAACCAACTAACTACCTCATACACAACCCACCAGGCTCCTCCCAACCCTGTCCTTGTCGCTGTCCTTGTCGCTCACCACTTCTGACTTCTGTACCGCGACCTCTTTGAATTCTCCTCTGCCTTCTGCTGTAGTCACCTCACCTCACCTCACCTCACCAGGAGCTCATCCCTCGCACATCCTCTGTCGACCGGCGCATCGCCTCTCTCTGTGTCTCAGCCCCAGCGCCCTCCGCATCGTTCAATTAATCGTACCTCTTAGCGGCCATTACTCGCTCAGCGCTATAGTCACTCGCTCTCTTGCATTCAACTCCATGGCATTCTAAGCGCAATGAACAGCCTCAACATCCTGTCGGGGCTCACCACCACCCCGCCCTCGACTCCTCCCCGATCGCGTACTGGAAGCTCGGCCCACGTCGAAACCCTCGCCTCATCGCGACGGGCCCACGAAGAGTCCACCTTCGACTCGCTATCCGAGAAGCTGGGCCAGATCAAGTCTGAAGACTTTGCCAACCGGAATGGCGCCGAGCACATCTCCCTCGACGAAACCGCGCCGCTGCTGAACAGAGACGAACACAATTTCGAGAAGCCGAAGCCGAGCGGAGGCTGGCGCCTACACAGACGTATCGCCGATGCCGTGGTCTATAGCGTCAAGGTCGTCTACAACACCATTACCGCGCCTGGCCGTTATGTTATCGCTTGCTTCTACGACGAGCATGGCCGTTTCTCCGCTTTGCTACCTATCCGGAACTTCAAGAATCTCATGTTGCGAAGACGACAAAAGCGAAATGCCGCATCCGTCGGTCTAGACTCTACACTCTTGTCAGAAGCTCGCGAAGAAAAGGCGCAGCGAAGAACCTCACATCAACGATCGCCTTCCGTCGATACCGTCTCATCCAATTCCACATACGCCAACTCCGACACCGAGCCGGACCTAGAAAAGCGCGAGGACAGTCCTGCGAGGAATACACGCTCAAAAACTGCTGCCGCGGCCTTGGAGAAAGATGAGATAAAGCCACAGAACAAAAGCATACGCATCAAACTGCACAATGAAGAAGCACTGCTGAAACGCAAGGCGCAGAAAGCCCAGCAACGCAGCCGCGGGAACGCTGAAGATGTCGAGAAGGTAGCTTCTTCTTTGAAGTCGCCATCATCAGGAGTCACGACTAAGATGACTCGCTACCCTCGCACACCTGCTCCTCCTAGACCTTTGGTTCCTCGTCGCCAGCCATCATACTCCATGTCCTACCCGATGGAAGGTCCCAAAAAGACGTTGATCATCGATCTTGACGAGACATTGATTCACTCCATGGCCAAAGGCGGCCGCATGTCAACCGGTCACATGGTAGAAGTGCGACTCGGAGGACCCGTCTCCAACTCGGGCGTCAGTCTTGGTCCTGGAGTGCCAATCCTGTACTTTGTCCACGAGCGTCCCCACTGCCACGAGTTCCTGCGCAAAGTATGCAAATGGTACAATCTCATCGTCTTCACAGCGTCTGTGCAAGAGTACGCAGACCCTGTGATCGACTGGCTCGAGCGAGAGCGCAAGTACTTCTCCGGCCGCTACTACCGCCAGCACTGCACGTACCGCAACGGCGCGTATATCAAAGATCTGGCGCAGGTTGAACCTGACCTCAGTCGTGTGATGATCCTTGATAACTCGCCCATGTCATACATCTTCCACGAAGGTATGAGATGTGTCATGTGCTATGCTGATATATTGTCCTGCTTACTGACAATTTTTTCCCCACAGACAACGCCGTACCCATCGAAGGCTGGATCAGCGACCCCACAGACCACGAGCTCCTGCATCTCATCCCGCTCTTCGAGGGCTTGCAGTATGTGTCTGATGTGAGAGCTTTGCTAGCACTGAGGCAGGGCCAGGCACAGCAAGCGTAGGCGTTATGCTTTTAATGTACTGTTCTTCTATTCTCTTCTGTTCTTCCCTTCGGTCCTTTTTTGTCTTCCTCTCTTTGGATCATAGCGAAGGCGCAATGGCGTTCTGTATCTGTTGCCATCCCTATTTGATGGCCGCATTGCGATATTGTATCATATAATGCATTTAATATCTTGTTATAATCCGGTTTTGTGTCTGTGCTTGCAACATGTCACTGGATCGACCAACACCCGCGATACCGCCACCACGATCTTCGGCCACAAAGTCTCCGCGCCCATCGGCATCAACAAAACCTACAACTCTGCCGGCGAGCTCCCCGTCGCCAAAGTCGCCAAAGAGCTCAACCTCCCCTACTGCCTCTCCACCGCCGGCAGCCGATCGATTGAGGATGTCGGTGCCGCCAACGGCGAAGCCCCGCGGTTCTTCCAGTTGTACCAGCCGCACGATGATGAATTGACAGTCTCCCTGCTCACCCGCGCTCACGCGTCCGGTTTCGCGGCCTGCATCGTCGCCCTCGACACACCGCGACTCGACTGGCGGCACGACGACGTCGCGAACTCCAACTACGCTTTCTACCACGGCCTGGGCGCAGATCTTAGGCTCTCGGACCTAGTGTCCTAAAAGCATCTTGCAGCAGATTGTATCAACCCGAAGACTATGCTGAATAAAGCAGGAGCGAAATAGACCGACAATGTCTGGTACAGGTGTATGTACTTATAGGAGAAGATACTATGAGTGAAGGAGATGTAGAAGCAGATTTCAGGGGGGGGGGGGAGGGCAAGCTATTTGTGCTGAAGGGGATTTAGCATACAAGTGATGCACAGAGAGCAGTAAAGGAGTTAGGAGTTGATAGGATAGTGGTTCCTAACTATGCGTAAAGGCAGGTCGATAGGGCAATTGCGAGTTTTAGATGCATTAGAAAATATAATCAAAGGTATATTTCTTTGTTTTTCCCTCCTTTCTTTTAGAGGTATTGTAGTAAGGCTAATCTTCTGCACAGCGGTCGGAGGAGACAAGACGTACATCATGTACGACTCTGGTATCCGAGGAGCCAGCGATGTCGTCAAAGCTCTTGCACTTGGTGCCAAATTCGTCTTTGTAGGACGGCTCTGGGTATGGGGCCTGTCCATCATGGGCGAGCACGGCGTGAGGCATGTCATGAAGTCTTTGCTTGCTGATCTGGACATCTTGTTCAACGTTTCTGGAATCCAGAGCGTTGATCAGATCGACACGAGCTGGCTTGAGAGCTATACCAAGAGCTATACACTGGTTCAAGCGCGGAGCAAGCTATGATCAACTCGCCCGGATCGATGGAACAATTGTTCTGAAGCACGTACGGAACGGGAACATCAATATACATACTGTGACATGGGAGTTCTTAAGAGAGAATCTCCTCAATCGAATTGGATGCTGTTCGCATCTGATTACAGCCGGCTGGCCTAAGCTACCGTGTGACTGGCTCAACAAGTACCAGCTATCATTATAAACACTGCTTCATAGATTTCATACTGTTTTGGAGCGCAGGGACCCGCATTCTCCGCAATAGCTCAATAACACCATTCTTGCATGGGGATACTTGATCATACTCGAACGCAATCTTAAAGCTTGAAGATCTCTCTTGCGCGCGGCAGGCGCCCATCATCAGTCCTCGTGCCATCACGGTAAGCCAATTGACCCTCCGATATTATCGGAATCATGTTATCCGGGAAGTCGAAGAGCTCTTCGAGGGATGTGTACTCCTTGCGAGTAGGATCGTTGTCTGGGTTCTCCCAGGGATAAGGTTCATCGGGCGTGGGGTCGACCATTCTCGTTCTAGGGCGTTTCTCCGGCGAGAGGTTGAATGGAATGACAGGTTGAGCAATAGAGTCTTTCCCGAACTGCGTCTGGGTGTGTGGTGCCAACTTGCTAAACAATTTCTTCTTTCTTGGGCGCCTCTGGATTTCCGCGACTTTATCGTGCTCGTCTATTGCATGCCGGCGGAATTCGGGCCATTCTTCATACAGCGATGTAGCTAGCTGCTCACGCTTGGCATGTGCAAAGTGATTCGAGGTCTTAGAAGTAGAAGACCTTCGCGCACCGTTCAAGTAGAGTGTCACCAGACCAGGTCTCGTTTGATCCACTGGAGTATTCGGTGTTTTGCTCACGCTGCCGTGACCACCGTCAACACGATCTCCGCGCTTTGCAGAATTGGTGGCGCTCGCCACGGGATCGAGATCCAATCGGTCCTCTGAATCTCCATTGAGCACTGTAGGTTTGTTTACCACAGCTGTGTTCGAACGATCTTGCGGCAACGTCTCACTTCGCTTTCGTTTTGCTCTTGTTGATAAAGGTTCGTCCTCGCTCGAAGCAGAATCTTTCTTCTCTGGAGTCGACAAGTTGGCCACGTTGAGATGTGAATGATGCTTTCGCTTCACACCACGAACAGATTGCGAAGGCTCCTCTGCCATGAGCCCATTGGTTTCCATGGAGACGTCTTCTGTTGCTCCTGCGCCGGCGGCATTAAGACGCTTACCATCTTCGCCCTGGACAAAAGAGCCACAATAAATGCTCACAGCCTCATTTGTGCTGGATTTTGGTGTGACAGGGACAGATGTTGACGCTGATGTAAATGCTCGTGCTGCAGCCGGAACACGCTGTGCTGCAGTCTTGCCGCGTTTCCGAGCCTCACGTCTGGCTGAAGGTGACAGAGGCTCCTTAAGCACCGGACACCACAGCCACATCTCTTCCTCCCTTTCCGGCAGCAACTGATACCATTTGGCTTTTGGCTTGCCACCGTCGCCTTCCTGCCATTCATCTTCTCGCCAGTACCCAGTGTACCCGCTCCCAGAGCTAAGACGTCTTCCCTGGCTAAGCATTGCCGAGATTCTGCTTACCCAATTACCCTCGCCCTTCTTGTACCCGGGTATCGTACTTTCGATCCAATCCATGACGTTTTTGGCTTGCATGCGGCGGGAAGCAGTGCTGCCTAGCGCCATCGCGACAAGTATCAGACGTGAGCCCTTGGGACGGTCACTTGAGTCTCCAACTACACTCTTGATGAAGCTCAATCTCTGAGCTTCAGCCAGCTCTGTCGCTAGAAGTGACACATCCGTCTTGGCATCGTCATTCTCGTCCAATATCTGCTTCAAGAGAATTATCTTCGACTCTGCCATGGAGGGCTCTTCGCGCAATCGGATCTGCATTGTAGGTGCAAACTGTAATTCGCCTAAAATCTTGGCTGCGAGCGGGTTGTGTACAAGATCTCGATCGAGCGCCATAGATTTAGCCTCTTGCGTGAGTGAAGCGTCGTCCACAACGCCAGTAGTCGCCCCTCGTGTCGACTTGTCTGGGAGCGCTGCGTCGTCACCTTGCTCATTGGATGGAACAGGCGTCAGCGCTTGTGCGACGGAACCACTGTGCGTGCACTTTGTGTGGCGCTTACGACAAGTATCGCACGCGATGCGCCCGGTCTTATTATCGCTCACTGGCGAGCCTTGCTCCTGTGGGTTCTTTTCGATGCCTTCATCACTCCGAGGAACTAGCTCAGCAGGTGCAACGACCGTTTGTGGACTAGTTCTCATATTTGCCATAGGCGCAAAAGACGTCTGCAGTGGTGCGATAGGAGCTTGAGGGGCCGCCTTTGCATCCACCGTAAGGTTCGGTCCTGTAGCCGCAGCGGCACCTCTCTTGCATCCAGAGCAAAGCTTGTTGTTTCCAGTTGGGCCTTTCGGGATCGCTTTCTTGCAGTTCTGGCACCGGACGACGGCAAATGATGCTCTTGGTCTCATGAGGGCAGGAAACTTTTCGCCCTGCGCGGGGGTCACGTTTGAAGTTCGTCGAGAGAGCGGCACCAAAGCGATTTCAGTCGGCTGTAGCAATGCTAGTACTCGAGGATTGACAACTTGGTCCTTACTGCTCGCTTCACCACGACGAGCTTCATCTGGTGATTCTGGTATTTCTCGCTCAGTCGCGTGTTTCACAACTGCAGGTGCAGCAAAGCCAGATTCCAAGGTCGATGGTTTCTGAGGCACTCCAGTGTTGCTTGGTGATTGGTGCGCGGGTGATGGCCTGGGTGTGTTCTCCGAGCTATTGTGGCGGATTCGCTGCTCTTCACTCGCAAAATGCCCCTCAGCGCCATTTTTGATGGCTGCTTGATGTCTTTCATGAGCAAGGGCACGCAAGTCTGCAACGGAGTTTCTTGTATTGGCTTTGATTATATTGGCGTCTTTGATACCCGTAGTTGACGGCATCGCACCAGACCCGTCTACTACTGATGAGCCGTTCTGGTCTGCTTGATCCTCATCCTGCGACTGCTGAGCTGTCGTGCTGGTGTTGGGCTGCTTGGGTGGTAATTTTGTTCTCGTAATCTTCAGCTTACCAGATTTCTTCGGGGGTGGGTTTGAGTGAGACTGAGCCTCTGAGGCTGCAAAGCTTTTGGCAACCAGATCGTCTGCATCGGAGAGTGTGGCATGCTCATCTGTGATAGCTGACTTCGTGTTTGTTGTAAGATCGCCTTGTGATTGAATGTCATTCTGCGGGCTTTTCGAATCAGATCGCAAGAGTATAAGCTGTGCGTTAGATGTATTATCAACATTCATCACGACTGGATGATGGTCATTGCTTCCCATAGTTTGCTGTTCATCATGAGCATTCTTGGAGGCAGCATCCGTCGTAGGAACTGGCACC
Organism: Cladosporium cucumerinum; assembly: GCA_023634325.1. Lineage (NCBI taxonomy): Eukaryota > Fungi > Ascomycota > Dothideomycetes > Cladosporiales > Cladosporiaceae > Cladosporium > Cladosporium cucumerinum. The sequence goes on from JALDQA010000016.1 coordinate 440,169, forward strand.
TCGGGTTCGAAAGAAGACTTTGGAACATCCTCTTTGGGAACTTGTTTGCCAGCCATGAACTTTTTGACACAAGATGCGCAAGTCCAATTGTGAGTCTCGGGAAGATCAGCTGGTACTGCAAAGTCTAGATGGCACCTTCTGTGGTATTGCCTTGGACACGTTGAACATCGCACAAGTATCGAGCTGCCAGGGACGGATTCGCCTCTGCATCTAAAGCATCTGTCGCGCTTAATGCGCGAGCCGTCGGAGCGCGTAACACCGCTGCCCAGAGATCCAGTTTCATCTCGATCCGATCGAAGGGATAGTAAGGGCGTGTGTGTCCCCATGGGTGGTACTTCGTGGGTGCGCGTCGTGTCGGACGAATGGTTGAACAGATTATCTGGCAGTGCATGACTTGGAGTATTTGCGACATTGTCAGCCTCTTCAAGTCTCCGTGAAATAGCATCAACCTTTGATCTCAGGCTTTCGATGGGGTCGAGGTAGGTGAGTTGACGCCGATCGAAGCCAGCTACTCTCAATGTCGCTGAGTCGTCGAAAGTACTGCTACCATCGGGCCCACCGCTACTGCGAATGTACATCTCTTGCTGTAGTCGTGGCTGCTTTCCATTGGGATGACATTGCATGCGTAGCTCATATAGGCTGAACAACAGTTCATTGTTGTATCTTTCGAAGCATCGTGTAAGTTTCTCCAACCCAGCAGGCGAATCTTCGTAGACCAAATTCCATCCGTAGTCGTCGATTCTTACCTCTTGCGGTCTCAGTTCCGTGCCGAGCATCCCGTAAAGATGCTTAGTAATACGGGGTTCGTCGGGTAGAAAGTGCAACGATATGAAGATGCATGGAGACCGTGTTATAAAATCCCTTTTCTCAGGGATTCCTGTTGATCGTGCAATGGATTCCCTTCTCTCAGACTTTGGTGGAAGCCGTGCGATGAGACCTCTCTTGGGTGTCGGCCCTGTTGGTACATCTCGAAGCCCTTCGAAATCAATAGTACCCCCAACACTGCAATTTCTTGCTGTGGCTGTGACGTTAAGACGTTGCGCAAGGCATTCGCGAGGAGTATTTGGCGAACCCGCACTTCGCGACCAGTTCTGTTGGTTTTCTGATTGTCGCCTCGATACAGGTGAACGTCGATAGGTAGCATCATCGCGTGAGTCGAAGCTTGCATTTGGGGACCTTGGAGATGACTGGTGAGCCTTGTAGCGACCGCCGATCGTGTGTCGTCGTTCTTCAACTTGTTCGCGCACAAATTTGTGACGTACACTACCAGGCGAATGAAATCGGCCGGTGCCCTTACCAGTCGTGAGTAGCGGACTGCGTGGTCGCACGCGGTTGTCTAACGACTGTACACGTTGTTTTTGGGGCACAGAGATTCTGGCTGGTGGTCTATTCCCTGGCGATCTGCTACGACCACGCTCAGTAGAATATGCATGATGATGATTTGCAGCATTGCGGACAGTATTCGAGCTCTGCATTTCCTATAGCACACAGTCAGTGACGAGAACGTTGCGGGTGTACTTGAAGTTGCGCAGTGCTACAAAGGTGTAATGAGATCAGACTTATGCAAGGTTGTCCGCAGCCCGGTCTCGAAGGTTGAGTGCTTGCTTTCGCAAAGCCAAAACACATTGCGAGGCGGTCGGACCTTTTACCAATTAAAGATCATCATGATGGTTGGCTTCATACGAGTGAGAAGTTGAGGAAAGAGGCAGGGAACTTACTTGTGTCGACGTCGCACGAGATGCTCCTGCAGAGATGTCGACACTCCGCTGTGCGAGAGTGGAATTCTCTTGGCCCGTATTGGATGGGCGTCCACTCAGATAGCGTGAACTCATTGGCAGTGATCAAGTGTGATTGTTGTTGGACGAGTAGGCTCGCATCTTTGAGCACCACTGCATAAGGTTGCGGATGTGCTCGCAGAGTAGGCGCATCAAGAACACATTGGCCTAAAGCGTTTGTGGCGCTTGAACTCAGCTAGCATGCGGACAAATCTGGCGTTATAGACGAGTGCGCGTAGCGGCGCGACAATATTTGCTGTGGAAGCACGGTTGGGCGGCCGAGAGCGAATCTGTATTTTGTCAGTCACCAAAAGGAGTGTGAAAGATTGTGGTGCGAGGGGAATGGGCAGATGGCATTGAGCGTCGCAAGTGCTGGGCAGAGGCTGTGTGAGCGAAATGCCGCTCATAAAGTCGACTTCATACACCACAGCAGGCGCGACTTGCAAGGATTAGGCGACAAAGTTGGCTTAGCGTGATTTTGGGCATTTCCTCCCCGCTTCCCGCGAATTAACAACCTTACGTTTCATCAGACCCGCTAGCAGCAGCAGCAGCAGCAGCAGGCCAAGTGGGATGTGTGTGCGTACACTGTTGTGGTACATTGACTTTGGTTGACATACCACTGCTTTGACTGCCTCGCCACCTTTCTGAAAGACACCTGCACTGGTCTTGCTGGTCGACCACTTCGCACACACCACATCTCAGCATCCATCATGGATTTTCTCAAGTCAGCAGTCGCCTCGATAGCGAAAGGCCCGGCCTTCCCTTACACTTTCGGCGACCGTGTCGACATCGACCAATCGATCTGGACGCTGCACAACGGCACACGAAGGGTGTGACTTCCCAGTAACTGAAATACATCAGCTCCACGACCAACGCTGATCATCTACCAGGAAGACAACTCCAAGTGTAGCATCTTCTCCTTCGATATTAACGCCAACCGTTCCCGACTTCCTTTAGCAAAGAACGCGCTTAGAAAACTCAAGACGCTGCGTCACCCTGGTGTTGTGAGAGTACTGGACTCAGTCGAGGTGGGTGATGCTTCGGCATGTACGCTGGATTACAAGAGCACGGCGCTGATTGGAGGACAAGCCAGACAGACCAATGGATCTATATTGCAACGGAGCGCGTCACTCCCCTAGGATGGGCGACGAAGCGTAAAGCTCTATCAGAAGAGAGTCTCAAGTGGGGCTTGCACAATGTCGCTGTAGGTCGATGCATGATTCCTATCCACTGGGAGCGCATGCTGACAGCCGCAGAAAACGCTCAAGTTCATCAACGAGGAGGGAGCATCTGTGCACGGAAGTGTACGAGCAGCATCTATCTTCACCTCAGACAGTGGTGAATGGAAACTCGCAGGGCTCGAGATTCTTTCTTCTATGAAAGAAGACGATGCAGTCATATTCACCCAGGGCAGCCTCGTGCCGGACATCGGACGATACACACCACCCGAGATTGCAAAAAGCGGCTGGGATGCTGTGAGGACGAATCCTATCCACGCTGTTGACTCTTACGGATATGGAATTCTGGTCACGGAGGTCTTCAACGGCAGTTTCTCCGGCAGTGAGCAAATCGGCAACACTAAGAATATCCCACTTACCATGCAGACAAGCTACAAACGCTTAACACATGCTGTACCAAAGATGCGTCTGAGTATAGGCCATTTTCTGGAACAGGGCAGCAGAAGTGGAGGCTTCTTCGACACGCCTCTGATCGAGCTGACAGATGGTATCGATAATCTCGGGTTGAAGTCCGATTCAGAGAGGGAAGCATTCCTGGGGTATGTCGGATCACTCTTGCAACCTGTAAGCACTCGCTGACGACTTTTAGTGAACTGGAGACTGTGGCAGAATCGGACGACTTCCCAGAAGAGTTCTTCCGGGTCAAGGTCCTACCAGAGCTCCTCAAGTCTGTTGAATTTGGTGGCGGAGGACCCAAACCGTTTGGCATTGTCATGCGCATTGCTACAAAGATGAGCGACGACGAGTACGACAGTCAGATTACGCCAGTGATCATCCGCCTGTTCAGCAGCCCGGACCGCGCTCTCCGAGTTTGTCTACTGGATAACTTGCCCCTCATGATTGACCATCTCAGCCAGAAGGTGGTCAGTGACAAGATTTTCCCTCAGATGGTCACAGGCTTTGGAGACCTTGCACCCCTGATGCGAGAACAGACTGTCAAAGCTGTGCTGGTAGTGGTCACGAAGCTCTCAGACCGAGTCGTCAATGGTGAACTACTGAGACATCTGGCCAAGACCGCGAACGACGAGCAGCCGGGTATCCGAACAAACACCACGATTTGTCTAGGCAAGATCGCACGTAATCTGAGCCCAAGCTCGAGAGGAAAGGTGTTGACCGCAGCATTCTCACGAGCGCTGAGAGATCCCTTCGTTCATGGCAGGAATGCCGCGCTGATGGCTTTGGCGGCCACAGCAGATATCTACCCCGAAGACGATTGCGCCTCGAAGATGCTGCCAGCGATATGTCCGTGCTTAGTCGACAAGGAGAAGATGATTCGTGATCAGGCAAACAAGACCATGAACATCTATCTCGACAGGGTTCGAAAGTACGCAACAACGCTTCCCGACTCTGTTCTGCCTCCGCCGCAATCTCAATCTGCAGGACCTACGAGGATGAGCTCGCCCCAGCCCAGCAATCAATGGATGGGCTGGGCCATCTCCTCATTCACGAACAAACTTGGCTCGGCAAGTGGGAACATCGAGCCCAACAGCGACAGAACCCTGCCTACGCCGGTGGAACGCTCTTCATCGACTCCACCAGCAAATGCATCACCAGCGCGTCCTCAGAACCACACAATCCCATCAGCGCCAGTCATCCCTCGCGCATCGTCAAATCTTCGTACTGCTTCAATGCCAGCCCCCGATGTCGAAGATGAAGACTTTGGCGATGGCTGGGGTGACATGGACGATAATGACAACTCAGTGGCTGACGCTTGGGGTGCTGAGCCCGACTCAACGCCAGCTGCTTCGACACAGAGTACCAAGTCTGCTATGCCCTACGATGATGGAGGAGAGCCCGACTTCGAGGGTTGGCTGAATGCACAGGCTGCGGCAAAGGTCAAGAACAACAAAGCGCTGCCAAAGGGTCTCGTGAAGAAGGCACCTTTGGTGAAGCCTGTTCAAAGTAAGCCGCAGTCGGCTGCCAAACCGAGTGTTGCGGCGAGTAAGGCCGTGCCAGCTCAAAAGGCACGACCTGAAAAGAAGCAGGAAGTAGTGGAAGACGATGATGATTGGGGTGAGGCGTGGGGTTAGACATAGAACGTGATGGGTAATGTTAAATGTTGAATGAGTGCTTTCACGTCAAGTCACTGCGGACGTTTATTTCATGACGAGTCGACAGTCAACCCGAACGCCAGTGACCGTTCGAGTATTCGAGTTCATATGCTCGTGCAGCTCACAGCCTTGCGATCCTTCACTTGCAGGTAAGCGAGTCGCGGGATGCGCTGCAAACGGCTAGTGTATCGTGGAGCCGCTGCAGGCCGGAACCCAGCTTGGTGAAAGAACAGCAACAGCTCCCCGTGTCGCGCGATTTATTTGCCTTGTTCCCAATCTCATTACACCACCACATTACGAACAATCGCAATATCAATCTCGCAGCCTAGACCTAGGATCCACACATCCTAACATTGCAACAACTCGAATCCAAAAGGTACGCTCCCGACCTAGCTCGCGAGTCCACAACAGACCTCAAGTCCTCGCGCGCATCGCTAACACCATCCCTTCAGTACAGCAATCTTTGACAATTACCAACATCCAACATGGCCGACTCCGAGAAGCGTGAGCCCGAACCCCTCGAGTCTCGCCCCGCCGAAGATGAGCGCGAACCCCAGCAAGAAGACGCCGAGCGCGAGCCCGCCGCCGACGGCGACGACGAAGAAGAGATCGAAGCGATGAAGAAGCGCGTGCAAGAAATGGAGGCCGAGGCCGCGCGGCTGCGCGAGATGCAGTCCCAGCTGGACTCGCAGTCCGAGAACCTGCGCGAGAGCAAAGAGGACATCGACAACCGCAGCATCTTCGTCGGCAACGTCGACTACGGCGCCAGCCCGGAGGAGATCCAGGCGCATTTCCAGAGCTGCGGCAGCATCAACCGCGTGACCATTCTGCTGGACAAGTTCACGGGACAGCCCAAGGGCTACGCCTATGTGGAGTTTGCGGAGCCGAGCTTGGTTACACAGGCGTTGGTGCTGAATGAGAGTGTATTCAGGAGCAGGAACTTGAAGGTATGCATTGAAAGATGTGCTGGGTGTTGGAGCGAAGTTGGCTAACAATTGAACCTACAGGTCGTCCCCAAGCGAACAAACCTTCCTGGCATGAACCGTGGTGGTCGCGGTGGTCGCGGCGGCCCTCGTGGTCGTGGTGGCCCCTACGGAGGCTACGGCGCTCCTCCAATGCGCGGCGGCTATGGTGGCCCCCCTGGTGGCTACCCACCCAGAGGTGGAGGCTACCGCGGAGGCTACCGTGGCGGTCGTGGCGCCCGCGGCGGCTACAACCCCTACTGAGCGACGACCAGTGAAAGCAAAGATCAAAACAGCGTGTGCGCTTCGAAGCCGTTGCTCGCAGACAGCATGCGGTAAGTCATTATGCAGGACACAGATCCCGGCGGCAGGTAGACAGCGGCAGAGGCAACCTCGTGTGTGTTCTCGGGAAAGGGGCGACGAGTAGGGGAGTGTGCTATTTTCCACTACTGCTACCTTTCATGCGTGTGCTATAGCTTTTAAGAGATGAGAAAGATAAAAACGGGAACGGAACGGGTGTACCAGAAAGAAGCCACAAGGAACATCATTGCCATGTTAGAGGTGGAGCAAGAGCCATCCCGTGAAAGAGTAAAGAGTTGAGAGCAACCATGATTGAGAGAGCCATAGTGTTTGGACTTGGGTGGAGCATCAAGCGGCGATTTGGATCGAGTCGCTTGTGCAGGCGCACGTGTCAGTCAAATGACTGCTGCTCGCGTCGACGGGTGAAGATGGTGCAATCTGTGTTTGCAACCGCGCCAGAACCACCAGGCAACGATAAAAAGGATGTTGGCCAACCGACTGCCGCTCGTCACTGTAAGTGGCGGAGGTGCCATGTGTACCTGCAAACACACCACTGACAGGCAACAACAGTGAGGATATTGGCCAACTGACTGCTCCTCGTTGCCGTACGTGACGGTGGTGCCATTCGTGTCTGTAAATACACCACCACTACCGCCAGGCAACGAGATATAGTCGTGGACAGGCTTGTTGGGTGCTCTCTTCTGAGCACGAACTGCCTATACATAGTGCTCAGGCAGCAGTCGGACACGCCGAGGTCCTTTGTGGGTCAAGAAACAGTTGTCACGAAAGATCGGCGCTGGCAAGAGAAACATCATACGATTTTCTCGAAGCGCCATCCACGCCATCGTAGGATACATGTAATGATACGTGTCGGAGAAAGTGGAATGCAGCTGTGGCACGATTTGCAAGGGTGGTTGTATGCCATGGTGCGTGGCATGGCCTAATTGCCCACCATCATGCAAGTCTGACATGCGCCTTGAGTTTATGATCTGACTGGGTATATTAGGCGGAGATTTGCGCAGAGGTTACATACAGGTACGATGTAGTCATGTCCGGATTCGAATCTCAGAGTACCTCCTCGTCAGGAGAACGTTCGAGAGATCATGTGCCACGATCAATCCGATTGTCTCCGCATTGAAGAGCACGTGTGCCACAGTAGCACCTAGGTAGTAAATAAAGGTTGCCGTCGACTCCCTAGACACACCACCGGTACAACTCTATGTCAGCATCATCCCGTTTCAGCTCGGCGACTTGCCGAGAAGAATTTATCAGATCATCATCTTCATCATCATTCTAAGCTCCAAGCCTTTCGACACCGCTGCCCTGTTTTGGGTAACATCCAGCGCTGCGAGATGCCGAAGCGCGGATCCTTCTCGAAGCCTGTTTGTGCTCAGTCAGCACTCGTTGCGCTGCCAATGGCTGGCCTTTGTCTTTGCTAAGTCAAGGTGGGACCGTTTAGTTCGGTGTGTCCTGGCTTACTTTGTTAGATTGGGAAGCATGGTTCTTGTGCTACTGTACCTAGCACCCGGCTTGTCGGGTGGCTTTTGTCGCCGACTCGGGCACGGATTTTGTTTGAACTCCGCGTGTTTGCTGTGGGTTGCTTTGCGAACGGGCGAATTAAAGCGTTTTGCCGGAGTAGGGTTGAGCTTAGGAGGGGAGACTGCGGGTTTTGTTCATGCTTCGTATTGTATGGTCGGTTTTGGTGTAAATGGTTGAGGTCTTACGTTGTTCTGTAAGGGGCTGTTCTAGCCGGTGAGAACAAATCGTCGGATACCGTTAGATGTCAAACGATTAGGTACAGCCTATACTGTAGAACAAAGTACCTGTCGCCAAGCGGTAGCGACGCGAAAGCGAGGCAAATGGGCGTCGCAAAGGAAGCCAATTCCACCTCCGCCCTATGGTTTGACTAACCTACAGTGGCATTCCAGCCGCACGAGCGAAGAGGAGTAGTCATCTCTTGGTCGTGCAGAGCCACGCGCAACGATGGACGGAACCGGCACAACAAATCCTCCTGTGCTGTAATGTCAAACGCACCTCAGCACATGACAAGGCCCTTTGGCTATTCATTCGCTCTCAATCCCATCCATCCGGCCTCTTTTGCCCGTACCTTGCTCTTCCCTGCGTGGATTGCTGCGCATTATCGTATACTTTTCGACTCATCGTTTCGCTTCGCTTCCCCGACTGGCTCGCTAGTCGTTTAGCCTCTTCAGATCCTCAGCTCAGGCAGGCCCTTCGAAATCGAACCCCGAGCACGTTGCTCCATGGGCCATGGCTGTCGGCCGACGCGATTCTGCCACCCGGGCGGTCGGTGATACTGCACCTGGTTCCCAGGCAGCAACTATCATCATCACCAGGGCTGTTGTCGTCGGCGAGCGCGGCCAGCACGGCAGTCTTATCGAGCCTCGAGCCGCTACTGCGACACAGCCTCCGTCCCCTTCAGAGGTGCATGCGCTGGGTCGAGTGACAGAGGAGGAGCATGGAGTGCGACGCGCCAGAACACGGTCTTCGGACTTAGGAGGCTTCCCAGGCAGTAAGAAGTCACCGTATGTGGTCCCCATTTATAATAATTGCTCATCAGGATCGCGCTTCTTTTGCTTTCTCCCCTACCACGGAGTTTATTGTGGTCCCTGCCCTTTTGCTTGCTTACTACTACAGTGTCTCGTTGTTGGGTCATTGAAACATTGTCATCGTCGCCGGCGTTTATTCCTTCTTGTTGGTGGCACCGCTTTCGCATGACCGGACGATGTTAGCTGTCGCTCCGATTTGGTTGACAATGGATGGCAGTAACGTCAGTAGAGCACCACGAGTCGGGCACAAGAAATCGAGAAAAGGTTGTGCGCAGTGTAAGAGGAGACATGTCAAGGTGGGTTTCATCCGTGGCTACCACTTCCGGAACGGGCGGGTCAGGCTGACGAGTTTTCGCTTTCGCAACAGTGCAACGAAGAATCACCGTGCTCCAACTGTGTAAGACATAGCGTCGCGTGCTCTCTTGCTGGCGGGCCGAACGTTCCTAGAGACGATGCCAGAGCGAAGCAACAACGGAGTCCAGCGACATCAGTGTCGAGCCATTCGACGAGAACGTCATCACACGATATTGCCAGCATAAGTTCGACTGTCGGCGCGCCAGCATCGAGTACCACATCAATATGTGGTGCGAGTCCCAAAGATTCGACAGGTTACAATCCAATACAGATCCTCACAGGCTCCATCGACCGCAATGCGGCGCTTACGAATCAAGACTGGGTTTTGGACCTTGAGCTTATGCATCACTTCACGGCATTTTACAGTGAAGTCATGACCGAACACTTCGACATCATGGAGACGATGTGGCAGCAAGAGATGCCTCGAATAGCGTTCCGCTCACAATACGTGATGCATGGCCTGCTGGGGTTCTCTGCATTACACCTGGCCACAGTGCAACCCGAACGAGCACTCTTGCTCCGCGCCAGTGCGACAGACCATCTGGACCAGGCATTGGGATTTTATAGGCAAGACACCGGACCCGCAACGGCCGAGAATTCAGATGCGCGATTTACCTTCACATGGCTGGTGGCAATGTTCGCGTTCGCGATCCCTTCTTCAGTTTCACCAATTGATGCCATGGTTGAGCTGTTCTCGCTCGTGAGAGGGATCGAAGTCGTCCTGCAAGAGTCGCTTATATGGATCATCCAGGGTCCCTTCGCACCAATCCTCACACGTGCCTTTGTCGAGAGCAAGGGACTCTCATCCGATGGCTCGGCACTCTCGATGGCGTTCGCTTTCCAGGCAAGCACGTCACACTCGAGCGGCGCCGACTGCGTACCCAACGAGGAACTACCAGAAGGCATGGACTTTGGGCTCAACCATCTCGACTTCATGATCGGCATGCACAATATGATTCCTGAGGATCGGCGGACATGCGTGCTGGTTCTGGGCGAGCTAAAGCAGCTGTATGCGCAGATGCTCAGCTCACAAGCCAGCTGCGGCATGTCGATGGTCATGTGCTTCCCCAAGCAAGATCCCAGCCACTTCTCATTATTGCTGAAGAGACGGCTTCCGCAAGCGCTAATCATCCTGGCGTATTATACTGTGTTGCTGGACTTGCTGGATTCGCGATGGTGGATCAACGGCTGGGGAAGGAGAGTGCTCAGCGATGTGGTTGGTAGTCTGGGCGACGAGTGGAAGAGCTGGATGAACTGGCCGGTACAGACGGTTTTGATGAAGCCGGTGATGCATCAAGCGGCTTCTCTGAGTCCTGGGATTTCTCTGGATGCGGCTATGCTGGGATAGGGCGTTTGGGTTGGGTTTTTTTTTGTGGAGAGGAGTTCTGAAGAGGATCTCACCTTCTTGGGTTTGCGCAGAGGCTTTCTGCTTCATGATCTTGCGACGAGGCTCTCATCTTTGAGGCCTTGTGAAGAGGATCTCTCTCCTTGGCGCTTTTGGCTCATTTTTAGTTTCTTCGCCACTCGATACAACGTGTAGATTATGGATGTACGATACCCGAGAGAGAGATAGATAGATATAGACACGATGTGGCTAACTGCCCGTCACCACTCAATCTAATGCAATTACAAGAAATGCTTCACCAGGATCCCCTCAAACTTCATGGTATTAGCGTCATTAACGAGAGTTTGCTAACTTGAGCACCCCAGCGGAAAACGTGTACATTTGTGGTCATGGTCATGTCTCATAAACATGTAATAAATAATTGCTTTGTTGCAGGATTCAATTCGAGCAAGAACCAAGCGTTTACGCCACACGCGGGAACACTCGGCTGGAACCCCACTACGCTTGTCAACCTCAGCCTGGTGAGCCAAGAAACGACCTACCTCATCGCCCTCCACTCCACCCTCCACCCTCTCCCCGCTCCGCCAGGATACAGTATCACCGCCGAGCTCATCCGTGAGCGTCTGCTGCCACCAATCCCTCATACTCTTGGAACTCCAGGGGCGCCAACATTGTTTAGTTTATGAAACGGGTGCCGCGTACCCGTGCGCTGAGCCTTCGCTTCCCGCTACCCAGCTTACATCGAAAGCACTGCCACACTCCGTGACATCGAGAGCCATCCCAACAACACCACCTCTCGCTCTCTGCCCTGCGCTCGCTAGGCACGCGCCGCAATACCCACCCTTGCGCTGCCGCTACCACATCTCTACACCACGTGCTCGCGCTCACAACTGACGCCTGGCCCACTCGAACGACGCCGCTATACCGACACCTATCGAAACGGCGGACGTTTGACTTCACACCCTCCCGAGAGACCCGCATCGCATAAGAACAAGGACACAGCGATGGAATTACCGCAGCAACCCAACCTACGCGTGACCAGTAAGCAGGAGCATGAATACCAGCATGCGAGAAGAGATCGGGGCTAACACACGTCGCAGTTATCGCTGCCGATGGTCTATACAAGAGAGATGTCTTTCGTAAGTGGCAAGCCTTGCAACTTGCGGGTCATGCACAACGTAGGCTTACCATGTATACGTACAGGCTTTCCTGACCCCTTTGCGGTCGCAACGATCGGAGGCGAGCAGACGAGGACAACAGGCGTGATCAAGAAGACGCTCAACCCGTATTGGAATGAGAGCTTCGACATGTACGTTTCACCGCGGACAGACATGTTTCTTCACAGGAGGATGCTGACCAATATGTCAGGCGCGCGACCGACGAAAGTATACTCGCAGTTCAGATCTTTGACCAGAAGAAGTTCAAGAAAAAGGACCAGGGCTTCCTTGGAGTGGTCAACGTGCGCATCGGCAGCGTGCTTGATCTGGACGTTGGTGGAGATGGTGAGTGTCCCAGCAGCGACATCTTGTCAACACATACTCACAAAACATACAGAGATGCTTACTAGGGATCTTCGAAAGTCGAACGACAATCTTGTTGTCAATGGCAAACTGATTCTCAACCTTTCGACCAACCTCCGGGCCCCAATCAACAATTCGAGCACGAGTGCTACCAGACCACCTTTGGCTACACCTGGAGCATCTACAAATGGCGCACACACTGGATCTTCGACCCCAGCAGGAGCACAGTCACAGGCGTCATTGCACCCCGATCGACCAACCAGCACCGCGGCGAGACCACCGCCTAACCCCTCTGGGCCACCACCTGCAACTAATGGTACCGCAAGCGCTAGACCCGCAGGAGCGACTGGATTCAGCGCATTCGAAGACGCGCAAGGAAGGCTGCCTGGCGGCTGGGAGAGGCGTGAAGACAACCTCGGAAGAACATACTACGTGGACCATAACTCGCGGCAAACTACCTGGATAAGACCCACCGCGAACTATGATGCCGGAGAGCAAAGGAACCAGATGCAGCAACAGCAGAACGTGGAGAGGCAGAGACATCAGGCTCGTGTGTTGCCGGAAGACAGGACAGGCGCCAACTCGCCAACTTCGGACCGCAACTCACCTTCTCAAACACCAAACCCTGTGAACCAGGCTACTGCCGCCCAGATGGTGGCCACAGGTGCAACGACTGCAGGTACTGGCGAACTTCCAGCAGGCTGGGAGCAGAGACATACGCCTGAAGGTAGGGCCTACTTTGTTGACCACAACACTCGCACAACCACATGGGTTGATCCTAGACGGCAACAGTACATCAGGATGTACGGTGGCCAAAACAACGGCGGAAACAACACCACAATCCAACAACAGCCTGTTTCGCAACTTGGACCCTTGCCCAGTGGTTGGGAAATGCGCCTCACCAACACCGCCAGAGTCTACTTTGTCGACCATAACACGAAGACAACTACGTGGGACGATCCTCGTCTACCATCTTCTCTCGACCAGAACGTACCACAGTACAAGCGTGACTTCAGGCGGAAGCTTATTTACTTCCGTTCGCAGCCCGCTCTACGTATCTTGTCTGGCCAGTGCCACGTCAAGGTCAGAAGATCGCATATCTTCGAGGATTCATATGCGGAGGTCATGCGTCAGAGTCCTAACGATCTGAAGAAGAGGTTGATGATCAAGTTCGATGGCGAGGATGGTCTGGATTATGGAGGTCTTTCTCGGTAATTCTTTCCTCTGCGCTTGTTCAGGAGAAAGATCACATCACTAACAACATCACAGAGAGTTCTTCTTCCTGCTTTCGCACGAAATGTTCAACCCATTCTACTGTTTGTTCGAATACTCGGCACACGACAACTACACCCTCCAGATCAACCCACACTCTGGCATCAACCCTGAGCATCTTGGATACTTCAAGTTCATTGGTCGCGTTGTCGGTCTGGCTATCTTCCATAGGCGTTTCTTGGATGCATTCTTCATTGGTGCATTCTACAAGATGATCCTCAAGAAGCGGGTCACCCTGGCCGATATGGAGGGTGTCGATGCAGAGTTCCACCGCACTCTCACCTGGACGATGGAGAACGACATCACTGACGTCATCTACTCGACCTTCTCGGTCGATGATGAGCGATTCGGCGAGAAGGTCATTGTGGACCTGAAGGAGGATGGCAGGAATATTGAAGTGACGAACGAGAACAAGAAGGAATACGTCGAGTAAGTCATGGCAGCCTTGCAATATTGTTGTATTGCCGTCGCTAACTTTATTGCTAGGCTCATCACAGAATGGCGCATTCAAAAGCGTGTCGACGAGCAGTTCAACGCTTTCGTGCAGGGCTTCCACGAGCTCATCCCGGCCGACTTGGTCAACGTCTTCGACGAGCGCGAGCTTGAGCTGCTCATTGGCGGTATCGCCGATATCGATGTTGACGACTGGAAGAAGCACACCGACTACCGCGGCTACACTGAAAGTGATCCTGTGGTACAGAACTTCTGGAAGGTAAGTAACGAAGCACGAAGACCCTATTCTCACATCAACAATGCTGACAAGCGTGCCTGTAGGTTATTCGCAGCTGGGACGCCGAACAAAAGTCGCGTCTCCTTCAATTCGCAACGGGTACCTCGCGTATCCCCGTCAACGGTTTCAAGGACTTGCAAGGTTCCGACGGCCCTCGTCGCTTCACCATCGAAAAGTCGGGCGAGGAGTCACAGTTGCCCAAGTCGCACACGTGCTTCAATCGTCTCGACCTGCCTCCCTACAAGAGCTACGATGCGCTCACGCAAAAGCTCACGTGGGCCGTCGAGGAGACAGTCGGTTTCGGCCAGGAGTAGATGTGTTGGCATGGAGCGAGAGCACGGGCAGATATTGCGTGCGATATCTGTTCGTTGTTGTCTAGCTACTGCCGTGAAAAGTCGAGGCATTCATTTGCTTGTACGTACGCTAGGATTCCAGACGATAGGATGAGAAGGAGGGGACAGACAAATAGGATTGGGATGGGATCAATAACCGGCAACACCACAAACTTGTATCTCACATGTTTCTCACTTATTCTGGTTTCCATGTCTGTGTCTCGACTTGCGTAGCCATATGATGGTACCAAGTCGATATCGTCAACTTAGGCTTTGGAGAATGAGTATTAAACGGTAAAGACATCACAAAAGGTAGTCGGTTCGTATGCAAACCCAGACCGGATTCCATCTTCCGGCCTACTGTTGAGAACCCTATATACGGCGCAAACGAAAGCTCAAAATGCTATAGTCGATTTTTGAGCGGTCTACACAAAAGAGTGTATCTTCGAACCCTCTTGAGCGCCCTCTTCTCCCCATCATCCTCCTCCTCCTCATCCCATCCACACTGAACAATTACGAGAAATTAATTGATTGAAGAAATCGAACTCAACGCCCAGAAACCCAGACATTAGTCTAAACCATCGCCGCCGCGAGGCCGAAGACCGCAGCGATCACGCCGCCCGCAGGAAGAGCGATGTTGCCCGCAGCGCTGTCGGTAGCCGAAGAAGAAGCAGCGCTGGCGGAGGACGAGCGCGAGGCGGTCGAAGAGGATGAGCCGGTCTCGGTGGATTCAGCGTCGGTGGCGGTGGCGGTGGAGGTGCCGGTGGTGGAGGTGCCGGAGGACGAGGTGGTGGTGGAGACGGTGACGTTGGAGGAGGATGAGCTGGAGCTGTAGGCTTTGGCGGCGTTGCACCAGGAGACAGAGGTTTGCTCGGCGCCGAAGCGGTTAGGGTCTTTGCAGAGTGGGTTAGCTGTGTGTTTGAGATTGACTAGCGAGGCGAAGAGTCGCTCAACATACCGGATGGGCAGTTGTCGTAGCAGGTCAGGACTGCACGTTGGTTGTCGCAGAGACACTTCCAGTCGTTGTCTGAACAGTCGCTGACTCTGGTGCCGGTGGAAGCGAGGCAGTTGGTGATGATGCTGTTGGAATTGTTAGCTTTATACGCTTCGCGGTTGGGAGGAAGAGTCGTACGCATCAATGGCAGTGCCGCAGCCAGATTGCGAGTCAGCAGAAGCGGAAGAGGTTGCTGCGCTTGATGTGGCGGACTGGGCGGCAGCGAGGCTGGCGACGGCCAGGACGATGGCGGTAGTGTACTGCATTGTGATTGCTGTTGTGATGTCGTTCGAGAATCTTCTTGAAGGGAGACCTTTTATGTATGGAAATGCAGCTAGAATGTTACAAGTGCTTCTTGGTGTTGATGAGCTGCTGAATGATGAGGTGGTATTGACAGCGGCCAGAGAAAAGGAGGAGAAACCGGCTGGTTTATAGTGAGTGGACACACAGACGGCAAGGGCCAAGAAGAGTAACAGTAACAGGCAGGCGGGTATAAGATATGGGCAAGGCAAGCACCGCACGCATATCCATGCGCTTCTCCTCTCCAGATCATTGAACCCACATCCGTGGCGAGATCAACATCAACAACGTCTGGGGAAAGCAACACACACAGACCACTCTGCAGCTACCTTCTCGGGAGCCGCTGCAATTGGCCCGCTATTCGTTGCTCAGGGCATGCCGGCAGGCCCCTAATTTGGAGAAAGAGGAGCTCAACAGGATACCCGCTATAGATGGGGCCGTCAACTGCATGCGGCTTTGAAGTTGCCTGGTCTCCTGATCAATGGAGCTCGGGATCACACAGGGGCAGTTTGACCATTCACGCGGGCCCTGCATGCTACTGTATGTACGGCAGCATTCTTCAACCAGGATCCAGGTAAGCCAGGGCTGTAGCAACGACCGGTGGCGAGTTCCATCGCGGCACGCCTGCGATATTGATATAATTAGTGCTAAACGGCTGCTTGAACGTTTTGGGCCTGGTGACTACTTGAGGTGAGGTTGTTTGGCGGGGCCTTAGCGATCTGGGCTCGGGCCCGATATGCGCTAAACAATAAAGATGCGAGAGTCCGTGCTCTGGGTGCTAGTGACACAGCACCCTTATGTCCAACCTCTTAGCCAAGCAAGTCACCTCACGTGTTGATTTTCGCGCTGTGGTGCAACCCTGAACGCTCGGAACTTGCTGTTGCATCTCGGATAGGGTCATGATGTGCGGTGAGAAGTCCTCCACGGATGTTCGAGTATGGCATGCCTCATCAATCGCGTTGCAGATGGAGCCTGTGAACTTTCTTCCTCCGCGGCAGAGGTCAGCAGAACCCATAAAGTTGCCTCTGAATCGGAAATGTCGGAGTCCCGATGTAGGATATCGTTTACAGACGCCATGGCGAGTCTATAGAGAAAGCTACCATACTGTCAACAACAACTTATAACGAAGCCCAGTGACTACCTGCAGTGTAACCGTAGCTCAAGCACAATCACTGTGCACTCTTCCGTAAGTACGGACAAACAAACACCATGCCCTTCGCCCCTCTGTCATTCCTCCGCCAACAATCACCACCCGGACACAAAAAATCGCACCCCAACCACGTCACAGCTACCCAATAGCAACCCAACCTCAACCCACACCCTCCCACAAAGGAAAATCAAACCTCTACACCCCTCCTCCCCACTACCACCTCCTGCAAGCCGACCACTTCCTCGTCCTCTCCGGCACCGGCGACTGGCATCTCAGCAACAACCGCACCATCCGCTTAAAAGCAGGCGACACCATCTCGATACCCGCACGGGCAACCATTGGTTCTAGAACGGCCCCGACAGCCGCGAAGCTCTGCGATTCGGCTACTGGTACATTGCTGAATATACCGCGCTGGAGCAGCGGTTCTTCCGCAGTACGATTGAGTACATCGCGGATTGCACGCGGGCAGGGCAGAAAGCGTCGGTGGTGCAGCTGAGTGTTTTTTCGTTGTGGAATTGTATTTTTATTGGGGTTGTGAGTTGGGGTTGGTCACCGGATTGGGTGAATTTGGCTGTGAATACGGTGCTTACCGTTGTGGTTGCGGGTTGGGGCGAGTTTGAGCTTGGGTATGAAGCGATCTATGAAGAGTATTCGCGGGACCATGAGAAGACGGAGTATGTGGTAGGTTGGTTGGTGATGCGAAGCGAAAGGTTGATCGTGTGGTGTGTGGCCGTAGAGACGGTGCGGCATAACGATGTGGTGGCGATAAATAAGTCAAGCTCCAGAATGATACTGGAGCGGATGATAGTGGCATGAGAAGATCAAGGAGCCGGAGAGAGATGAGTGATGGAAGTACTCATTTGCATTCCTGGATCATTACTGGATTACTCGTTATGCCTGGTGGCGGACGGCAGCTGGTCACCGTGGCCTCGTACCTCATACCTTAACTATCTTCTTGGCCATTCGTGCCACTCCTTGCCATTCGCTCATTGATGAAAATACTCTCTAAAGCGGCGGGGTGTCGGCGAAGAGGCTGGTTGCAAATGCCTCAGGGTATCTGTGGCCAGCGGGCTCCGCCTCCTCACACGCCTTCCTGATCTCCGCCTCGTCCTCCTTGCTCAGCTTGATCTTCAAGGAGCCAACGTTCTCCTCAATCCTGGCAATGGAAGTGGTGCCCGGGATGGGGAAAAAGTCGTCTCCTTGGGCCAGGATCCAGGCGAGAGTCAGCTGGCTGGCAGTAACGTTCTTCTTCTTCGCGATCTCCGTGATGCGGTCGACGAGTTGCAGGTTCTTGGGGAAGTTCTCGGCGGAGAAGCGTGGTGCGAACCTGCGGAAGTCACCCTCCTCGAAGTCGTCAGGGGAACGGATTTGGCCACCAAGCATGCCTCTGCCGATTGGCGAGTAGGCCACGATGGCGACGCCTAGCTCGCGGGCTGTCTTGAGGAGGCCGATCTGCTCAGACTCGATGTCGAGACTGAAGGGTGAGTATCTGTGCGAGTGTCAGTCATGATGTAGACATCAATGTGAGGAGGGCAGGCACATACTCGATCTGAACGGCATCGATGTGCTCGACCTTGCAGGCACGCCTCAGGGATTCTGAGCTGCACTCGGAGAGACCGAGGTACTTGATCTTTCCCTCGTGCTTGAGCTTCTTCATCTCCTCGACGGTCTTCTCGATCGGAGTGACCTGGTCCAAACGGTGGCAGTAGTAGAGATCAATGTGAGGCACACCAAGACGCCTCAGTGATTTCTCGCAAGCCTTGCGCAGGTACTCAGGGCTCGAATCGACGTAGCGGGATCCGTCCTCCCTCATGGCGTTGGCGAACTTGGTGGCAAGGAAGATGTGGTCTCGCTTGCCAGGGTTCAGCTTGAACCACTTGCCGAGCAGGTCTTCGCTGTCTTGGTACATGTCGGCAGTGTCCCAGAAGAGGTCGCCCTCGTCGTAGACCTTGTCGAGGACCTTGAAACGCTCCTCGTCGGGCTTGGGCTGGCCGTAGAAGGCGCTCTGCAACAGAGTCAGTCAATTACCGTGGGCAGTGAGGATTGAGGTGGCAATTGATGACTTACCAGGCCCATCGTGCCGTAGCCCAGCCTGGTGACCTGTGGTCCATTCTTGCCGAGTTTGGCGGTCGGCAGCTTGGGATGACCAGTAACCTCGCCAATGACTTCCTTGACCTTGTCCATGTTGTGTGGGGTAATTTGATTGAGGGTGGGTCGAACGAGGTGCGGGTGTTGTTGTGATGGAGGGAGAAGAGGAGATGTAGAGGTAGAATTTAGTTGATGACAAGCTTGTCTTTATAATCGCCTCACATGCACTGAACTAGCAAGAGCAGCCGCCTGAGCTCTTTCCTTCCATTCAATTGCCATCACGGTCCGTCAAAACCACCTGCATGACGTGAGCTTTCTCGGAGTTTAGAAGGATTTAGGCGAGTGGGGGTCGAATTGGAACACAAGGAAGCATTTGGAAGGAAGCTTTACGCTTAACAAGCGTAAGTGTCTACCTAGCGACCAGTAACCTAGGCGTATTGATGGCGAAGCTTACATGCTGGAAACTACCTAGGTACTGCTGCAAAACAGCTTATAGTCAGACTGAGGCGTCATGCAGCTCTCAGCGGCAGAGATGACCATGTTTGGAAGCATTTGCAGCATACAGATAATGTAGCCTGCTCGCAACCTTGAGCGTAAAGCTCATTGAAACGGGCAGGCCTGGCTCCAAGACGTCCATCCTGCCTGAATATTCCCTGCCCTATGATTGAAGAGTGCTCTATACCACATATGTACTACTGTCCAATGAACGGTGATACTAGAGATCCAGGTCGCAAATAGCTCGAGTCTTGGTAGGGTTGCAAGGCTCTACCCTTCCGTTGAATCGGTCTGCACAAGTAGACATGCATCTTCAACGCTTGCACAACTCCGCCTAGTCTGTGCTTTTGAAATACCACCGAAGATTATACGGGCCTAGTGATGAGGACTATTTTCTTGAGTAGTTGTCGCTATCTACCCGGTGGTGCTCGAGAGACAGACGAGTGGTGGCGTGAGCGATTGACTAGCGCTCATCGCTCAGCCGCACTTGTGAGTGTGTGACAATATGACTGACAATCTAGCCAAGCTTCCTTGGAAGAGTTTCCCATGACTTGGAACAATGATCTGTGAGCGCTGCAGGGCGGAATTTTTCGCACCTGGAACATGGACTACACTGAGAAGCGGACAGAGGTTCGACATACTACAGTGGGCGTGCGAAAGCCCAGAGCACAAGAACTGTACTCTCTGCTCAACCGTGTTGAAAGATACCATCGCTGCGCTAGACACATCTCAAACCAGCACCGATGCCCTCTCGAAGAATCAACCCACCAGGGACTGGCAACGGGATGTGAAGGTCTGGCCCCAACTACCTGTCAAGGTCGAAAGACGCACCGGGCGTCTATCCTTCATAGTCGGCCCATATTCAGCCGACTTCGTCCTTCACGATGGGTCTATTCGCAATGGCATCAGCTTGAAAGCCAGGCTATTCATCATGTCGCCACGATCACGCGGAAGCGAGGAGCCATCGATCAATCTCGGCAGCAGCACGGAGAGCGAAGAGTCAATACAGCAAGCCAAGGATTGGTTACAGGCATGCAACAGCAGTCCTGAACATGCTGAATGTGCTTTTATGGCACACAATCAGACACGTAGAACTCAGCCTTCTGGTGACACATTATTCGTTCCGAGTCGTCTTCTTGACGTCGGTACTATCGAAACCCCCGAGATCCGTCTTGTCGGGGACACCAAGAAAGAAGGTGTCCAAGGCCCATACACCACCCTGAGCCACATGTGGGGGATCCCAATGGGCGACCGATTCCAGTTGACGAATGAGAACTACGATCAATTCTGCCGACGCATCGACATAATGGATCCCAAGCTGACCCTTACTTTCCGGCATGGGATGGAAGTCACTCGGCGCATCGGGGTGAGGTATCTCTGGATCGATTCCATCTGCATCAATCAGGGCGATGATGCCGATTTCGTGCGGGAGAGCACTAAAATGGAGGAGATTTACAGGAACTCGTACTGCAACATCGCAGCTGTGGACTCGGAGAATGGATCTCAAGGGCTTTTTCGGCCCCGATCTCCTGACGATCTTCCACCTGATATCGTCAAGCTTGATGGACGAAGTTACACCTTTTTGCGTCCAGATCTGTGGGATCAGCAGGTTCTCAGCGGTCCTCTGTATTCACGTGGTTGGGTGTTGCAAGGTAAGCTGTGGTCTTTTGGTATAGTATCGTTCTGAACACTGACGAGGCTGACTGTATAGAACGAATGCTAACGCCTCGAATCCTGCACTTCGCAAAAGAGCAAATCTTCTGGCAATGTCCCAGCCTCACAGCCTGCGAAAGCTCGCCCTCAAGCCTGCCCGTCGGCGTGTACGGCGCAGACACCAAACTCGAATTGAAATGGCGTCGAGCCCTCCACCAAGACCGCCTCACCGATCTCGACACCGCCGATCTGAACGCCATTTGGCAACACATCGTCCGCAGCTACACCAGCTGCAACCTGACCTTCAGCGGCGACAAGCTGATCGCGCTCTCCGGCATAGCAACGGCGATGCAGCGCGGGCTCGACGAGAAATTCCTCGCGGGCCTCTGGGACGCCACGACGGTGCAGGACAGGCCGCTCGCAGACCTGGGCGATCAGCTCTGCTGGACTGCGAAAACCGGAAAGAAAATCGACGGCAGTCCCTGTGTTCGGTATCAAGACTACCGAGCGCCCAGCTGGTCGTGGGCTTCGCTGGATGGAATTGTGAAGTTGAGGGATCGCATTATTGAACGTAATCCAATTCCTACTTTTGAGATCAAAGCGATTAGCGTTACGCTCCAGGACAAGGTATGGGTTACTGGGCCGGTGAAGGCAGAGGGCAGTCGATTGGAGCTACGTGGGCAGACTTTGCCAATGGTATTCAAGGCAATCTCTCGGGAATGGCATCAGTGGGAGGCCCGTTGTACCAACGACGATGGCAATTTTAGGTTCGATGCGCTCATGGATGATTTCGACGATGTGAAGTCGATGAGCAGTAACCGCGAGGGTAGCACCATTCTTGCAGAGGTCGTCATCTTGGCTTGCGATGTACCCGATGGCTCTTACGCCGGCCATGGCCTTATTCTGAAGCAGAACGAGCAGGGAACAGATATGTACACTCGCACCGGGTGTGTGACGTTCTCCGGATTGTCGAAAAGGCAGTGGCAAGTTGTGGTGGAGATGTCTGCATGGAGAGACATTGTTTTGCTCTGAATACTGCTAGATAGGTATATGAAGGGAAATACTGTGGATGAATCGGGCGAGTATGCTGGTGAATGGTGTGTGCGTAGACACGCGTCCGTTTGTATTCTTCTTTCTAATGTATGTGTACAGTTCCTTTCTTACAAAAGAACCTAATGCTCTGGCTCAGCAATTGTGGTTTGGTCTTTCTATAGCCACACAAAATTCTTGGTGTATTTCACGGTGGACGTGGCAATCGATGCCGATGCTGTCCACGTCTTTTGCGAGCTGGCAAGGCTTCAATGTGAACGTTGCCATGATCTACCAGGCGTCCGCTTCATCTTGCTTTTGCGCCGATGATTTTCCCATTCGGCAGATAGCCCTGCCGAAGGGTTGCGAGTGGCTTTTTTACCTCGATGGGAACCTTCTCTTCTTGTGAAGCACACTCACCTCACTTCTTATCATCCCCATCCTTCTTCCTCACCACAGGCCTCCCCGACCCCCTTGACACAAACGACCCAACCCCCAGGATAATCCCCAACACCCCACTAACCATTAAGAACTGGAAAAGCGGACTACTTCCCCCACCATAATCCAAATCATCCAGCGTCCTCTCCACCCTCCGCCTCGCCCTGTGCCGCGAGCGATCCAGCTTCTCGTGCCTCACCTGATGCCCATGCTGATCGAAATGCGGCACATCGTTGTCCATGCCCTGCGCGAAGCCACCAGGTCCCGTTCCCGGGGCCCAACCTTGATGATCGTACGTCCCATCTGGTCCGCTCGGCGCGTGCTGCGAGCGCTTCTCGCTTTGCGCGCCGTAGCCTCCGGAGCGGTAGAACGAGGGCGGCGGGCCTTTGAACTGTGTGCGTCTCTTGCTTAGGCCGGAGGCTGGGCGGCCGCCGACGGGCGTGCTGTGGGAGGAGTAGGACCCGCGATGGCCGCTGAAGTCGCTGCTGCCGCCAGAGGAGGACTGCGTGGAGGGCAGGAAGTCGCGGTCGTAGGTTTTGCGCTTTTCAGCGGAGCCTAGGATGGAGTAGGCTTCGCTGATGGCGACGAAGCGCTTTGATTTGGAAGAGTCATTGGGGTGGAGGTCGGGGTGGTTGGCTTTGGAGAGCTTGTAGAATTGTCTGGGAGGGGGATTGTCAGTGGGTTTAGAGGACTGCAGAGTGAAGAAGGTGCGCATACTTCTTTACATCAGACGGCGAAGCATCTGTCGGTACACCCAGCGTCTCGTAGTGGTTGGGCATAGAAGGGCTAGCCTTCATGCGCGGCGTTTGGTGAAAGGCGCGCTGGGCCGTTGGGACGCGCAGTGTCTGCTTGTAACATATTGGCTGCAGTCGCCGAAGCAGACATGACCGCACAAGCATGCCTTGTATGCGGCATCTGAGGGCAGAGATTGCGAGGATGTCGAAGGGATATGTGCTTTGTTGCTGGTTTGCGATTTGCTTTGCTTGCCCCAGACTGATGCCGCAGGTACGAATATGGTGATGTCACCTCAAACGATTCATGATGTTTGGTGGACGTGCGAGGTCGGATAGCGAATGTGCCGATCACGGAGATTGATAGGAAGACATTTTGTGTGTTACTTACATGTTTGGAATCTTGCCCTATACGGAGTAGAAGTACATGGGACAGATGCCCATGTTGCGTCGTAAGACAACCATAGTGCTCCCTTCTCTCTTGTACACTCATATTCATGGCAAGGTAAGAAGTAATTGACACAAATTTACTCAAAAGACAGTTTGCCGAAAGCGATACCAGATTCACCTACACTGCTAAACAAGCAAGCACCACTAAACACCCTCCCTAACATCTCTCTTCCCACCTTCAACTTGCACCCCAACCGCCTCCTCAGCTTCAATCGTCTTCCTCCGCACAGCATCGACATCAAATTGCGCTTTGCTATTGAAGATCGTCTCCATCTCCTCGATACTCCTACCCTTGGTCTCTTTGAGGAAGAAGTAGACAAGCGTGGACATCACAATATCCAAGACCGCATAGAACAGGAAGACGTACGAGCCCATCTTCGCAATCATGTAGGGCGTGACGAGCGAGTACATGAAGTTGAAGAGCCATTGCGTGGAGACGCCTACTGAGCTGCCGATTTCTCTGATGCGGGTTGGGAAGATCTGGGGTGAATTGTTAGCTGGGTTTTTATGACCGTGGTGGGCAGATTTGGCTTACTTCTGCACAGTATGGCCAAGGCAACGGTCCCCAGCTGAACTGATAGATGGTGTTTGTGATGAAAATCATCGCCACGGTGGCAATGCCTGCCGAAGTAGCGGAACCAGCATTAGGGTCCGGCGAGGGAGTGGTATTGTTGACGACCGTGACGATAATGAAACACATCGACATGAGCAGAGCAGCAATCCACAGTGTAGGCTTGCGGCCCCAGCGCTCCGAGAAGAAGAAGATGAAAGTTGCGACCGTGAGGAACTTTTGTGCACCGAACAGACCCGTGATGAGCAGGTTCTGATTGCCGCCACCGACGAGGAGCTTGAAGAATTGCGGTGCAAAGTACGCAAGCGCTGTCATGCCAGTCGATTGCTGGCCGAGGAAGATACCAAAAGCGATTGCAAGACGCTTCTTGTTCGCAGGCTCCAGTAGCTCACGGCTCTGGAAGCCTTCGCTTGCACGCATCTCCTCGGCAATACCGGCTCTGATTTCAGCGAACTCAGCTTTGACTTCTGGGCCTGTCAAATGTTGTAAGTACTACCCGGCAATACCCATCCCACGGACATGTCACTCACCATCATCAGCCCTCATCCACGACAAACTAGTCCACGCCTCTTCATACCGCTCCTTCTTCACCAGCCAGCGCACACTCTCCGGGAAGCCAATCAAGCCAAACCCGAGAACCGCAGCCGGAACCATCTGCAACCCAACCGGAATTTGCCACTGCGCAGACTGCACTGACATGCCAATCGCAACGCCATAGTCGATCCAGTAGCTAATCATGACACCGAGAGCGAACAGCATCTGCATGCCGCTGCCCAGCTGTCCGCGGATCTCCTTCGGCGCCATCTCAGCATTATACGACGGTGCCACGGCTGTTGCAGCTCCAAGGCCGAGACCAGACACAAAGCGTCCGACGTAGAAGCATGCGAGTGAGTGAGATGGTATGACTTGAAGGATCACGCCAAGAGTGAACACAGCGCAACTCGCCATGATCGTTCTCCGCCGCCCGAAGCGCGCGGATATGAGCGAGATGGCCACGGCGGCTAGGAAAGCACCGACGTTCTGCAGCGAGACCATGACGGCGCTGACGGTGGTTTTGTCGGTGTAGTGGAAATCATTCTGGTATGATTTGAGGGTGAGGACGCCGCCTGCCGTGTTATGCGTTAGGGAGTGTCAAGCTAGCTGTGAGGATTTCGGTGGCGACAAGACTTACCTACGATGCCTGTATCGTACCCGAATAGGAAGCCAGAAGTACAGATGAAGAAACCGAAGAAGTAGGCTCGGAAGGCACCAAGCCTCGTGCCAGGAAGCTTCGCCATGTCTATTCAAAGAGATAGAGTTGTCGTATAGACGGCAAGTCCCGGGGATTTATTGGCCGTCGCAACGAGCCAGAAGCACAAGCAAGCTGTGGTAATGTAGGGGTGGAGAACAAACCCAAGCTCAAAATAACAATGTCTTGCAAGACAAGAAGAGGGGATCGGGTTTCAAGGTTAAGGTCCAGTCCAGCGCGCCAGCCGATCGACAAAGCTGAAGAAGGAATGAGGCTCGAGCTGTGAGACAAAGCTCCGTGTACTCTATTGATGAAATCCTGCCACAGTATTATAGCCACCTTGGTGGAGTTTAAAGCCCAATCAATCGCCCGCCACGTTGCTTGGTAGTGCTTCGCTTGTTCGTTGTTGAGGTAGCACGGCAATACGCGACCTGAGCACGCAATCCAGCTTGCCACCCAAATGGGAAATCATCAACAATAAAACGAACGAGGCGCGGGGTACCTGACATTTTGCTGACGACTGCATGTGTGTATACATCGTTGTTTAAGTATACACGTTTATATGTATCTAGGAAAAATCATTCATTTAAAAAGGAGTCATGAGCCTAATGCTATAGCTCCTACCCAGACCTTTCCTGGCCTTCCAACGCCAGCAGTATAATCAGCTCTCCGCGTGCGAAAAGCGAGCATATGCCCATATACGTACACATATATCATCCCATATTCATCACAGGCTGTTGAAAAACTCCAACCCGCCCAAAAACCATCTATCCTGCGCTTTGTTGGTATATTGTAACATACTCTCTGCCCCAACTCCTGTCTCCAAAGGCACCAGATCCCCATGGCCGGCACATAGTTTCTCCCAGATGATCTTGATCTGCATCGGATGCCAGTTCTTCAGCCACGGCCATCTCTTAAGCCTCAGTTCTAGATCCTCACAGCTGTAGATGTCTGCTTTTCGGATGGCTCTGTACATCAATTTCAGTAATGAGGTGGTGTCCAAGAGGTCATGGACGCGTAAAGTGGCCACTATTGTGAAAAGTACCCATAGTAGGGATTCCAGCCCCGCGGAGATATACCACTGTGTGACCATGTCGTCGAATGACTCGATAACTTTACAAGCTCGGGTGATCAGCGCTAAGTGGCTTTCCTTACGTTGAGGCGTCCAAAAGCGGGACGCCATCCACACGTGGAGTTGGATTGCTGAGGTAAGAAGTATCACGACATGCGCGGTGAAAGTGTCTCCTTGACTTCGCGAAGCTCGTGCCTGTACAATTCGAAGTCCGTACTCAAAAGCGTATATCTGACCAAATGGTGGAACGTCACCGCGATCGAGCGTATCCGAACAATAGCAGAGGGCATGGAGTTTCCTGTAGAGATCGCTGGCCATGTCCAGAGTGAAGAGAGGTGAGCGGGGGCAGTTCGCGGCGTTGATGGAGCCAAGTCGATTGGCATCGTGCTGACATGATAGCACCGACGTAGGTAATTCTCGATACTCGACCGGAACGTAGAATGGCGTCTGTGGCTCTGAACCAGTGAAAAGAGCAAAGCGAAGGTCAGTCCAGGCGATGTAGAGCCAGGCGTGTGGCGACAACGAAGGCATGTCGATAAAATTGCAAACAGCGCGAAGATGCGTCGCTGCAGCTTCAAATTGCCCGTCGCGAATGTCGAGGAAGCCCAATATGGCGATAGCGACTATTGTCAGTGGATCCGGTGCGTTACGAGCGGCGATCTGAGTGTCGTTGATGTTGGCGACGATGTCCTGGATTACTCGGCCTTTCTGCTCGAGATATTGTGTATTGGCTTGTTTGCAGAAGACTGCTTTCTTGTGCAGTGCAAAAGATCCCATGATTGCGTACATGGGTTGGTTCACGCGAGCCATTTCCCACAGTGTCTTCACCCAATGGTCCTGTGCAGAGCTGAAGAATTCGAGGTCTTTGGCGGGCATTTGGCTGACAAAGTACCACTGGCCGAAGTCTTCGACATCTGCCCCGCGCGTGTCGAGCAGCAGCCTGTGCAACGGCGGTTCTACACTGGCATCTTGAGGGTGTGTGCTGTCGAAGGGCACTTCTTCGACGTTGACGTCAATATCGTCATCCTCTTCGGGGGAAGTGTTGGTGGTTTCTTCGTGGTGATGTTCGCGATCCAAGGCAATGCGGCCAGCTGTGCTGGCGGGTGAGATGGTGCTTGAGACATCAAATCCTTGAAAGGACGGCGGATGCCCGCGGTATGGGATTCTAGCCGGCGTTTCTGGCACGCCATACTGAAGCGGCATATGGGTTGCGCTCATGTACTTGGGATGGTGGTATTCCGGTGTTGGCTCATGGGAATCCCAGCGTGACGCGACATGAGGCGCGCCAATCGCTACGTGCTCCACCCAATACGCGGTGTGGTGTGGATTATCTGGGTCCATGCATGCCCCCTATATGCGGGTGTTTCTTGTTCAGGCGCGGAGGAGTGTGTTGTGCAGACGCGGAGCTGTGAGCACAACGAGCATGATGACATGACCTCGCGTGGCTGCCGCTGTCACTAATGTTATCTATCAGCGGGTGATTCGTGATTTGCCACTAGACCCCGCAACTTTATACTCCTCATTCTTGGATCCTTGTTCTGTTGACCGGACCTGACTGCGAGCTTAGACTCCCGTGATCGGCCCGCGGGGCTCGGAGCATCAGTCCATTGTGGAGGCTAGGCGATTGCCCAGGAATTAATGCTGGCATTAGAAACTTTTAGTCAAAGGATCAATTGCTACTACTATTGTACGCGAAACGGGACAGGCAACGAATAATGAGAATGAGGCGTTTTCGGTAGTTGATGTTTGCGTGTTCGACACCCTTCATGTGCTTCATAATCAGATATAACCTAAATCCTTGAAGGCGTTCCTCAAGATCTGCCGAATCGTCTCCTCCTTGCGGTAGTTGTAATCCTGTACCACGCCCCCATCTGCCCTCGTCTGACTCGCCGCAAGTTCTTTTGCCTCGCGATACCGCGCCTTGTCCTCGGGGGAGCGCAATAGCCGCTCCTTGAAGATCTGGTGTCGCGCCACTTCAGGCGAGTCCGGGCTCCAAACGTGCAGATTGACTGCGCGGGGATTGTACGTGTAGAAAAAGCGATGCTGGTGCCACTTGGCCTCGCGGATGATGAACTGGAAGCCCGCTTGCTCGAGTTTGTCCACGTACGCCGCCTCGTCGGCGCTATCTTTCACAACCAGGTCAATGTCGATGATGTCTTTTGCCGGTAGATCAGGGACGCTTGTAGATCCTGTGTGGTGCACCGCAACGGCCGTGTCCCCTAGTGCAGCAACGATCCGGTTTTTCAGGGCGTCAAAGGCCTCGGCCCACCCTGCATTCTGCGGCGCAATGATTTCTACTGGAGGCTCATGCTCACGGTGTCCGACGCGCTCCACGAGCTCGGGCTGGTGCACGTAATCCTCCAGGAGCTCTGCGACAGTAGGTGCCATCTTGCGGTGTGGTATATCGACGAGAATACTTGGGACTGGACAGAGTGCTCGACGTGTCTTTTACGACTACCTCAGCCGCAATATCTAGCCCAACCGAGCCAACCCCAAAAGCGACACCGCTTGGTGCACGACCCTGTCATCATCACCGCTCGGGCTCATGTGCCTTTCGAGTGTTCTGAACTGCAAGATCAGCCCATATCTTGTATATTGCACAACATCAAGGTAGTATTGATGATCCTCAAACTTTCAAGGTGTACCCGGAAGCTGCACCTGAGATCGGCATCGTGTCGTCGGCCCGTATTTTTTACACACACCATGAACGCAGCCGAGACGGTCTCAGTGTCTTAGCTCAGTAAAGAGCTGAATTGTCAGCATACAAGCAAGGTCAACAACAATGAAACACACTTTAGCAAGGCAGAGTAATCTCGCAACGCTTAGAGTGATGTTTGCACACACCTCGTCCATCATGTTCGAGAGCACGATCGAACAGCGCGAGGTTGAACAAACTTCATGAAAGCACTGCTCAATATTCGCCGAGAATCTCCGTTGTCCAGAAAAATGCGAGATCTGCGACTCAAAGATCTAGCGATGCAAATCACTCGTGACCGGAAAGCCGTTGTTCGTTCGACAGAAGTCTATTCCAATTTATGTAGGGTATGAAGCTTTATATGCGGAGACCTGCGCTCGTCCTTGACGCTCTAGGCTGTGATGTTGTCTAAGCGAGCCATTGACTTTTGCAAATATGTTCAGAGTCTGGAAGTCAGGATATTCTAGTTCAAGCCTTCTGCATCGCTTCTTCCACGTATGTAAACTCTCGCCTGATCGAAGCCATCAGGCTGATTCAGATCTCAAATGGCTGTGCAAGGCAGCAGCCAATTTCGATACAGGCCAGAGAAATCTGCTTTCAGAATCTCAGGTGCCAAGTCTTTCCTGTGCTGCATTGCATTCGCCTGCTCCACGCGCCGCTAGATCAAAAGGAGTCCGTCCCAAATTGCAGTATCTTCGAAAGACATGAGTGACCCAAATTACTACGCAGAGAGTTCTCCACCATGCCAGATGTTATGACGAAGCGACATGCGATGTCAATGGCTGACCAGAGAGGCCTTTGAAGCGGACTGCACTGGTGCAATACGAGACATGAAGGCGGCAAGCTATCGTTGTGACCATGGCTCTTCAGGACAGCTGTAGCCAGAATGTACTCCTACTGACTGTGGAGCTAGCTGTCATCACCACACCACATGGTGATCATAAGTGGCGGTCATTGCTATTTGGTGCGGGTGCGCGCTTGGTAAAGAGAGAGAGTTCGCTTGTAAGAGCTCTGGCGTGGTGGGAGTGAAACCCTTCTGTCTGTAACAGCATGCCCGACTGGCCCGCGTGCATCTTCATAGATCGGCATGAAATCCTATTCAGATCGACGTGTTGCCAGGATACCATACATTTCCTATCCTCTCAACTTCTTTGATGAAGTTCGGGCTATTAATTTCGAGCGAAGCATTCGGCTTGGCCCGGCGCGAGTCGTGTTCATCAGGAACGTAGAAAGGGTTCCTGAGTAGTCGAATGTATGCCGTCTGTAGAGCTTGGAAGGCCTAGGGTGATAGTTACCAGTCAGCAAGATAACAGACAGAGGATGGAAATCGGGTATCACGAACAGGCGTCAGATCTCTGTCCTTCAAGCCAAGCACAGCAGCTTTGCCAGCTCCAGCACTACCAGCAGGCCGACCTTCCATGTCGACTACGATGACTAACTTGACGCCAGTATTGGTCACCCAGCCATACATTGCAATCCGTTCGTCAAGCGCGTGGAGAAGTCCAAAGTCATGGCCAATTGTCTTTGAGGGTATGCGAGCTTCGAAGATGTCCAGGCAAGAGTTCAGCATGAATGAATATTCCAGCTTGTTTCGCTCGGCCTCGTAGCCAGGACCTGTGGCAGGGAAGAGAGAAATGTGCAGAGGGTTGTTCTAGAGAACAATAAGCATGTAACTAGACATATACGCCTTCAGTTGGGAGTAGTACACTGCGGCCAATTACGCCTATGCAGGCAATTGAGGGTGTTCTGCCGTCCATGGTCTTTGTAATTCGACACTGCAGTAAATGTTAAGATGCAACTCTTGCCGAAGACTAGGCCGATATTGCCACAACGTGATTACGAAAAAGTGTTTTAGGGTTTTATTGACGGAATGGAGGCGGATGTTAATCGAATAGTTGACGCTGTCAAGCTGATCTGAAGAGGCGACTTTGGCAGCGGGAAGTTCGAGCCAATCACAACACGCTGATTCTCCAACGCCACGCTCGACCTCTAAACTCGGATCATAGAAACGACTTCAACACCACCTCGACCTCACGCCACCACTCTCCACTCCTCCATCCGCAACACGCCCACAATCACAATCGCCGCCATGTTCTCGACAACAAGGCAAGCGACCGCTATGGCGCTGCGCGGTATGTTTGCCCTCCGCGCCACCCCGCCGCGACCAGGAGACTGACAATTCCACAGCGAGACCGACCGCCGCCCTCCAGCCTTTCCGTGTCGCCAATGCCGCCTACATTTCCTCCTCCAGCACAAAGCCTGCTGCGCCTGTCACTCAGAGTCCCGGTCTGGTCCGTGGCGCACCGGGCACGCCTCCTCCCATGAAGGCGATTACTGGCAAGCCGCACCGCGAAGTGCCATTGCCTAGCCAGGAGGGCAAGCAGGGTGTCATGCAATACGCACTGTATGTTTTAGAACACGGAAAAGATTCTGGAAGGAATGTACAGGCTCTGACATGAGATACAGCACCACCCTTGACCAAGTCGCAAACTGGGCGCGCCAGGGCTCTCTCTGGCCCATGACCTTCGGTCTCGCCTGCTGCGCTGTTGAGATGATGCACCTTTCTACTCCCCGTTACGATCAGGATCGCATGGGAATTATTTTCCGTGCTTCGCCCCGTCAGTCCGACGTCATGATTGTCGCCGGTACCCTCACCAACAAGATGGCACCCGCTCTGCGCCAGGTCTATGATCAGATGCCCGATCCCAGATGGGTCATCTCCATGGGCAGCTGCGCCAACGGTGGCGGCTACTACCACTACAGCTACAGTGTTGTCAGAGGATGCGACCGCATTGTGCCTGTGGACATTTACGTGCCCGGCTGCCCACCCACTGCCGAAGCACTCATGTTCGGTATTTTCCAGCTGCAGAAGAAGATGAGGCATACCAAGATCACCCGCATGTGGTACAGGAAGTAAGCGGGCAGATGTGTGGGAAGATATAAAGAGGGCGTGGTAGGACAAAAAGTAGTCCATGTCCATGCATTAGGGCGTTTTGGCAGGGCTTTAGCCACTGCAATGTGTACTCTTGTTCCTTTGTACATACCGAATTCAGGCGATGATACCTTTACCATTGGCTGCTTGTACTGTTTTCATTTCTTGCCGTTGTTCAATGTCTTTTGGCATTTGTATGAGATATCAGTCTATGACGCGCGACAGTCGCTAAAGGAACCTAGCACAAATTTGGGCCCGGATGTACCAAAGTAACGTACTTTACGGGACGATGCAAGTTCCGGTAGATGCAAGGCGCCTTGGCACTGGTATCAAATTCTAAACCAAACCCTAACCCTGTAGAATAGGTTCTTCCTGAGAAGTATCAACTTTTGGTGGTATTTACATATAAACTTGATACTGCTATAGAATAGGTTGTTCAACAATCTATGATGACTAATTAGGGGCTAATGTAAGTGAATAGAAGTTCATCATCCTCATCCTTAGTGCTGTTTTGCGAGTCTGGGATCTCAAGGTGGTATAGCTGTTGGCTACGGTGCTTTGTAGGAGTCTATAGAGGATAAACACACTCATTATCAGTGTCAGACTCCTCTAAGTCGCTCTCATAAACATAATCATAATTAGCATCTTTAATCTCAGAGCCCAAATTCAAAAACTCGCTCTTATGTAAGGCAGTAGCTGCAACTGTAGCAAGCTCATTATTAAGGATCTCATTAACCACAGCCTTATCAGCATGCTCCTGTAGTAGCTGATCTATATTATGGAGTGCATCCTTAATCTGATTATCTGTATATATAGCTACACGAAGTGTAGCATTTGTAGCAATAATAGATTGAAGCTGATTATCGAGTTGCTGCCAATTTTGCTTATCAGCTGCAAGAGTTGCTACATGTTCATCGATACGCTCCTGCTGCTCAAGTATAGTAGTACTTATGATTAATTGCAATGCTTGAGATTGAGATAATTGTGGCCTTACAATTTGCTTCTTTATCTTTGTGAATGCAGCTATAGCACGGTCATATGCCTTTTTGGATAATGAGACCAGTCGACTAGAACTGGTATAGCGAGTCTTAAGGCGCTTAATGATCTCGTTGCTGTGCTTCACTGCATCCCTTTTGCATTGCTCGAGTGCCTTCTTATCTGCTGCCTCTTAAAGGCGAAGAGCCTGTTGACGTTAGATGGCGTCAATCTTTGCAATAGTCAGTACTTTGCCTTTATCTATTAGAGCGCGGCCCTGAGGAGTCTTTAGCAATTGCTTACGTGAGACTGCTTCTTCTAACATAGCAATGCGCGCTCTAAGGAGCGTGTTCTTATGATCCTTCTGTTCGAGACTATTAGCCAAATCTCGTAGCATGCGAGGAGCACTGTATGGAGTCACAGCCGCTAGAGGTAAGTAACGAGGTGCTGTCCTTGTAGGTGGCGGAGTGACTGCTCGCATGCGTAGATGATTAAGCACATGCTCAGGATTGTAAGGAGCGATACCAGTACTCGCAAAGGATAAGCGGATGAGCTCTAGCGTGAAGACCTCACTCCACGCCTGTGCGTATAAGCGCACAAAGGCGTTATGGCTAATCCGCTGTGTGAACATGCTCTTAATAGCCACAAACTCGCTATACTTGCGCTTGAGTGGCGCAAAACATCTAACATCGAGAGGTTGTAGTAGGTGCGTAGCGTGTGTAGGGAAGCACAAAAGGATAATGCGGTGATGCTCTGCAAGGCAGATAAAGTCAATTGACGCGTGAGATGAGTAGCCATTAAGGATTAGGAGCCTGAAGGGCATGACTCTATCAGTGCTATGCGGCGGAGCTGTAGCCATTGCAAAGGACTCTAACCACTGTAGGCTAAGGGCCTGATTGCTCTAACCATTCTCACTGTATGCAGCAGTGGCATCGACATTGAGTGGTGTAAAGGCCTCCTTTAGATTGTGAGCAAAGGCCTTTGAGACATTCGCTCCCTTTGTAATAATAAATGGAGCTAACCGACGGCCGTCGGCCGCAATGCACTGGATTATAGTGCACCACTCACGCGTGCCTGTATGCGTTCGTGAGGCCTTTGAGATGTTCTTCATCTTGCTGTGAGAGACCTCAACAATAACCTTCTCGCTCTATGAGGTCACTCCTATAAGAATACCAGTTTCATTTATATTGTAGGTGTTCTCAGAGATGATCTCGTAGGTGTTCTGCGTCTCCTTTAGAAGTTCGAACTAGCCACGTAATGAGGATGGATCATTGTTCTTTTGGGCTCTCAGAGCATCAAGCGAATAGCTATACTTCGTTTCTAAGTATAGATTCTCTTTCACAAAGCAGTAGGACCATCCGACTCCAATCTTAGGAGGCCGGCCGAGTTTGCAAAGGAGGTCAATTGTAGTACGCTGAATCGTCTTATGCGTAGCAGGGAAGCCATAGCTAGCTAAATGCACCAAATAAGCAGTGAGAGTGCTAGCTGCTGCTTCTGAAAGGAGCTTGAATGGTTTCTTATTATCCTAATAAGATTGCGTGATTCCCTTAAGTCGACGGCCGAACGTAGAAGGATGGATGTAGTGCTTCCGAGCACACGCGTCCTGCGTAAGGAAGCAGCCATAGCCATATCTGTGCCATTCATATATTGCTTTACATGTGCGCCTCTCGCGGGAGTGGCGCTTAGGTGTAGTAAGTCTCATTGTAAGTGAAGTAATTGGTGTTAGTAGAATAAAGAAAAACACGCGCTCTAACACGAGGTGACGTTCAAGGCCTATACGTAATCGTGATCACGCGATGACAAATTGGCGTGTATTTTCTGTCATGCCAAGGCGCCTTGCATCTACCGGAACTTGCATCGTCCCGTAAAGTACGTTATCTCATTGCTTGAGTACGCTTGGAACTTCAACACAATCGTGCAGCTATCTGTTTCTCTAAGACGCCTTCCATATATATAGCTCAAGCACTCGAGTTCTTCATGCATCCTCTTACCATCTGCCACCTGCCTGTTAGCTGTCTGCTGCCAACTTTATCACGGAAAGCTCTCCCGAATCTGCGACAATGCGCGCCATTTCCCCTCATTTAAACTTCCCTCTCCCATCATTCTTTCCAAGTAACGCACACGATGTAACCTTGATGATCATCGATCACACATGTTGCTTTGGCCCCCTGGTTCAAGCACGCAGTAATGCATATCGTCTGCATCTGCGTGCGGGGACGATGCGCACAGAGCAAGGTCGTTGTTGGAGTTAAATGTAAGGTAACAATCAACAGTGCCCCGTAGTGTTTCTTTCCTTTCTTCTGGGATCTCGCAAACATCTTGATAGATGAGCCGCGTCCATATGTCTCCCGCAGTCATGGCGCGCTCACGCCTAAGTCCTTTCGTGTGCCTCACTGTCCTGGCTTTCAGCATCCATCCCTCCAACGCACAGAACGCTACCAACATCTTGGGCTTTGTCGACCCTCTCATAGGCACGATCAATGGCGGTCATGTCTTTGCTGGAGCTAGTTTGCCGTTTTCCATGGCTAAAGCTGTTGCCGACACTGATGGTGATGAGCTACAAGGAGGCTATGCTTCGGACAATAGCAATATCACTGGGTTTAGCCATTTGCATGATTCGGGGACTGGAGGGGTGAGTCCTGTGTTTTTCTTTTCTAATTGATGAGTTGAGGTGTGTTGGTTGGGAGGCACTTTTAGAATACGGTGCTGGTATTCTGGAGAAATGGTTCTTCTTTTTCTTGACTAATCGCCATCTTGAATAGTCGCCTTCGCTCGGCAACTTCCCTCTGTTCCCTCAGGCAGGGTGTCCCGACGATGAATTGGACAGGTGCTTGTTCACCAAGACTGACCGTGCTACGCCGCGTATCAATGAATCTGTCGTTGCAAGTCCAGGATACTTTTCTATCGAGCTTACAACCAAAGTGAAAGCGGAAATGACGGTGACCAACCACACGGCTCTCTACCGATTCTCATTCCCCGAAACACCAACAGAGAGCAATACTACTTTGAGCCCTCTGATTCTCGCCGACCTGACCGACCTCCCGAACTCCAGGACCAACGGCTCCGCCTCCGTCAACGAGGCCACAGGCCGTATCTCTGGCAGTGGTGTCTTCAGCCCCAGCTTCGGCATTGGCTCATATACTTTGCACTTCTGTGTCGACTTCTCTGGCGCCGACATCCGTGACACAGGCGTTTTCATGAACAACCGTGCAGGCAGCGAGCCCAAGAACCTCACTGTAGTACCAGACGGCATCAATAACTCGCCACAGATCCTGCCTGCCGGAGCATGGACACGCTTCAACGCTTCCACCGAGATCATCGCCCGAGTCGGCGTCAGTTACATCTCCATAGACCAAGCATGCTCGAACGCAGAACGCGAGATCCCAGACTTCGACTTCGATGCGGTGCACAAAGCCGCCGTGCAAGCGTGGACTGAATCCCTAGGCACCGTCTCCGTAAAATCAGGCGGCGCCAACGACAGTTTCCAGACCGTGTTCTGGTCTGGCTTGTACAGAGCGTCGCTTTCTCCACAGGACTACACGGGTGAGAATCCGCTGTGGGAGAGCTCGGAGCCGTACTACGACTCGTACTACTGCATTTGGGATTCTTTCCGCAGCATCCACTCGCTCATCACGCTCGTCGATCCGATCAGCCAGGCGCGCATGATTCGCAGCTTGATTGAAATCTACCGAAAGGAAGGCTGGCTGCCGGACTGCAGGATGAGTTTGTGCAAGGGCTTCACGCAGGGTGGGTCGAATGCGGATGTGGTGTTGGCGGATTCTTACTTGAAGGGTATCGATGATGGGATCGATTGGGAAACGGGTTTCGAGGCTGTGCTGAAGGATGCGGAGGTTGAGCCGCTCAATTGGGCGGTCGAAGGAAGAGGTGGGTTGAAGAGCTGGAAAGAGCTGAATTTCATCCCGACTGATGATTATGATCCATATGGTGTCGGACCTTTTACTAGGAGTATCAGTCGCACTGTAGAGTACGCGTACAACGATTTTTGCGTGGCTGAGATAGCGAGGGGATTGGGCAAGCAAGATGAGTATGAGAAATATGCTGAGAGATCAGGGTATTGGCGGTTAGTTCGATGATCACACAATACACATACTCGCATTTACTGACAAGACGATAGCAACATGTACAAAGAAGACCAGACCAGCGCCCTGGACACGGGCTTCGCGAACGAGACAGACACAGGCTTCGTCGGCTTCCTCCAGCCCAAATACCTGAACGGCACCTGGGGCTATCAAGATCCCATCTTCTGCTCGCCACTCCTAAACTTCACTTCCTGCTACCTCAATCCCAACGGTCACGAAACCTACGAGGGCAGCTCCTGGCTCTACACATTTTACGTCCCGCAAGACATGGCCAGCCTAATTACCACCCTCGGTGGTCCTGCCACCTTCGTGAAACGCCTCGACTATTTCCATGAGTCAGGCCTGCTATACATCGGCGACGAGCAGGGCTTCCTCGGCGTCTTCTTGTACCACTATGCTGGACGTCCCGCGAAGAGTGCCGAGCGCGCGCACTTCTACATCCCGTCGCAGTTCAACGACACCGTGAACGGCATCCCCGGCAACGACGACAGCGGCGCGATGGGCTCTTTCGCGGCGCTGACGATGATGGGGATTTTCCCCAATGCTGGCCAGGATGTCTATTTCATCACGCCGCCATTCTTCGAGGAAGTCAGCATTCGCAATAAAGTCACGGGCAGGACGGCGCTTATCAGGAACGTGAATTTCGATCCATCGTACGAGGCTATATACATCCAGAGCGCGACGCTGGACGGGGAGGCTTATACGAAGAATTGGATTGGGCATAAGTTCTTCAGGGACGGCGGGGTGTTGGAGTTGACACTGGGGCGGAATGAGAGTGCTTGGGGGACGAGGGAGGATGATCTACCGCCTAGTCTGTCGACTAGGGGTGGAGGTCATGGTGGTGGGATGATTTAGGTGGAGCTTGGGGAAGAAGGGGTTAATACGGGGTGGTAGTGCTGTATCTATGTAGCAGGAACCCTGATGAAACGTTATGAGGGACCTTGTGGTGAGATTGTGGCTGAGAGTAGTGGGTGTTTCCAAAGGAAACCCTGCAGCTATAGTAGACAGATAGATGTGCCATTAAGGAGCTTCTAGAAGATGGGCGGTGCTGCAAACAGGAACGCGCGCGCGATGTCGCAGATCAGTTGGTCGCACCTACCTTGCTTGAAGTGTGCTGTTGTTTGTTGTTGATCCGTTGGGCAGTGATGCCTTGCCTTGCCTTGCCTTGTCTTAACCTGCTCGACCTCACCTCCTACTCGCCATCGAATGAGCATGACTGCAATTTAAAAACTCAACCAGGTCATCCACTCCAATAGTAGCATAACCTACATCACGCGCTCCACCACACCGCCGCCAATATGGCCATGTCGACGATGCTCTACAACGAGAATCCACCACTCCGAAACGAGCCGCCTGTCGACCTCGCCACCACTTCACCCTTGCCCGGTCGTACGCACGAGCAGGTATGTTCGCCTGGTCTCAAATCTTCGCCTTGCGGCATAGCAATCTGCCGGCTTAAAACTGTTATGAGTGACTACCGGCAGCTCTCTGCTGAAGTTGGCTGTTAGCTGGTTTCACGCCGACCAGCCAATCCCGAGCACGCGCGACATAGCGTGCCTCAAGCGTACCCTCGCGTGCTCCTCGGGTTAGGTCGGAGGAGCGTCAGAGCTTCACATCGATGGCTGCACTGATTGGCGATCACGCGGCGAAGCGACCTTCCCCGGCCTGCCTGTGTTTTGCTGGCTACTCTTCACCTTTCGCGACTCCTTACTGCTACTGTTATTGATTCCCTATACCAGACTCATCCACTCACATCCACCGCAAACCGCACATCATACAACATGTCTTCCCCTCTCTCCTCCGATATCCCCAAGCCCTACGGCAGCACCGAGAAGGTCGTCAAGGATGTCAACCGCGCCTTCGCCCTTCCCGTCCCAGCTTTCGGTGACTTGAGCAAGGCCGCCAACGACGTATGTTGAGCCATCGCTATGATCGCAATTGATGGAATTATGCGCTGACATTCAATCCAGCTTATCAACAAGGACTTCTACCACACCGCCCAGGGTTAGCATGCGCCGGCAGATCAAACAGGACACAAGAGATGGTATACTAACAATCTGGACACAGCTACCCTTGACGTCAAGCTCAAGGCTCCCAACGGCACCAACGTGACCGTCAAGGGCAAGCAAGGCTTCGACGGTGTCACCACCGGCTCCGTAAGATTCCAATCGCATAGCATACTCCGCGCGCTGGAGCTAACAACAAGGAAACAGGTCGAGGGCAAGCACACTCTTAAGCCTCAAAGTACGCATTCCACCAGATCTCCTTCCTCTTCTTCACGGCATCGCAGGCAAGGGTTTGTCAGTGTCTTCTCGATGCTGGCGCCTTTGCCTACGCCTCTACGAATACCCCTCTACGTGTCCATTGTGACTGCCCCACAGAACTCAACATTTCTTACGAAACTCATCCTGACTTGTCGACCTCGCGCAGACGTCACCGTTACCCAGGCCTGGACCACCGCCTCTCTCCTTGACACCAAGGTCGAGCTCGCCAACGTCGCCTCCACCGGCGTCAAGGTCGACCTCCAGAACCTCTGGAACCCCAGCAAGCCCAACAGCGCCGCCCAGAAACTCAACCTTGCCTTCAAGAACCCCAACGTCCACTCCCGCGCTTTCATCAACTACGGTCTTGCCAACGGCAACCTCGACGCCGTCCTTGATGTGACCGCAGGCCACGAGGGCTTCCTCGTTGGTGGTGAGGCTGGTTACGACGTCCAGAAGGCCGCCATCACCCGCTACTCGCTCGGTCTCGGCTACCAGACCTCTGCTTTCACCGCTTCCCTCGTCGGCACCCAGAACCTCTCCGTCGTTGCCGCTTCTTACTACCAGAAGGTCAACTCCGCCGTCGAGGTCGGCACCAAGGCCGCCTACGACGTCCAGAGTGGCAAGCCCGCTGGCCTCGAGCTCGCCTCCAAGTACAAGCTTGACCCCCTCACCTTCGCCAAGGTACGTTTGCGCGATCTTCCTGCTTCCTAGCAAAAAGTTTCAGTCTACTGACACAATTAATTACAGGTCAAGATCAACGACCGCGGTATCGCTGCCCTTGCCTACAGCACCAAGCTCAACGCCGGCACCACCCTCGGCCTTGGTCTTTCCCTCGACACCGCCAAGCTCAACGAGGCTGGCCACAAGATCGGCACCTCGCTCACCTTCGAGGGTTAAGTGTATTAAAAAGATTAGTTGTACAGTACGGTAGATGAGGAAAGACTTCTCTTTTTCTTTGCCATGAAATACTTTTGTCCCAGAAGTTATCACTCAAAAGACGTCTTGCTTGTGGTTTTGAAGCAGTGATTTGAACAACGTGCTATCGACTAGGTTCCTTGCGGAGATGCATACGCTCATCAACTATGCGCGCTCGGTAAGTCCAGTGTGGCGTGTTAATGAGGATTATTGGCCGCAATAGCATTGATACAGATGGCTTTGCGCGGACTCAGAAAGCTATGAGGGTTAGACTGTCCTCATCTCCAAGCCTGTCAGCGGAGAGTAAACTCCTCAACGTCGATACCGTTATTCGTCCAGAAGTTCTGCAACGAAACGACATGACCATACGAAGCTAGCAGTACGAAGCCTCGAAACGCAAAGAACGTCGGAGGACCGTCAGGACGAAGCATAACAGGACCATGGGCACCCGCGACCATCGCGATGATGTCAACCTTTCGTACGATTCCAGGTGCATTCGCGAGAAGTCCGCCCACCAACACTACCACAATTGCATGGTCAGAGACGTTCTCGAGATAGCGTTGGTAGCTCTTCATCTCCGACCGAATGGGTTGGTGCGTGACTTCGCAAAGCTTGTTGCCTACCAGGGCGACTTTTTCAAGGAACCTGATAGGGTCGTTGTGGCGCCGCCAGTTGTGTTCGGTTCCCAGATCAAGCACGATTACTGCACTGCTCACATCGGGTTGCACGGAGCTTGCCCAGACGGATTTTTCGTAAGCGGTCTTGGGCCTGACGGGCATGGTTTGGAGCTTCTGGGCGAGACGGCGAAGCATCTCAGTCGCTTGTTGGATGCTCGGAGTCAGTTGCCAGGCATCGTTCTCCGAAAGAGAAATCGATACTGTCCTCGACGACATCGAACCGTGACCCCAGGACTGCAAAACCGCGCCCAGTCCGACTGAAACGGGGTCTCTCTGGGGGCTTTGCGAAGCGTGCATGCCAGACACTCCCGTTGTGATGAGCCAGACCAAACTGCGCTCCAACTTCCCTGTTCCCCAAATCAGCAGAATCGACAGCCCAAGTGGGCAGCGGGCTCCGCTGTTTGTCGCGCACCATCACAAGGGTCAGGATATCCGCGTCGTCCGTGGCAAGCAAAGCCGCGTGCGTCGCGTCCATGAATACTTGCTATGTCATCGGCGTGTAGTCCGCAACCACCCTGTCGGCGATCCAACGCGGCAGTATGCTCAGCAGTCCGTAGATCTTGTCGCGTGGATCAACGCAGTTTCGCTTTGAAATCCACATCGTGGCTTGGTGCAGAGAGAGCCGTCCCAGCCAGATGATGACACGGGACGCACGCTTTTAGATCTCTCCCATGTACGCCACTTGCCGGCTGCGCTCCTCGATATTCTTCTGGTCGATGCAGATGGCGTCGATCCAGAGGTCTCGTGGCTGGGTGCGATGTCGTGGGCGGCGGAGGGCTCGGGCTAGATTGTCCGTGACAGCGATTCGGATTTGGTCTTGCACTTCGACGTATTCGTCGTGCAGAGACTCTCCCCATGTATATGATAATGCCTCGAAGTCGGACTGCGAGTCTTGAGTTTGGCTGTTTCGTTGCGCTTCCCTGATTCCATCGTCGATCGGGTCTTCCCCGTGTTGTTCTTCCTGGTATCGTTACAGACTGCAAGCGACCAACGACCCGCGAAGCCTACCCTGCCAGCCAAGGAGACGGAAAAGACGTATCTCTTGCGTATACGGGTCCAGCGGTAGAGATGGATATGGAGCTTTCGCGTGCTGTTGCAGGTGTTCTAGCAACCATGCCTGCGTCGCTTTGTGGGTGGGTTCGTCGAGGGCCTGGGGTGTTGTCATCCTGTTCGGACCTGGGCTAGCCTATTATCGATGAGAGTCGGATGTCATCTTTTAGAACCCTTTTCTGATCTATTAAAGATATGGTCGCTGTTGAGTTGAAAGCTGGAGGTGTGTAGCGCGTTAGTGTGCAAACAAGGCTGAGGTACACGCGTAAGGCGGCTGACACGTTAACGTGCTGGACATATTTGGACAAACACCTTAGAGGCGCGTCACCTGCAATCTTTATGGCCTGCACATAATCAAAACGACATTATCAAAGTTGACTACAGAGGATGTCTCCTTCTGTCGGTCCACATGCTCGGGTTCTGTAGTTTGTAAGGATCATGTACTTGGGGTTGCTAGGGTTGAGGGTTTCCAACCTTTCCAACTGGAATCTGCATGCATGTGCCATTACGTGTAACTTACATCTACATAGGTGGGCTGTCGAGCAGTCGATAAAAAGCAGAAAATGTTTGAATCTTCCGGACTTGAATGGCCACCGCAGTACAAGATTGATGTTGTGGTGCTTGTGAAGCTCTATTTTGACCCCACTTCCCTCGAATACGTCTATCACTTCGCTCAATCATTGAATAGGCTTGAGCATGATTAGATCTCTGGGCGCCTGGCGGTTAGAGACACTGGGAGAGTTGATTGGAAGGCTGGGTGCCTACTTGATACTGTAGCTCCAGGTACCTAGCCCGCCACAATCAATGGTATTGATGGGATGATGCGCGCCGACAAGGCCGAAGCAGCGTGCCGTCACTCAAGAGATATGCTGATTCGACGAGAACTCACTTGTCGTCGCAACAACAAGTAAGGACTACGCACTGTCTACTTTCGCATGGCATGCATGTATGTTCTGCGTCCTGATGACAGCCACCATTGACCATTGTTCGTGCTCGTATCTAGTCAGCATTGTTTTACGCATCTCAATGATCCAGACTGATTACGACTACCAGATATGCAGTCTAGAACCTGCATCAGTCTCCATCGATGGCCACCGCCATATCGTTATGAATTGTGCATCGACAAGTACAGTAGTAGTACATCGACAAAAATCGCGCAGACGCAGAATTCGGGTAATGCGTAATGCCCAAGGAAATTTTTTCGTGAACCTTTTGGGGGTGGACACCGAAGTAGCCGTAGCGATCATTAGGATTTGCCGTTTAAAAAAAACTAGGGTATCAGTACTACAAAGTTAAAAGATGTGTAAAGTATAGAAACAGAAAAGAAAAAGAATCGGATGAACTCCCCAGTATGCCCAACCAAGACTGCAAGAATGCTGCCCCCAAAAAAATGCTGTTGATCCAAAAGCAACGCCTCAGCCTCTCGTCTCCATCTTTTCAACTCGTCCGTCGCAGCCTATCCAGCCCTTCAGTACCACCGGCTCTCTCCTCGTAGATCCGTCGCAGATCGTCAACACTCGCTTTTTTCAAGTTGAGCTTGTTCGGCGCCAAGTTGTGCCCGTTGTTGCTTTGGGAAGTTTCGTTCTTCAGCTCCTGGGACGTCATCCGCTTTTTCCAGCCCGCGCTGGGAGTTCGGAGCTTCGGCATGCCAGATTTGAACTCGTCGGAGGCCGATTGCATAGCGAAGGAGGTAGGCTCGTGCGATCGCGGGCGATGCGGGATGATAGGCTTTGCGAGAGTAGGCACGCTTTGCTGGGGACCGCGTGAGGCTGGCCAGGAGGGTTTGCGGAAGACGGAGTTTGAGTCTGTGGCTGATTGGGCCTTTTCGTTCTCGCCTAGAGCGCCTGGTGCGGAAGTAGGTTCCGGGATGGAGGCTCTGTTCAAGGAGGCAGATGAGTTCACTCGTTGGGCTGATAAGTGTGTGAGATGTGCAGATGTTGCTTCGGAGGCGCTTCGTGCCACGCCCTGTGCAAGACCTCCGTTGCGGTGGGTTGCAACCGCCTTTCGTTTGGGAACATCGATGTGGGGAGGGCCAACGGGTTGTGAATTTGCGAGGCCTTTCTTTTCGTTCTCGC
Organism: Cladosporium cucumerinum; assembly: GCA_023634325.1. Taxonomy (NCBI): domain Eukaryota; kingdom Fungi; phylum Ascomycota; class Dothideomycetes; order Cladosporiales; family Cladosporiaceae; genus Cladosporium; species Cladosporium cucumerinum. Next base: position 484,497 of record JALDQA010000016.1, read on the forward strand.
TGTAGCCTTGGGCGGAGGGCAGTCGATGCGAGGAGCTATCCGCCGAAATGTACCCATCAGGAGACCCTGCGACATTTGGTCCCTTCTCTTGGTCTGTGAAGATGGCCGAGTAGCGAGGTGGTTCAGGTGCGGGCTTACGTCTCGGCACGGCTAGAGGATTTTCGTCGCTGGACACGTTTCGTGATACAGGGCGCCCGCTTGCTGGTCTAGGTGGCAAGGTGGGCAGGCGCTCAAGTGCCAAGTCGTCGCTTCCAGTAGGTGAATCAGCATCCAGGAGATGGACTCGATGAGCTTCAGTCTCTTCCTCAGAGCGACGCATCGGCCTTGGTTCTTCAAGCGGATCCTCGTATTCATTTGCCTCCTGTGGGGGCTGAATGTCTTTCCATATGCTTTTGGGATCAATGTTTAGCTGTTGTCGCAGTTGCGGCCACAAATCGATCGCAGCTTGCAGAATTCGACGGATTACGCTTGTCATTTTGGCATCTTCGAGCTGGTTAGAGCCGCATACCAGAGTCATGGCGAAACAAATGGCGAGATTGTTGGAGTCCATCTTGTTCTCTGGCTCACGCTCAGCAACCAGTGAAAGCATTGGCAGTAGATGTCTGAGAAGGATCTCTCGGCTTGTGGTGTTCAGAGGAGACTGTCTCGAATTGAGAGAAAGGATGTTTTCCAGATCTTCCAGGGTGACCTCAACATCCGGGCTCCCGAACTGATCGCGCAACAAACTGTAGCTGGTCTCTGGAAAGATTGGATATCTCAGCTCTCGGTACCAAGTTTTAATCAGAGAAGCCGCAGAGTGAACACCGTAGGCGTCTTCAACCCTAACCTCGTCCACCATGGTCTGGTCCATTCCAGGCTCCACGAACGTTGCGCCCGTCTCTTTCCAGACGATGTACATTTGGCCTCTGTCATACGCTTCTCGCAAAGCTCCTGTAACGATCGAGTGTGGCGGGATGCGGAAAAGGCCCTCGGACCTGATGTTGACGGGATTCAGAACGAATGTGGTTGTTTCTCGTAGCACTCTTGGTAGTCTGGTCTTGCCTGTGTTCAGGTTCACCGGCAGAGGCCTTGGAGCACCAAAAGCTCTTCGTCCACTAGCATACGGAACATCAATATCCGGACAAAGCTTCCTGTCGTGCAAATATACCACAGGAGGGATCATCAGCCGCTCGATTGGAATTAGCATCGCAAGCCCTGTCAGCGTGTTGACGTTTATGATTTTCCTCCTGAACTTTGGCGAGACGACTGTTCCAAAGACGTTGACGAGCACGCGTACCCATGTTCGCGGGTGTACGATATACAGCTTCTGCAGCTTCTTCCGCGTGGCCCGACTGAGCACTTGGTATGCTTGAAGATACCAACCAACGCCTGGCCCCTGCTTTTTCTCTGTCGTGGCGCCATCCGGCTGGCCGCCTGCGAAGAAGATAATCTCGTATTCAGTCCCGCTGATCAGCTCGTCTTCCTCTGGGAGCCGCGCAAGAACGTATGGTAGCAAGGCATTGTAGTCGACTTCGTAGGCGTCCGGGAAGGCGGCGGCATTGACTATGTAGATCGGCAGTCCGGCTTGTGATGGCAGTGGAGATTTGTAAATGATCGACGCAGCGAGCGTTGCGAGACCGCGATCGTATTCGCCCGAGGTCTTTGCAGGTGGCACGGAAGAAAGGGAGGTGCTCCTAGATCTGTTGCCGCGACGCTGGGTGACGGTCGCAAGAGCGGAGCGCATCATGAGTGGGGGATTGTGTGTCTGCGATGCTGCTACGACATGCTGTGTTGGGCGGATTTATTCTTCCCGAGGACCAAGGATTGCGGTGGAAAGATATTCTTCGAGTTGCCCTGTGACGTCAATTGGGTTGCCCTGGAGGGCCTTGTTTCGAGTTGATTGGCTGACAACGAGGATGAGTTGGCTGTGGATGGGGAGTCAGGCGGCCAGGATATGGATGATAGATATGGGCGATTAATTGGAGGTGGGAGGGATATGGCGGGTAGTGTCCAGATGGTGGAGGAGTGAACATCTCCCAAGGGCCACGATACCCTTGTCCCGGCGCTGGCCAAGTTTGCCCACAGCAACCAGGGTCGATAAACAAGACGACGTGCGTATGCAGACTAGCGTGTCAAAACGGGAGTGGCGTGGGCCATGCCGCTACCGCTGCCGCTACCGCTGCCGCTGCCGCCGCCCTATCTCTGTACCCGGAAGCCGACGATCTCAGGCCGATAGTCGGAGCCACTGGCGGGCGCGAGGGCGCGAGGGCGCTCTGGTAATTAAAATTGTGGAAGAGAGAGAGAGAGAGAGAGAGCGACAGCGCGGGGGCGATCAAACACTTCCACATACAGTCATTGCCAGGGCCAAGGACGCTCACTCACTCACTGTTGATCATTGGTTGAGTCATTCGGTCCGCGACCACGAATATAACTCAATCCATTTCTTTTTGCTAGAGACACCCCTCTTCATATATACATACATACATCCATCCACTTGCAACACGCCACCGCCAACATGTGTGGTATTTTCGCCTGCCACCAGTATGCTTGTCTCCAAGCACTCCCATTGACATTATTGATCCCGCGCTGACCATGCTATCACCACCGTCAGGCACCCCGATGTGCAAAAGTTCAGGCCCACGGCCATCCGCATGGGCAAGCAGGTCAAGCACCGCGGCCCCGACTGGAGTGGCAACCATATTGCCAACAACACCATCCTTGTCCACGAGCGACTGAGCATTGTCGGCGTTGGTGCGTGTTGAAATATACCACCTATACCTGCTTTCCTCCTCGCCAAAGCTAACGGCAACCTCCCCTCCAGACTCCGGCGCCCAGCCCATCACCAACGAGGACGAGTCCGTCTCCCTTGCCGTCAATGGCGAGATCTACAACCACAAGATCCTGCGCAAGCAACTCTCACAAAAATACCCCTTCAAGACTCACTCCGACTGCGAGGTCATCATCCCGCTGTACCAAGAGCATGGCATCGATACCCCCAAATACCTCGACGGCATGTTCAGCTGGGTCCTGCATGACAAGAAGCTCGACCGTGTCATTGCCGCCAGAGACCCCATTGGAATCACAACTTTCTACATGGGTCGCTCCTCGCAGACCCCTGGCGCCGTCTACTTCGCCTCCGAGCTGAAGTGCCTGCACCCCGTCTGCGACACCATCGAGAGCTTCCCTCCCGGTCACGTCTACGACAGCAAGACCGACACCCTCACCCGCTACTTCACTCCCAAGTGGCTGGTTGAGCCCTCCAACATCCCCACTAACCCCATCGACTACAAGCTGCTCCGAGAAACCTTCGAGCGCTCAGTGAGGAAGAGACTGATGGCTGAGGTTCCCTACGGTGTCCTCCTTTCTGGTGGTCTCGACAGCTCACTCGTCGCCTCTATCGCCCAGCGTGAGACCCTCAGACTTCAGCGTGAGTACGCCAAGCAGATCAGGGAATCTGGCGCCAACACCCCATCTGCCTACGGTGGCGCTGCTCCCATCAACGGCGCGCAGGACGAGCTCGCCGGTGTGGACGAGGAGTACCACTTGAACACCATCCCTCTTCTTTCCCAGCTCAACAGTTTCTCCATCGGTCTGCCTGGCGCACCCGACAGTCTTGCTGCCGCTGAGGTCGCCAAGTTCCTCGGAACCAAGCACCACTCCATGACCTTCACCATCCAGGAAGGTCTTGACGCCCTTTACGATGTTATTTTCCACCTTGAGTCATACGACGTTACCACCATTCGCGCCTCAACACCTATGTTCCTGCTCTCCCGCAAGATCAAGGCTATGGGTGTCAAGATGGTGCTTTCCGGCGAGGGTTCCGACGAGGCCTTCGGTGGCTACCTCTACTTCCACAACGCGCCCGACAAGAAGGCCTTCCACGAGGAGACCGTCCGTCGTGTCAAGAACCTTCACTTGGCCGACTGCCTGCGCGCCAACAAGTCCACATCCGCCTGGGGTGTGGAGGCACGCGTGCCCTTCCTCGACAAGGAGTTCCTCGAAGTCGCCATGAACATCGATCCCGAGGAGAAGCTGATCAAGAAGGACCAAGGCCGCATCGAAAAGTACATCATGCGCCGCGCCTTCGACAAGTCCGAGCTCGCGCCCGGCGAGAAGCCCTACCTCCCCGACCACATCCTGTACCGCCAGAAGGAGCAGTTCTCCGACGGCGTCGGCTACGGCTGGATCGACGGCCTCAAGGACGAGGCCAAGAAGATGGTCACCGACGAGCAGATGGCCAACATCAAGCAGGACAAGCCACAATGGGGTGACGACATCCCCGACTCCAAGGAGGCCTACTGGTACAGGTGCATGTTCGACGAGCACTTCCCGCCCCAGTGTGCCGGCACAGTCGAGAGGTGGACACCCACCTGGAGCAAGCAGACCGACCCCAGTGGTCGCGCTATTGCTTCGCACGACGCTGCTTACAAGGCTGGCGAGGGCAAATAGATCGGATGACGAACGAGAAAGAGGTAGATCTTTTTTTTTCGACGTGTTATGTATAGATGCTACAAAGTTCATTTTTTTCCTCGGCAGTGCTGCGCGATGATATTAGTCTTCACTTCTCACCGTGACAAACGCCAATTCCGGACACTCAGATCTGGTGTGAGGGAACGAAAAGGCCCCCCCTCCGCAGGATATATCTTACTAGTGTCGCATTGACGCGAGCCGACATGAGCAGGGCGAAGTACAAGCTAGCTCGTTTCGATGTGGTTATTGATCTACACGCGCACTAGATTGCTCTCGTTCCTCGCGCAGAAGCATGCTCGATGGACACCATCGGAACAACAGAATTCCGAAATGGAATGGAAAGACTCGATCAGCTACCAGGATCAACGAAACAAATTATCTGTTAGTGATACGAAAAAGAAAAAGAGATCTCGAGCAAGCTTGTCTCACAAGGCACAAGACATGCCCATCTCGGCACGGAGGAAGGACGAAAAGTGTTACCAACCACAACAGCCCCAGCCCTCCATCAACCGCCAATATAACACATCTCCGCCTTCATCAATCCTCACGCCCTCTAGAGCACGCCTAAACCATCTAAGCAATAATCAACTGCTTCTCCTTCCTCAACCCCGCCGCAACCTCCACAGGGATCTTGAGCGTCGACGCCACGATCTCCGGCGGCGTCAGCGCCAGCCACTGCGTCAGCGAAATGTCCACGACGCGGTCGCTCTTGTAGATTTCGATCCATTGCAGAGTTTCGTTCGCGGACGTGTTTTCGATGTAGTGTCCGGAGTTGTCCGGGAAGACGGCGGTGTCGCCGGCGGAGAAGTCGAAGGTGCGGGCTGCGGCCTGGAGGGAGGTTAGTTGGTAGGGTGAGTGATGGGGAGGTGGGAGGATGGGAAGGTGGAGACGTACGTTGCCGACGAAGGCGGTTGCGCGGGCGGTGCCGGAGAGGAAGTAGAGCCATTCTTCGGCCTGAAGAAGGAGTTCGTTAGCGGAGTGTTTTCAAGATGAGGTGGGATGTAGGGTGGCTCATTGCTTACATTGGGGTGCCAGTGCAATTCTCTCAAAGCTCCTGGCTTGAGCGTGACGATGGAGGAGGCGATGGTCTTTGCTACGGGAAAGTTGCGCGAGTCGACGGTCTTGACAGAGCCGCCGCCTCCGGCTGCGATCTCTGGCTCTAGTTCGCTTGCTCTGAAGACGTAAGAGCTGTTGCCCTCGAGCTTGCCGAAGGGAGAGTCAACGGCTGTGGCAGTGAGGTTGGACTTCAAGATGTAAGGGTTGGGCGATGGGACGGAGTTGAGTACAGATGCGTCGACACCTATGGTGATGTTTTGGTCAGTGGAAGTGTTTTCAGTTGAGATCAATGGATTGAGGCCTACCAAGACTCTTCGCCAGAATATCCTTGGGAGTATGCGCGATCCAATCATCGACGTTGAAAGTGGTGCCTGCAGCCTCGAAATTGCCCTCGTCGAAGACAAGCAGGTACTCGTTCTGATCGGCAAGGCCCTGGATCACATGCGCCTCGCCCTTAGGAAAGTACCAAATATCGCCTTCATTCAGGATCTCGAATTGGTTACGACCGTACTCGTCGACAGCGCCGACACCCACCTGACCCTGGTAGACATAGCCCCACTCGGCGACACGGTGCCAGTGCAGCTCGCGGATGCTGCCTTTGGTCAAGTGCTGCTGGGCACCGGCGATATCGTTGCTGGCGGGCAAATCGGTGATGACCTGTTGTCTGACCCAGCCACCAGGCAATTGGCGAGTCTTGGAGTCGGAGAAGCGCCATTTGAGGTTCTTTACTGAGCCGGCGTCGGTGGATTCTTGGCCTAGGTTGGCTGGGTTGTCGATATCGATTTGTTTGTTGGTGCCGCCTGTGTTGCTGTTAGTGATGGCAAGTGCTAGTCCAAGGAGGTTGAGGAGCTCACCTGAGATTGGAGCGCCTTTGCCTTTGCCGTCGATGGGCTGTCCTTGGGCATATCCAGGTTCGTCTCGTCGGTCAAAACGAAGGTGCTTCGACTGAGGCGTCGACGGTAGTCGTTTCTCGACTGGGTTTGTGGATACTGCTGTCACTGCGCAGAATGCGAGGACAGCACTGAACACATCCTGAGTTTTCATCGTTGCCGCAATTGATACTCAATGCTCGAAGTAGGAATGACTAAGTATTTTGGAAGACAGCAGACGTCGCGCAGATGACGAAACAGCGACGAAAGATGATAAATTGTGGTACCAATGTGAGCTGCACTGTATATGTAGCTCCGCGACTGCAAGTAGGTGCACTGCGTGCCGTCGCTGCTGCCAGTTTGTCCCGCCACTCATTGCGTCTTTAGGTATAGCTATTGCGCATCATGCACACAGATTGGACATTGGCATCCATACATGATGATCGGCGTCAATATTCCCGGTATTCACCAGTATCACCATGTCGTGATGAGGTACCGCTGATAGTCTAATGGTGAGCGCAGAGCCAAGAAGTTATTGAGCGTCCGGTAGTCCGGTTTGATAGGTGCATGGTCCCCATGGTCAGACTCAATGTTCGCACCATGCCGGTTCCAGAAGGCTGGCTGGTGCAGATCACTTGCAAAGAAGCTGTGATATACCGAGCTTGACTGCTTTGTGTTGTTGTTGATGCATGATGCCATTCCTTGGCATCTTGCGAATCTCGATTCCGCGGCTTGTTTTCACTTCCAGGCACACTTCAAGCACCCATGCTACAGGAATCTTGATTATCCAAGCGTTGCGGACCGTAACTGACATGGTGCAGGATCCAAACCTTACCCTAGACTGATGCTGTGCTCCTTTCGATGACCAGGCTCTTGGGCTTGATGGGGTACTTTCCTCAGCATGCCCTAGACTGACATTTGAATTGGGGCTGGGGGCGGTACAGTTTGCCAGTCCCAATTACTGAGTACAGTCGGTCACAGGTTTCTGCTCAGTCAAAGTGTCACTACAGGCACCTTCAGACCCTCATGCGAGCACCACCATTGCTGGTCTCATCTCGCGGGTCAATTTGTCCTTGCCATAGCTCAGGGCTTAGGGACCAGCGGCACATGTGATATCCAGGGACCGCATCACGTCTTCAACGACAGGGTCTCAACATTCTATTCTTTCCTTGGGCGGGTTTTCAAACTGCACAGACGGCTTATCTTACGGATACCGAACTCCTCCGCATGGAGTGTCCCGTGGAGTCGAGTCTGTCACTGCGTTGATACTCGCCCTGATTGGCGCAAACTCTTGCCTCTTTGCTCATGAGGCGCCTGCAAATGGTCGCCTGGGGCATGTCGAGTCGATCGCCTTATCTTTTGTGTGTCGCTCTAGGCCTGGCTTCTGACGCAGAGCGTTTGATGGCGACAGTGATCTTGCAGACGTTCCAATTTTGTCGGTTTGACTACCGGGCCCGGGTGGCGCAGACTATAAACCACAAGTATGTTGATCGACGTTGCAGATGGGTCGGCCCTAGCTGTCCATTCCTTTGGGCTTGAAGCTAACAATCAAGACATGTGGCTACTAATCGCTTCCTGGAATGGCTAATACCCTTGGCACATCGAAACAGGACACTTCATGTTTGAATGTAACCGGCAATGATCATCGTGTAGCATTCCAGGATTGGTTCCGTCGCAAGTGACTGCTGGGATGTTCTTCCAGTTGGTTGCGAAGGTCGCTAGTTCTCGATACGGTCGCGCTCTAGATGCTTCAGTCATGAAAATTGAAGCCTGCTCCGCCCCGTCGTTGATTAATTCATACCGTCCTAGATGTCAAACCAACGCTAAGGCTTGACCATCATTCCTCGGGGCTTTTCTAGCAGGGTTTGATTGCATAGCCTGAGTCTTGGGCCACTGGTGTCAACGCCCAATCACTTACCGGACATGGTTCTGCGGCCTTCTGTTGATCAGGACTCCGAGAGATCTACCACCTGCTTGGCAGCACGGTGGCCAATGCATGGCTGTCACACAGGAAGGTTCGACGCCGTATGAGAGAATCATCTCTCTGCGTCTCTCATTTCGGGATGAGAGATGAATTTCGTGCTGGTCGAATGTTATCGCGTGACCTCTGTGTTTTGTCGAAGAGAAGGACAGCATGGATGGGCAATCCACTTTATATCCTGCCCATTGAGCACGTATATATAAGAGGGCACTCGAACCTGCTCAAACCAACTCAGAACCATCAGCACCTTATCCGAACATCGTCCAATCATTTCGAAAGCAATCTAGACCATCATGACCCTCCTCACTTTCGGCCTTTTAGCCTGGGGCGGCCTCGCATCGGCTGCACCGCAGTTGTCCCTTCCTCCGCTTATCCCATCCATTCCTGGCGTCACAGAGCCGTTGACCTCGAACGCGCCGCCATTGCCAATTCTTCAGGTTCCCACTCCGCCTTTGGAGTCTCCGCCATGGGAGGGAAGTGAGATCAAGCCAAAGAAGATCGGATACTTCTGGACAGGTGCAGGCGATAACCAGCACAAAGACTTCCTGGCTTCCTACAGTCTGGACGATGACACCTTCGGCACTCTTCTCAGGGTAGTCGATGTTCCTTCTTCGGGCAATAGCCCTCATCATCTTGGTACGTTCCAGGTCCTCCCGCTTCCTCATTCAATGGAAGTCCACACACGCAGACTAGATGTATCTAACATCCCACAGGTGTCTCTTTGGATGGCAAAACTATCTGGGGTGGTGGTCTCCTGTCTCTTCTGAAGACTCAGGATACCGGATACTACTTCGACGTGTCCGACCCATACAACCCTCAATTCCAGAAGAGTGACCGCGCACTTCTCGCCTCGATCGCAGATGAGATTCGTGCCAAACCCGAGGGAGGGTTCTTCATCACCTACATGGGCTCAGCGGTCGGTACCTCCCCTGGTCGCTTGATCGAGACCGATGAGAACTACAACATCATCCACCAATGGCCAGAGGACACCAATGGTCTGCTGAACATTCTTGGCGAGCAATTCTCAACCCACGGTCTCTCTATCGATTTCGAGAATGACCTGATCCTTACCTCTGACTTTGTCGTTCCTATCACCATTCTCAAGCCTACTCTTGGTATTCAGAGAGCCAACACTCTTCGTCTCTGGAGGCTTTCTGATCGTACTATCACCAACACCATTACTATCCCCGACGGTGGTGGCATTCAAGACGTTAAGTTTATTCCAGGAAACAAAGAGTCTGCTGCTATCGCCACTGCTGTTCATCTAGGCCAAGTCTGGATCATCTACCCTTTCAGGAAAGACGCCAATGGCAAACTCGGCAAAGCCGAGCTCCTCTACGACTTGGGCCCCAAAGCTCGTGACACCGTGGCCATCTACTCCGACATCACTTCCGACGGCAAGTTTGCATACTGTAAGTCTGATCCTACCCGCATTACTATTTATGATACTGATACGCAATTACAGTCACTCTCACCACCGCCAACCACATTGCCGCTCTTGATATCTCCGACCTGAACAACGTCAAGCGCCTCGACAACCCTGATGAGGACCAGCCTACCATTGGTCCCCACTACATCAAAGTCACTCCTGACCAGAAGCATATCGTCGTCACCGATTACTTTGTGCAGACCGGCGACATCGGTGTCATCAATACTCCCGCCGACTTCAAGGCGCTGTACATTGACATCAACAATGACGGCTCGCTTGACTTCAACCGCTCCATCGACTTCACCAAGGAATTCGCCAACCGCGGTGGCTCTAAGCCGCACTCCGCTGTCATCCTCGACTTCACTGATCCGGAGAAGCCGATCTACTACTAAGTGGTTCAAGCCTCTCTTGCTGGTCAGATCTGTCATCTTCGGAGTTTGAGCAACAAACATAGGTTACTGCGCATCGGCAGCCTCCTGCGCAAAAGGTAGTGTCTGAGGATAATCCGGCTCTTCATGGACGCTTTTGCGGTCATCGCAAGCCCATCAGCATCGAAGCTCATTTCGTATCCATATTTCTTTCTTTCTTTCTTACCCTACACAGTCGTTACTTAATTCAATATCTTAATCGATCGTCCGCTCCACAGCCAATTCCAGAGACATACGGACGCACCACTTCCCATGTTCCTCTCTGGTGCAAGTCAGAGTTCACCGTTCTGCCTCCTACTTTTTCCGGAGGTGCCTCCTTGTCCTAACGTCGCTGGTCACCCGAAGTCCCTAATCTCCACGGGTTTCAAAAGTTGAATGAACTAAGGCTCCACTCTGATGCTTGGCAATACTTCAACTGCCGGCCATTCTTTTATTTGGGTCCAGGCTTTGTGGTTTGCACGAGCAGGTATCCTGTTTTCATGGACCAAAGCTGAGGTTGTAGCAAGGAAATACAAGGGTAGCATTGAGCCTGGCAACCCACCGAAACAAGCAGCACAACAACGCTTATACATTCTTGTTGGAATTTCGGAGATTTCTGCTGCGAAGTGAAAAGAGATGATGCGAAAGATGTGAAAATCACCTGTGAACACAAAGTTCTATATACTGCTTTTGCCCATAAGGACAAGTACTGACACTTCGATTGGAGTCTAATCATGGACGTTCGCTTGATGGCTGTTCGAAACTGCCTAGGTCATCCTGGCTAGATGCTCAGGGGTTCGGTTTCAACGATGTGTCAAGGAGTCACAACATCGAAATTAGCCATGTTCACATTACAGTACTTCCTTCAATTAAGAATGTCCGATGTCGACCTCCTGTCTCTCTCCTCCGGTCGACACGTTGTGGGTTGCATACACAGGCCAAAATCCTTCCGAGCGATGAATACTTTTTCGAATCGACCTTCCGCCGCCACACCTGCTCAGCCATGCATGGAGCTTGCTACCTCTCGGATCATCGACATCAGTTATTGGCTGTCCACAAACAAGCATACTAAGATCGGACTTGCTGTAGCTCTTCCCAGTATTGTTCTCCTCCTCTCCACGACTCCCATCACAGACAAACTCGCACAAGCTTGACGTGCGACCGGACATAACTCACCCGAGAAAGAGGCTGCTCGCCCAGAGCGTGCCGAGCACGACACAAACGACAAACCGCCTGAGTTACCAACGAAGTCTTACGGACAGCTCCCGTCCACAAAGAGGGCAATTCGCCCAGAACGTAGCGAGCATGGCATGAACAACGACAACATCCTCTTCAACAATGTCGGCCCCGAGTCACCCAAAGAGTCCTATGCGGCGGCTGCTGCGATTGTGCAGCCCTTGCCACCGCTCACGCCAGATAGTGCTTCCATCAACTCAGAGTCCAGCTCCGAGCATTCTCGAAAGCACAAACTCCGTCTGGGAGAGAACATCAAGAAAAGGTGGCAGAACAGGCCTTTTAGTCACGGCTCCTCCGAGTCTCCCTTGTCGCCACAAGGGATGTACGACGCAAAATGGACGCATGCGGCCCCACAATGCTTCCACAGGACTTTTATGTTATCAGTCACTCGATGCGAGAAGTCGAATTGGCGTACTTGGAAAGTATATGGACATTTGTGATGAGGGGAATAACACTCAGCTTAGTATTAATGGTTTGAGACTTGAACGACTCTGTTTCTTTTGGCCTTCTTCCCCTACCTTCGCAACCGCAAGTCCGAGTGAGTCAGTCCTGTGCTTTTGGCATCGTAAGTCGAAACCTTACTTCTATTTCAACAGCACGCTGTCAAGATCTTGTCGTTTGAAACGAGAATAGATGGCTTTGCTCCGAAGCGCTCCATCCACGCTTAACATTTCCACTGCCCTCCCTCTCAGCGATCTTTGTGCGGCTACATCGTCTCCGAGTCGAGCTATGACACGTAGAGGTGATTGAACATTTGACAACGATGTCACTTTGCTCCGAACCTTGCCTCTGAGGAATCCATAAGCTCCACTTGTTCAGAAGCCGATCCGGGTCTCTCCTCAGGCTTGGCGTTGCTTCAATTGCCGACCACCCTTCTCTCTTCGGAAGTCGACTTGAAAACGCAACGACATACGCCCAAGAGAGCATCTTAGAATTCTAACAAGGGGTCATTTACTCTGAGCAACTTAACGAACATAGACTCAATCTCAACAATGACAACATGGGGTTTTCTCCAGACCAAACCACATGGTTCGGACACACAACCCGAGATTTGTGGGTCGAACGTGGACATCGGGCGACTTTGACCTTCTGTGATCGACACAATCGCAGGTAACTAGGACGAAAACCAGAAAATTGCTCGTAACGAGGCAAGGTCTATACCAGGAAAAATAGTCACCCGACTCTGCTCCATAATGATGTAATGGCAAAAGACCGCGGAACGATTGCTCACTAGCCGCTACTTTCACGCACACTATAAATGTTGCATCTAACAACCAAGCATTAGCCCTCGCTTGTCTCCATCTTGTCACTTCTGCTAAGCACATTCAAGATGTACAAGCAAATAATTGCCGCGCTTGGCCTTCCAACTCTGGCCCTTGCCAACTACAGCGCTCCGAGCTACTACTACACTGGCTGCACCAAGACCTGCGTAGTCGATTCCAGCGCCAATGACAGCTCTCATGCTATTGTAGAGGCTTTCCGCACCTGCGGTCATGAGACTGGAGAGGACCGCGGAAAAGTCATTTTCAAAAAGAATGAGACCTACAATGTCCGCCGTGTCATGAACACCACTGGCCTAACCAACGTCGACGTTGAAATCCACGGCACCCTTCTATGGGACACTGATATCGACTACTGGCTCAACAACTCATTGCCCATCGGTTTCCAAAACCAGTCCACTGCTTGGATCTTTGGCGGCGAGAACGTCCATTGGAACGGCTTCGGATACGGCACACTCGATGGCAACGGCCAGGTTTGGTATGATTTTATTAATGGCACCAACAATTTTCCTGGGAGGCCTCATCAGATCTCATTCGAGGGCATGAAGAACAGTGTCATCGAGAAAACACGATTTGTACAAAGTCAGATGTGGACCATGACTGTCATTCACTCTGAGAACGTCCTGCTCGAAGACATGTATGTCAACAGCACAGATGCAAAGCAAGAGGTTGGCTTCGACTTCTCTTCTCTCAACACTGATGGTGCTGATGTCATCTACTCGAACAATATCACCTTCCGCAACTGGGTAGTTGATTGTGGCGATGACAACATCTCCACAAAGGCCAACAGCACCAACATCCTCATCGAGAACCAGGACTGGTACACTGGTCTTGGCTTCGCTATGGGCAGCATCAGTCAGTACGATGGCGAATTCGAATACGTCGAGAACGTCACTGTTCGCAATGTCACCGTCCACGACCGCATGCGCTACGCAGCCTACTTCAAGACATGGACGGGTGTTAGCCGTGGCTACCCACCCAATGGCGGTGGAGGAGGTCTGGGCTACGCGGCCAATATCACTATGTCCGACTTCAAGCTCGACAACACCTCTGGCATTTTCGCGATCACGCAGTGCACAAGCTACAACGAAGCCTCCGGCGAATGCAACACCAGCGAGTTTAACATCCATGACATCACCATCGCCAACTGGACTGGCACTTCAACCAGTGCTGTCCTTGGTGAGCTTCAATGTAGCGGTGCCAGCCCATGCACTGGTATCAAGTTCGATAACGTCTCCATTGAGATACCCAGCAACAACACGATGGCCAACCACTACTTGTGCGGCAATGTTACTGATCCAATTGGATTCGAGTGCACTGATGGACTTTGGGAGGAGAACAACAGATAGTAATGTTGAGCTCTAGCAATTATGTCGATACATGAATACACGAAAGATGTGTCAGCCACGCCGTGATGAATCTAATATGGACGTAACGTGCGATCTAGATTGATAGGGATTTGGCTGACTTGAACGCTTATGTGCTCCATATTTGGTGTCGCTTGTTGCACACAAGTCATCATATGTTGCTGTGGCTCGCGGTCTAACTTCAAAGTCTGTACTACTTGCTCTACTAGTGAGATGGTATCTACACTCGTACTACCTAATAGTCTATAGTGCGCTACCATCATCGACTTGTAGATTATTATATATTCGTTCTTAATATTGAAATGCTACCTGAACTATACGTTTGTTCGGAATTGAGTGGGCTACTATCTCTACATGAAGATATTTTAGGATCACTCTTGCTGCTGAGATGCTAGTACGAATCTACACCGCGAGCGGTACGTTGTTGAGGGCGACACAAAATGTGGCTGGTGTTGTCTGAGACCGCCCGCTTGTGGCGTTCTTGGACCCAAAAACAGCTCGCTCGAGGACGCCATTCTGATCCAAGACGACCAAGGGACCACCTGCTTGGCGATGAGTCCAACGCAGGTCACATCTCTTGCAGCGTTCACGGCGATGGGTATTGTGGTTTCTTGTATCGCGTGAGGACTCCCGCCTCTCGACAACATCGGGTCTCGGTCCCTCCAAGGTGACACAATGTCTTCAACATGGTCCTCAATCAGGCGGAACGTGACCAATGGCCGCAAATTCCTGCTCTCCTCGTCGGCGACGGTATACAAGTGCCGCGTACTAGATATGCTCACACACAACTGAAACATAGCCATCACTGCCCTCGGCGGCCCAGCAGTACACTTCCAGATCTTCCGCCGGGTCTTCGTAGACGAATACAGATGGATAGACGAAACGACATACCAAGAGATGTTCGCGCTCTGCCAGGCATTGAGTGGTCCTGTCAGCACGAAGATGATTTACCATATCAACGCAATGCACTACTGATTCTGGACTGGCTTCTTATCATTCTTCGTCTGGAGTTTGCCTACCGCACTGGCTGGATTTGGTCTTGCGATGGGAGTGGCCAGCCCTTGCCAGTTTTCCAAGAGGACGTGACGAGAGTAAGTTCGGAAGCGGGTACCTGTACGGGAGATCTGCCAGTGGTATTAGGGGTGAGAGTGGGCAGTGTTGCCGGTGCTGATGATGTAGAAGCAGGCAGGACAACGACAAGCGTAGAGACCATCTGCTCGATCCTGTCGAGACCGTCCAAGATTGGCGTTTGTGCCCGTCTATAAGACCTTAGCATTGCGGTTTGAACTGGGCGTCCTGGTAGCTTACAAAGAGATTAGTGTTATCAAATTTGCCAGTCTCTGCTCGATGTCTTGCGTCTTATTGATCATCTTCTCAGCAGATCCAGCATCCTTGACAGTCCACTGAAACTTTTGACGCAGAGGGCCTTGTTGCTCAAGGCGAAAGTGCAAGCTCTCGAGCTTGGTGAGCCGTTTGCGCACATCTGTAAGTAGATCACTGAGACTTTGGCGTATGATGGCGTCCGTCAAAACAGGATGAGATTTCGCAGCAGCATTCTTGATGCTCTGCAGCTCGGCAGCAAGAAGGGAAAGGCGTGTTGCTAAAGCCTGTATCTCGTGAGGTGCATTCTTCCAATGGAGCACCAGATTCTTCGAGACCTCGGCGAGGACGCCGGTCGCTTCGATGGGCGTGATGATGCTCGCGACGCCGCCAACTACCTCCATACTGATTGTCTCTCGTTCATGTGCCGTTCGGGGTTTACGCTAATGGCATGCACTGAGGATCGTGGGCGAAGAAAATAGTCTCGCATCAGCAAGGCTGAGTTGCTTCACAGCCCAGTTGTACAGCCCAGAGGCATCATGCAGGACGCCTGCGTTGCCAATCAGACAGCTTCTCGGCTACAAGAGAGCCAGGCTATGCTCTGCACAGGTGCCATCGAGTGTTCGAAGCTGCGTGAGACTGGCAAAGACTTATCTCTGAAGACTGGTATTCAGCACAGGTACACAAGCATATCAATGTTGCCTCTCAAGATATTGTGCCATAAGTTTGCATGTACCTTTGCTCAATATTAAGGCTTTTTCAGAATCCACTGCCTGCCAGGGTCAATGTTCTGGAAGCTGAAGATATACATAGTGCTTGGGAATGAGCACAGTATCATGGGCCTAAGTCTCTCAGCAATTTGGAGGACGCATGAAATGTGTAAGGTGTCTAGTGTTCAGGACCAATATACAAACTTTTGCGTCAAAGTGTGTCGGTGTGTGGCGTCGTTTGGCGGCCTCAGCAGCATCCAGCCAAATGAATACGAGCAAGGTAATTGTGCGCGCACGCCGACGATTTGTAGTGATATTGGGACGCTCAAAGTTCCATGATACGTCGCGTAATGACAACACGTAGTTCTGTCGACGATAAGGAGACGTCCACGCGACGACAGGCACGGAAGTCTCGACCCCAGAAATCTGTCCACAGTCCAGCAGCGGTCTGGAACATTCCGAACGTCTTACGGCATATAAAAAAACACATGAAACTTGACAAGCGATAATACACCACACATCGAAAACATGTCGCCCTCAATAATAGCCTCCCGCTCACCATCCCCCGTGCAAGACTTCCTCGGGTTTGGCGAGGATTTCGTCGAAGCACCACAGCGTGTCGTCGCGAGCATCAAATCCGTCGACTTTGGCGGGCTCCTCGACCCGCCACTCCTCTTGCATGAAGACCTGGCTGACGGCTGCGGTGGCATGCTGTGGCCAGCGGGCATGCGGCTGGCCAAGTACTTGATCAAGATGAAGAAGGAGGAGATCAGGAACGCAGAGTCAATGTGTGTATCTAGCTATGTCGGAACTACATCCTGTGTCTGTGAATCTGTGACTGAGTCTTTTTTTTTCTCTGTAGAATTGAAATCGGCGCTGGAGGCGGTCTGGCTGGGTGAGTTGCGCTATGCTACACCTCTCTCTTTCTCGCCGTCTCTACATCGCTTCCGTCACGCAGCCCATCCACGTGTCCGACGCGTGCGGCATTTTAAGCACTATAGACAAGCATTCCTCACAAGCGACACAAGCACTGCTTCATGCACGCCATCACCCGATGAAATATCCCTCACGCTATACACACACCATCATGTGCCACTAAGCTAACCAAACCACCCCCAGCCTCGCCGTAGCCAAAGGCTGCCACCCCAAAGCCACGCTGCACCTCACCGACCAAGCCGTCATGCTGTCCCTAATGCAGCGCAACACCGCCCTAAACGGCCTCGAGAGCAGCGTGGCGCCCTCGGTCTACGACTGGGGCCAGCCCACACCGACAGGCCTGCCGGCACAACCCGACGTCATCCTAGCCGCCGACTGCATTTACTTCGAGCCCGCGTTTCCGCTGCTGCTCAGCACTTTGCAGGACTTGATTGGCGAGCAGACGGTGTGCTATTTCGCGTGCGTGAAGCGGCGTAAAGCGGACGCGCAGTTCATGAAATCTGCTCGGAGGGTTTTCGATGTGCAGGTTGTGGAGGACGATCCGTTTGAGGAGGAGTGGAAGGGGATGAACTCGAATTTGTGAGTTGTGACGTCTTTTTGCCTTGCTATCTGTCGGTCTGGGATTTGCTTTCGTGTGTTTCGGTTTTGCTGATTTGATTATAGCTATATTATTAGGAAGAAGGGCAGCCGGTAACGGATGAAAGTAGGTGCTTTGGTACAATGCGTGCAGACGAATGAGGAGATTATCGGCGACCCTGACGTGCATGGATGGAGGTTAGAGGTGCTGCAGTAGGAGGAAGCTTTTGGATCAGCTGGTAGAGTGATATCACGTCCACGTGGAGAAGGTTAGGACGGAAAGCTTATGAACATCTCCAATAACATACATCTTCGATCATAGCTTAGGCGTCAGCGATAACTTCTAGCATCCTCGGAGAGTGAGGAGCTGTTGTGCCGACAGACCGACGAGGTGACGTCCATATTCCCCCTCGGAGTGAACGACGCATCTTCAGCGTCGCGAAGCCAAGCACTACTGTACCATCGCTCTACCAAACTTCACTATTCCCTCCCGCCCAATCCCGACGGGACTTCGGTGTATCAATGTCCGCGAATGGGAAAGGCGGGCTTACAGTAGGTAGAAAAGGGACTCGAAACTCAAGCCAAACCAGAAAGCATGCGTAACCCCGTCCCTTGCCCCTCCACCTCTCGGCGCTGCATGGAAGAAGCTAAGATGCCTCCACTACACCACTGTGCACCCCTCCGACGCAGGTCGACGTGCGACAGCAGGCGCGCGGTAGGGAAGGTACCCAGGTACAGGCCTCCGGACCTGGAAGCCGATCATGCTCATCATAGGCGGGCAAGAGGTGTTGCATACACCCATGAGACGCTAAGCACTACGCGGTACGATGGCGAGCTGGCAAAGCTGGCAGTTCCCACTGTTTGAGCCTGCAGCTTGGGAGGTGAAGGAGAACGCCAAACGTGGGGAATATTCTGGGGGATGCAGCGCAGTCAGGCGAGAGGGTGTGCTGTGCTACGAGGTTGCAGCAGGAGTTAGAGTGGTTCAGGACGAGGTGCGCTCTCAGCTCTGTGTCTCTAGCACTGGTAGGCCACCAGCGTCGGCCAAGCGAGTGAGCAAGCTGGCTGGCTGGCTGGCTGGCGGGTAAATTGGAGAGAGCAATGACACGGGCGAAGTGAAGAAGAGAAAGAAAAGCATGGATTACTGCGCCAGAGAGACCTGACTATTCCCGTGCGTGACGCGTGAGACCGCCGCTTCTCCTGCAGTTTGCCTTGTCTTGCTGCTCGGATCGGGGCTGGGATTGTAAGACAGGTAATATTAGACCTACGTCTGCGCAGCAACATGAACAGCGGACATGCCAGCAGCAAGCAGAGCAAGCAGAACAGGGTGCGTCATGGCATCGGTGGGTTGACATCGGTGTTGTGTTGGCAGGGCAAAGAGTGGGAGGGTGGTTGCGCAACTTGCGCAATACCACAACCGCCACTAAATTACCACCGATCAGCGGGGCTGCATTATTCGCATACGTATGCAAATGATTGGTATTAGTGTTCGCCTTTGTCGAGTAGACGGCGACTCGGCCAGGTTTGTAATCATCTCTCACACACAATCTACAGTTTATGACTAGCAGGACCGGATAGAGTGCGCGCAGACCATCTCCACGGCAGTGGGCGGCGACTAGAGCATGTCACGTTTGGCCGTGCGTGGGCGTTGTTGGTGCCGGTTGCCGCGCTGCAGCTTGCAAAATGCTTGATGTAGCGAATGGAACTCTATGGACGCAGCCAAACCGCCCGTGCCAACCCGATAGAAAGTAGCGCCGATTAGCAGTGCAGCACTACTGTCCAGCGTACCCAAGTACCACGCACTCGCCTTTTGCCTTTGCCCTTGTGCTGCCATCGATTGCCAGTGGCCGAGACTCCCAGACACACCCCCACCCTCCTCCCTCTGCAAGTCTCACATTGCACACACTCACACACACCTTATTATCCTCCCTCGCCCGGCCTCAACCAAACCACATGCTACCACCATAGCAGCCATGGACCACGCCTCCAATACTCTTTTTCTTACACGAGCTGAGCCAGCCCTTCCCGAATTGTAGTCGCCGCAGTTCCATCCTTGCACACACGACGCCCGCCGCGATCAGCCTGGTCTGCTTGCCTTGCCTGCCGAAACTCCGACTCAGCGATACCGGCCCCAGCACTGCCGACTCCTACGATCTCTCAAGCGAACGCTGATCAAGCGATCAATCTAATTAAATACCGACCCTTCCCGCCCATTGGGCTGACGATACTGCTGCACACCACCCAAAACTACATATCGAAACCATGCCGTTCAGCTGTTTCCGTCCTTCAAAGGCTGAAACGCCAATCGACTCGGCTCCTCGACCTGTCGCTCGCGCCTCAACGTCGATCGACAACTCACGATCTCGCCCCAAATTCGCAAACTTCCAGTTCCGTCGCACCGACAGCAATAACACTACTATCAGCGACACTTCTTCCCGCGCATCCTCAAACACAAGCATCGCTCTCCTCCCGCCATGTCGACGCGACTGGGACGACGAAATCAGAATAGAAGCAATGATGATGCCTTCACCACCCGACACGAGAAACCCGCAACGCTGCTTGCGCATGAGCCATCCGAGATTGTACGCCAGCATTGTCAAGGAAATGAAGACGGAGAAGGGTTGCAGAGATTGGAGGAATTTCGCCGTCTTCCCCGAGGACGACGTGGACGAACGATACACGGCTGAGGAACTCGCGCGTAAGAAGGCACAAGAGTACCAAAAGAAGTTGAAGATGCTCGACAGCTTTACTCTCGACGGCTACGCGTTGGAGAGAGCCAGGGCTTTGATTCCTTGAAGTGACGATTATGCTTGCAAGTGAAACAAGTATTGCGACATGTAGTGTCGCAGCATCAAGTTGGCATTCAACTCACCGTCGTCTGGCTTCGAAGCGTAATCGGATTGTGCACCATCACGCACTCTTCACACGATTTCGCACAGGAGGTCAACGGTGGCGAGCGAAAATGTCCCGGCACATGGGTCGCACAACATGATGCGATTTGTGTCTACTCCTGCAGTGCCGAAACCTGCAACTAATGCCGCTAATGGGTTCCCAAGATCCTTGGCTGTGATAGCATGCATAGGTGAAGACACCGTTTGCAGGGAAGACCATGCCGATGGATGTTGAGACGAAGAAAGAAGAAGAGACACACCAAACGGCTATGACCGTTTTGTTTTGTGATACTTCGAGTTAACGGATTGACGGGGCAAACGTGGCATTTTGGATGTTGTTGGACACGAACATCTTGTCTATATTTCAGCGGCATATAGTCATGCGCTTTAGCGACTTGGGCTGATGGGAGGTTGGATGGCCGTTCAACATAAATTATTATTATTATTAATCACGATACACGATCAAAATCTACATAATTTGCACACTTTACTCCCAGTTGCCATAGTTTTCTTCTCATTATGAATGCGTTGTTGTGCTCGATGCAATAAGTCAAGTCACGTGATATCGTACAACTCCGCCGGCGCTTCCTTCCCAATCGAGCATCCCCAATGTCCATCTCGACTTTGAATATATCGGACATCGAACAACGAAACACCCCATTCCAACTCTCCACACCACCACCACCCTCACAACATTCGCCCAAAATGCTCTCCCGCCCACGCCTTCGAACACCCCTCCTCCGCCAACTCTTCCAAAATGCCAAATCCAAGCCCCTCCAACAACGCCGCACCCTCATCGCCGCCCCCAAAGACGGCTCAGGCCCATTAATGGAGCGCCGCTCCGACCGCGCCCTCCCCCCTCTCACCTCGCCTCACCGCTGGCTGCGCACTCTGCCCGTCTTCGCAGCCATCATGGCCGCTTGCACGCTCGCCATCTTCAACTACCAGAAGAGCAATTCGAGCGTCGTCAGCTCCGCGCTATATTCGCTAAGGACTAATGAGGAGGCGAGGAGGATTTTGGGCGATGAGGTATACTTTGCGCAGCAGTTGCCGTGGATTTGGGGCAGTATTGATCAGGTACATGGGAATATCGACGTGAGCTTTATGGTGAAGGGGACGAAGGGGAAGGCGATGATGAGGTTTAAGAGCGTGAGGAGGACGAGGATGGGATTTGTGAGTACAGTTGTGTTTCTTTGCCGATTGCCGTTTTTGCTGGGTGGTAAGAAGGGGACATTTTGCTAATTGTGGCTTTTACAGTTCGAGACGGTTGAGTGGAGTTTGACGCCTGAGGGCGGCGAGCCAGTTTCGCTGCTCGATGGTAGCGATCCGTTCCAGAAGGAGGAGTGAACGCCGTTGTAACGGAGATTGGGAACTGCCATGTAGCTCGCTGGTGAAATGCGAGCTACTGGCTTTTCTTCTCTGGCTGGGCTGTAGAGTGCGTTCGAATGGCGCATGTCGAGACGATACGCCACGTATGAAGAAGGCATCATGCACTTGCCTCGACTATACGCGGCAGATAATGAGTCTGGACTCAGCAGAGTATGAGGGACTTGTCTGCAGCATAAGGCTTGCTCAAATCTGCTGTGGCAACAGGGCGGCTCAGCATTGTCTACGGACGGTCGCTATTACATCAATGCCAATGAGCACTGATGACTTTGTACACCCAAACGATCGTGTACACACATCAACATGTACGATAGAAAACTATTGCATTCTGGACTATGTATTGTACTACTATCAAGTCTCCTTTCTCTGGAGATCCACATCCTTGGCACAAAACACTCCCTTGCAGCAATGTCTCTCCAACCCCTTCTTTCATTCTTCACAGCCACCTTGGCGCAAGGGCACGATCTCAAAATGCCCTTACGTGAACGAGCGCGTCAGGCTCACAGGGCTTGCATAAGCGAATATGCTGCGCATGTCTGGGTTGTCTGGATGACCGACCGGACAGCCTGCAAGCTCATGCGACTTACACTCTCAGGTCAACGGATCAGATGTCGGAGATGGTCGGACGCATGGCGATCGGGATGGAGTTTTGGCTCTTGATGAGTCTGTTGCTTGCAACCACTCTAGCAACACCAGCAGCCGTCTTCCCTTTCAACTCACAAGTGCCCACAGCGGCGCGCGTCGATCAAACATATCTCTTCCAATTCTCAAGCTCGACATTTGCACCTGGAGACGCAAATCTATTCTACAGCCTCTCCGGTCAACCAGCATGGCTATCTCTCGACAGCGCCTCGCGAACATTCTCCGGCACACCCGGCCACGCAGACACAGGGAGCAGCACATTCATCCTCACCGCAGCCGACAGCACCGGCGCCGCCCACATGGAATGCACCCTCGTCGTAGTCAACGATCCAATTCCATCCCTTCAAGGCGACCTCGGCGAGCAACTCGCTGCCTCTGCAAACCTCTCCAGCAGCAACCCACCCGTTATGACGCTGCTGCCCGGCAGCGCGTTCAATTTCCATTTTCGCCGGGACTCTTTCATCGACATCGTACGCCAGCGCAGCTTGTACTACTACGCCACGCTGGCGGACCACACGCCGCTGCCGGCGTGGTTGCATTTCGACGCGGCGCAGCTGGTTTTCGAGGGCGTAGCGCCGACTTTGAGCGCGTTTCCGCAGGCTTTTGAGGTTATGCTGATTGCGTCGGATGTTCCTGGTTTTGCGGGCTCGAGCTCGACGTTCACTATTAGAATTGGGGAGAGACAGTTGGTGTTTGTGCCAGAGAAGAGGGAGGTGAGAGTTCAGGCTGGGGAGAAGGTGGTTGTTGATGATCTGGCGAGTGGTTTACTTTTGAATGGGAAGAAGATGGACTTGTCGAAGTTGAAGAGCGCGGAGGCGAAGGGTTTGCCGGAGTGGTTGGAGTTTGACGATAAGACGTTGAGATTTGAGGGCGAGGCGCCTGATAACATGAGGGCTGCGAGTGTGACGGTTACGGTTAGTGACGAGGATGGCGATACGGCGATGGTGATTTGGCATTTCGTGCTCGAGGGTGACAGCACGGCTTTGTTCACTGGTACTATTGGAACTCTGGATGCAACGCCCGGCGAGCATTTTGATTACACGATTCCGACGTCTGTCATAAGCGACAAAGACGCAACGCTCATGCTGATATTGCCTACGGATGCTACTTGGCTCGAATTCGACTCTGGGAAACGCGAGTTGAAAGGCGATGTACCAACACAGGCATCAACGATCATCACTGCCACTCTGACCGCTAGAGCGCAGAACGTGGCGCAACCTGAATCTCAGATATTCAGCATCGACGTCAAAGCTGTATCAGCAACGATCACAAGTGCAACCACTCTCATCACTTCTCGCACCGCGCCAACAGCGTCTTCGACTTCGCCGCCTGTTGCTTTCATCGTAGACTCGCAACCACGAGACGGTCTCCCAGGCAGAACAATAGCCGGAATCGTCGTCGGCGTCATCCTCGCTGTGGCCATCCTATTCGCGATACTCTTCCTCTGCTGCCGTAAGAAACGTACACGAGAAGGCTATAAGAAGCAAGCCAGCCCATCAAAGCAGTCGATTTCCAGGCCAATCCCACCGATCGAAGCCAATTCGATCGCAGTCACCACAGAACTGCAAAGAGACGTCGAAAAAGCTGGCTCTGTGGACGATGAGGGACTTGAAGAGGCCGAGCGACCTCCTCAACTCGATCTCAATCTACCCCCACAATCTGCCAGGAATTCGAGGTGGACGAGTCGCTTCTCTCGAAACAGTCTGGCGTCGTCTCTTGGGAACGGAGAAGATATGATCAGAGCGGATGCGAATATTCCCGAGTGGGGACACGAGTCGACTGTGCTCCAGACGCCGCACGACAGTTTTTCCGTTCCGGCTCAGATGGCAAGAGTATCGAGGCAACTGTCGGATATGTCGCCTAGCAAGCGCGCCTTGCGCAGACTGCGGGCGAAGAAGATGAGGCATCAGTCAGAAGACGATGTTGGGCTTGGGATCGGTTTGGGTGGTGCAAGCCTGAGCCCTAGGCGAGAGGCGAGCCGTCGAAAGGTTCGTAGTTTGGGGCTCGAGGCCACTTTGGAGAGAAGCAGTTGCGTTTCTTTAGAGACAGAGGCTACCAGTGTCCTCAACATGCAGCCATTGGATTTCCCTCGACCGCCGACACACTCGTCTTTCGGAGGCTCGAGATCAGCTCTTGCAGCGACTGACAAGCGAAAGAGTGTTCGCTTGGTGGCTCGCAGTGATAGCATCAACGACGAACGCTCTTTGGAAGAGAAGCGTCAATCGTTCATCAGGAAGCGCGCGAGTACAACACTGAGCAGTCCTTTATGGTCAGCTTCACTTGGAGTACACAGAGGGAACGGCCACGGCTCTTCAACAGACATCGACGCCTACTCAGCGCCTACATCAAGACGCTCAAAACGCATCAAAAGTCAACTGACATCCTACTCCGAGTCCTCTTCCATCCAACCAACACGCTCTTCCAACCGCCTAAGCCAACGCATCCGCTCGACTTTCGCACCCAATTTCCCTCGCGCCATCACAAAATCCACCCTAGCGGACAACGACGATTGGGAGACTTCCTCCGAAAGCAGTTCCAGCGCCGCCGACCTCGACGCCGAAATGGAGCTCGCAGACGAAATGGCTCTCCCACGGCACGAGCGCTCCTGGGTTCTTCCAAACGAAGCTTCGCCCACGCCTCCGCCCACAGCTCCGCCTTCACATCGACTGCCTTCCAGCCACCGCGCTAGCACTCCCAACTCAGCCCTTTCCATCCGAAGACCTAAACACTTGACAACCGCGTTTTCTCGTTCCGTCTCCCCACTCGCCTCGCAGGCTCTCGACAACGCCAGTACCCGCGCCTCTCTTTCTGCGTCTGCCAAAGCTTTCCGCGCGTGTCGCAGCAGGCTTTCGGAGCCGATGGCACTCACATGCACGGATAGTCTGAGCAAAGTGAAATCCAAGACAGAGGCGGGTGATCGGCCTCGGCTTACGTATGCGCGGAGCGGAAGGCCTGTGAGTGTGGAGGATGTGCAGCGGTTGAGCAGTCTGCGGGCGGAGCGGGTGGAGGAGGAGAATGTTGGCGCTGGGGCGCTGGAGGGTGATGGGCGGGAGAGGGTTGTTACGGATGGAAGTGGGAAGGCTTTTATATGAGGGTTATGTAGTAATGATTCATGAAGTGATGGTAGTGGATACATTCTTTCGTTTCATTCCAAAGTCTAATCGTTTCTATTCGTCGCAGGTTGAAGATATACAGTGAGCATGACCCAGCTGCATGTAAATCACAGTCGTTCGTGTAGCTGGCAAGTCTACTCTATGGCATAAGCATCACATCCATTCTCCTAGTTGACGGCGATCGCAACAGCACCACAGCCAGCCTGAGCCAGATTTCCGGTGTCACCGGGGAAGCTGTAGGTGATAGCGATCGACTTGCCGCAGTCCGAGCCCCGGTACAAAGTGCAGCCCGAGTAGAAGACCATCGCGACGCACTCCTCATCTTCAACACAGACCTGGCAGCACGTCGAGGCATCCTTGTTAGCGGGGTCCTGCTTTTGCCACAAGTTCACCGAGTCGAGACCGCCGGCGTTGCTGACTCCGCTGATGCCTGTGACGAAGTTGGTCGGGGCGCACTTGGCGGATTGCGTGGTGGTGGTGGAGGCGGTGGCGGTGTAGGAGGTTGACGTGCAGTCGGATGCGATGGTGCGGGTGGTTGTGGCGGTGGCGTATTCGAAGGACGAGACGGGAACGTCAATGGTGGTAGTAGACTCGTGGTAGTACTCCGTGTAAAGAGTTGAGATGGTCGTGTAGAGGGTCACGAGGGGCTGAGAGGTGTAGGTGTAGGTTTCTGTGACGTCGTCGCCGGAGTAGATGTAGTAGTAGTCCACGCTGGTGGGGCAGTATGTGGGAAGCGGTGTGGGAGTGTAGGAGCCTGTGTACACCGTGCTGGTGGACTCGGCCGCGCTGGATTGGAGTGTTAGCTAATCATGATCTGGGGAAACTTTGGGCGATGGGCAATCTTACATGGTCTCAGTTGAAGTGCAAATACCGGTGGTGACCTCTTCATAGAGAGTCTGCGTGGTAGTACCTATTTTGTGCACGATGTTAGATTCGGTCCAGACACCTGCATTGTACGAAGCGGTGGTGTTTGCTAATGAGGTGTAGATGGTCACGGTGCCCCTGGTGGAAGTCGGGAGGTAGGTGGTGGTGAATTCGTAAATCGTGCTTGGGTAGTCGTTGGTAACCGTAGATGTGGACGTGACATCAGTGCAGGTGGCTGGAACAGGGGACTCTATGGTCAAGGCACGGGAAGCAGATGTGACATCTGTTGCGTTGCCAGTTGCAGAAGCCTCAACCGTTGGGGTAACTGAAGGAGTGACCTCTATCACTGATCCGCTCGAGATTGAGTGGTATAGGGCAGGAGGAGGACCCGGATGGGATGGTGATGCAGCGCCTTTGGGACCGGGAGGAGGTGGTGCGTCGCCTTTAGGGCCTGGAGGAGGAGGAGGCGGTATTTGAGGACCAGGAGGAGGTGGAGGAGCATCCTTTCCGGGGTGGGGAGGGAGAGCAGAGGCAGAAGCCAGGCCAAAGGTGAGTACGAGAGCAGCGATTGTAGAGACCATCTTGAATGTATTGAGTGTTGAAGGACGCGACGATTCCATTGGGGGTTTCGCAGAATAGGACTACATCATATACATGTTGTAACTCACCTACTCACAGGCTAAGTGGATTTCGTCGGTAACCGGCGGAAAATCCATCTCGAGTATACTACATCGAGCTCTTATCAACAGTTTTGAAGCGTGAAGACGGTTCTACAGCCGGACAAGGGACTGTTGTTGTTCGCTGCCTAGTGAAGTCCACATGGCGCACCGGCAGGACATCGCTTGAGATTGCTATCGTGCTTAGCTGCATATCAAAGATCCTGTTCGATCTCAAAACAGATCAAGCTATCGCAAATCGCCGCGAGTAGTGATGAAGTTTTCGGGTCCGGAGGCTTCCTGTGCTCGGTCTATTGTGTTTGTGCGACAAATCTATAGCATATGTCGTCTAGGTTCTGTATAAGGTCAACAATGCACTCCATGAGCTACCAGAGTTTTCAGGCAAAATCGTCAAAGTACTGACTACGCGCTGCAGAACCTGAACTTACCTTGGGGCCACTACAAGTCCTACAGCACAACCTGATTCATTGATGCTCTGCTCGTGATTCCTTCCAGGGCTGCCTACAGCGCAAGCGCGAGCGAGATGACGGACCGACCCCACACAGTATTTGTGTGCTGTTCACAGGCTTGACTCGCGTGTCAGGAAGCATACGCGAGTCATTCCGCTGAGCAAGGATCTCGGTCACGTGAGCGACTACACCAACCACAAGCTACCTCACATGTAGACGCTGCCTTCAAAGGCGTCCGACATATCATGCATGCATGGGTATTTATTTGCAAGCCTTACATACCCGCACCGAGCGCTCTGGTTCAAATGATCTGAGAATTGAGGCATGCGACGCAGGATTTCTGAGGGTGATATGTCAAGTTTCAGCAACATATCCGATGAGCTGAATCAAGCCTAAACAATTGAGATCGATATTGCAATTCATACGCCTCACAGATACGCCATCAATACGAGTAAGCGTTCGATACACTCTCAAAGCGCTGGATACACTGCCAGTATGCATCAAGTCTGTATCGATACAAAATCGTGATCTACCTGAGATATTGCACAGACGAGATCACCCCAACACTAACCCTAAGCAAGACATCGTTTGCTTGAGTGGCTGCACACCCGCATGCGCACCCGTACGCGCACATGTTGCTGGTGATATGAAGTCGTATTCGCTATCAACGCACCTATGTGCCAACATCAAGAGAGAGGAGTATTCGACATCTGAACGTATGTACATGCTGTATGTCTAGAAGCGAGCGAGGGAAGACGCGCGATCAAACGTATACTGCCCCGTTTGGTAGATGACTATTTGAGGTCTACGCATTGAGCAGGTAGCCTAAGATTATTCACGAGCATCCGAGCGGATATTGTTCAGCATGTTGTCTTGTCTGGCTCGCCTGGAAGTACTGCCGTGGCCGTTCCTTAAAAGTTCACTAGTAAGACTTTTGCGAGCAATTTAGAATGCGTACGCGCAACTGACTATTCCCAATTGGCAAGGCACGAGTATATAACTCCCAGTCTTTACAGTAGGCATTGTTGCCATGCAACGATGGCATTGAACAAACCATTGATATTCTGTTTTCCCGATCGCGACACTCTTCGAGGTTGGGTGTCTGGCTAGAACCTTCCACGAGCACGAGGATCTCCGGTGTCAACCGTGCCTTGGTAAATCCAAGATTGATCTGCCCCCGGGTGGAGCCTCCCGCGTTCTGCGGGTGGCATCATGCAGCTAGCGAGAATGCCATTGTGAGGAGGTGGGAGAGTGCCATGCCAGGTGTTCACGCGTGGCCGGTCTGTGAAGTGAAACACACGATGCCACTCATATGGAGCACGGAGACCGTGTATCACGAAAGCTCCTCCCTCTAGGAGACTGAGTGATGTCGTCAGGGGAAGACAGCAAGACAGTGGTGGGCTGGCGATGAGGCGTTTAGACCACATGATGTTGCCATGATGACGGTCGCGTGCGGAATCTCGATGAAGTTTGGCTTGAAATCACGCTTGCCCGCCGCCTCCAAGGTCGAGCTCCTGCAAAGACCACCCCGCATCCCGTGCCCACACGTCATCAGCGTGCTGTTGCTGCTCTTGACTACACCCACTACTACTCCTCTCTTCCCAAGCAACATTCTCTTCTTCTTTCCATCAACCAAACACATCAACCACTCTACCAAAACACCTTCCAACACACCACATCAACCCTTCACAATGGCCACCCTTTCCTGTACGTACAACTCCAGCCCATTGGCGCGCGCCGGCCATTCCCTCGAGAGCTATGTGTTTCTGTGACCTGCTCGCAACCGCATTACCTCGAGTCCATCATGGCAGCACCACAATAATCGCCTGATCATAGCTAACACGCGCCTCCTCCAGACCTCCCTCCCGTTAAGCCCTCCGCGGTCGCCCTCGGCACCGTCTACAGCCACGCCATCTCCCTTGCTGTGCTCGGCCCTGTCTTCGGTGACACCTACCGTCAGGCCCAGGCCTCCAACTCCAAGGAGGAGTTCTTCAAGTCCAAGGAGGCTGCCTCCGCCGCCTCTGCCTGGGGTACTTCCCTCGTCGGCTCTGCCGTTCAGTCTTACGGTGTCGGTGCTCTCATCAACGCCACTGGCACTCTTTCCTACAAGGGCGCCGCCTACCTAGGCTCATTGATCTTCTTCGCCAGCTCGGCTCCTTCCGTAAGTCGTATTGCAAAACAACAACATCTGCAACATCTGCTAACGTTGTCTACAGTTCATTGCCCAGATCACTACCGAGAAGCGCCCTCTTGAGCAGGTCGCCGTTGGCGCCCTTGCCCGCGTCTTCGAGACCGTCGGTCTTTCCGTCTTCCTCACCTACTGGGGCACCCGCACCAACCCCTTCAACTAAGCTTGTCGCTTTGATGGGATGTGGACGAAATTAATATGGAACCGAACAGAACTGGTGTCCACGGAAATGGGAGGCGTGATTGAGCGGCAGCGTTAGCTTAAACCCCCGCCTGCACTACCCCCAAATACTTATGCGAGACGTCAATCTATGTATTTTAGTATTACTGAAGCAATTGTAACTCCTGATAACTCATCTATTGTTCCCCTGGTTCATTGTAACTTACACTACATAAGTGCCTTTGCCCTTGCGCGTGTGACATCATATCTTATTATCACGTGACCTGAGCTCAACTTTTCTGAGATGACTGATCCGTTGGATATACCTCCGAGCACTTATTTCATCATACTTCAAACAACCATGGCCGAATCAGAAAACCCTCTCTTCGAAATTGGCGTAGATGCAGATGACTACGCCGAAGCCGCCGCTGATGATGCGCCCGCAGTAGACCGCACCTTCCAAAGCGAAGCAGACTTCCTCGCCGTCAAAGCCGCATATTCCGCAAGACAAGACGGCGGCGACTTGTACTCGGAGCTCGTGCGTGCCGTGCCTCATCTAGCACAAGACGCAGCCATTCCAGATCCCAAGCCTAAGCTTGACAAGCGCGTGCAGATGCTGCTCGGCTATGCCGTTGGCGAGCTTTATTACGACGGGAATTTTGCTGGGGCTGTGAATCTTTGCGATCGGGTTCTTGATACTTGTACTGTTGACAACAGGCTGGTACCTGGGTTAGAGAGGTCGAGGGAGAGGGCTAGGGGGAGGATTGAGGGCGGGAAATGAGGATGTTTTGGATGTTTGGGGCGATGTTGGGTTTGCCTTCATGTGGCTGCACTTACACCAATTGCCACCAACAACAAAGAACATTTTTTCATAAACAAGACAACTCCTACGCCGGAGCTCAACCTGAATCACACCTTCTGATGATCTCTGGCTGCTGCTGCTCCATGTCTCGTGCCAGGCTTGCCTTCGTTCCTGGTCGAGCGTGGTCCCAGATTTCAGCCTATTGCTCCAAAGCCTGCTTTTGCGGTAATAGCCTTAGGTCCACTCAACACTTTGCAGCAGCCTCAAGCGCGGCGTCAACTTCTGCCCTTCTTCCTCGCCATTCATGAAAACCACCTTCAATCCTACGACCTTCACAAACTGCTCAACAGCCTCCTGATCCCAATCCTTGATCGCATCCTCAATACCATCGATTTGCACCAGTCTAGCCACTTGCCTTTTCTTGGAGCTCGGCTGGATCTGCACGTGCTCTCGAGAAAGTGTAGTCGCGGTCCCTGGGTGGCAGTGTACGTGCAGATGCCCATCCTCGAAGTGAAGCGCCGGGCCGGTGGAGGGAGCAGCAGCTCCTGGATACAGCTGCGCAAGGCTTGGCCTGTTCTTACTGGCCGATATGTGCACGTACAACGAGTTCCTCCCATCCGACGTCTTCACAACAACCCTCCCACAAAGCACACCAGCGCTCAACAAAGCCAGCTCCTCAACCGCGGCTTTCTCAGCCAGCGTGCCACCCACCACAGGAAGATCGAAGAGCGTTGCGCGATAGCATTTCCGAATCGTCAGGGTCCTCCAGAGCTGTGACATTTCTGCGTTATTCAGTTCGATGAGGTCGTCGACAATCTGTTCTACGAGCTCGGGAGGGAGGCGAGATTCTACCACGCGATGGGCGAGGAACTTGGCGTAGTGTGCTTTGGCGAGGCGGCGTCGGCCCAGCAGAATCGATTTATGGGTGACAAGAATGCCGTAGAGGGGCATCGTGGCAAGGCGCAGGGGTTTGTTGGTGGATGCCATCTTGCCGGCGCAATTTGGGTGGAGATGTTGTCTTATTTTGAGTTGTAGGAAAAGAGGTGGTGTGTGTCAAGACATTTAGATGGAGCGGTGGGATTATATGCGTTAGTGTTCAGCAGTGACTGAGTGAGGTGTTGAGAAGGCATCAGTAAGCGCAAACAGCCCCTCGTTTGCATGAGCAAACCACTTTCACTGTATGTTTTGGGTGTGGAACCTGGCACTTTGCCTTCGCCCATGCTACTAGATAAAGATGCTGTATCTCATAATGTGAAGCGCTCGACCCACCGCCTCGCAAAATCCAGTAGAGATGTCTGCATGTCTCGTTGATCACCAACGCTTGTCTAGATCTCCGTCACTGATAGGCAGCTCTGATTGATTTTAGTGATATCTCTGATGGCGAGTCTCCAGAAGAACCTTCTTCGCAGTGACTCAATCACAATTTTTTGGCCTGCTGTCAAACGTAGGCCATGTCTCGAATCGACCTTCTTACTGCGATGGTCTTAACGCCGAGCAGCCCGGCTCTGAGCCTTTTTCAGAATGCTTGCAATCTTTTTGATAGAAGCAATGTCATGCATTGTATCGTCACTTGCTCATTAGAATCCCTTATATGGGACATTGCTGCCTCGTCTACATTCATTAGCTTTTACATGAGAGACATTTTCTGCAGATGCATTGGACAGACGGTCTGGTTACGTTCACTTCAATCGGGACTACGGCGCATCCCGAATGATCCCTTTGATATCAGATTCGGTAAAGATATTACATGGTCAAGTCCGGCTATATGGGACGACATGCGACAAGACTTCATCCATAACGCCCATCCCGTCCCGGTCCATTCGCACAACGATGAAAACCGACGTATACCGCTGTTTGAGGCGCTCGGGTCAGGATGTGTCAGTGTCGAGACTGATGTTCACTTCGAGAAAGGTGACCTGCTGGTCGGCCACTCTGCGCATAATCTTCGCAAAGAGGCGAGCTTACGCACCCTGTACTTAAATCCTCTGCAACGCATGCTTGCGAGACAGAACGCCCTGACATCGTCTGATGAGGTTCCCAAAGGTATCTTCACACGAAAACCTTCGCGGAGTGCCGTCCTTCTTGTCGACCAGAAAGCCGCTGGACCCGAGACTTTCGGCGGACTGTACAGATAACTACAACCGCCTCGCGACCTAGATTATCTGACATACTGGAATGGTAAGGACAGAGTCACACGACCTCTAACCATTGTTGCGACAGGCAATACGCCCTTCAAGTCTGTGCTCGCTCTTCCGAACGACCATACAGACATCTTCTGGGACGCTCATCTCGAGAGGCTACCATCCGTACTGGATGACCTCACTGTTGACCCTCCGGTCTTCAAGTACAACAGGTCAAATTCGCATTACGCCTCCACCAAGTACCGCAACGCTATGTTCCGTGGATAGAGAGATATACATTATGATAATGTAGATCAGTCAACCGGGCCGGCGTGAGATGATATCGGAGGCTCGCAGCTTGAACAGGCTGCGTCCAGAGGCCTCTTGACAAGATATCGGGACGCGCCTGCGGGGCCGCCTAACCTGCGAGATATTGTGTGGCGAAGTCTTGTGGATGAGAAGGTTGATCTCATCAACATGGATGATATGGGTGCCGTGCGAGATAGAGCCCGTGGCTGGGGCCGTGGTTAACGGTCGCAACGGTCGATTATTTGTACGGCATTCATGTCTTCACTGCCTTCGCGCATAAGCTACCCGGACATAGTCAGCTGTTTCCGAACACATTAACTCATGCCGGTATTCATAAATATGCCGCTCCCAATACCTTAGCCTCGTACATCACTAACTCGCAAACAAAACGCATACTGCACCACCGGATCACCGCTACAAGACAGTCGACGCCATGCAAGAAGGCGGCAACCATCTCGACAATATCCTCATGAGGCACCCTACCGAACTCCGCATCGATATCTACGAACGCATCTTAAACGCCAGTCTTGACAACGGCCTGCTGCTGTGTCCTCTCGACCACAGGCCCATCCAGAAAGCAATGCTACGTACCCTACACATCAACCGGACCATCCGCAACGAAAGCCAGGACATCTGCACAAAACTCGCCAAGCACCACATCGAAGCACTAGAAGCCGACATACTTCGTATGAGAGCAAGCCACGCTGATGACGGATGTAGAGCTCCCGAAGGCGGTCCAAGTCACTGCCTGCAAGCAGCTCCTCATCCATTGTCAAGATGCTGAGTAGCTCCTCCTCGCTGCGTTTTGTGCGACCAGAGTCGATCTTCCAGTAGTCGGCATAGTGGGACCAGACGTCGTCTCCGGTACGGAATTGTACCATATTGCTGAGTTCGATGCTGGTTGTCGCGAGAGTAGACGTAGTGAGCAGTACCGGTGTTGAATGTGGTGTTGATGCAGAGTCTTTGTATGCGAGGGCCTTCACGCGCGATTTCACATGCGTTCTCGAGCAGGCTTGCCATGAATTTGGAGCAGGTGAACGGGCAATCAGCACTCACCCAGAAGTTGGTGCCTTCACTTTGGCAACACCAGTCAGTTGGTTTTTAGTACTCGGAATCCAGCGTTCCGTCCCTCGCACCAGCCCCCTTACTGCGCCCATAGCGCGGCCATCACGTGTGGATAACAATGTGACGATGCTCGTGTTCTGGACATATTGGCATAAAAAGTCGACGCCGACTCTTGCGCTTAAAGTGCCGTCCGTGTTATATAGATGGGAGAAGATCATGTTTAAGTGTTGTTCGGGAACCGTTCTACCCGAGAGGCTGGGACTTGGCTGAGATCCGCGATCGAGTCCGAGCCGTTTGAGTCTTTCGATCTTACGACCTCATTCTCTTGGACCACAGCCACGAGTACGCTCCTGCAATTGGCAATACAAGGTTGTGCATTCCTGGATCATCAATGAGGATAGCGTTCGAGTTTTTACCAGCAAGTACTTACCGCCAGGCGAGCATGAGTCAGCAATTTCTTCCCCGAACACCGAGCACCGAAAGCGAAAGCCGAGGCTGGTTTCATCTACCACCTTCCCAATACATTTTCTTACCAGCATGGCTGCCGAGCAGGCAAGCTGCGATATTCGCATTTCCCCTCGACATCAAACCTCCAGTGAACCATATGAGAGATGTCCCAGCATACCGTCACAACACATCGCCGCAATGGAAAACTCCAATCCTGCGAACCGTGTCGGAAGCGTAAACTATCATGTGATCACAAGCTACCCCATTGCGGAAGATGCGTTAGACGAAGAACGACGGGAGATTGCGTTTATCACCCTGCGCCAATGACCAGAAGTCACCGTGTGAGTCCGAAATCAGCTTCACCTCGGACTACGCCAGGACCGAACGCACACCCTTCTATAGCCGGATATCGGGAACCATCAATCACAGCTCCACCTCAGCAGCCGATCTCGTCTCCCACGCCACGTGTGAACTTCGAAGGCGCTGCCCATGATGGAGCGGAAAAAGCGGTAATTTCACCTCTTGGATTCCTTGGAGAGTCAAGCGCATCTGCAGTCGTGGCGGAGCTGATTGACAGCATGGGAGAGACTCCTACCGAAGCGATCTATGCACAAGCAGAGGACCGCATTACCGAATCCATGATAGACAAAGGAGCTGCTGTCCTCTATCACCTTCAGGGTATCGGGGCTCGACTAGAGGAATTCGAAGCCTGGATGCGTATCGGAGATGGGTATCTGCTTTTCCGCCAGGCATACCAGGTCTTCATATCTGAGCTATGGCATTACTTCAGGACTGAGCTGCAAGCTGTCCCACAGGATCGACGATTACAACATCTCTCAAGAGTGGTGTGGCAAAACACCCACAGGCCTATGACTGCCACTTCCAACACTACGATCGAGGAATGGGCTAACCAAGCAGCTGGTCGAAACCTCCGCTGGGAAACGGTTGGATTATTGTTCTCGGCAGTAGGCTTGAGGGCCTCGGGTGCGGTATTCACAGAGCACTTGAGCTCTCATGATGCCTCGCATCCCATCTCACGAATGGCCATGGCGAAAACGATGTTGAGACTAGTCGATGAGTGTGTCACTTTTAGCTGGGAGTGTGGCAGTATAACGGATCTGTTCGCTTGTATGTTGTACGAGCGTTCGCCTCTGGTTGAATGGGTACGAGGCGACGTATCTGCGGAAGCATGGGCTCGGTTCAGTGACGTTTGCAACGTGGCCGTCGAACTTGGCTTACATAAAGAGAAGCATGTGGATGCACGAACGCCGTTCTTCCTGTGCGAGCTTCGCATACGTCTTTTCGAGGCAATCTACGTGCACGACAAGCATGCGTCCACCCACCTTGGGCGCCCTCCACGTATCAGCTACCGGCATTGCGTGATCCAATCACCAACCGATCTTTGCGATGATGACGTATGCAGTAGCCCGACAGAGCTGGCAGGCATATTGGCGAAGTTCAACAACGGCTTCGCAAGTTCAGGAAAGCTCGGTCGTGCGACGGTACGGAGAGCATCTACGGGACACTTCATTATCCGCGAGGAAATCCTCGAGATCGTGCTTGGGAATCCGCAAGACGACGTGACCGATCGCATCCATCAGATTCGAGACAAGATTGCGCGACATACCGAAGAGATGCCTCCCTTCATCCGCCTGGATCCAGAGGAATTACTCGATCATGTCCGATCTGGTCAATTCTTCGAGATTCCCGGCCGGAAGGTTACGTGGCGGCCTCTCGATGTGGTGTTAGTGCTTGGATTGCATTGCAATTTGAGGCACACTAACTTCCTCCTCGAGCGAGCACTAGTGCGGCGGTCAAAAGTTGATCCCACGAAGCTGATCGCAAGCGCGAGAAGTCTGCTCAACCTAGTCATGAAGGCGACATCGAACAGTGGATTCCTACACGGCTTTCATATGTACAAAGTAGAGCTGGCAAGTCGCAGAAAGCTCCCATGTGTAGTCTCCCGTTTATTACTGACCACCCTACCAGCTTGCTTTCTACGCCATCCCCTGCGCCACCGTCTTAGCGATTGAGCTTCTGAAGCACGACCAGCTCGGGATCGACGATGAAGCCCTTCCACGGTCTACGATCATCCAACAGCTCAGTGTCCTCGTGGCGGCGCTCGAAGAAGTTCGGCCCGACGACGGCAACCGGAGCATGTGTGAACTTGGCATGAATTCTTTACGGAAAGTTCTCGATCGCTTGTTGTCGCAGAAGCGGCTGGTGGTACCTCCGGCAGCCTCTTATCCCAGCGAGAACATGGACACTGTGTTCCCGGCTACAAATGACATGGAGTTCTTGTCGTGGTTGGGGGATGTTGACTTTGATGGGAATTTGTGGTTGGACGGGCACTGATAAGCAATGAAGAGTGAATTGAAGCTCACAGCTTGGCCCTTGCTACAACGACATCAGATCTACAGCACTTTACGTCCGCGGAAGCAGTCAAAAAAATCGCAGTTCAGCTTGGAGATCTACAGAACGATCCGTGCTCGAAGCAGGCACGCGACACCGAGAAGGCAGTCAAGATGGGATTCTTTCAACCTCCGAGTTCAAGAGTCGATCAATGTATGCATCGACCAGCGCAATGCTCTGGAGAAAAGCCACCAGGTCCGCATGTTGCACACGATATATTCACAGGCAAACGTCGTGTCATGGCTTGGTACCACCGATAGGAGTGATCCACAAGGTGTATCATTCTACTTCTCTCTGCTAGCTCGGCTTTGGACCGATGCTTCCAGGACGGAAAGGATCCACATCAAGTCGGGTGGCCTTGCTAAAGTAGGGAGAAAAGCTCTTGTGAAACTTGGGAAATCCCTTGAGGGTCAGGCCATGTCCGGATCTACCAGGACGCATTGCAATCGATCAACTCAATTTTCTGTAACGATTACTTCAGCCGCGAGTGGATCGCCCAAGAGATTATTCTCGGGAAATTCAACGTATTCCAGATTGGCGGCACACTCCATTCCATTGCCGTTTTGTCTGCCGCATCGCGTCTTTTGCAGTGTCTGACCAACAACACATCGGCCACACAGAATTCAGAGCCTCTCAATATCAAGTTGCACCGATTGCAGCTGTGCGGACCAACTATTTTGAGCCCGCGTTACGAAACCACTGGATAACGATCTCAAAGCATGCGGAGATTCGCGACTATGATATCGTCCTCAGCTTGAGAAAAGGGCGTTGTTCGGACCCGAGAGACTACATATATGGAGTCACTTCTCTGTTCCAGCATCCTGATGCCTACACAGTCGATTAAACCTTACCAAAAGCCGAAGTCTTCACAGATTTTACAGTCCACTGCTTTTCACACAACCGAGGTATGTCTGTGCTCAATACTGAACGTGTGGCCATGTGTGCCACAGACGCCCGTATCATGTTCAGACCTACCGACCTGGTGTCCCGACTGGAGTGTGTTTCGCTCAGGCGATTCCATTCGATTCGATCGACAACACCAGGCCAGTTGCAGGTGGCAAGCAAGCGGTACGACCAAACTCGTTTACTCAAGACTTTCGAGAAGTACTCTCGCACTGAGAGGATTCGCAATCTCGACACTTGGGTCTTGCAGTGTACCAACCCTAAAATGGACGCAGACTGCCGACGACGGGAGCTTGCGTTTGGTGTGGTTGGAGTATGACCACATTGTAAGCTTGTGTGATTTCCTCAAGCTCCAGGGTTTGCAGGTTGACCACAAGTCGAAAGCCATGATATTGAGAGCATTTGATCGCGTTTTCCATCCGAGAGCTTTACGCATCGGCGAATGGGTCACCACCTCAGAAGACGCGCGCTTCTTGCTCGATCGATCGCGCTGATTTGATATCTCTGTTGACACCGCTTTACCTGGCAGAAGCAGACCCTGATCTCTTCAAAGAGGCCAATTTCCAAATTGACGAGCGAATTGCACCGGAAGACTACGTCGAGATTGTGAGAGCGGTCAGTGGAAGCCCTGGAGACTGCAGTGAGAGAACGCGTTTGATCTTTACAGAAGGTGGTATGATGGGAACGGCTTATCCCGGAGTCAGGCAAGGCGACCTAGTTTGCATATTATACGGCACTTCAATGCCACAGATTCTTCGTCAGGGTGACGAGGAAGGATACTTTATGTTGATAGGAGCGTGCAACGTGGACGGGTTGATGTTTGGCGAGGGAATGGAGGTGGGACTACCAGAACAGGATTTCATTCTAGTCTGACGATCCATATGGTTTACACGCGGGTACGTGGGGATTTGACGCACCGTCCTTACATCTAGACGGATTGGATCGATACATACACACAACGCCATCAGTCATCCAGCTTGTATCTCGCCACCCGCAAGACCCAGTTCCTCTTCTCCAAGAGATTCAACGCATTGACAGCAAGCATAAAGTCGCACTGATCCCAGTTTAGATGTAGGAGGAACAGATGAAAGCGAAGATGCGATAGTATTTAGTATAGTTGTAGTGGTATAGGTGGTTAAGGTGGTTGCTATCACCAAAAATAAGAGGATTCGAGGGATTTCTAAGGATGTTAGTAGTGGCCGGAGGTGAGCAGTGACAGCCAAAACAGGTAAGGTGCACTGTTGAGCCGCGCTGACCCGTGAGGGAGACCAATCAGCAACTGCTGGAGCCAGCTCCGGTATACTAAGGGTTAGGGTTGGGGCTAGTCTTGAGAAATAACCAAAACTTGACAATCCTTGATTCACTTACAATTCTTGATTGAACCAATCAAGGATCTCAAGGATTATTCTTGATTGATTACCTAATGCCCTTGATTGTCAAGTAACTTGGTTACTTGACTGATTGTGCCCACCTCTGATCCCGCACGATCAAACATGTAGCCATCGACCCGCTCAACAAAGTAGACGGCGAACGTATTATTCCTCGATCCGATCTATCTCTTGCCCATCATCTCGCCACTCCTCCTCTCATCAACCAACTTCAACAGACTTCCAGCAGACATGAAGCCGCACTGTCTAATACTAAGATTGCCACGAGTATGTATTTCGGAACAAACTGTCTGAATGCAAATCCAGCTTCATGGCTCGCACAGCAGCCGGAGATCTGACGTGGGCCGAGTACATCGATGTAGCTGTGGCGTGCCAACTGCTGACTTGCATTGCAGAAATGCGCTTTCAGCCAACCAAAGACAAGGCTGTCAACGCTCATGCTCTACGAGACCATACAAAACGAATTGCCAACATCCATCACAACTCACTGTGCCCACAAGGCTCTCGCGAGGAGTACAGGTCGCACTGGCGGTAGCCAAGAAGTTATTGTCACACTTGTGGCGTCGCTGGGGAGAGCCAATCTCTAAATACACAGCCGCCCAGTCCGCCCAAGTGTACGGTCGACATAACCCAGATCGCCAGAATCAAGTGCGCGCGAGATACTTGGTAGATAGTGCGACGAGATGAATGGCGATCCGACGTCAACGAGGCATCAGGCGAGTCTACGCAGAGATGGCCTGACCGCGCGAGTTATGTGGTGACATAATTTCGAATGTTTCTCTGCGAGGCTACGACGCACCTTCCGAGACGATAGGACCAGCTGAACAAGGACGTGTACATCAAGCAAAAACATGGCGCGAATCGCGTGATCGTGTGAGCGGTAAGCTTTGCAGGTTCTGGCTACCTCGCACAATCCATTCAGCATAAAGGAGCTGGAGAGCCTTGGACCTCCAGTACAAGTCCACATCGTAGATAGCGAGTGAGACCATTGTAGGACCGCTTTGTTCCATATCACAGACCAAGCTTACGACGACTCGAGACAACACTTACGCTTGGTTTCATACCAAGGGATATACGCAATGGCTACGCGGCAACGCATACCAGATACTATCACCATCCTCGCGTGGGCGGTACTCAAGGCCTTCCCATCTGCCGGGTTCGAATATCGCCGGAGAAGATTTGGGCTCTGGTGGGCCACGTTCATATGGGCCTTTCGTCTAGTAGACACGGATGCTCTGCAGAGACGACACTAGGACTTGCATGCGTGGTCGGACACGGAGGTTCAGCAGTGGGAAGACTCCCATTTGTCATCCTGCAATGCCATTGCAGTTGCCGTAGGGCATGGAGCGTTGGCGTCGTTGTTTGGTGTGTTTGCTAATGGTGGCATGTAGGGTGCAATTTTTGCTACGCTCGGCGTCACGGCCCTTCAGATTGCGGATATGAATGATGCCTGGTGGGCCGCTCGAGCATGCTGTGTCGCTAGCATGGTATTTGGCGTCTTCTCGGTAACGACTGCGACAAGACAGCATTTTGCCGTGGTCATGTTGAAGTCTCCGCTTGACGTGCGACTCTGGATGAGCCGTGGATTGCCAACAAGAACACGCCGACGTGAAGATTCGGGCTTTCTCCCAATCTACCACGAAATTCATGTGCCCAAGAAATATGCAGACTTGGACGACTTTAGCAGTCTACACTTGGAAAGCTTGATCTCAACACTCAAAGCAATCGCTTTACCCAGACACCTGCTCGATCTGCTTGTGGTCTCGTTCTTCTACGAGCTTTCCGGCTGGAAAACGAAACCTGGCTTCCGTGGCACAGCGTATCGAAACGTGTTCATCGTCTTCATCGTTACGATTCTTACGTACCTCACATATCATGCCCTCATACTTATCGGATCAGCGTACGACAGCAACAAGAAAGACGATGAATTCGGTGCTGGCTCCTTGAGGGGAGCTTGGGGTGAGAGCGACGAACTCAGGGATTTGCGAGTTCGCCTCAAGGGTCTCTGCGCAGATGTTCCCCGGGAACTCGAGCTTGCGACTGTGCTTAAGGAGTTATCGGACGAGTTGGGAGAATGGCGTCGAGGACGGCGGTCTCCAAGGGCCACTACGACAATGCCATAAGGGCGGCGTTTCTCAAGGATACCGCACGGTTATCCCTGGAACAAAGTGTACTTTCTTGTTAATCCAGTGACCCTAAGCGAATTGGTCAACATCGTTCCTGGCAGTCCGATAGCCCAGATCCCTCGTCGAGTTGAAATTGGTTGGCACTATGTTCTGGCGAGATCAGGCGTTGTGGACAGATCAATGTTGTCGAGGCTCTGCACATGAAATTGGAGAGAAGGACTTCAACCCAGTTGGAAAATAGTCGATTGTATTTCCTGGTTGTCAATCCGCGGTATCGATTTGAAAAGAATTCAAACTTTCATTTGGTACAAAAACATGGTGTATATAACAGCGTCCCTCCCTATTTTTCTTTCTCTGCACACACCGCTCACGAGGCCTGGTTCCTCTTCGCCAACAAGTTCAACGCACTACCCGCCAGAACAAATCCACACTGATCCTTCGACAGAGCGTGCTTGAGCGGGATCTTGACCACACTGCCATCACCCTTCTTAACAACAAGGCTCACAGCCGAGGAGCTGATATCGCCGCCCTCAGCGCCAATCTTCAGCGCGGCAGCCAGACCCTCGGTGGAGACCTCGTCGCAGCCCGAGATCTTGTCGTAGTCGGCCTCGTTGACGAAAGTGAGCGGGACAACACCCTGCTTCTTCAGGTTCGTCTCGTGGATACGCGCGAACGACTTGGCGACGATGAGGCGCGCGCCGAGGTAGCGGGGCTGCAGCGCGGCGTGCTCGCGGGCGGAGCCCTCGCCGTAGTTGTGCTCTGCGACGACGAGCCAGGGCTGGGACTCGGACTTCCACTTCTTGGCGAGGTCGGGGATGGTGTAGGCGGAGCCGTCGACATCGAGGGCCTGGTTGGTGGCGCCGGTTTCGGCGTTGACGGCGCCGATGAGGGTGTTCTCGGCGATGTTGGGGAGGTGGCCCTTGAACTTGAGCCAGGGGCCGGCGGCGGAGATGGTGTCGGTTGTGCACTGGCCCTTGACCTTGAGGAGGACCTTGAGGCCGGAAAGCTCTGAGGGTGCACCGTTGGACTCGTTGGGCCATGACTCGAAGGGCTCGAGGAGGGCGAGACGGGTGGAAGTCGGGCTGACCTTGACTTCAGCGCTGGGGTCAGGCTTGACACTATCAGGAGCGAAGATAGGGTTGCCAGAGGCAAAGCCCTGGCTAGGCAGATCTTGACCAACAGGAGGCTGGAAGCGGAAGCTCTCGCCTGAGGGTGTTGTGATGCTGTCAGTCATGGGGTTGAATGTGGTGCTTCCGGAGTAGGACATGGCGGTGACGAGCTCGGGAGATGCGAGGAAGTTCATGGTCTTGCGGTTGCCATCGTTACGGCCAGGGAAGTTACGGTTGTACGAGGTGAAGATGGCGTTGTTCTCCTCCTTGGGAACTTCATCTGTGCGCTTCCACTGTCCAATGCAAGGTCCGCAGGCGTTGGCAAGAACGGTGCTGCCAGCCTCGGAGAAAGTGTCCAGGACGCCATCGCGCTCGACGGTAGCGCGGATCTGCTCGCTACCAGGAGTGACGAAGAAGTCGGCAACAGGCTTCAGGCCAGCAGCCTTGGCTTGCTTGACAAGAGACTCTGAGCGGGTCATGTCCTGGTATGAAGAGTTGGTGCAGCTACCGATCAGGCCGGCGCCAAAGGTTGTTGGCCAGTTGTTGGCCTTGACGGTATCCTTGAAAGCGGAAAGAGGAGTGGAAAGATCGGGTGTGAAAGGACCGTTGATGTGAGGCTCGAGCTTGGACAGGTCGATTTCGACGACCTGGTCGTATTGGGCGCCCTCGTCGGGCTTCAAAAGATTGTGAGGACCGGGTGAGCTCCAGATGGCGTTGGCCTGAACAGCGATGGGAGCGCGGAAAGTCGAAGCGAGGTAAGGGT
This sequence comes from Cladosporium cucumerinum, assembly GCA_023634325.1. NCBI lineage: Eukaryota > Fungi > Ascomycota > Dothideomycetes > Cladosporiales > Cladosporiaceae > Cladosporium > Cladosporium cucumerinum. The sequence goes on from JALDQA010000016.1 coordinate 527,923, forward strand.
CGTGAGAAGAGGGAGTGTAAGGGAAGACACTGGTCGTAGCACCAACTTCGGCGCCCTAAAATCGTAAAAGTCAGCAATTGTTGTTCAGAGGCAGGAATGGATGAGTACGTACCATGTTGCACACAGTGGCCATGCCGGTGCATGACAAGCTCTTGACGCCTTCTCCAAAGTACTCAATGATGTATCCGGTACCACCACGAACTGTAAGCTGGCCAGCCAGGTACAGAATGATATCCTTGGGGCTTGCCCATCCGCTGAGCTCGCCAGTCAACTTGACACCGAGAATCTTGGGTGCCTTGAGCTCCCACGCAGCTCCGACCATGGCATCAACAGCGTCGGCACCACCAACGCCAATGGTAATCGCGCCAAGACCACCAGCATTAGGAGAGTGTGAATCTGTACCAAGCGACATCAAACCAGGCGCAGAGTAGTTCTCGAGCACCGTCTGGTGAATGATGCCCGCTCCAGGCGGCCAGAACTCAATGCCATACTTCTTGCCCGCGCTCTCCAAGAAATCATAAACCTCGCTGTTGCCAGCAATGCTGCTGCGAAGATCGACCTCGGCGCCCTGCTCGCCGACAATCATGTGGTCGCAGTGGATGCTGGACGGCACGGCGGTCGAAGGCAGGTTGCAGGTCATGAACTGCAGCAGCGCCATCTGGGCGGAGGCGTCCTGCATGGCGACGCGGTCGACGAGCAGCTTGAGACTGGCATTGCCACGGATGTCGCGGCCGCCATTTGTGTTTGAGAGCAGTGACTCTTCCGCGTTCTCGCCCAAGTGGCTGTAGACGATCTTCTCGGCGAGGGTGAGCTTGTGGTTGGGGAGAAGCTTGCGAACCTCGTGCAGGTTGCGCAGGAGCTTGGCGTAGGGCGGTGTTCGCGATTCGAGGGAGGAGGCTGAGGGAGAGGATGGTTGCTGGTCGGAGGCGACGGTAGCGAAGCCCTTGGAGGCGTGTTTGGCGGAGAGGAGCGAGCGCGAGGCGGTGAAGAGAGAGTGCTGCGTCTTGGCAGGCAACGAAGCCGCCGTTCTCCTGGCTGCCAACATGGTGTGGGTGGGTGATGTTGATTATACGATGATGGCTGCTGGTGAATCACGAATCACGACTTCAATGCCTCTCTGGCTCGGAACTTTTTGGCCCAGGCCGAAGTCGCTGACATTGCAGCGCGCCGACTGGCTGAGAGACTTCCATTTCCCCAGATAGCGAGAAGGGACCACCACCACCTCGTCTCGAGCTCGTCTCGATATTTTTTTTTTTCTTTATCTTTTTCTTTCTTTTTTTTCTTGGATTCCCTCGAGATGCTCTTGCCAAATATTTACTACCTCGTACTGAGTCCAGCATAAATTGGATGACAGGATGTTCTGCATTCCACTAGCGGTGATGATTTATGTGCTGAATGGATTCGATTGATTGTGCCGTCTCTTATCTTTGAGAGCCCAATTTTAAACTCAATACTGTACCTGGTGCAAACTTGAATCGAACGATCCCCGGCAATATCCTGGAGCCAGACCTGCAGATTTCTTCCGCCTCCCTTCGTTCACCACTCTCGACGAAGCTGTTTCTCGCAGGCGGCGGTGTAAAGGGTTCGAAACACGGCGGACAGCTGTTGCATGATGTTCAGTCACCAGGTCTAGCAAACCTGTGAGGTGCAAACGCACGATGAAAGTCCCATGAGGCGTTCTATATTGTCAATCGCTGTGCTGCATGCAACTGGTGAATCATTCCACTTTGACAGCTTGAGGGGATTTCACTACCAACTCCCACGCTCGAGATCGACAGTCATGATTGTGACCAAATTCAAAGACGTACAAAGACAGCCGCACCGACTGGAATGCTAACGAACTGATCAGAATGCAATCCCATACTGTTTGATTCCATGACAACGAGTAAGCGGTGTCCGGTGTTCGCAGCCTCGCAGGTCCACAGACAGGATGAAGTGATGAGTCCGTGCGAGCGTAGTCGGCGTAGGCGTCATTGGGGAAACGCTTGTTTCGTCGACCTCTAGCGATGAGGCCGAGTGATTACCTATTGACAAGCTTGCTTTGTCGAAACGGAGCCCGAAGACACAAAGTATCTCTTCCATGTTCCGAGACAAGGGTTCAAGTTATACTGTCCAGACCGCGCGCAGGAAGAAGACCATGCCAGGGACGCAGGAAGGCTTATACGACAAAAGTTATTACATGTGCTACGTGGCTGCTGGCTGTTGGGACGGTGAGTGGTGGAGACGGATACAGTGTGGAGATGGCCGGCGATGTCGTGATTAATTATCAAGAAGGCGGCCGCGTAGAGCCGCAACAGGCAGGGCATAACAGGGCATAACAGGGCAGAATAGGGCTACTGTAATACCGCGCGACGGGAAGATGAGTGGCATGTTGTGCAGAGATTTGCTAGCGGGATTAGCAAGGGGACTCAATCATTGATTGCTATAGGCCAGATGGTGATTTGAAACGGCGAGATGCTGTGCTGTGTCTTCGGGCCAGACTTAACTACAACTGGCTCGACTGCGGCGAGCGCGCAGGTCTCCCCGCGGCACATCACGATATCGGAGAGCGAAAGGACACGACGCCATGAGTAACTCGCCGGGCGGCGGGTATTGTTGTCGCTGCAGCCAATGGAACAGTGAGGCAGGCGCCGCCGAGCTCGCGGAAACTCTTCGTCTCATCCAACGAAAAAAGCCTGTGCGTCTAAGCGCGGACCCTTTCTCACCAGTGCCCCTCCATTCCTGCCCTCACCCCACCTTGACTCCATGCACTTTTTCTCGACCTCGACGTCGTCACTACTATACATAAACACCTGTCCCCGTCCTCTCTTCCTTTCTGCTCTCATCATTCCATCCTCTCACATCCCTCCCATCCTCTCCCACCCTCTCTCACCCTCCCCCAGATCATCACACTTGTACACACACACACCCACACACACACCCACACACACCCACACACACCCACACACACCACACAATACACACACCACACAACACACACACACACACCCACAGAAAAGATGGTGCAATCCGCAGTTCTCGGCTTCCCTCGCATGGGTCGCCTGCGTGACCTGAAGAAGGCCAACGAGGCCTACTGGGGCGGCAAGCTGTCTCGTGAGGACCTCCTCGCTGAGGGCAAGAGACTGAGACTCGAGCACTGGAAGATCCAGAAGGATGCCGGCGTCGATGTCATCCCCAGCAACGACTTCGCCTTCTACGACCACGTCCTCGACCACATCCAGATGTTCAACGCCATCCCCGAGCGTTACTCCAAGGACAACCTCGAGCCCATCGACCAGTACTTCGCCATGGGCCGTGGCCACCAGAAGGACGGCATCGACGTCTCCTCCCTCGAGATGGTCAAGTGGTTCGACTCCAACTACCACTACGTCAAGCCCACTCTCCAGGACAACCAGACCTTCACCCTCTCCTCCGACCCCAAGCCGGTTCGTGAGTTCAAGGAGGCCAAGGAGGCTGGCATCACCACCCGCCCCGTCCTCGTCGGTCCCGTCTCTTTCCTCGCTCTCGGCAAGGCCGACCGTGGCCAGTCCGTCGACCCCATCACTCTCCTCGAGAAGCTCCTTCCCGTCTACGAGCAGCTCCTGAAGCAGCTCAAGGAGGCTGGTGCCGAGACCGTCCAGATCGATGAGCCCGTCCTCGTCTTCGACCTTCCCTCCAAGATCAAGGAGGCCTTCAAGCCCGCCTACGAGAAGCTCAACGCTCTCCAGGGTGCCGGTGGTCCCCAGATCGCCCTCTCCACCTACTTCGGTGACATCGTCCACAACCTTGACGTCGTTGACAGCGTCCTCAAGAACACATACGCTCTTCACGTTGACCTTGTCCGCAACCCTGAGCAGCTCTCCAAGATCATCGAGCACCTCGGCGAGAAGCAGATCCTCTCCGCTGGTGTCGTTGATGGCCGCAACATCTGGAAGACCAACTTCAAGAAGGCCATTGAGGTCGTTGAGACCGCCGTCCAGAAGCTTGGCAAGGAGCGTGTCCTTGTCGCCACCTCCAGCTCCCTCCTTCACACTCCCCACACTCTCGCCAACGAGAAGAAGCTTGACGAGGATGTCAGGGACTGGTTCTCCTTCGCCAGCGAAAAGGTCGTTGAGGTTGCCATCATTGCCAAGGCCGTCACTGAGGGTCCCGACTCCGTCCGTGAGCAGATCGAGGCCAACGCCAAGAGCATGCAGTCTCGCGCCACCTCCAAGCGCACCAACAACCCTGATGTCAAGAAGAGGCAGGAAGAGGTCACCGCCGAGATGCACAACCGCAAGTCGGTCTTCGACACTCGTTACGCACAGCAGAAGGAGCACCTCAAGCTTCCTCAGTTCCCTACCACCACCATCGGTTCCTTCCCCCAGACTCAGGACATCCGCATCCAGCGCAACAAGTTCACCAAGGGTGAGATCACTCCTGAGGAGTACGAGAAGTTCATCGAGAAGGAGATCCAGGATGTCGTTGCCATCCAGGACGAGCTCGACCTCGACGTCTACGTTCACGGTGAGCCTGAGCGTAACGACATGGTGCAGTACTTCGGTGAGCGCCTTGACGGTTACGTCTTCACCACCCACGGTTGGGTCCAGTCTTACGGCTCCCGCTGCGTCCGTCCCCCGATCATTGTCGGTGACATCTCTCGCCCTGCTCCCATGACCGTCAAGGAGAGCAAGTACGCCGCCTCCATCAGCAAGAAGCCCATGAAGGGCATGCTTACTGGTCCCATCACCTGTCTCCGCTGGTCTTTCCCCCGTGATGACGTCCACCAGTCCGTCCAGGCTCAGCAGCTCGCTCTCGCCCTCCGCGACGAGGTTGTTGACCTCGAGGCCGCTGGCATCTACGTCATCCAGGTCGATGAGCCTGCTCTCCGCGAGGGTCTTCCCCTCCGCTCCGGCTCCGAGCGCGAGAAGTACCTCTCCTGGGCTGTCGACAGCTTCAAGCTGTCCACTGCTGGTGTCCAGGACTCTACTCAGATCCACTCTCACTTCTGTTACTCTGAGTTCCAGGACTTCTTCCACGCCATCTCTGCTCTTGATGCCGATGTCCTCTCCATCGAGAACAGCAAGTCTGACGCCAAGCTCCTCAAGGTCTTCATTGACGAGGCTTACCCCCGCCACATCGGCCCTGGTGTCTACGACATCCACTCTCCCCGTGTTCCCTCCGAGCAGGAGATCAAGGACCGTGTTGAGGAGATGCTCCAGTACCTCAAGCCTGAGCAGCTCTGGATCAACCCCGACTGCGGTCTCAAGACCCGCCAGTGGAAGGAGACCAAGACCGCCCTCATCAACTTGGTCAACGCCGCCAAGTTCTTCCGTGAGAAGTACAGCAAGTCTTCTTAAGCGACTTCGCTGTCTGTACAACCATCCAACAACCACATTCCGCATAACGCGGAGTCGGACCTTACTTGCCTAGAGCGAGCCGCATGTCTGACCACGGCCAGCACTTAACTGCTGTGCCTGGATTACTTTTACGAGATTTGATGCTTCAACACCCTGTGATACCCAAGTTTTTTCAACATTATTAGCGACGGAGTTCAACAAAAGGAAAAGAACGGAACAAGGAATGATGATTTTTTACGATGACTCTCAACGATCATCCGATGACCCGAAAAGCGAGCATTTACCATGGTGTTCTGGGTTGGCTGATTTGGTGACGCGGTGGAGGAGGGCAGACGCAGGACAGGTATCACGAGTATCGTTCGTAGAATTAATGTACACGCTGGCTTTCCACACCACTTTTTGCCCTTGAGGCATGGCTTCCTTCCATTTCCTTGTGACTTGCCTTGACATTCGTGGTTGCTGATTTGTGTTCCCTGATGTAGGAAGTCGTAGCCTCGAGTATGCGCTTGCACATGGCAACGCTGATGTCGCTACTGCCCATCACAATGATGCTGCAGTGTCATGTCCCATCAGGTGTCGCAACACACCACCTCTTCGCCCCATAACATCACCACACCCCATTGGAAAAAGCCCACCAGCCATTGGAGACCACCCAGTCTTGGATCACTGACAATAACACATCCCATTGCTACATCATCACTTCAACCATCAATCAAATCAAAACAAAACAGATACAACCTCCCATCGCCTCCTCCACGCCACGATGCCAGCCCCAGAAATCTGCTGCATCAACCCCCCAACCCGCTCCCTCTCGCCCACCGAACCCGCCCGCCCTTCCCCTCTCAGCCTCGATGGCATCTTCGCCGTCGCTGCCCTGCCAAACGACCACCCTCACTCTCTCAAAGTCCCTCTGCCCGATCGTCGACCACCGAAGCATCTGATCCGCAGTCCGAGTTTTGCGAATAAGCTGAAAGGGCGGTTGAGGAGGAGGGCGACGGTCAAGAGTTTGAAGGCGGAGGTTTGGGATGGGGATGCGAGGGTGTTGACGGGGGAGGAGATTTGTGCGCTGAGGGTGAGGGTGCGGGAGGTGTGAGTATCGTTGATGGGATGGGCTTTTTTTTCTTTTCTTTTCTTTTCCTCTTTCTCTCTCTCTCTCTCTTCCTTTCGCTCTTACCGTTCAACTTGGGATCTTTGAGATGACATTTGTGCTAAACTAGGCTTTATAGATCTCCGCTGTATGCCTCGACGGAGCTTCTTGGTGGCCTGGCGACTGATTTCGAACGTCCGGCTGGTATTGCTTCCGCTGCTTCTTCTGCTAGGCGAGTGCGTTCGACTTATGCGCTGGGAGCTGCTGTCAGCGACGAGAGGCAAGTCTCTGGGACTTCGGATGTTGAGCTGAGGGAGCTGGCGTATTTGAATCTGGATCTGGCGAAGCGTCAGGTTGATGGGCAGGCAGATGGAAGGGATCCTGATGCGGATCCTGCTATTGCTGATGCAATTGAGGATGATGCGAACGAGGATCAGACTGATCATGCTGTCGAAAAGGATGAAATTCCACCCAGCACCATTGTAGAGGCGTCAAAGGATGATGCATGTACCGCTGAGACCATGAAAGAAGTTGAACTGGCTCGAGTGGTCGACTCGAATGAAGACGCTCCCAATACCAAGGAGAACGAAAGATCAGAATCCCACAACAGCTTCCACCTTACCAAGATGCAGATCTCACAGCAGCTACGCTCCATGTCACAACTATCAGGCCCCTCTGAAGAAAGCGACCGCCTGACGCCGGAGGCTTGGACCTTTCATAGACGCGAGCGCTCTGGTTGCTTCACACCAGCAGCCACTTTGGGCTCGATCCGGACTCGTCATATGCATCATGCGTCGGAATCTGGCATCGACAGCGCCCATATTCCAGCTTCTTGGGGACAGGTCACTCGCGATCCTGATGCTTCGTCTTCGATCTATAGTCGGTCAACCAGCCCCGACATGCCTGAACCACATGAGATTCCAACAGACCTTGCAGCTTTTGCCGACTGGCCGCTACGATCGGAGACGAACTCGAATGCAAACTTATCGGCCCAGCATGACGCGGTGGCATCAACAAGTCAGTCGAGTATACGGGAAGAAACACACATCGCGATCGTGGAGCCCGATATTTCCAACCTCGCGGCATCCCAATCGACACAAGATGTTTCCAAAGCAAATGATTCCAGTCCAGCTACCACACTGAACCGTGCATCATCCCACAAAAGTCGCTCTAGCTCAACGACCAAACACAGCAGATTCCTGGAGCGTTTCACACCACCGAAAAGGCTGGTCAGAAAGCGCCGCTCAATTTTCAAATTCTTGCGCGCTGGCAGCCGCCGCAATCAGACTCGTAGCATCAGTTCACCTGTGCTTTGCAGTCCTCATCTGCGACCCTTGGTAGATGGACCTGCAGATGACAATGAGCTACTCACTGTCCAATATGAGCTCACTGTCCCGGAAACCAACCCCACTCGATCGGTCAGTCTGAACAATTTACCCTCGACTGTGGCAAACGAATCGCAAGGCGTAGCTTCTTCGCCTGACCTTCGTCGCAAGCCTTCTCTTGCCGAGTATGAGAGACACCTCTCTATCGCCGGTGATAATCGTCGACGCCCTTCGACAAAAGAACTCAATCGTCTCAGCCAGATTGAAGAAGACGAGAGACATGAGCATGTTCCTGCCAAGAAGTCATTCAGCTCTTACTCCGGTGCTCAAGGGACAGATTCATTGATGCAAGCAGCCCTCGAACGACAGCTGAGGGAGAAGGCCATGTTCCGCTCGCCCAGCAAGTGCAGTGTGCCTTTCAGCGAGTCGTCTTCAATGAGCTTTGTCGCAACTTCTTGGGATGAGCCGTCCTCCGCCCTACCGCAAAGCACTGAGCGTGATCCACTCGACAACCAAAGCAAGAAGCCAAGTGCTGCACACCTGTCACCGCCGCGTACACCCATGGATGGGAAACCGCGGACTTCCAGCTTCAGCAAGCAAAAGCAGACGAGTCCCAAGAAGCCAGTGATTCTGCACACACCGTCTTCAGTCTCCCGCGAGTCCATCAGGAGTCGGATCGGCTCTTCTTTGGATTCATGGTCGCGTTATCCTTCTCATACACGCCGCGACCGATGCAACTCCGCAGGATCGCCTGACAACGTCCGTACTTTCGACTTCGCCCTGAACATCAAGCATGAACGTATCAGAGGCACAGGCACCGATGAGTCTGATCCTTTCATCCCCGGTAAGAGAGTGCTCACGGAGACATCTTCCATGAGAGCTCCCAAGCGACCTCTTCCAACAAGCCGTTCAGCAACATTCGGATCATTCGTCCGCTATTACAGCAATCTTTTCAGTAGCCCCGATTTCCATGGCAAAGGCCGTCGCACTTCCGTCACAGCGGGCGGCAAGCTCAAGTACCCCGAGTTGGAGATTCTTTCCCCCGTGCTGCCTGCGGGCGGCAGTACAGTGCCAGCTATGCATGCTCATGAGCTAGAGGAGCTTCGTGCCGGACAAATGTCGCATATCAAAGAGCAGACTGAAATCCTTGTCGACAAGTCGAAGGGCATACAATCGAGCAAAACAAGGCTAACCGGGCGTGATCCTTCACCCGTAGTACCATTCCGTGGCAACAGCATGTTCATACCACACAGTCCCAATAACCACACCGAGGCCAAAGTCACAACAGACAACAACGTCCACGCAGACGGATCCGGGAATTACTTCTCGGCAGACCATGAAAACAGTCTAGCATCACCCATATATGTACCAGACCGCAACCCCGATCTCGACGGCACCATCGAAACAACAGACCCAATCAAGCGCCCAACACCCTCCAAAGCTCAAGTCTTCAGCGAATCTTACAAAGACTGCCTGATGATCCCACCGTCGCCCGCCACACATGTGACCACCACAGCCGAAGCAGACGCCAAAGCCATGCCTCCACCATCCCTGAAGCCCACCAAACGCGGCTCGCCAGGCCAAACGCCACAGCAACTCTCGCTGGACCCCAGCGCTGCTGTTCGCCGTTTCCCGTCCGTGACTGTGGTCGATGATCGCAAGGGACACTGGCGCAGCGTGAGCTTCATCTCGGTGCAGTCGAGTAAATCTGGAGCTAGCGCGACGAGTTTTATGCGGGAGAGCTCGAACGATCTGTTGAAGCTCATGGAATTGAAAGAAAAAGAGGAGAGGGAGAAGTTGTTGCAAGTGGTAGTTTGAAGGAAGGAGAGGAATGCACGTATTCTCATGATCATGGCGGAGGAAAGTGTTGGGGATTCCTTGGGTAATCGCATGCATCGATTCACTGCATGCGACTATCGTGGTCTTGAGGTGCGCATTAGGATATGCACTAGGATTGCATGAATGGAATTGGTATGGAGCGATAGAAGTAGTTTCGGTATTTTGTATCAGCAGTGTCTCAGGTAATCGGTCTAGTCTAAACGTATACTACCGCAAGAAGCGCACACTTTTAGTAGCTGAATTTGAAACCACCGTTAGAAGACACAACGCTGCCAGTTGTCCAAGCACAGTCAGGTGTGCACAGCATAGCGATAGTGCCGGCGATCTCAGACTCATACGCCTGCAATATCATCAGCATATCATCCCAATAAGTTCACACGGACAACTCAAAAAACTCACCGGACGCCCACCCGCAATCTCAGCATTGTCAACGAAATCCTTGCGATCCACCTCCGGCCGAATGGCAGCAAGCGGCGAATTAATCGTCCAATGGCTCATCTTCTTCTGGAACTCCTCCGTGGTCCCCGCATACATGTCAGTCGCCACAGGACCCGGATTGACGGCATTGACAGTAGCCCTCTCAGCGAACTCGCGAGCCCAAGTTCTAGTCATGGACTCCAGCGCCGCTTTCGTGCCGCCGTAGACGCTCTGCCTCTCGAAGCCGAGCGAGGAGCTGACGCTGCTGACGTTGACGACGCGGCCGGAGCGGTCGTGCGGGAGGTACGGGCTCGCGGCTTTCATGAGGAAGAGAGGGCCGCGGACGTTGACGTTGTAGAGGAAAGTGAAGTCGTCGCTGTTGCACTCTTCGACGGCGAGGTTGCTGGCGACGCCGGCGTTGTTGACGATGATGTCGATTTGCAGCTTGCCGGACTTGGGGTGCGAGAAGTGGTTCTTGGTCATCTCGACGAGGTGCGCGGGGCCGTTCTCGGAGCCCATGTCTGCTTGGACTGGCAGGCATTTCACGCCATAGCTGTCTTGTAGCTTCTGGGCGAGCTGTTGGGTCTTGTCGGCAGAGGACTCGGATGTGTAGTTGATCACGAGACTTGCGCCTTTGCTAGCGAGGTTTTCGCATGTTGCTGCACCAATGCCACGAGAGCCACCAGTCACAATTGCTACCTTGCCCTCAAGCACGCGAGGAGCGCTGCCTGTGAGGTTAGTGGAAGCTGATCTGGACGACATGGCCGGTCTTGACATTGTCGAAATGCCGTTTTTTTTGGAAGATTTGAATTGGTCCGGTAATGCAGAGCGATATGGATGAATGTAGAAGGTGAAATGGCTGAGAATACGTGTGCATGTTAACGCTCACAGCCACAACAGTGGGCTGGAGGGGTGATTGCGATTTAGAGTTTCCTAGACCACGAGGTGATGTAATCTGGCAGCCAAAGTGGAGCCGCGGCATTTGAAGAAGACGCTGTAACGTGCTTTACGGGACGATGCAAGTTCCGGTAGATGCAAGGCGCCTTGGCACTGGTATCAAATTCTAAACCAAACCCTAACCCTGTAGAATAGGTTCTTCCTAAGAAGTATCAACTTTTGGTGGTATTTATATATAAACTTGATACTGCTATAGAATAGATTGTTTAACAATCTATAATAACTAATCAGAGGCTAATATAAGTGAATAGAAGTTCATCATCCTTATCCTCAGTGCTGTTTTGCGAGTCTAGGATCTCAAGGTGGTACGGCTGTTGGGTATAGTGCTTTGTAGGAGTCTATAGAGGATAAACACACTCATTATCAGTGTCAGACTCCTCGAAGTCGCTCTCATAAACATAATCATAATTAGCATCTTCAATCTCAGAGCCTAAATCCAAAAACTCGCTCTTATACAAGGCAGTAGCTATAACTATAGTAAGCTTATTATTAAGGATCTCATTAACCACAGCCTCATTAGCATGCTCCTGTAGTAGCTGATCTATATTATAGAGTGTATCCTTAATCTGATCATCTGCGTATATAGTGTGGCTGTGTAGGTCGAGAAGTCAATTTGAAGCCTGAAGTTCATACATCCATAAAAACAATCTCGACCTATGGGTCGAGAAAGATTCAAGGTAGTATACTGAACCTCAGAACAACCACGACAGTACCAGAGTCATAATAGTCAAGTGGGAGAGCAGACTGTGTTTTTGGTGACCTCTGATTGTTATTATTACTATATGCAATGTATGTAACTCCGATTTTATCTCTAAAAAACAAAACTCATCTCTGTATCTAAAAAACAAGGGTGTTGCTAGTCTTTGCCCTTTAGGTAGTTAATAGCTAATATAGCTGTCTCTCACCTTTCGCTTTAAACTATGTTATATATTGACCACATGACTGTAGAATACTTATGTAAGAACCTAGAGCCTTATACTCTAGACTTGTACTAATTCCTATCCTGATATCGTACCCTACGACATTTCCTCCCCTACTAATTATAGCATCGTCCTATAATACCAAAAGAAGTTAAAGAAAAAGGAAAACAAAAAATTTAAAAGTCATTAATCTTAGAATTCCGAGTAGAGCCTTTCTTAACCTATAGGTCGAGAAGGATTTTAGCTATACCTATTTCAAAGTTCCTATTCCTATCTGCTAGGAGACATACTATCAGCAGAACTGCTAGGGGACTGTACATTAGAGAAGTAGGGACTGCTAGATTAAGAGTAACGAGAACCTAAAGACTGCATCGATCTACTACAGCCCTGAGTTCCCTATGCTAGGTTGTTGTTATTATCGGAAGAAGACAAAGATAACAAAGGCCTATCACTTACTAACGAAGATAAGGAGCGAGTGCAAATAGTAATACCAGATTAGATAGGTAATACTAAACTATTACGAGTATTCTTAAAGATATCAAGATACTTAGCCTTCTTAGTTAAGCGCTTCTCTCTATCTAGGGGAAGCTTATAATTGTTAAGCTCATATATGCAGTTCTCTTCGTTCATCTAGTATAGATCCTAAAGCTCAGATTAAGGATGAGTATTGCGATTATAAGTAGCATCTATAGTATTAGCTCTAAGAGTAATCACTTTCTGCGCTAAGTTAAACTAAGGGTAGGCCCTAAAGAAGGATTTAGAACTGTAGGACATCTTCTCTAGCTTAACCATCTTGTCGAACAGTCTATTACTAGCGAATGTGCTAGTACTAACCATCTTAGCTAGAATACGAACTCTATAGTAAGTAACAAAGTCACGGACTATAGACTAGAAGTCGTCACTGTTATAGGTGCAGTCTTTCTATCTATAGAATATATTGCCTATCTCTAAACGAATAGCTCTATTATCCTAGGGGCGTTAAGCTACTAAGGCATCGCAGACTAGACTTACATCTATAATTCGCACAAAAGCTAGGAAGGGAGTGCTAACTTCGCTATATTTGTATAGATATCCTAAGGGAGTCTTAGGCGGAGCAATGCTAGTAGTATGAGCGATATAGAGCTTATCGAAGGTAGGGCCTTTAGGTACCTCTATAGAACCCTTGCCTGCTAGGAAGCCTACATACTATAAATAGATAGTATAGCGAAGCTTCGTGCTATAAGCAGTAGAACCATATAGAAGGAGAGGCGAAGTGAGGCAAATCTGAGTAGTAACACAAGGGTGAGGAGCCTAATGAACGTTTAGTGAGCTAACTATAGTAGTATCCAGAATAGTATTGTTCATTTGCTTAACAAACCTATCACCTAGCTTACTCTTCTTCTTAAGGAGGTTAGCGAACCTCCTAATCTTTACTATATTGTTAAAGCTAGTGTAAAGCTTAGTGCAGTTATTGTTGTCTTCGTTATCTAGAGAGAGGGATCCCTACTACTAATCCTTGCTCTTGCCTTTAGTAGCAAGTGTATACAGGTTCTGATCAAGGTAGCAGAACCTAGTGCTCTGTCCTTATATGGCATACTTCACATAGTAAGGGCTAGTTATGAGTACAAATAAGTGGTCGCTACAAGCCACCACATTAAGCAACTAGTACTCAGGATCCTGACGAACAACTTATTAAGCAAGGCTCCCAAACTGGTTTCGTTGCTATCCTATCTCGATATATTGCTTATGCTAGTGCTAGTAGTACATATAGAACTCTACACGTATGAGTGCAAGCATTCCAGATTGCTTTAGGTAGTCTATTATGTTATTCGATTTGAGGCTCCTATAGCTGCCTCGCAATCTATTTTTATAGTTGTCCTTAGTTATGCTTATAGCTAGGGCGATCTTAATAGTATAGCTCTCTGTGAATCTGAAAGGTCTATTAAAAACCTCTGCACAGAAAGGCACACGCCTTAGGAAGAAGCAGTATACCCCTAGAGTGTCACCCTTAATAGTAGGATAGCATCCCTTACGCTACTAGTTAAAATATCTATCCTTGGTTTGAAGAGCCTTAAGGCCTCCCTTAGAGTCCTTTCTAGCCATTATAGTCTCAATTCGAGTAAGGAGTTTATCCCAGGTCGCTAAATTGGTTATCATACTAAGAGCAGCTCTAAGTCGCTATGTGTGCTTCTAGCAAAGCTTCTTATTGTTCTGTTTACTAAGGCGACTAACTACAGAGACCTGCTTCAGAATAGCACAGCGCTCTACAGTAGTCTTAGCCTGAATTAGAAGGTTATTAATATAGTCGATAATGAACTATAGTACCTTTGCAAAGCACTTAAGGTCGCTACTGCTATAGGTAGATGTGTTGTAGTGCCTGCTAGTAGGCCCTATCATGTAGAGTCGCTGTTTACGCTTCTTAGGCGGCTGTAGTGTGCTATAAACACTCATGTTGGTAACAAAGTCGCTTAGGCTGCCGATAGAAGGAGAAGGAGAATCACGGAGTCCTATACTGCTAGCAATCCTGCTGCTTAGGAAAATGCCTAGAGAAGCCACTCCTTAAGACGGACTGATATGAATAGCAAACTCTAGATCAGTATAGATACTATCGTTATTCCGAATTAATAGATGTTCCTGCGCACATCGGTCCAGATTAGTAGTGCTCATACTGTTTAATATGCTATAGGTAGCAGCCTTGTTGTAATTACAGGTGAGAAGGATACGCTTGCTTAACACTCCCTGGTTGCATATCTGACTAATACTATTAAGCCTGTCTAGCAGGGCCACGTTCAAGCGCTTGATCATATCACTAGGAGTGTTCTTATTAGCGCGTACCTGCTTGCAGACTGCCCAAAGGGAACGAGTAGCCTTATCTGATGTGCATATTAACTTGATAGAGCGATTGTTCGTAATTAAAGGGTACACTGCCTAAATGCCATCCTAGGCCTCTTTCTTGCAGTTGCGCGTACTCTTGCCGAGCTCTGCTAATTAGTGGAATTCTAGAAAGTCCTCAGGGAGGCTGTTTAGGACCTAGCTACTAGGATTGTTATTCTTCTATACAGTATCGCAGTCGTAGTAGTTATAGAAACGCGAGGCAAGATCCGCAATCTCGCTTAAAGCTGTATCAGCAAGTTCGAGCAGGCTATACTGCATAGCTCTATAAACTGCTAGCGTTTGCTTGTTAAGGAAGGAAATAAGGTCTTCTAAAGTTACCTTCGTACTCTTAGAGCAGAAGTTGCGGAATTTGTTATAAGAAATGTTGCCTATAGCAACAAGAGTATGCACGCTATTAGCTGCTGCATTAGTAGCTTCTAGGTTCGTAGGTTGCTATATGATAGCGCGCCGAGGAGGGTTCTAAGGGGTGTAGGGGGTTTGCGATACCATAGTGGCTGAGGGAGGAAGCCGATAACCGCAAAATCAGCTAAGTGAGAAAGATAGAGGGTGTGCCTTTGTGTTATCGAGTCGAGTCGTGAGTGCGAACAAAGGTAGGAGAGAGAGGGTGGTTATTGGTACAGTTAGAGAGAGGAAGTCGTCAGTGTAGGAGGGCAGCTGGTTAATATATTTTCCCAAATATTCAAACAGCGTTAGCGCCTTTTTTTTGTAGCAAACAGGAACAGTCGGCTCGTGACTATCAAATGCGCCTTTTAAGGCTTGTGATTGGCCTGTTAGTGAGTCTGTAAACAGCAGTTGCCTCCTTTGAAGTGAAGGAGTTCCTTTATCACAACTGAAGGCTTGTGACTATTAAATGCGTCGGCTCGTGACCATCAAATGCGCCTTTTAAGGCTTGTGATTGGCCTGTTAGTAAGTCCGTAAGCAATAGTCGCCTCCTTTGAAGTGAAGGAGTTTCCTTTATCACAAAGTGAAGGATTCAGAGGAAGCATCCCTTCTTTTTACGTGACTTTGCCAAACCCATCCTTCACTACTATTAACTGAGGTATCAAACACCTCCCCTGCTAACCATAGTGTTCGCAGCACGTGACGTTTCTAGTTCTTAGCGCTGTTCCTGTGACGTAGGGGCTTCTTGTTGAGTTGAGGAGTGCTAAGCACCTTAGAGTGAAGTGTGAAGCACGCATCGTTAGTTTACTGCAGGTTTATTACAGGCTGAGGAGTCTCCGATCAATGTCGACCTATAGGTCGAGAAAGATTGTTATAGCTGTTTCTTAGCTGATATAACCCTATGCTCGCTTATCCGTTCTATTATCATTGCGTTTAGCACAGTAAGGCAGTTCCTTGTCTCCTATTCTCTTCCGAATACACTATGTTCGTTTTACTCCTATCTTTGCCTAGTCTGGCTGGTTCTTACATCCGCCACATATGCCAGTTTAGTGCTAGTTGCTAATAACTATATACCTGTCTCGAAAAGGAAAAAAGAAAAAAAAAGAAAGAAGAAGGGAATATCTAGGAATCTAAGGAGGTTCTTAAGTACTATATAGGTTGGTGCTTGAAAAATGAATGAATATCGATCTAAAGAGTCGAGAAAGTTCTAACGCTAGTTGCCTAAGAAAAACACTAGGTAATCAAAATCGGAGGTTACTAGGAACCTATAAGGAGTCATCTGACACACTCCTATTGTCCATATCGACATTGCTATTCTCCTAGATTATCGGAATGTTCACTAAGTTAGAGTGAGGCTGAGGAATCTTGACTATAGGATGGCGACTATTATGTGCCTAATTTATGCGAGTCGATGTCACGGGCAAGCCGTGGCACATACGGAAGTCCAGCTGAGATCACGTGACAGGGTCACCCCAGCGGTGACCCTGCCTCAGGCATCCGGAATTGATATGACAAGAAGGTAAGCCGAGGCTTCGGCTTACTCCTGACTTCGCACTTTGCAACCGATACGTAGCTCCTTGAGCTACGTCCTGTCGATAGGACCAACATCAAGGTTGGCCTTCAGTCCGTAGTTAGCTCTGTATCCGAATCGTCACGCTCTCATACCTACTCTCCGCACGATCCGCCTCACGCCCGTGACATTACGTAGCTCCTACCTTAGGTATGGAAGCCTCCGACCCGCCTCGACCTCCGAGTTATCCAGGCTCTCTTGAAGAATTCCTACAACATGTTACTCAGAGTCCGGAAACTTGGTACGACTATATTAGTGTAGCCGATTCCCAACTGAACCAATCTACCTCCGATATCGTCGACCTCCGTACCCAAGTTTCGAACAAGAATGCCCAACTGCAAAGTAAAGGAGAGGAAATCCAGAAGCTTACTCTCCAGCTTGAATTCCGCCAGAATGACTACGACCGCTTACAACAGAAACTTATCGACTCCGAGAAGGAAAAGGACTTAGCAGTCGCTCAAGCTAAAGCTACTGCTATCCCAAACGTACGCTTCTTCCCGAATACGCCTACTCCTATCTCTACTGAAGCGCCACCAGCTGCTCCGCTACCAACGCCTTCGCCTACTTCTTACGAGCCTTCCGAAAATAGCAGAACCAGTGAACGAATCCCTGACCCTGAAAAGTTTGACGGCGACTGGAACGACCTCTCCCGATTCGTAGACCAAATCTCTGCTAAACTCACTGTTAACCGAGATCGCTTCCCAAGTTCCTGCGAGCGAAAGGTATACGTTGTCAACCGCCTCTCTGGACTAGCCTACCAACAAATTCGTCCTTACATTCGCCTTGGAGTCCCGCAACTACCCGATTATGAACAGATCTTAGAAATCCTCGAAAAAGCTTTTGGCGATCCAAATCGCTCGAGCCGTGCTACACAGAAACTCCAAGAAATCAAACAAGCGAATCGCGAGTTTAACACCTTTTACGCCGAATTCCAACGCCTCGCTCTCGACTCTGGACTTGATGAGATATCTTTGGTCCCGATCCTCGAAAAAGCTATCTCCCGAGAGCTTAAGCAACTCCTTGTCACTTCACGCCCTAATGGGAACGACATCTTCTCGCTAGCAAACCACCTTCAGGACTTAGACACCCGCAACCGCTACTTGTTTGGCGATCCCTCGAACCGCTTCGTTACATCTCGCATAGAGAGAACACCTTCACCCCCGAAAACACACTCGAACCAAGCTCCGACCTACACTAAAGCCACGCATCAGGAAACTCGAGGAGATCCAATGGATACTAGTAACGCTCGGCCGAGGACCGATAAGGAACGAGGCGCCTGTTACCTTTGCCACCGGACTGGTCACCTCGCTAGAGACTGTTCGCTCCCGAATCCGCGAAATCAGCACAGCTACCGCCGTAATAGCAATGACAGCCAGAAATACCGTACTCAGGCCATAAAACCCCGTTCCCCTTCGCCCCTGCAGTCCCCTACGAACCGCTACGCCGCACTTCAATCTGTTATCGATAGACCCCCGACTCCCGCTTACGCTTCCCCTACTACATTCCACTCGGAAAACGGAGTAGGCCTGAACTAAGTCGCCTTCAGGCTACGAACCGTAACGCACCCGCTCGAACGACTAACTCGCAACTGACCCCTCGACCTAACACCTCTCTTGCAAAGCCAGTTCGCGTCTCGAACTTAGCAATTCACGGAATGCCTATCGAAAAGGAATTCACCCGAACCTCTGCGCCTATTATCGAAGTTTCGACAATCTAGGGCCCAAACCAGAAAGACACCTGCGCTCTTGTAGACTCTGGTTGCGAGGGTTACGCTTTTATCGATCAGGATTATGCGAAGCAAGCTGGCCTCTCGCTAATTCCTGTTGACCGGCCGTTTCCATTATACAGCTATGATGGAGAAGACAAGCACTCCCGAATCATACGACACTATGTCCGATGCGAACTGAAGAGTGGGACTCACGTGGATAAGGATGCGATCCTATATATCACCCCACTACTGCATTATCTGATTATCCTAGGCCATCCGTGGCTGAAGAAACACAACCTAACGCCGAATTGGGCTAATAATATCTGGGAATTCAACGATCCGTATTGCACGAAGAACTGCAACCAGACACTGACACCTGCCCGACTTCGAGGACTCTATGACGTCCCAAAGAAGTACATCCCGGATTTGAACTATCGAAACATAGCTACTGTGAGCCTACGTGCATGTTACGCGTATGCTAGACGAGGATATCAAATCTCGATGGTCACTCTCGAAGACATCGACGAAGCCCTAAAGCAAGAGGGAGAGGAGATTACTATTTAGCTGCCTACAGAACTACGAGACTTTGTAGACGTCTTCTCGCCGAAGAAGGCTGACAAGCTACCACTGCATCGAAGCTACGACCACGAGATCAAGCTTACATCTGACAAGAAGCTACCATTCGGTAGAATATATTCGATGTCCCGCGACGAATTAACAACACTCCGTACCTGGCTCGACGAAAACTTAGCTAAGGGTTTCATTCGCCCTAGCTCCTCGCACATTACCTCCCCAGTCCTTTTCGTTAAGAAACCAGGTGGAGGCCTCCGACTTTGTATGGATTACTGCGCACTGAATGACGTCTCAGCAAAAGATAGATACCCGCTCCCATTGATTAAGGAGACGCTGAACAACCTCGAAGGAATGAAGTACTTCACAAAGATCGACATTATCTCGGCATTCAACAATGTCCGCATGAAGGAAGGGCACGAACACCTTACGGCCTTCCTTACCTGCTTTAGTCTCTTCGAATCGCTAGTTATGCCATTTAGACTAACTGGCGCCCCTGCTACGTTTCAGAGGTTCATAAACGACTCGCTCTGCGAATATCTTGACCAGTTCTGTTCTGCGTACCTCGATGATATCCTGATCTATAGTAGAACGAAAGAAGAACACATTGACCATGTCCGAAAAGTACTCGAACGACTCCGATCTGCAGGCCTCTTCGCTAAGCTCTCGAAATGCGAATTCTTCGTAACCGAAACGAAGTTCCTCGGCCTAATCGTAGGCCGAGACGGATTCAAGATGGACCCCGAAAAAGTAAAGACTATCCTCGACTGGAAGACCCCGAGATCTGCTACTGATGTGCTCCGATTCAATGGCTTTTGCAACTTCTACCGACGATTCATCTGTGATTACTCGAAGATTGTTACCCCATTGATCAATCTTATGAAAAAGAACGCCCTGTTTAACTGGACTCGATCGTGCGAAGACGCCTTCCAGTTGTTGAAAAGTACTGTTGCTTCTGCTCCAACGTTACGACTGTTCGACTGGACTAAGCAAGTAGTCGTCGAAACCGATGCTTCCGACTTCGTGTCCGCTGGAGTTCTCTCACAGTACGACGAAGAGAATATCCTCCGTCCAGTCGCCTTTTTCTCGAAGAAACACTCCTCAGTCGAGTGCAATTACGAGATTTATGATAAAGAACTACTTGCGATTATCCGATGCTTTGAAGAATGGCGCCCAGAACTTGAAGGCTCCGAGAACCCGATCCTCGTCCTGTCTGACCATCGCAATTTGGAATACTTTATGTCTACGAAGATGTTAAATCGCCGCCAGGCCCGTTGGTCCGAATTCCTCTCGCGCTTCAACTTTAAGATTACGTACCGACCCGGAAAACAAGGCGAGAAGCCCGACGCGCTGACCAGGAGGTCAGAAGATCTTCCTAAAGAGGGGGATGAAAGACTAGAACACCAGAGCCGTACAATGCTTAAGAGAGAGAATCTCGACTTACTGCCGACTCCGCTGCAGATCCCCGAACCTACGCAGAAGAAAGTTCACTTCGCAGAGCCGATCTCAAAGTACTACCCTACTATAAATACGAATATCTCGGGATCCGACAAGCAAAATCAGACAAGACACACGCCGTTAGACCCGCAAGAACTAGGAGATTCAGACACGACGACAAAATCCGCTTCGCAATGGCAAGACCCGCCGAAAATCGTAAATACACTAAGTCCGAGCTCTGATCCGCCTCCCTCGATTGAAGAAGCGATACGACAAGAATCACAGAACGACGAGAACGTACTATCCGTCTTGCACGCAGTCGAGCAAGGCAAGAATAAGCACCCGTTCTTACAGCTATCTCAATGCCGAGCTCAAGAAGGAATCCTCTATTACTGCGAAAAGATATACGTCCCTGATTCCGACGAGCTTAGGATAAGAATCCTTTAACAACATCACGATCACCCGTCCGCTGGCCATCCAGGTAGAGCTAAGACGTTCGAACTACTCTCTCAAAGCTACTACTGGAAAGGAATGAATACCGACACGCGCTGTTATGTCCAAAACTGCCGAACATGTGGAAGAACGAAACCACGACACGATAGACACCAAGGCATGTTACAGCCGCTACCGATACCCGAACGCCCGTGGCAAGATATATCCGTTGACTTTATTACGCACTTACCGAAGTCGAATGGATTCGACGCGATCCTCGTAGTCGTCGACCGACTTACAAAGATGAGACACTACATTCCCTGCTTGATGACTGATAGTGCTGAAGAGGTAGCCCGACTATTCGTTCGAGAGATTTATCGCCTGCACGGCGTCCCGACTTCTGTAGTATCCGACCGCGATATCCGTTTTGTGAACTCGTTCTGGGAACACCTATCAAACCGACTTCAGTTTGATACCAAGTTAACTGTTGCGCACTGCCCTCAGGGCGACGGCCAAACCGAACGAATGAACGCAGTGTTGGAACAACACCTCCGCGCCTACGTGTCCTACCTTTAAGATGATTGGGTAGACTGGCTCCCGTACGCCGAGTTCTCTGCAAACTCAATGAAATCCGAGACTACTGGAACGACCCCCTTCTTTGCAAACTATGGTTACCACCCTCGCCTCAGTATCGAACCGATTGAAGCCCCTAATACGCCAGCCGCCCGACAAGCCGATACATTCGTCGACCATATGTCTATGATCCTCGAGTTCCTCCGCGAACAGACCCTCCTTGCACAAGCTCGTTATGAGGACTCTGCTAACCGTTCCCGCTCGACTGCTCCACGCTTCGACAAAGGCCAACTCGTGTGGCTAAATGCTAAGAATCTGAAAACGCTCCGCCCAAAGAAAAAGCTCGACTAGAAGAACTTAGGCCCGTTCCCGATTGCCGAAGTTCTAGGCCCGTACACGTACCGACTTGACCTGCCTGACTATCTCACGATACACGATGTGTTTAACGTTGACCAACTATACCTCGCTGCGAACGACCTATTGCCTAGACAAGTCCTCGAACCGCCCCCGCCTGTCCTCGTTGAAAATACGCATGAATACGAAGTCGCTGAAGTCCTCGACTGCCGCCGTAGAGGACGAGGCTTCCAGTACCTTGTCCGTTGGACTGGATACGACGACCCGACTCTTGAGTCTGCCCGAACGATCTTCGAAGATGTCCCTGAGCTAGTTCACAACTTCCACCGTCGTTATGGTGAGAAGCCGCTCCCTCCGTTCGTCCGACAATAGCCTCGCTTGTTTGTCTCTCAGGAGATCGACCCTTGAGAGGGGAGTAGTGTCACGGGCAAGCCGTGGCACATACGGAAGTCCAGCTGAGATCACGTGACAGGGTCACCCCAGCGGTGACCCTGCCTCAGGCATCCGGAATTGATATGACAAGAAGGTAAGCCGAGGCTTCGGCTTACTCCTGACTTCGCACTTTGCAACCGATACGTAGCTCCTTGAGCTACGTCCTGTCGATAGGACCAACATCAAGGTTGGCCTTCAGTCCGTAGTTAGCTCTGTATCCGAATCGTCACGCTCTCATACCTACTCTCCGCACGATCCGCCTCACGCCCGTGACAGTCGAAGGCAGACTTCTCTAATCAGTTGCTTGTCATTAAGAGTATTGATGCTGCTGAGGTTCTTCTGCTACTCTGTCTTCTTCAGTTCGTAACTTTAGAAGCTTTAACCGCTTTCCTACAAATATTCTAGTTAGTTTAGTACTATCTAGCTTAGCTAGTCGATAACTGCTAAATGTCTGAACTGTTATTAGTATACAGTATAGACCAAGCTAGCAGGGATAAAGTTTCAGAGCTGAAGATTTGTTAACCTCTCAGCGAGAGTCCTAGAGCAATATAAGGTCGCCTACTTTGAACTCCTCTGTTTAAATACAATGCGAGTCATTATAGGATTCCTTATTAGCCTCTTACTGCCTGCGTACATAGAGTAGCACTTCCTCTAGGGCTTTATCCTGCCTATCTAGTTAAGCACAGTGAGCAGCGAGAAGATCTGTAGTAGATCTTATAGCTTTCTAAGCGATTGTCTGCTATAAACTAACATCGATCTTAATAGGAAGTATGTATTTAGCTCCATAGATGACCTAAATAGGAGTCATTCTAGTAGTCGACTTAATAGTTATTCGATCAGCCTACAATATCGCAGGTAAGGCATTAATCCACCTAGCTCCTATAGTAGCTATGTGCTTAGCCAGCCTATTTACAATAGGCTGATATCCTTTCTCTATTATGCTATTTGCCTAAGGGTGATACGCTAATGTCTAGGTATGCTTAATTCTGTACTGAGCAAGAAGCTTATTAGTAAGTGCTTTGTTCTCTAGACTACTATCGCTTACTAAGCGTAATAGCATTCTATGCCTATAGATAATATCCTTAAATATGAACTTTGAAATGTTCTTTAAGTCATTCTCGCGAAGGGCTCTTCCTTTAACCTATCTAGACAGATCCTCCCTTCCTAGTACAAGGTACGAGTATCCTATGTATAGCAGTATATAAACGATATCGATAGCCTACTTCTCTCCTATATAGGAGGACTAGGTAGGGTGGAGAGCCTTATCTGACTGATTATATGCTCGGGTCTAGTAGGAGAAATAGGTGTTAATATGCTTTTCTATATCCTTAAACAGGCTAGCCTAGTAGAATCGATTAGCAATCCTTTAGTAGGTACCTTCTCTCCCTCGATAGCCACTTTTATTATGCAGTTCACGAATGATGTCTCTTCGTTTATCTAAGTTATCTACTATACGCCTTAGGAGAGTATTCTTGTTCTGCCTTCTAAATAGGTGCCTTCTCTACACAAGATGTTTTAGGGCTTCCTTCTTAAATATAACAAACTCCTTTATAGAGAGTTCTAGAGGCTGTTAAAGTGTAGTGAGCTAAGGAGCGTATTACTAGGACTTCTCGCTATATTTAGGAAGGAGAACGTTCTCTGGTGTAGTAGCTATAGGGCTAATCTACATACTACTAAGTTTGTAGTCGATAAAAGCATCTAAGTCATCTTGTCGTATATTAACTATATTATCATCCTATAGTATGTGCAACAATATATCAGCAACGATGTTCTGTTTCCTAGGTATGTGCTATACATCAAAATCTCAGAGTCTTATCTATACAAGCTAACGAGTCACTAAGGCTCTAGGTAAGTCAGTTATAGTTCTGTTAAGCTAGGCGACTAGCGTATTTGTATCAGTTTCTATAGTGAATCGGATCCTGTATAGCTATAGTCTGCATTTATGTAGCATATGTAGGAGGGAACAATACTTAAGCTTCACAATGTCATACTTCTTCTCTATAGTAGTTTAGAGTCTACTCTCGTACCTGTATAGATGCCTTTTCCCTTATTAATTAAGTTGTATTAACACTCTACTGAACCCAGTTATAGAGGAATCTACAGCAAGGATCACTTTGCTAGTATTAGGAGAGTAATCTAGAGGCATCAATACTAGTGTAGATGTTAGAGCATCCTTTAGAGATTGTATTGCCTAAGCCTATTCAATATCCTAACAGTACTCTATATCCTTCTTAAGCAAGGCAAATAAAGGTGATACAATGTCGCTAAAGTGCTCGATCCAGATCTGATAGTACATATAGGCTCTAAGGAATCCTCGTAATGTAGTGATATTCTTATAAGTAGGCTATTATTAGATTGCTTTCATATATCTATCTGTAGGTCTCTGCCTATCTTAGCCACAAATATACTCTACTACTTTAAGGGTAGGAGCGCAGAAGTATGACTTTCCTCTAGATACAGTATAACCAGATCGCTTAATGTCAGCTAGCACTCTATCAATCTATTACAGGTGTTAAAGCATATGCTTTCGTACACTAGGTAGTGCAAGTTTAGTGAGATTCCCTGTCCGAGGTGAATATACAATAATGTCATCTATAAAAGGACTAGCCTTCTCTGCTAGATGCAGGTATAGGATATACATAATAGCTCGTACAAACTAAGCTACTAAATTTATTGCTCCCTATAGTAGAGTCATTTGCTGAAGGAGTCTAAGGGGAGTTTAGATAGCAGTTATGTCCCTACTCGCTAGATAGAGCGTGATCTGATCGTATTTAGAAAGGAAGTCTAGCAGAGTACACACAGGTCGTCTAGCAACGTGCTCCGAGAATTCATCTATATTAGGAGGGAGTATAGCGTCTCTAATAGTAATAGCATTAATGTTAGTAGCAGAGTTGATTAGTTAGTGCTTCTTATCCTTCTTCTGTACTAGGAACTAAGGATTGTAATAAGGTCTATAGCTTCGTTCTAGTATAGAAGCATCGATCTGTTACTAAAGCATAGATACTACTTTATCCTAAAGTCCCTTCGGCATAGGGAAACTTTTTGCCTACTAGGCCTTGTGTTCTATTATGCAGATGACTTATAGTAGTACTACCTGTTTATCATAGCAACTAATCTCTGTGAAATCCTATATAAGGGCCTTCTCTCTGTTGAATATCATTTCTCTTAACATCTCCTTCTCTTAGGGCTAAATGTCTTCATCTATCACTATCTTCTCCTAGCGTATTATAGTAATATAGCAACCTTATAGTTCTTGCTAGTACCTTGGTTTAAACAAGTAGTCGTAAGGGCTAGGTGCTCTGATAGGGTTGAGAGTGCAGCGCTGTTCTACTAGGAGGTCTTGCTTCTAATTCGGATTTCTATTAGGCATGCTTCTGTCTAGAAGCGCAGTATCTAAAGGCCTGATTTTGTCCGCCTTTTTCTTATATAGTGTGTTTAGCTCTATAGCTCTGCTTTCTTGCTATTAGTGCGAAATAGTATACAGGCTGTATTTATCTCGTCTTCTTAAGCATCGCTTAGTGCCTTCTCCTAGCGATGCCTAGAAGATATGCATAAGGTCGACTAGCTCTATCGCATATGTTTTTGAGGTCTGTTTGTTATTTTTTAAGTATTTTTGTGTTTTAGTAATAGCCTATACGCGAATGCGCTTATAAGGAAGTTTTGAACAATATCGACCTATAGGTTAGGAAAGATTATTTAGAGTTTCCCTAGTACTAGTCAGTAAGGGAATAGAAGCGCGACAGCATTTATTAAGACACACATTAGTGCTACAAGGAAATTCTATATCAGCATGCGTAGTATTGTTATCGTCTAGCGATAGCATTCGGTTAGGTGTAGTACTGGTTACTACACTACCTCGCCTTCCTCCTAGCTGTTATCTTCTCTAAGCTCCTTCTTATACCTATTAATAGATCTTATCTTGCAAGTATATATACTATCCTCTATTATCATTAGGATAGTAATGCAGCTAGATAGAGTCCGAGAGGTCGCTATAGAAGACTGTAGTGCAAAGGGTTCTCTAAGAATCACTTCACTCGTATAGTCCTTAGTAATAAGGAAGGGCATCTAGAAAGAGGTCCCTATCTCTCTAATAAACACGCGAGTCTCTACTATTCCTATAAAGGGGTTACTAGTTCTATTTGCTAAGATCAATTTGTCGCCCTTTATTATAGGAGGGAGTAAGTTGATTAGCAGTCCTGTACATAGTGCGAAGCTCTCCTTTATAATATTGATTTCGGCCCTAGAGTCGACTAGTGCCTATACTGCTTCTCTTCCAACCTGTATAGAGATATAAGGACACTTCGCTCAGTACGTCTTAATATTCCTAAGGCGCTTGTTAAGCTGCTTAGTCGTGAGTAGGGCTATAGACATCATGTTAGTAGTAGATAATCTTTCTCGACCTATAGGTCGAGAAAGATTTTCGCTAGTAAGGCGCTTATCTGGAATACTACTATCGCTTCCTATAGCATCCTAACTGTTCACTAAGATATTCCCTCGTCCTAAAGCCTTTAGTGCTTCTGCTGTCTCTTAGCGAAGAGGCTACATAAACAATTTGCAAACCCTAGGCATCAAGTTAATAGCATCTCGAATAGGGATACTAACAGGTATATTTAAGATATAGTTCATCACCCGAATCTCTACAGGAGCAGTATCCTCTTTACTAAGTATGTCGCCTAGTTGCTGAGCTCGAGGAGCCTGCCTTGTATTATTAGGCTTTATAGGTAGAACGCCTATCAGGTGATCCTTATCGACGTCTATAGAGTCCTAGGTTCTCTTCACATCCTAAGGAGGGAGAGTCTGGCCTTACATTTGTGAATCTTATATCTTAGGAATATACTGTTTAGATCGATCTACATGGATAGTTAGAATGCGATCGCACTAAGATAGTTTAGCAACCTTGCCTTTTCCCCTACTAGTTTGTAGTGCGCAGATGGCTTTAATGCGAGTGCTATAGTACACTTCTTAATCAGAATCCTCTTCTCTATTAAAAGGATGCAATAGGGTAATAGCTCTGCCTAATAGTCCTGCAGTTAGTTGCGCAGTAGCATCTATCTAATCCGCACTTAAGCTAAGGATATCAAGCAGCGCATCATATCTGTTAGTCGGAGGCAATCTAAGCACCTCTCGGCTAGGATTAGCTGCAGTCCCAAACAAAATACAGTTGTTCTAGCCAAAATGAATGTATCCTTGCTATACCAGCTTATCGACCTACTAGCAGTGCATTACTGTATAACCAGTCTTGCTATAACTATGATATTTAAGAGGTAGCTGCTATTCTGCGCTCCTGCTAGCATACTGCTATTAAGGCGGAGTCTGTATGGTATTGTTCGTCTGAAATGCCATCCTTTGCGTTCTTTATAGGTATCTATTATAATTAGCAACTGGTGGATTCGGCTTTAGCTCTAAACGAAGGCATCGCATCAGTACATCCCCTCTTTAAATTGAGGTAAGGTATATGAGATCAGGAGACTCAAACATCTTGAGGATCTCTATCTTTGTTAGCTTTATCTCCTTAAACTTCTCGACCATCTTATCGAGAGAGAGGGACTACTGATCCTATACTCCTCTCTACAAGTCAGGGTATAGAGGTTCCTAGCACTTTAGCAAAGAAGGCAGTACAGATACTATCTTTTTTGTAGGAAGGGTAATGCGTTAGGAGTTGCACTACCGATTTACAGCCCTCGAGACTGCTCTATTAATATCCTCTATCTTAATAATACAGCGTGAGGTAGTAGCTTAAGTAATGCTATCTACGAAGCTTACTACTTGTTCAAAGTTGACCAGCTCTATATACATAGCCTAAATGTGAAGCAAGCTGATTGCCTTTTCTATAATCTTCCTTAGGAGACTATAGAAATATAGCATCGTCTTTCGGCTAGTAGAGAGTATGTTTCTAGCTTCTTTAATGTAGGAGGTAATAATCTAGAACTGCCTGCTATATAATAGGAGGTTATCATTATAAGGACGTTTCTTTGCTTATAACACGAACTGCTCTAGAGCACCTTTAGTTGTTAACATTCGCTTATTATTAATAACTACATACTTCGTTCAGAGCAGGCCCTAAAGAGTGCTAAGGCTACTATTCGCTCGAGCGATAATTTAGCGAACCTCAGGTCCTACATCTTTAGTATAGTAGTCTTCGAGGAGGTTATATACTCTCTTATCAGATACTTAATATCTTTTGCAAAGCTGTATATATTCTCGAAGGAAAGTCGACAAGTTGTAACTATCGAAGGTTAAAGACTTAAGAGACCTTAGAGCAGGAAATAGCTAAATTGCTATAAAGCTCTATAAGTAAGATGTCGAGGGAGTTCTCTCTCTATATCATTAGGAAGGCTATAACTTAGTTGTTTAGGCTTGCTAAGTCGGGTCGAGAGGGATCCTATTAGGTGTAATACCCTCTATAGCCTATAGCATAAATCTAAATAGAGCAGAAGGAAGAAAGTCCTAGTCCGCTATAATTGTAGATAGTCCTCTTCCTCCTACCTATAGTATAATAAAAAGACAAGAATAACAAATAGAAAGAAAGGTAGACTTAGTCTTAGGCATATGCCTTCTCTGAATCCTTAGGTATCGCACTATATTTAACTGCTAGTTATATAGGCTGTTCCTATATGCTAGTTCTCGTGAATGTTTTTGTTAGCTCTGTCGTCGTCGTCTCTATCCCTCCTGTGTCTTTTTTCTTTTTCGAAATACAGACTATTATACTGCTGTTATATGCCTGTCTCGGAGGCATTTTCTTCTAGTAGCTGACTGCTGAAATAGGTAAGTCACACTGATTAAGATTGTGACTGCTAGGATCTATATAGCTATCATCTGTATAATCTGAAACAGGGAGTAAATCTGAATCGCTATCCAGATTCCTTTTCGAGCTGTTATCAGTAGCTCCTAGTGCTAAGGCTCTTATCGCCTTTTCCTATAGTAACCTATATTGGTTAGAGCTCTCTTAAAATTTGTGGGGTTTTAAAAGCTCCTGCTGTTAGGGTTAAAGGGATGCCTCCCTTTTCTGGCCTTATCCCTCGCTATATTGTATCTATAGTTGATGTTATTCTGCTTATTCTATATTGTATTGTTCAAGTCGTACTATTCTAGAAGGCAAGGTCGATCTACAGAAGCAGTACTAAATATGTAGCTATATAGGTCGAGAAGTCAATTTGAAGCCTGAAGTTCATACATCTATAAAAACAATCTCGACCTATGGGTCGAGAAAGATTCAAGGTAGTATACTGAACCTCAGAACAACTACGACAGTACTAGAGTCACAATAGTTAAGTAGGAGAGCAGACTGTATTTTTAGTAACCTCTGATTGTTATTGTTGCTACACGCAATGCGTATAACTCCGATTTTATCTCTAAAAAACAAAACTCATCTCTGTATCTGAAAAACAAGAGTGTCGCTAGTCTTTGCCCTTTAGGCAGTCAACAGCTAATATAGCTGTCTCCCACCTTTCGCTTTGAACTATATCACGTGTTAACCACATAACTGCAGAACGCTCATACAAGAACCCAGAGCCTTATACTCCAGACTTGTACCAATTCCCATCCTGATGTCGTACCCCACGACAATAGCTACACGAAGTGTAGCATTTATAGTAATAATAGATTGAAGCTGATTATCGAGTTACTGCTAATTTTGTTTGTTAGCTGTAAGAGTTGCTGCATATTCATCGATACGCTCCTACTGCTCAAGTATAGTAGTACTTATGATTAATTGTAATGCTTAAGATTGAGATAATCGTGGCCTTATAATTTGCTTCTTTATCTTTGTGAATATAGCTATAGTACAGTTATATGCCTTTTTGGATGATAAGACTAGTCGACTAGAACTAGTATAGCGAGTCTTAAGGCACTTAATGATCTCATTGCTATACTTTACTGTATCCCTTTTGCATTACTTAAGTGCTTTCTTATCTGCTGCCTCTTAAAGGCGAAGAGCCTATTAATGTTAGATAGCATCAGTCTTTGTAATAGTTAGTACTTTGCCTTTATCTATTAGAGCGCGGCCCTAAGGAGTCTTTAGCAATTGCTTACGTAAGACTGCTTCTTTTAATATAGCAATGCGCGCTCTAAGGAGCGTATTCTTATAATCCTTCTGTTCGAGACTATTAGCCAAATCTCGTAGCACGCGAGGAGCACTGCATAGAGTTATAGCTACTAGAGGTAAGTAACGAGGTGCTATCCTTATAGGTGGCAGAGTGACTGCTCGTACGCGTAGATGATTAAGCACATACTCAGGATTGTAAGGAGCGATACTAGTACTCGCAAAGGATAAGCAGATGAGTTCTGGCATAAAGACCTTACTCCACGCCTGTGCGTATAAGCGCACAAAGGCGTCACAGCTAATCCGCTATATGAATATGCTCTTAACAGCTACAAACTCGCTATACTTACGCTTAAGTAGCGCAAAACATCTAACATCGAGAGGTTGTAGTAGGTGCGTAGCGTGTGCAGGGAAGCACAAAAGGATAATGCAGTGATGCTCTGCAAGGCGGATAAAGTCAATTAACGCGTGAGATGAGTAGCTATTAAGGATTAGGAGCCTAAAGGGCATGAATCCGTCAGTGCCATGCGGCGGAGCCGTGGCTATTGCAAAGGACTCTAACCACTGTAGGCTAAGGGCCTGATTGCTCCAACCATTCTCACTGTATGCAGTAGTAGCATCGACGTTGAGTGGTGTAAAGGCCTCCTTTAGATTGTGAGCAAAGGCCTTTAAGACATTCGCTCCCTTTGCAATAATAAATAGAGCTAACCGATAGCTGTCGGCTACAATGCACTGGATTATAGTGTACCACTCACGCATACCTATATGCGTTCATAAGGCCTTTAAGATGTTCTTTATCTTACTATAAGAGACCTTAACAATAACCTTCTTACTCTGTAAGGTTACTCCTATAAGAAAACCAGTTTTATCTATATTGTAGGTATTCTTAGAGATGATCTTGTAGGTGTTCTGCGTCTCCTTTAGAAGTTCGAACCAGCTACATAATGAGGACGAATTATTGTTCTTTTAGGCTCTTAGAGCATCAAGCGAACGGCTATACTTCGTTTCTAAGTGTGGATTCTCTTTCACAAAGCGGTAGGACCATCCGACTCCAATCTTAGGAGGCCGGCCGAGTTTGTAAAGGAGGTCAATTGTGGTACGCTGAATTATCTTATGTGTAGCAGGGAAGCTATAGCTAGCTAAATGCACCAAATGAGCAGTAAGAGCGCTAGCTACTACTTCTGAAAGGAGCTTGAATGGTTTCTTATTATCCTAATAAGATTGCGTGATTCCCTTAAGTCGACAGCCGAACGTAGAAGGATAGATATAGTGCTTCTAAGCATACGCATCCTGCATAAGGAAGTAGCTATAGCTATATCTGTGCTATTCATATATTGCTTTATGTATGCGCCTCTCGCAGGAGTGGCGCTCAGGTGTAGTAAGTCTCATTATAAGTGAAGTAATTAGTGTTAGTAGAATAAAGAAAAACACGCGCTCCGACACGAGGTGACGTTTAAGGCCTATGCGTAATAGTGATCACGCGATAACAAATTGGCGTGTATTTTCTGTCATGCCAAGGCGCCTTGCATCTACCGGAACTTGCATCGTCCCGTAAAGCACGTTACTTCTTTGTAGGCCGACAACGTTGACCTCGACTATTTAATACCTGGGGATCAATGTGCAAAGCTATATCAGAGACTCTTGACAAGTGGTACGTTCGTCGATTCGCACATTCAACGACGGACACTGCGCCTACCGGCCGCCGAAAACAAGGGACGAGACCCAGCATACCCCGGGTGCTGTTGACTTGAAAATCCTCCTGCGCGCTGTGGATAACCACCACGCAGTCCTCGAATGCTAGAAAGCTCGTAATCTTGAGAGCTCGAATTTGACGGAGGGAGTGTAATCCGACTGCGAGATTCTGGATTATATTGCCTCTCAACAGGCGGATGCATCGAAGTCACGTAGGCTTGGACGTCGTAAGGAGGCTGTAAATCGCCCGATGTCTGTGATGCTGCTGCTGCTGTCATCCCTCGGTAAGGGACCGTCGCAGTGGATGATGGGGGCTTGAAATACTCATAGTCAATCGAAGGATTCTGTCGTTTAGGTAGTCCAAAACGATCCTGAGCATCGGATGTACCGTTGGACTCATAGAGCCACTGGGATTTTGCGGTGGCTCCAAGTTGGGAGGCCCGCTGGGTATGTTGCCGGCTTACGTCCGCTCTAAATTGTGAGGGTCGTTGTCTTGATGCAATGCGAGAGTTGCTGGCCTCCCTTCGGAAGAAAGGACTACTGATCGACCCTGCAGCCGGCTGGCCTGTTCTTAAAGGTGACACAAACGGGTTTGGACCTTCGCTCGGATAGGATGTTCGCTTGGGTGTTTGGAGACCGATTTCATTGACGTATACAGGTCGGAGTGGTTGTCTTGTCGGTCTTTGTGGATGCTGCTCAAGGGCCGTGTCCGTCATATGGGTGATCTGACTGCTGCGATCGATTGCTTGTGATCCTGGAGGCTGCGGCATGTAAACATGCTGGTTAACGATCGGTCTGTGATACGGGCCGAAAGATGACTCCAAGGGACGGTCAATCGTGGCAAAGTTCGCAGATTCATTGTAGTCGATCGGGTCGTCCATTTGGAGATTGTACACATGGCGTGCTTGGTTTCCATTGGTGGGCCGAAAACGAATCAGTGGGTTCGTCATGTCCAAGGCTCGATTATCGGCTGATCTTGTCGCAATGCCAATTTCCCTGGCCGGGGGCTGTGATGTGGACATTTTTTGCGAACAATCGTAGATCTCGTGAGGTCGAGATGGTCTTTCAACTGGCAATGTCGGTGCCCTGGATTGCATCTCATCAAGTTGACGTATTTGAGGTGGAGGTGGGGGCATTATCTCCCGACTACTCATGCGCTGCGGGTTGCGATCGACTTGTCTGTGAGAAAGTTCGTCTCTTTCCGTCTCATGATGTGTTCTCTTCCGCTTTCTGGACGAAGACGAATAATCACTCATCTCATGGACTGCTTAGAATTGCTTAGCTCTTGTCTCCCAAGATAAAGAGGCAACACATGTGCTCATGATTCTAGTGAGATCGACCTACCTCGCGCATTACCATCCTCGTAGTGGTTCGCAGTCCCAGCCTCGTTTTCGTCATTGCCTTGATAGTCGTCTCCGAAGAAATAGCGGCCATGCGGAACGTCAAATCCAAGCTCTGTCAATGTTGATCTTATCATGTTCATATCACTACAAACAGTCAGCCACACTGTGTCCAATCATCTCTTCCTGATACACGTACTCAGTCATAGGCTTGATTCCTGCCATCAACCCATTGATTACCGGCATGCGCCCCTCCCATTTCTTGACAGCGGTTTGTGACTTCACCAACGCGGCGGTGTCGTCGATAGCCTGGAGTCTGGCACGACTCAAGTCATCCTGGAGTTGCTTCGTCTGCTTCCGCTCCCGACTGAGACTTTGTGCGGCCGCGGCATGTTTCGTTTCAGCTACCTTCCAGCGCGTGTGTGCTTTTTGCGAGTTGCGAGCCAAAGCCATGTATTGGAACTGTTTCTTTGTAAGACGTGTTCATGAAACTCCATCGTGCGCGCTCTTACCCTCACAGCATCCATGCCCGGTGCAGATCCGTCCAGTCTGATGGGCGGACACTGGAACCAAGTCCGCGGTATTGCCGGGTCATGTTCACCTTCGTCTAGGCCCCGAATGCCGTACAAGCTCTTCGGCGTTGTGTCGCCGGTCTGAATGCACTGAGGGCATGGTGCCTGAGGCTGTTCACCATGAGGATGGAACGGTGCAGCTGGTGTCGGGCTGTCAGTAATGTTCGTGCCGTCAGCGCGACGTAACAGACCTCCTCCGGCCAGATGCTTGCCGCACGACACGTGCGAGCACTCTGCGATCCACAGCCGCGTGACAATACCATCGTTGTCACCCGACCCGCTGTGGAAGCCTTTGTTGCTCTCGGGCGTCGTGTACACCTCGGAGACAGTGGCCTGGCAAATTCCGCAGCTGAATATGAGTTCTGGAAGCGTCAGGCCTTGCGCAGAGGGAGAGTCGCTGGTGGGTTCGACGGGAGACATCGCGGCGGTGCGATCATGGTGATGACTACCCCACGAGAAGCGTTGGAGTAATTCCTGAAGTCGTCGCGAAAATTGCGCGTGTAGTTGGAAGCCGCCACAGGCAGTAGTCGCTCCTTCCTCGTCTGCGCGAACCGCAAACTTACGAAAACCGAGAGACGCCGCTTACGCAAGCTTGAGTAATGTGAGTGTTCCGAGAAATAATTTATGAACAAAAGAACTTGTTAGACATCAATTCGAGCTTAATCTATGTACATCCTGAAACTCCGGGAATCTTTGCATCGTCTAGACGAAAGACCTGCAAGGGTAGCTGCAAATTACGTTAGCAATATTCTCCCAAATTCACCACACAGCATCACCTACTTTGCTCCGTATGTCTGCAAATCCTCCTCTGCCAAATCGTACTTGGGCGCGGTCACAGTCTGGCCGTAACGCGCAGGAAGAGGCGGCATGCCGTTGGGGCCCAGCACACTCTTCACCGCGCTCTTCTCTTTCTCGAAGAATGCGCTCAAGCCCTTCTCGCCCTCCTCCTTCAGCGCAACAAGCTGGTTCTTGCCAGCCTCGCCAATCTGAAGCTTGTCCTCCTTGGGCTGCGCGGCCGAGCCGACCGACAGCAGCGCAACGACATCCGGCTGCCTCACGACGGAGAGTTTGGGGTATGAGCGGCGCACGTCGCGCTTCCAGTATGGGTTCTCGGCGATGTCGCCAGCGGGGACTGTGACGGGGTCGTCGTAGAGCTTTGGGTCGTTGGCGCCGGGTGAAGGGTAGCGGAAGGTAGGGTTCATGGGGATACCGGTGGAACGGCTAGAGTCGACGGCGAAGAAGTTGTTGATCTTTGCCCAGATACCGACGGGCTGGACGGTGTACTTCTGCGCGTGGTGTTAGTACTGCTCTGCCTGTAGCTGGGTTCGAGGGCAAGAAGTCGTGCCTTGATCGCTTCCTGACGTCCGCCCATGGACGCCAGCGTCTTTGTGATTTTTCCCGCTGAGGCCATGGTGACGAGAGAGAGGTTGTGAGTGGAGATGTGGTGGTATCAAGCCGTTCGCGCGATCCCAATGCCTCTCTGTATCGGCTGCGCTCGAGGTCCTCGCCAAGTCTGGTCAGCAGCAATGCTGCCTGAGGCATCCGCGGTACCTTGACTACATTTCCACCACCACTGAGAGCGATCACATATTGCTGCAACAAACAAGTCCTGTGACAATTGTCGTCTGATAGTTATTTCACATTGTGAATTCAACTGAATCGATCGGTACTGCTGAAAGACCCGAACATTCCATCATTTCAAACAATCGAACATTCCACGATACCCACCACCACTCAACCACCCACCATGGCATCAACCCGCTCAATATACAAATCCCTCCCAGGCCACCTTACCACCGCTCTCAAAGACTTCCAATCCTCAAACTCCACCTTCCGCCTCCTCCAAACTGTCCACCCAAACAACGTAACACCTCAACCTGCCACGCCACCACCAACGAACAACCAACCCAAAACTCTCATCATCCTCGACTCCTCCTTCAACCCACCAAGCATAGCCCACCAAACCCTCGCCCTAACCGCCCTGCACGAGTCCTCCAAATCCATCTCTTCCACCCCCGGACCCCACCGCCTCCTCCTCCTCTTCAGCACAATGAACGCCGACAAAGCCCCCAGCGCCGCCTCCTTCGACCAACGTCTAACCCTAATGACAATCTTCGCCGTCGACCTCCTCCGCAACCTCCAAACCCGCCCGGACTCTGCCTCCTACACCATCCCTTCCATCGACATCGGCGTCACAACAGCACCCTACTACACCGACAAATCCGCCGCAATCTCTACCTCCGCCGAAGGCAAACACTGGTACCCTTCCTCGCCACAGCACGTCCACTTGCTGGGCTTCGACACCCTGACACGCTTCTTCGCAGCGAAGTATTACCCGTCTTTCTCTCCTCCCCTCTCAGCGCTAGAGCCTTACTTCGCCGCCGGACACGGTCTGCGCGCGACGTTAAGGCCCGACGACGCGTGCGGGTCTGAGGCCGAGCAGCGGGTGTTCGTGAAGAAGCTAGCGGACGGGGAGATGGAGAGCGAGGGCGGGAAGAGGGAGTGGGCGGAGAAGGTGGAGCTTGTGGAAGCTACGCCGCAGGCGGGGGTGAGCAGCACTGTTATTCGCAAAGCGGCGAAGGCGGGGGAGTGGGATGTTGTTGGGGAGTTGTGCACGGCGTCTGTGGCGGAGCGGGTGCGAGATCAGGGTTTGTATGAGGATGATGCGAGGGGGGCGAAGATGGGTTGATTGACGTGTTGGGGTTATTTGGCTTGACTTGACTTGTCCTGTAGATCGATATATGTGTTACTTTGTATGGACGGGCGGAGAAGAGGTATTACAGGTATGATTTGCATCGGGGTTGAGATGTTTTGCATTTCTTCTTCGCTTTCTTTCGTGCTCTCTTTCTCACTCGCGTGAGCTGTCTCGAGCTTCCATTGGAACAATACAACTAAAAGGTCAGGATCATCCCAGCAATGTCTTCGCGCGCGCGTCCGCCTCAGACGTTAGCGACGAGTGCGAAGCAAACACAGCCGCAAATTCTCTTTCAAGCAATACTCTTCCTTCCCAGAGAGCGATGGTTCGGCCCGCTCGTCATGCCCCAGACAACACGCCCAGATAATTCCCAATTGGCAAAAAAAGACGATTAAAAAATAACCCATGTAACACCTCTAGACTCCATCGCTGATCCAAAGTGAAGATTGAAGAAAAGTCAACAGTTTCCTTCAGTGTAGAAGGAAGATAAGAACGGACATCGTGGCTTCAGCCAGTCAATGATTATAAATGTTGTGGTCGAGCTACTCGAGAGTAGTATGATCGCAGGGCGAGAGCGCTGCTCTCGTCCTTTGGCGCAACTTTACTCCGGAGTGATGGTCTGCGAACTCAAACCCAGCATACTCGCCACTGGCTTTCGCTTCGTCCTCGCCTGATTGGGCCTTGGCGCACCTTGAATGGAGCGCGGCTCTTTCATCAGGCTGGGGTCCAGCTTCGCAGGCGTACGACCCGTCGACCCGCCCAAATCAGTCGGGAAGCTTGCAGAAGGTGGTGTGGCAGCGGCGGAGCGCCAGAGGTGATCGGAGCTATCGGAAAGGAAGTTGGTGTGAGACTTTGAAGAGAACATGGACAAAGACGAGCGGCCGCGGTTGCGCTTGGAGAGGATGATCTCGTCAAAGAGCTTGATGGAAGGGTCTTCGCCACGCGTGGACTCGCGCTCGTGGATGAACTCGTTGAACATCTGTGTTTGGCGGAGCATGCTCATATACTCTGAGTCGCCATGCGGAACGCTCTTGAGGAAAGCGTCCATGTTGAAGTGATAGATCAGGCCTGCCTTGCGAGATTCTCCAGAGGCTGGGTGGAGATACTTGCGGTAGGTGTAGAAGAGGGAGGCGAAGCATCGAACAAATGCAGCTCGGACTTGATCGGTGCGGAAAGCGGACGGGCACGGGAGGCAGATTGCAGGCACGCAGCGAGCGTGGACAGTACATGCGCAGGCTGTGATTTATTAGCATGTGGTTGATGAGAAAGAGTGATAGTAGACTCACCACTGCATCTGAACGACTCGTCCTCGCATCGCTCATCGCACATAGCGCATATTGACTTGCCGTCTCTGTTTCGTCGAATGAAACAGTGACCTTCAACCCACTTTGTCAATTCGTTGTCTCGAACCGGCTGTACCATCATGTGTGGCATAATAGTGCTGGCGGCCAACGTGCTCTGTGCATACACGCTAGGAGCATATGTCGAGGCTGCGGTGTGACTACCATTTGACAGGTTCGATGTTGACAAGCTTGCTTGGTGGCCAATGGCAGAAGGCTGGCTAGGCCTGCGGATTGTGCCGATGCGGTCGAAACCAAACTGCGGTTCTGTGTTAGTCCGATCGTGTAGGGGTTTGCGGGGGTCAAGCATAGAATATACAGATGAGTTGCGGCGTGCCATGCCGTCAGCGAAGTGTCCAGATCGCTTCTCGCGCAAGGTAGCCTGTAGCGCGAATCCAGAGTCATTTCTCGATTGCGCTCCATTGGAGAAGTTGGAGGCAATGGGCGAAGGTGCGACAGGTGAGGGAGGCGATGCACCCGACGAATGACTATTGTTGGTAGTTGTAGAGCTGGTAGACGGCCTGTCGCTCCCACGACTGTTGTCACCTCGGGCCGTCAAAAAGGCGTTGTAGACCGAAGTACGCGAAGTGGATGGAGGCAATGTCGATGCATCGCCAAAGTTTGATGAACTCTCGCTCACCAGCTGTGACAATGTTGACGGTGTTGCTCGCGAATCGAACACTTGCGGGTTTTCTGATGAGAAAGTGTCATGAGGAAAAGTCTCGATGGCGTACAATGGAGGACCGGTCGGAACACCAAAGCGGTTATGGTGGGGAGCTGCAGCCTGCAGGAGGGCTTGGAGCTTCCTGCGTTGAGGGCGAGGCAAACTCGTCGGAGGATCAGTACTTTCAATGACATCTTCGTCGAGATCCACAAGACAGAAATCTCCATCAGGCAGCTCCAGTTTCTCGTAACGCCTCTCAACGCCTACAATGTAAGGACATGGAGCATCAAGAGCCTGGATCAGACGCGCCGGTAACACCGGAATGAAAACTCCAGCCCACTTGAGCGGGTAGAGCAGGCTTGTGAGGGCGTGCGTTGCGAGGTGCAACATTGCTGTATGTGATGATAGAAAGATGATACGCGACTCAGCCAGCGTAAACTCGAGCAGAGCCAGGATGTTGGGGATGGACAAGCACCTGAAAAGTGCATACAAGTCCACGTTTCGTGATCCAGGAATCTCGTTGAGTGCTTCTTTGCGAGCGTATAACCGCAAATCACGGATAGCGATCTCGACTTGTGTGATTGATGTGATCGGGCTGACAGCTTCCACGCAAAGGTTGACCACATATCGCTCCAGAGGTTGCCAGAGACCGACTTTTGGAGAGCTGGGAGGCACCCGCAAGATAGCAGAGTTGGTCATTGGTACGACCACAGCCTTCAGCCATTCTTTCCAGAAACTCGTCATGTTGCCGTCCCGGCCCAAAATGCCATAACACCTCGGTATCCAAAAGCCAGTATCGCCTTCTGTCAGTCCTTCGATCTTAGATGCTGCGCCATGTCGGACTGGCCGCAGCAGATCTGCCATCAATCCAATCTTCTCTTCGACCGCACTGATTTCATCCTCCAGCGCCTCGCGTTCATCGGAGTCTGATGGCACAGAAGGCAGCTCCGCTAAAAGCCTGCTAAGCTTCGCTCTCTCGGCGGATAAGCGCTCACCAAGACTGCTAGCCAATTCGCGCTCTTCTTCGCTCATGTTGGCCCTGCGCCATGCTTCACACTGTCTTTCCAGCTCGTCCGAAGCCTCTGCATTCAACGCTGTCCACATAATCACGCAGATACCGTGCATCCTCGCCCCGTCGCCACCAGTCATGGCAAAGCCGTGCCATGTCGATCTCGGTCGCTCGTCTGATGAAACTACTGTGACATCGTTCGGGAAGGCGAACATCGGTACGTATTCTGGGAAAGGCGCTCGTCGCTTAGAATCATCTGTGAAGGCTGGTGAAGGGTAGCGGTCCAGTAAAACGGGCTCGTAGCGTCTTTTCAGAGGATGCATATCTGGAGCAGCGTGGAAAGGTTCGGGAGCGGGAATGACTGAGTTATAGCCACTCAGTCGCTTTGATGTCCTGACCGTCGATGATCGGCTCATGGTCGAGGGCTGCCGCTTCATGCTGTTCATTGTTGACAGCCGCCTGCGAATACTGCCAACGCCACTCTTGAGTCCTGCGCCTACCGACGAATTGTCGTCCGATGTGATGCGCAAAGTCCTTGGCCGAGGCCGTTTTGAAGGTTGCTGCGGTTGTCTATTATTTGGTGTCTGGTGGACAACACCTGCTGATACGTGGATATCATCCAGGAAGCTATCCCTCTCGGAAGCAAACTTCTTAAGCGCTTCTTCGAAAGCATCGTCGTCCAGGCCAGAGCCTCCTACCTGCGGCGTAGCTTTAATAGTCGCACTACTCCTGTTGCTTGCCGTAGGCTGGATCTCGACCGCATTGATGATGCTCCCTATGCTCTTACGCGCCTCAAAGCTGTATCGCGACTTTCTTTTGGCGGCTTCTGAAGGTGGCGAGCCCGGCGTTGGAGGCCTCCCAGCGTTGTCCGTTTCTAAGGCCTGATCTTCTTCAATTGTGTCCTCGACCGGCGGTGAAGGGAGGTTTGGTGCATATTTCTCGTGGTAGATCTGCGACGACTCGACACCGCAAATAAAAAAGTAATCGGCGAGTGGAGCGGCGGTGTCGGCAGTATTTGCATTTGCGCTCGCGCTGTTGGCTTGCTTGGCCTTTGAGCTGGTGGGAGCCATTGGCGGCTGTGTGGGTGTTGTATGTGTGCGGGGTGAGAGCAAACGTGCAGACGCACTGCAAAAGCTGTAGGTTGAAGCTTCAATTCGTCCAGGCCTTCATGGGCAGCAAATCCGTTTAGAGGGTCGCGGCGCAATCAGAGCAGTGCAGCTAGCCGGCGACAGCTGTCTGTGTGATCAGGTACGCGGTGTCAGCCTGCACGCAGCCGAGCGGTACCAAAAATGAAATGCAGAAGACGGCACAGTTGGTGCAGGGCAGGATAGAGTGCGTGGGGGGGGGGGTCTCCGTTGGTGAGAGCAAGCAGCGGATGGAAGAAGAGGTCGGCGGGACAGTAGGGCTGGTAGCAAACGGCTACGGTACCGCGGGCAACGAGGTACGCCGGCAGTAAACGTGGTACGATTGAAAGCTTAAGGCGTGTTCCAGCGGGCGGCGGTGGGGAGGTGTAGACGCGGCGCAGTGGGCGGGGGTAGTGTGTCGTTTGCTTGTTGGGTGGTGTGGATGGGCGGCGGCGGCGGTGATGGTGGTGGTGGTGTTGGTGGTGGTGTTGGTGGTGGTGTTGGTGGTGATTGAGGGCGGGAGGGTGTGTGCAGGGTCTGGTGTCTTCAGGTGAGAAACGAACGTTGGTAGCTTAGGTCAAGCGAGCGATGGTGCTGGTCGGTGCTTGGTTCACGCATGGACTGTGGGTGGAGAGAGGAATTATTAGAATTGCTATGATTATCATGGTTGATGGCTCGCTCGCAACGCTGCATACACGGCGCCTGCGGGCTCTCCCTAGTCGGAGTCAAAGGCCAGACAGGGAGGCAGCGTGTAGAAGAAGCGGAGTCACGACGACGATCGGAGGGAGAGTCTGTGCTGGGAGGCGATGGGCCAAGCGAGGAGATATTATTATTATTATAATTATTATTATTATCATTATCATCATTATCATCATTATTGAGGTAGTAGTAGTAGTAGTAGTAGTAGTAGTAGTATGATGTAGTAGTACTAGTAGCAGTAGTCATTAATGTACATACTACTACATCGTATTACTACTACTATTACTACTACTATTACTACTACTATTACTACTACTATTACTACTACTATTACTACTACTATTACTACTACTATTACTACTACTATTACTACTACTATTACTACTACTATTACTACTACTATTACTACTACTATTACTACTACTATTACTACTACTATTACTACTACTATTACTACTACTATTACTACTACTACTGCTTCTGATTATTGCTGCCATTGATTTGCAAGCAGACAAATGTACCTAGCTAGCATCACCACCACCGCCATATGCCATGCAGTTCCGCCACAGCTCACGCCTGTCACCCCGGCCTCGATCAGTCTAGCCTCACTAACCCCTGCAGCGGCACTCCCTCTGTGCCGTTGTGTATAATGCCGTCGGGCTAAAGGCGAGGAGGTCAGGGAGGGAGGTATATCAATGGCAGATATCAATGGCAGATACCAAACACCTCCAACTTCTTCTGTGCTGCCGGCCAGCGAGCGGACCCTGGCGTGTATGTAGCGTGTAGGGTGTAGTGTGTAGGGTGTAGTGTGTAGTGTGTAGTGTGTAGGGTGTAGTGTGTAGGGTGTAGTGTGTAGGGTGTAGTGTGTAGGGTGTAGTGTGTAGGGTGTAGTAGCGTGGAGCCGTGCGTGCCCTTGCTGTGCTTGCGCCAGGCTCAGGGATCGATGCAGTATGCACGACGCGACAAGGAACATGGCTTGGCTTTGAGCCCGAGGCGCATGTGAGATGTTCTGCGTCAGAGCCTCCTCCCGCCCGCTACGCACCAATCCGAATGCCGCTCGCACCATGTCCGAAACAGGGGCGACATGATTGTAGTCCTTGCCTGTTGCGTCCTTCTTCACACGCCATCCTCCTCCTCCTCCTCCTCCTCTTCCTCCGTGGCGAGGCGAGGCGCGGCTAAGCGTGAAGAGATCGATGTATCCAAAAGTATACAGCACATATATTGATTGGATCGCGACGGCCATCCTTCGCTTGAAACATCAATCCACTGAATCGCTTCAGACCGTCGCCGGCTGGCAAGCGACCTCCGCCGATCTCATTATTGTTGGCAAAGGCCCATGTCAGATGTCCCCAGCAATTCTTTAGCCTTCTTCTCCTCCTCCACTGCTCGTGCGCCCTGCCCTGGGGAGAGGCTCGAGAGGCACCGATGCGTGTGTTTGTGTGTTTTTCGTCGCCGTGGACGCCTAACCGCCTACAAGGCCTCCCTTGTTTTTTCTTCGGGGAGCGCCTTGGTGTCAGACATGAAACCATATACCATTAAACGACTGCAGATGATCAGCCGACATGCAGTATCTTCACTTCTTGCAGACTACTCACGCTCTCACCCTCCACGATGAAACACGGTACGCCATTAGGGCACGATCCCATCGATACGGGAAAATCTCCTCAGCCACGTACGCCTTTTTCGAGTCCTACTCGGCACACTCACTCCGTGCAAGTGGCTTGCCCCAAGGCGAGGGTGCGCAATACCATTGGCTGCCCCAGCCTCCCCTGAACCAATCCTACCAAGGATGCAGCCTCGCAACTTGTGCTCCGAGCGATGCATCCTACTAGTCAGCTATCTCTACTCTTCGAACCTTTATTCCCACCTTGGCCGTCGCACGAACAACTGCCGTGTGATACATGCAGCTTCCAATCTCCTCTAGTCTATCTGTGCCGAAACTCTGACGGCCGATGGCAGCCACTCTCGAGCCTCACACTATTATTGCATCTCATGTGCATGCCAGCCGCACTATCGATATACCAAGCAATCTCTAGCGCTTCTTCACCCTCGCATCCGCAATTTTTGCCGGAGAACCATCGCAGCCGTGCCACGAATCCGATCCGATCAGCCAGCCAGCCAGTGAGCCACTCCAAAAGCCCAGAACCTCCCCTACTATAAAGGTTATCTAAAGATAAGCCACTATAAAACCCTCCCATACACGAACCCTCGAGTGATCCGCCGTCTCCCCGCCAGATAATAATCAACACGGCAAAAGCGGTTCACACATCCCTCCAGCCAAGAGCTGAAGAAAGCACCACTTCCCACAAAACGCATAGGGCTCTCCCTCCTCCCTGTCTGTCTGTCTACACGAGGTATGAGGGTACCTGCCCGCGCAGCAGCAGAATGAATCCACCCACTCACCCACCCATACAAATGTTTTCCTCTGCCTCCACCGTCCCCGCTCCGACCTTGCCGCCGCACGCGCGCGCGCAGAGAGCATCGTGCGTTTTGACAACAGGTCCACAAAAAAAACATATCCTCCGATGCCTGCCACAAATCGCACACATGAATAAACGGTGTGTGCTCGTGCGAGCCACATCATACTAACACCACCACCCCCACTCTCTCCCTGTCTAGTCGATTTGTTTGTGCGTCTCATCGTCCGAGGCATTACATATGGATTTATGCGCTCAATGCGCTGGCTTTCTTTCTCGATTGCTTGTCGCTTGCGAGAGTGTATGATCGCTGCTTGCTCTCTCTGCGATCATTTTGTGCACTCTCGTGCGG
Source organism: Cladosporium cucumerinum (assembly GCA_023634325.1). Lineage (NCBI taxonomy): Eukaryota > Fungi > Ascomycota > Dothideomycetes > Cladosporiales > Cladosporiaceae > Cladosporium > Cladosporium cucumerinum. The sequence continues at coordinate 572,062 of JALDQA010000016.1, forward strand.
CGAACTCACTTCTCCTTGTATCAGCTCGAAATCAGGTCTGTGATTTTTTTTGACGGAGCGTTCTCCGACTGGTTGATTTTCTTGCCGAGGGGGGTAATATTTGCGGTGTGCTCTTTTGTTTATGTTTGCCAGACGGTTTTTAATATATGCGCGGTGACTAGTGATCGCATCTTCGGGCAACGCTTGAATCTCTTGAATCCATCGGCAAGACATGCTCACTCAAAAGTCATCATCATCCGCACACGCCCACGCATCACACTGCCAACACAACTCACAGCGCCCAAGACCATCGCAACTCTGGCCCAGTCTATCTAACATCGCCCGGGGATGTTTCGGATGACGAGCTCGATCCGTGTAACTCCTCCCACTAGGATCACTGGATACGGCATGGTGAACCCGGAGGGAGATCGTGGTTGGATCGGCAGGGTTCTTGGTGCTCCCACGCTGGTGTTTCAGAAAGGACTATCATGACATCGTTTTCGCGTGGGGACTGGAGATTATTGAGGCTGTGTCTGTTCGGCTCCCTGTCAACGCTCCGAGGTGTCGGATAGCACACCTCTGCACGCACTGGCTTTGGATGGAAACATGTGGGCTTGCGGATGATGGATATGCGTGCGAGTGGTGCAGTGAGTTGGACTTTGTTGTGTGTATACTGATTCTACTATGTTTGATATAGGGTGATGAACTTTGATATGTCGGGAAACAACACCATCTGAAAGCCGAGAATGATGTATGACTACCGCCTTCTTTTTATCACAATCCTCTCCAGCGATTAGGTCACATCGAGCGCACAACACCACCCGCTCACGATTGTCACGTCCCCCTTCTCCATCCAAACTCTCCTCCCGCCCACCCATCTCCCAGGAACCATCTACGCTCTAACTCCCCCAACCGCCCTCCCACTGTGCTCCCACAACTCCCAATTCCCCGTCCGATCCTCAAGCCACTTATCCACCGCCTTGCTAATCTTCCCCACCGGCAAGATGAATCTGCCCTGCGCCTTGCCCGGCGCATCAAGACTCGCAGCCGCGTACAAAGAATTCAACGCTCCTTCGAGCGGCGTCACGGTCGGGGTGATCTTCATCGCCAGCTGCATGAATGTTCCGAAGAAGGACGGGTCTTGGCCTTGGAGGTTTGTTTGGATGACGCCGGGGTGGAGGGAGTAGGCTGTGACGCCTGGATGGATGGGTTCGTTAGCCTGCGGACTGACTGAACGAGCGTCTTCCCTTCTTTCTTTCTTTCTTTCTTTCCTTCTTTGGCCCATCGATGAACTGAGGATTGGGGCCGAACGTACCTTGAGCGCTGTACCGGTCATTCAGCTCTTTGGCGTGGCGGATCGCGGCTTGCTTTGAGTGCGAGTAGCGTTGTCTGTGGCCATCGCATTCGTTAGCGTCCTCTTTCTGCAGAAGGTACATGGGTAGTACGACACTCACAACAGCACAGTCATGCCTTTCTGCTCGGTCATGTTGACATCGTTCAGGAAAATATGCTTCGGGCCCAGCAACGTCGTCATCTCAGAGGACAAGTTGATGATCCGCACGCGGTCTTTGCTTCCGGATGTCGATGCGGTCGCCAGCATCAGTGGCAGGATTTCCGAGACGAAGAGGTACGGTGATAGATAGTTGACTTGCCATTGCAGCTCGTAGCCGTCGGTTGTTAGTTCGAAGGGCACGCCCATGATCTGTGGATCGGCGAGTCTTAGGTCAGCTGTGTGTTCGACTCTTGGACGATAGGATATATCTTCTCATACCCCAGCGTTGTTGATCAGGATATCAAGCCGCTGCTCTTTCTGTTTGAACGTTGCCGCGGCGGCTTTGACCGAATTCAAGTTCTGGAGATCGAGTTGCAGGAATCGCAGGTCGAGCTCCATCGACCCTGCAGTTCTCTGCATCTCTTCGATTGCTTTGCTGACGCGCTCCTCTGAACGGCCGGCGATGTACACGCGGGCATGGCGGAGTGCTAGTTGCAGGCATGTTTGGTATCCTATGCCGCTGTTTCCTGTAGAGCAAGTGTCAGTAAAGTCTTTGGTTGATTGACAGTGTCGATGAGACTGGTGAGCGACTTACCTCCAGTAACGATCGCAACATATCCCCTCAAGTCAGGGATGTCCGCTTCAGTGAATTCGTCTTTGTTGCAAGGCATTGTTAAGATTGCGAGGTTGCAAGAAATATGGTATAGAGAACAGAGGGTGATGATATTTGTACGTCTTATTATTGCGTGCGGATGTATATATATGTTTATACATCATTATGGCACCTGTACATATCGTAAGCTGCTGTCTTCAGGATGGACATAGGAGGAAGCAGTCCTGAAGGATTCCCATGGATGTGTCCCCCGTCCGCGGATGCGGCTGAGCCGAGATACATGCATGCGCGAAGCATCGCATTTTCCATGGACGATACTATACTGAGCCATTATGTTGTGACTATAGCTGGATATTCGTTGCCTGATGAATGAGCTATTTAGACTTGGCTCCCGGCACACATCTCCTGGTCCTAATCACGCCGTGGCTGCAAACAGCATGGCATAGAGCATCATATTCCGAGACTCTCAAATCCATTATATCGTCATATCATTGTCACTTATCTTGAATCATCGAGATTGCATCTTCAAATTTATCGCCAAGTTCACCACTCATCGGTATCCCTTATGCATCAAGCATCTGGACCGGCGTTCGGATTGCGAATGAATGCCTCCCAAAGATCCTGAGCGAAGTCAGCAAGCTACTCGATACAGGCTACAGCAAGGTAATCTTACCCAATCTGCGCTGTGAGGATCATCGAAGAAAGACTCAATGCCTGAAGTATCGAATATCGACGGCGAGAACTGGTCCGGAAGCGTTGGTGGGTCTTGGTTGCTGGATCCTCTCGTTTGCGCGGACGTTTCTCCTGGGTTCCCACCTCCAGAGGCATCGACAGACCGCGTCGAATGGTCCTCAGTCGCGTATCCATGCACTTCGGTGCTTTGGCTCATTGCGATTTCGCCTGTTGGAAGGGATACCTGCGAGCTTTCCCTGAAGCTCAAGCGCTGTATGATGAGCGAGACGATGCTATAAGCTTGTTGGCAGTCGGCTGAGTAGTCTTTCATATTCGCTAGATGGCGGTGGGAATTTTGCAGCGCTTCAAGAAGGTCTATCCTGGTATACTTTCGATGCCCCTGCGAATGGGCCATTTCGGACCTTCCAGAGCTAAGCTCGAGACAGATGATTGTTGCCGCCAGGATGAAGTCCGTCTGCTCGAGCGACGAGATCAAGCCTTTGCTTTGGCGTAAAATGGAGCCATACCTCTTCTCATCGAGCATATCGGACTGGATGGCGAGAATTGACATGGCTGCCTCGACACACAATGAGCGTGACTGGCTGAACTCTGCCTGAGTGAACGATTTTGTCATGTGTCGACGGTGCAACATGCACAGGCACTTCTGGAACAGGAGCTCGAGCATGCATTGGCGGAGAAGAATGTGAGGTTGCACAGTTACAGTGTCTTGAAGGCTGCTCAGTCGTAAACGGGGAGAGATCGACTCGTGTGCTGTCAGGAGACGCTGATGCAGTGCCATGATCTCTGCGTAGTCATCGCTGCCACCAAGCGATACACGGCTGTAGATCTCCCGGAAGCAAACAGAGAGTCTGACTTTGTTGATAACGTACAGGATCGGTGTGACCTCTGACTCGGGGCGAGATGGTGGCAGCTGCGTCGTTTCAGGACCGAAGTCTTCATCGAAGAGGTTCCGGGGTGGTTTTGTGTCGCAGTGTGCATCCTGCACCATTGCCGGCAGTCCCATCTGGTACGACGTCAGAGCATCAAGCTGCAAGATCAAAGCCCATATCCGTCGTCGGATCTCACCCTGATGCTTGGAAATTCGAGGGTAAGAGTCTGGATCCCTGTGGTATCCCATTCGAAACGCGAGTCGGATAATGGTGCCACCCATGAGCCACACGCCCAGTCTCGCATCTTTGCTCCGCAAGAACTCGAACTGCTGATTCACTAGCAGGGCTTCGATCGTGTACGGTCCAGGTGACGAAAAGTACTTCGATAGTATCAGACATTGGGTAGCTCGTCGATGGAAAGCGACCATTGCTGCGGCAGGTGGACCAAGGCCGTCTGGCATCCTTTCACTTGAGCGTGTGTAAAGGAATGCGCCCATAGCCATCACGCCAAAGAGGAGGCCGAGCCACGGAACGGATACTTGTTCGGGATCAAGCCAGAAGTCGCGATACTAATCAATCGTAAGCTACTCGCAATGATGCTAATTCAATCATAACACATACCTCTTGATCGAACGTAGGCGTATGAATGATCACTGTAGACCCTATCAGCACTGTAGCCCATGACAAAGGTCACAAAAGACGTACCAGTCGGGAATTCAACACCATTGAAATAACGTGAGACGAGTTCGCTAGTTATGTCTTTCGGGGGTATATCAGACAAGATACTATCCAGGTCTGGTGGTGTCTGGGATGCGTCGAGTATCAGTGGACCATCGACATTGTTAGAATTCAAGATGGTCGCAGCCTCTGTCTGGGTTTCTTGGTCGAAGTGATCACGAATCTCTGCGAGCTGCAGTAGCCAGTCAGTCGATGATACAGCAGATAAGTCACATTGGCACGCCATCATTCTCACTTACTTCGTAACTGATAGAGGCCCAGTGAGAGCCAGAGACGTACACCGTCTGGTGCTCGTTCGACACAATTCTGCCGGACTCGATATCGGCCAACGGCCGCGGAACATCCGTGATTGTCGCATTGGGCTGGTCACCATCGCAGCTGGTCGGGTTGACAGAGTGCGGCTGTGATTCTGCAGAGATCAAAAAGCTGACTAATTGCTCCAACCGCTGTATGCGTGCATCAACTTGTTGCTTAGCCTCTGTTCGGAGTCCAGCAACGCGGTTCCGATCTCTTGCCTGCGGCGCAAAGATACATGCGGTCTTGCGAGCGATGCAATTGCTGCACGGTACGTTGCGGTCGCATTTGAGCCTGGTACTCGAAGTCAGCTACTTTGAGGCTGCTAATATGTTGCTACGGCGGTCTCACTTTCGCTGGCGGCACAGTGAGCACGACAGCAGAGCTCGACCTGCACTCATGCTGATCAGAATAAAGGCTCCAAAGGTGATGTATGCCTTGATGTGTTTCTTACTTACTCACAAAGCGGTCTCAGTCGAAATTCAGATCTGTTGTCAGATCTGTTGAATTGGTGATGCTCCGCCACGGGAGCTGAACATCGAAGTGGGACTAGCAGCATTGGCACGGTTAGTCAGCGATATGCGTGGGGAGCATTCTGCACAAACAAATGATCCACATATGACATCTTATAGAGCTGGTATGCAAATGAGAAGGTGAGGCGATGGCAATCTGGAAATTTATCGGAGTTTTATCAGCTCAGCCTGACGATCTTTGTCGGATTGAAAGGCGTAGGCCATTTGATGCGATCTTCTTGTACCCAAGCTGAGACCATCGAAAGCTGAAACATGTCTGTCTTGCGTACTGTAGCCAATAGATAGGATAAACCATCCTTGGCATAGGTCATAATCCTTAGCCCAATCGGCTTCAAATGTATGTCACCTTCTTTACAAACAATCTTGTTGAGGCTCTGAAACGCTGGTGTAGTTCCTTCCAACCCATCAATAATCAACCCAAATTGGGAGGAACTCATATTTCAAGGTAACAACGATCTCTCTGACAGAACAAAAGGTGTGGACTATTCATGCTCTCAACGGCTCAAGATGAGCCTGAGGTTTGGGGCTCGTTCTGTCGACACGCTTCTTCGTCTTCAATCGCAAGCCGGCCAGCAAGATAATGATTGCCGACAGAAGGCCAGTACCAACGTTAGCAAGCCCGGAATACCACGACGCTGACTGTTCACTAGGTTAGCATTCCTTCGACTTGAGAACGATTATTGTCAACTCTGGCTTACCTGGATCGTGCAATACTGCCCAAAATTTATGTTCGTGATTTCGTTTTGGATCGCATCGGCGGTGGGGCTGCACGTCCTGTCTCGATGTCAGGTCGAGTCGTATTATCTGTTACATGATAAACTTACCATCCCCAAAGGTCTCGAAACTTGCCTGCAATTGGCTCCTTGCCATATCGATAGATAGCAGCGCTGACGATCCAGACCACCACATGGCCCGCAAGCACAGTGTAACTCCACCAAGAAGCGACCTCTGCGACGTGATTCGCTTTCTTGACTCCGCGAAAGTATGCTACCACAACGACCAAGTTGAACATAGCCGAGATGAGTGAAACGCCAAAGTACATGTAGGTATACCACGTGATTGTATCGGCTGCCCATGCCGTACGCTCCTTGCCGTCCACGACGAAAGTGGTGTTCCTTGTCAATAGGAACTTGACTAGTGTCATGGTTATCGGTACCAATGCCGTTATAGACATGATTAGAGCGATGACGCGAGAGACGAGCTTGAGCACGCGGATGCGGTGTTTGAGGCGTTGGTCGGCGGCTTGTGATTTATTGTATTCCTCCGAAAGAGATGCATCGGGGGCGATCAGTCGGTATGTGTCGTCGCCTGAGTTGAGCGCATAAGAGTAGGAAGACGCCTGAGCCTTATGCATAGGTTTGGGATAGACATCGTCTAGGGCGTAATCATCGCGTCGCTGCATCGCCGGTATTCTGCGAGGCTAAATGTCATGTATGAGCTCTGTGGATTTATTGCGCCAAGAAAAAAGTGTTACTAAGCAGAGAGTCAAAGGAAGGCTGCTAAGACATGTGTGAGGACTTCTGGAATTATATGAGGAGGGACAGGATGAATCACGCCTGGTGGCGCAGAGGGGTTCTAGATCTTACATGCAGCTACTTCGCCTAGCTCTCAGCCGCAGATGCAACATGCTTCATAAGAGAGGCTGGCAGCCAAACGATTCTGGGGACTGCATCTTTCATCAGACCCTAAGGACGGACTTCTGGATTTGGAAATGCGTTGTCAGATGCAGTGAAGCTCTTGTGGTTTCAGGTGCCACTATGTCGTCTTTGGGTGAAAGGATAGCACACGCTGTCCGTGCCAGCAACTGCTCTGAGCACCTTGAGTACATTGCGCTTGCGATCAGGTCATCCGGAGTTAATTACCCTTGAAGTCTTTTCGGAGAAAGGCGTGGTGGCTTGGATTGTATCAGCTGATGCTGTACATTTATGCGTTCGCCACGCGTTTCCTCAGCTCCCCAAAAACAGATCCCTGCAACTTTATCCAAGGCAAACCGAGTCTCCAGGATTAGGGCTTCAACGACTATCGAACATCATTGACGATTGCTGCCCAAGTTTATACGAGCTTCCTCTTTCGCAGCTGATACGATGGAGTCGAAAGCGTTCTCTAGGGCCTTTATTTGATTCGTCAACAACTGTAAAACTTCTATGCAGGTCTCCAAGCCATTCAGTCAGAGGTTTTGTCCATATCCTGCAGCATGTACACTTACAATGCTTTGCCGGACCCTACAAAGCACTTCCGGCTACTGAGCTTCCAACCTTCTTCAATAAATACGCTGATAGATTGTCAATTAGGAGTCCATGACATAGCCGATAGTCCCTCATACTACGCCATATCATACCATTACGGCAATCCGTCCGCCGTAGATACCGTACTGGTGAACGGCCAGGAAACACAAGTCAACCGCAACTGCTGGCACGCCTTGAACCAAGTCAGAGCACAATCTCGCTCAGGTCTCTTCTGGGTCGACTCAGTTTGTATCAACCAGAGCGATGTGAATGAGAAATCCTTGCGGGTCCATCGGATTGCAGCAATTTTCAGCGGTGCAACAGAGGTTTGGGCGTGTTTTGGGCCAGCTTCTGGCGATAGCGACTTCCTGCTGCACAAGCTTGCGAGCTTTCCTGCAGAAGATCTGGCTTTTACTGTCAATACACCTTTTGCTGAACGCAGCGATGATTTGCAGCGTCGCACAGTGAATTGGATGATCTCCCTCGGCGATGACTTCGGACGATTCGCAACCGCGCTGAAAGCGTTTGGAGCCAGGCCGTTCTTCTCGCGGATGTGGATTTATCAGGAAGTGTTTCTTGCGTCGAACATGAAAATGCTGTTCGGCGCTCAGGCAGCAAGTATGCAAGCCCTGCAGGATGTCACCAAAGTCTGCTCGTATTTGATGATGAGTTACCGTCCACAATCCGAGTACGATTACAAGGACGCGCAACTGGAACTCAACGAGCTGTTGTGGGGCCACAATCTGCTGGTGAAAGTTGGCCATGACAATGATCTGAGCGCGCTCCGTCTCCTGGTCAATCAGCTGCAGCCCAGAGACAGGACTGGGAAAGCAGTAGACTTTGGGGACCTCCACGGCGTCGTCCACGTTCAGGAGGCGATTCAACGTCTTCAGTGCCAGGATCCTCGAGACAAGATCTTCGCAATCGTCAGTATGTTTGGGTCTACTTGCGCCATCAAGCCAGACTACAATATCTCGTGTTTCGACTTGGCATTGAGGGCTTTGCGCGAGTACGCTGCATGCGACAACGATCGGAGAAGCGTGAAACTCGCTATGCTCCTGTGTCATAACCTACATCTGGATCTTACTGCGGCTGATTCAGACATCGCGTTCACTAGGAATCAGGTCGTCCCGCCACGCAGTATCGACAGCCCTCCAGCGCTGCTACAGACAACATCGCATGCTTGCCAAGTGATGGTCAATAAAGCTGGACAAATGACAGCACCATTCATATCGTCCCGAGCGACATACCATGACCATAGAGTCGATGGCAAAACCATTGTAGTAAACGGCCAGCCCGTAGCGATAGCCACCTGCGACTTTGTCACCGGCGATTGGATCGCCCCTCTTAGCGACTATATAAGCGACTATTACCACAGCTACTGCATAGGTCTTGTGTTCCGCCTGCGCGAGGGCAGCACATACGACATCGTCGGCGAGGTCTCCTTCTTCCCGTCCTGTCGGCCTTGCGTCTCGTGGGACAACTACGGATGTCGGTTTGGGCTAGACTTCCACACGCACTATCACACCAACTTCGAGATTTCTTTTGACTGCGAGGAACTTTTGCTTTGCACGATCATACTGCGAGGACCATATGATGAGATGCGGCAGGAGACGAGGGATAGTGGACGAGGCGGAGCACGCCTGCCTGGTGGACGGCCCATGAAGTGGCGGTCGAGTTGCGCGGTACGTCGTGATTCTACGGTGCCTCTGAGGACCATCGTTACGTGAAGCTTGAACCGTGGTGTCAACCATAGAGAAATTAGGGCCCAGGCGATACTGTTCACTATGTTGTCGTCTCGAATTGCGGAACAGAATAAACTATACGTGTGGCGAGAAAACAACAAAGAAATCTTTACATTTATACAAGTTACAATCGGAGGCTTCGGGTATTGTTACAAGATCATCTAGTAGAAGCAGTAGCAGAAGTCGTTTTCTGCTCGCTCTTATGCCCGCCTCACACCCTGCATGGCCTTTGTGCGCTCTGCAGCAATGACCTGTCCGATCTTCGCCAGCTGCTCGTCCGTGAGCTGCTTCTCGGCCGCCGCCTTTTGCTTTGCCCTCATATCCGCCAGCTCCTGCAGCGGTGTGCGCATACCCTTGATGAGACCCTTCCTCTTCTCTTCCCGTGCGTCGATCGCCTCCATCTTCTGCACGAACGCGAGATCGTGCCGTGTGCGGAACTTGGAATATTTGCTTCGCAACTCGTCGATGACTGATGTGGGCATGGGCGGGAACATGAGATGTGGGCGGAAAGTCTCCTCTTCGACACTGATACGCAGGGTGTCGTCTTCGTGATCGGTCTCCTCAAGCGCAATGCTCTCGGGCCAGGGGATGATTGTGTTTGTGCCGGGAATTGAGCGCTCGCCTTTATCCCACACTCGCTTCACGTCGTCCCACTGCTCGTTGACGCGCTCCAGCCTGTCGATTATGACGTCTTGTGGGATACCAGTCTCTTCGTTCGGCAGAGGGTAGACTAGCCGGACGTCTTCGTAAAGGATCGGGAAAGGTCTGGACGTCCTAGCCTCCATGTTGTCCTCCTGCTGTGCCCATTCTGGGATGTTGACGTCGCCCCTGTTGACGTCCTTGATCTGTACGAAGCCTCTGTCGTTGTCCATGCTCTCCACCAATCCGATCTTGCCCTTTTCCCTGCCCTTGATCACGACCACCCTATCGCCCTCGACAATGTGGTTCCACTTGGGCTTGTTGGCCTCCTGCCTCTCGGCCAGGTTCATGTGGAAGATATCGACACTGCCGTAGGTTTCCGCCTTGTCGCCGACATCTCTCCTAGGTGCAAGAGCTCCGCGCGCCCAGTCTTCCTGACGTGCCAGACGGGCATCCTTGATGAGGGCGTGGTTGTATTTGCGGATGCGCTGGGCTTCCTGACGGCGGGACCAGCCTTGGCCTTTCTCGTGGTGCTCGACCATCTTCTGCATGCGGCGGTCGGCATTACGCTTGGCCAGAGCACTGCGCTGGATGAGTCTCTGCATGGTGGGCGATGTGTGTGAGGTGCTATGCCCGTGGAGACTTGCTAGAATGGGCGTCTGTCTCCTTTGGCTGCTTTGGATTTCTTGAGATTCGACGTCGGCGGCAGCGGGCGAGCTCAGGACAGCACTTTTGGCGTCGGGGCAGGACTTTTGACCGGTCAACTCCGCCTTATGTACTCTCTTACTCTCGTATCTTGCTTGGTACAGCACTTGCTTGGGTAATAGACACACACACACTCTCTCCCTCTCTCTCTCCCCCTCTCCATCAACTATTCTGCGAATAATGTCTAGCTGTGCTTTCTCTGGTATCTCGACACATTTATCAATCATAACTGTAGGAACCAGCCACAGACATGCCTCAGTGTCCTTTACCATCATACCGACATGAACATTGTAACGTTCTTCACTCATGCTGCCTGCAACCCGCAGCATGAGGCGCATGCCTCGAATCAGTAGTGGCTTGCAGCCGCCGTGGCTACAGTTCTTGCGCTCAAGTTTGTGTAACGGACTCTCAATAGTAACGGCAAGATTATTGAGTCCTCTGGTCAGATAGTGCTAGCATTCTAGATTTCAAGATACAGAGGCGGCATGAACAGTACTGCCGAAAGCCTATAATAACAGCATAGAGGGATGTCGATGAAGCGCTAGTGCTGGAGTCGTACACAAACCCGAGCGTAAGTGCTGTACTGAACTGCCTATCGATCCATCTAACACACGCGCGACCTCGCTGTGATCCAAACTGTTTGATGGGGACTCCAACAACTGTCAACGTTCCGACTCTTCCGATCACGCAGTCGCCGGCACCTGCTCATCCGAAAACATCGCTCACATACCTGTCCGCCTTCTGCTTGGCCAACCACGCCCTCGCCTCCTCCGGGCCCACATCTCTGTACTCCATCACCATCTTCTCAAGCACCTCATTCACACTCTTCGCAAGCTTGCTCGCACTCCCACACAGGAATATCTTCGCCCCACGCTTGAAAAGTGACACGATATCCCCCTTGTCCGCCTCCAGCCTCTTTCCAACATACTTGAAGCCTCCGCTCACTTCAGGGTGATGCGAGAAGCATGGTCGCAGAGTCACCAGGCCAGCCGCTTCCCACGCCTCCAATTCCGCTGTGCAGATGTAGTCTTTCTCCGGATTGCGGCAGCCGAAGTAGAGAAGCGTCGTGCCCATGGTCAGGTTCGGCTGGGCTTTCGCGATGGCTGCGCGCTCTTGCATGAAAGCACGCATCGGCGCGAGACCCGTTCCAGCGCATATCATGATGATTGGCGTGGCTGGATCGACTGGCAAGCGGAATTGTATGTTAGTGGCTCGCATGTAGGCGTGAATTTTCCCTCCGACTGACATGTCGGCCAAGTAAGTAGAGGCTACGCCATGGAAGCGCGTCGAATGATTGTACATCGACGGCGCGTTGAGAACATCGTAGAGGATGCTGACAGTGTTTGGAGGTGATGCCAACGGCGAAGACGCGATTGAGAATTGACGAGGTTTCATCGGCTGGAGCATGTCGAGGTAAGAGGCGAATGAGAGGTTGCAGGCTGGGAACTGCTCGAGGAGGTCGATGATGCTGGCTCTTTTCGACAGGACAGCCGACTCGTAGACTGTCCCTGCTAGACGTTCGAGCTCTGCTTTTTGTGTCATGGCAGTCGTCTGAGAGGCAAGGAGCAAGAGCTGCTTGCGCGAGATCGGAGTGCCAATCTCTACGTATGCAGCAATGATGCTGAATGCGTATTCGGTGCGGTCGTGTGGCTTGGACAGTTAGCTGAGTGCCTTGATCCGATAAAGGACAGAACATGCTCACCAAGAAGCTCTTCTTGGTCCCCGACAGCTTGACGAGAGCATCCACCGGCATATCGAATCTCTGGAGGACACGTCTTACGTTGTGTCTGTGATTAGTCGGCAGAACAACCAAGTAGTCACCGGCCTGGTATGTCACGTCTCCTGGCAGCTCCACATCCATCATCATCTTCTTTGGCCCAACAGACGTATCGGCCACTTGGAAGTGTTGGCGGACAATTCCAAGCGTCATGTCTTTCTCACCTAGCATCTCAGGACGGTCAACGGTAATCTGTACTTGCAACTCTTCATTTGCAGCTTCAGCCTTGCCACCTGATGGTCGTAACGTAGCCCACATCTGCTCCGAGAAAGCATCAAACGCACCAACAATGTCGCTCGCTGCGTTTCCAAGGCCAGTAGGACAGAATTTGATGGCACCCGTCCGATCGAGGATGTCCTCGATCATTTTCGGGATACGGTGGTACGTCAATACCCAATCAGGATTTCCGCAGCCGAAGACAGCATATCTCACACCACGAAGGGAGTCCTGCTTATCTTGGATGCTCTCGAGCCAAGTGACGAATTTTCGACCATTGTCCGGCGGTTGGCCTTCGTAGGAAGGCGTGATGAACACGACGGGTTTGTCAGTAGGGACGTGCTCCGTTGCAGAGTCGAGTGTTCCCACTGTCGCAGCGAATCCATAAGAGGCCGCAGTGCTCTGGAGGCTTTCGGCGAAGTTCTTGCACGTCCCTTGGTTCGAGCCGTAGAAAACGGAAAGAGGTGAGAGACCAGCAGTACCCTGCGATTTCTGATCTGCAGACGTCCCCTCCACTAACCCAGGCTCAGTGACAAGACCAGTGAAAACAGACTTCCCCGGCCTCAGCCTGACCTTCATGCGGAACCCAACCGGCTTGATCGTCAAAGTCTGTCGGAGCCTCAACTCGTACGATGGATCGGCCATCTCGACCTGGAACCTTTGCAATATCAGTGCCACAGCAATCGTTGCTTCTTGCCACGCGAATCCCCGACCGATACAGGCTCGCACTCCATGTCCAAATGGCTTCCATGAATTCGGTGGAAGGGCTTCGAAACCTCTATTGAGCATCCTTTCGGGCCTGAAATCGTTGGCGTCTTCGCCCCAAACAACCGGATCGCGATGCAAAGCTGCGATGCCTAAGATCGCGACATCCTTGGCGCCGATGCGGTATTTGCCGCCGCCGATGAGCTCGTCTTTCCCGGATTTGGTGTGGCGGCCGATTGCTGTGACTGTGGGATGCAGACGAATCGTTTCTCTCAGAACTGCTTCGATGTACTTCAGCTTGTCGATGTGCTTGATGTCTAGAGGTCCGTTGCCTAGCACCTTGTCGACTTCGGCTTGCGCTAGATGTAACACACGCGGGTGCTTCAACATCATCAGGAAGGTGAAGCTGAGGAGCCCTTGTAACACGTCAGTTGGCCTGTTTCGCTTCGTGGGTACTTTGACTGACCTCCAGTCGTATCGTGGCCAGCGACCTGGAAGAATCAGCAAAGACCGAACACGATAACAGCATAAGCCAAATATACCAAGAATGTCATCCTACCACACAAGCAAAGTCAGCATCTCAATCAAAACACCACAACACCAACCCCTCAAGCGCAGACAAACTTACATCTCATACCGAATCAACTCATCCCCCATCCCCTCGCCCGTCTCCTCCTCCCTAGCCTTCAACATAACATCCAACAAGTCCCCCACCTCCCTCGGCCTCTCTCTCCTCTCCCTCACAATCTCGTCGCAAAGCTTCCAACAATACCTAATATCATCATCGTACTTCTCCTGCGCCCACCGCCTCACCCTCGTCTCCAGCTCCGTCCGCCCCGCCCTGCGCCCAGACTCCAGCAGCGCATCCAACGCCTTCGTAACAAAAGGGTGCATGGCCTCTTGGTAGAAACTGTTGAACCGGTAGTCAAAAGAACAAAGAGCGATAGTGTCGAGCGTAAGCCTCGTGAACGCATCTGAAACATCGATCTCAGACTCCGGGCCAAACCGCTGCCACTTCATCAGCATCTGGCCGGCGATGTCCGTCATCTGCGGGAACATCTTCCTGATCGCGAGGGGACCGAACGCAGGCATGAGGAGGTTGTGCGCGAGCTGCCAGTCGCGCTCGTGGGATTGGGCGGTGAACAGGCCGGTGCCGGTGAGGTTGCGGACTTGGTGCAGGGCACCGGCGACGAATTTCTCGAAGCGCGTGTCGTCGCAGAGGTCGTTGATGAGGACTTGGGAGCCGCAGTGGACGATGCGGTTGCGGACCATGTCGAGGGCGAAGATGGGGCCGTATTGTTTGGTAAGGTGCTGGTAGGTGGCGAGCATGTGGGAGGAGTCGACGTCGGGGAGGTTGCCGAGGAGGAAGTGGGTGGGTGGTTGGGGGATGGGGAGTTCGGTGGACATTTTGGATGATAGCTTTGTGGTGGGACGATGGGTTGGGGGATTGGAAGGGAATGTGAGCGAGTCAGAGCTCTTACGAGACGGCCTCAATTGATATACCTACGGCGATACGCATACGTTGGGAGGAGCTCTTGCCAACGCTGCCAGGAGAGCTCCCCTCTGCTGGTGAGGTTATTCGCTGACCGAGCAATACGCAGATACAAGCAAGTCTATCGACGAAGCAGCTGCCTCCCATGCACTTCTTGTATTCACATGTTGGGAATGCCATGAGGGGAAGATGCAGCACAGAGCTGACCAAAAGCGTCAAAAGTCTTGAAGATCAGCCATGTCAGCACTGTGTCGCATTGTGCCGTGTACATACTCTGCGTACCTTGACGACCAACAGCCGACAGCCCCCAAAAGTCCACCGTCGCACAGCTTGCCGACGGGAAAATAATAAGAAAATCTCACCTCACAAGTGGGAAGTGCGACGGCTTTGATTGTGGATTGGAATAGGTAAGTTTCTTACAAGTTATAAACAGCATACGCCCCCAATGACGCAATGATATGTCTCGCGTCCTCTATTGGAATAAACAAGAATCCGCAAAGACAATCAGGAGGCTATATACAACAGATCCCGACTGCACCATGCATCGGTATCCAAAGAAACCCGAAGACGCAAGGTCGATGAGAGGAGCATCGCGCCAGTCTTCTCGGGTCAGCTGACGTCGGAATAAATCTCCATCGGCTGAAAACATGCGACCCGTGGCGTGATTGTAGCCCACCGAAGATCCTTTCCAATTATATTAGAGTAAGTTGAGAACAAAGAAACATGACCGTGAAAGCGGTTCCGACCGGTTCGGAGGCCCAATAATTGGCGTATGTCGTGGAATGCTGAAATGAAATCGTGTACAAATCGAAAATGCAATAGTGCTCGTGCGCTCCCCTTAGTAGGTGGAGGGAGACTCTCCTTCGGGAGCCGAGTCGTCTTCTTCGGGGCAGCCGCAAGTGGGGAGACCTAATGGAATCAACAGTCAGAACATGATCTATAAGTAGTGTTTTGTGTGTGTATTCCAAATTTGGAAAATGATGAAAGCCACGCGCAATCGCGTGGCAGGTCGTACGCGAACCCCTCAACGCCCCATAACCCATCGATCGCTGTCTGGCCTCGCGGCAAGTGGACCATCATGGCAAACGTTGCCCCGATCGTAGATCATCGAAAATGTAGAAATCACAAACATCAAGCCATTATGCAAAAGCATCGGAAAAGGAAACGCTTTCAAGGGAGGGGTCATTACCTTCAGTCGCCTTAACGAGTGGCACAAACTTAGACCATTCAGGGATCTCATCCTCGGACTTCTTCTTGGCGGCTGTTGAACCGTAGACCTGAGCCTTGAAGCCAGGAATAGTGGTGGAGTCGATTTCTTGGCCCTGGGGACCGACAACGCGCCACTGAAGCTTCTGCTGCAGGTAGTGGTCAACAGACTCCTCAGTAAGATCGGGAATGTTGCCCTTGGTGTACTCGTAGACGAGCGTACGGGTGAGAGGGACACCCATGGTAACGATGACATTCTTGCCGGTCATACCGGGCTGAGCGAGGATACCAGCCGGTCCAATGAGGTTCTTGTCTTCAGACCAGGTCAGAGGGTCGGGGTTTTCGGGCTCGCCGTTGAAGACAAAGACGCTGTAGGAACCGTTCAAGGCGTAGCGGGGGGTCTCGATGTTGCAGAGGTACTGGTAAGAGCTACCGTTGTTGGCACGTAGAGGAGTAGAGTTGTCCTTCAAAGTGGCAGTGTTGGTAGGGTACGCAGGGGAGGTGCCGTTGCCAGCGTTGACGACGGGCGTGCTGATGGTGGAAGCCTTAGCAGGCTTGCTGGCGGGAGCAGTGGAGACAGCCTCGCTGGAGGCGGAAGTGGTAGTAGCCTCGCTGGAGTCAGAGCCATCGTTACCAAAGCCGAATCCAAAGCTGAAAGATGCACCGGCACCAGCACCGAAAGCCGGCGCGGCAGTGGCAGCAGCGATGACAGTGCCATCCACGACATCGCTATCCTCGTTGAAAGCATCCTCGCCGTGCGTGTGGGGCTCTGGGGCTGCGGAACGCTTGCGGGATCCAGCGGTGGCAGTTGCGCCAGGACCGTACAGCCTGTTGATAGCGGCCTGGATGGCTCCGATGCTGCCATCACTGTTGGCGAACTCAGGGTAAGTGTACTTGAAGACCTTCCAGTCGCGAACCTGGTTGGAAGTCCAGAAGTCGCCGTTGGTGTTTCTGTGGAAGGGAGTCAAGGGAGAGTTGGCGTCCTGAACCTGGCCGGCGGGAATGGTCCAGGTAGCGTGGGGAGCATTCTGAGAAGCGCCGTAGGAGTTGGGGTTGATGCCCTGCCACAGAGCGAAGAGACGGTCAACCATCATGTGGTGGAGCCAGAAACCGGGGTCGAAGGCTGCGGTGGCAAGGTAGGTCATGTGGCCAGCGGAGACACTGGCAGAGCCTGGTCCACCGAGAGTGGTGTGAACGGTGTTGTGGATGCCCTCGAGGGAGTTAGAGCACCTGGTGGAGCTCGGACCAGAGTTATCGTTAGCAAAGCCGCGGTAATCCTTGCACGTGCTGAACATCTGGTAGACCTGATCCTGAAGGTTGGCACGAATGTTGTTGAAAGCGTTGGTGGCACTTTGTCCAACGCTGCTGGCGGTGTTGGCATTGCTGTTGGGGTAACGCAGGGTAACCTGCCAGTTGATGAAAGGAGTGTAGACCATGTCCCTAGGACTCTGGAAATCGTGGCGGAACAAGGGGTTGATAATGGTGACCATGCCGGTAGGAGATTCGACGGTGATGTACTTGTCACTCATGACGTTCGGCAGGGTTGGGTAGCCGGGCTTGGGGTTTGCGGCCCAGTCCCAGAAGGGGAAACGCATAGTTGAGGCAGCGCCAGTCATCCAGGCACGGCGGTTTTCGGGGTAAGAGTTGGCGAGCTCGTTGACGACAGCCATAAACTGCTGCTCGAAGAGCGCAAGGTAGGCGCGGTGCCATGTGGGGAATAGCACGGAGTCGTGAGTGCAATAACCGTCCGCCCCGCGGCAGTTGCTGCACTGCCCAACGCCGTCCCAGTTCTGGCGAGGGACACCGTGGATACCGGAGATCTGGTAGTAGGAGAGCCTGTCGCTCTGGCTCATCCTTTGGAACTTCTGCAGGCCGAGGATGAACAGGGTCCATTGGTTGGGCTTGTTGAAGAGCATATCGCGGACTTCCAGGCGAGGGTAGACATTTCCAGGGACACCGGTGATGGCAACGAAGCCTCCAGACTGCCTCTCCTCGAGGTGTGGCGGCTCAGCGTGGTCGTGGTCATGGTCATGATCGAACTCCAGATCCTGGGCGAAAGGCTGGGGCGCAGCGTGGGCGAAAGCAGAAGAGGCAAGAGACAAGGAACAGAAAAGAGAAGAGAACTTCATGACTGCGATGAATGAGGGACGCAGTATGATGTGGAAGGAGCGATGAGAAAGAGAGGGTTTGAGCGAGTTTGAGGAAACGGGCACTCGTCAGCGAGCGGGCGAGGGCGAGGACGAAGGGTAAAGAAGGTGGAAGGAGAGGTTAGAGGAGTGGAGCGAGCGGATCGGGTGATAGTGAGACAGATGGGTCCGCACGTTTGTGATGTTTGCGAGGCGAAGTCTAGTTGCCTGCTGGCGGCCGGCGTGGGCACGTACAGTAGGGCTAGATGGACGAGCACACTAGCTAAGCAGAACCCTTTGTGTTGCGGAGCGCCTACGACTCGCAGGCCGAAAGGGCATGGTGAGAGAGATCGTGCGGCGGCGTGCGTATAGACCGGGTGGGCTGGCTGGCTGGTAGGCTGGTAGGCTGGTAGGCTGGTAGGCTGACAGAGGGCGGCGGTGGGTGTGAGAGATCGTGGGCGCCGCAACGGTCGACGCCGTCGCATGTCGTCCAAGCTGACGACCACGGCCCAATCAGCGGGCAACGGGCAACGGGCAACGACATGAACGGACGCCCAGGACAGGGGCAGCCGCTATTGGGAGATCTCCCGAGCGCCCCTCCTCGTGTTCGTCTTTGCCTACTGCTGTGCGATGCGGTCTTTGTCGGGAACATGACGAAGATGCTGTCAACGCTCCTTGTCCAGCGTTGTCAAGCGACACGACAGGTGATGGTTATCGTTGTTGAGCTAACACAGCATCAGTCCAGTGCATGCGATATACCGTATACTGTACTGTACTATACATCCTCCATCGAAATCATGGAGAAGAAGCTCACCCTCCCCCAGCCCACTAAAGCAGGGCTAGCAAGCATGCCCGCACGTCAAAAATAGCCGCTGGCGAAACTAGCCAAAACATCGACTCGACTCCTTTAATTTCGCCTTGCAAAAAACGATCTACAGCATGGGAGTACATGTATAATAAATTGAAAACCCACGATACCCTCTCCACCCGATTTCATATTCCGGCCAGCACCTGGTAGGCCTCAAGGTAGCGCTCGTGCTCCTTCTTTTTTCCACCACTCCGCCGACGCGCGTGGGGAAAATAGAAACATACAAAAATGGCGAGAACATGAAACAGGCACAAATCCGCAGGATCCGCATGCTCGCCCATGGTTGCGCGGAGGGCAGAGTTACTCGCCAGTGTTTCAAGCTGCGGTAAAGTTTTCCATGTTCGCCGGCGCTTGCTTTCGTTACCTTTACCAGCTGGCGCTCGGCAGCGGAGTAATGAAGAGAGTTTATCACCGTGTACCCGACCTCACATGTGTTGCTTTCTCAACGTCGTGTGATGTGGGTGGCCTTGTCGATGCAATTTCATCATTTTAATCAAATCCAATTGCGTGGGTTGGTTGGAGGAAGCTAAATTGGATTGGAGGCCAAATAGGGAGTTCTTGCTTGTTCAATCATAGACGCCATGACGAATTAGCGATGTTCGTAATCTTGTCCGTGCCGCTGCACCGATGGCCCTATCATGTGAGGTAGACTAGGTCTTTATGCAGGAACACGACCGCGTGTTCGCCCATCTTTTTCAGCTTCTTGATCCGGCATACCTGAGGATCCGGTGTATGTACCTGGAAAGCCTAGCACGTGATACATCTTCTATCTCACGCATCGAGGTGGACGAATGATCAGCACCGCATCAGTCGGCATATTGAATTACTTCCTAGCGAAGAACGACCTGACCATGTGAAACAAACTAGGCCTCACTGTAGAACCACCTTCCACTTCGTGTCCAAAACACGGCCGCATGTTCGCCTATCTCTTCAGCCTCCTGATCCTGCGTACCTGAGCAGCGAGCTACGTAACTGAAGATCCTTTGTACGTAAAAACTCCAACAAAAAACCATCGGTATCACTATACCACGCATCCAAAAACGGACGAACGGCGATCACCGCATCAGTCGGCATATTGAATTACCTCTCCAGTGAAAGAACGAATTCTGTCATATGGAATAAAAACTGACATAGCTTTTCTTCGGCAAGAAATAAATCTCACATCGATGACATCCCAAAACACGACCAACGCGTGTCGCCCGAATAGTCAGCCTCAAGGTCCCAGATGAGTTCTCTAAGAGGTAGATGTTTGATATTACGCGTGACAAGGCGGGCGAGTGGCCAGACCACCGCCTCGATCACGAGAGATATGACTGTCAAGATATCAGACGCAATCTCTATGCTCAAGCCACGGATCTGACATTGCCATCAAAAAGTGCCGCATTCTGTTCACGACCTGTTCCTGGATCCAAGGCTGGAAAGGAATGCAGGTTGCCGCGCGCGGCTTGTCGGAGCATCATGGTATGGCTTGGTTATGGGCTGCATACACATATGTACCTCGTATGGTGCTCGGCGTTTAATGGCACGTCTCGATTATCTGCATATGCACGAATGCGAGCGTGGAAGCATGATGGATAGGTTGGTTTATTGAGTAAAAGCGTGTTTGTTGTGTCACACACATGTTTATGTTGTCGCAAATGCAAAAAGAAGAAGCAGAAAACAAAAAGATACAGTCATTCCGCTCGGAAACCAGATATCACTGGACCAGAACGCTTCTGGTCCGGGTGTTATTGTGGTTTGTGATGCTCCATTTTTTTTGATATCCACAAAAGCTCCCAATACAATTGTAAAACCCGTGTACTGTAGTAGTAGTTTGTCTCGCTTCCTGAGTGAGACGTGTACGAAAACGCCTTGCCGGGTTCAGAATTTGTAGCCAGCTATGCGCCGTGCCACGAATGCTGAACTAATTCTCCGAAGTTCACCTCTTATAAGGCGAGCATGGCGCCGACAACACCAATGGCAGCAAGTCCGGCGAACTCCATGCCCACGCGACCGGCGCCGCTTGAAGCAGAACCGCTCGAGGTGCCAGCAGCGCCGGTGGGGCTGGTGCCTGCGTTACCGGACGTGGTAGGGCCTGCAGTGCCTGCAGTGGAGAGGACTGTGCCATTGTTAGAGTTGGTGGGGTAGACGCCGTTGCTGCCAGTGCCAGAGGCGGCGCCTGAGATGCCAGTCGCGAAAGTGGAAGCACCAGTGATGGTGTGTGAAGACTTAGTGGAGTTGCCGGTCGCGGTGGACAACGTACCAGACGCGGAAGCGGTCTTGGAGCCAGAGTGGGAGGCAGTGGAGGAGGAAGAGGAGTTGGAAGAGCCACCGGCTGTGAGTGTTGTGTTAGTGGTACAGGCGCAGAAGTGGGTCTCGGGTGTGTTTTGGGCCAAACATACAGATGGTCTCGCCAGCGTCCTCGCAAGTCTCCTTGAACCACTTGGTGGCAGCGTCTTCGTGGTCACCGCAGTTCTTGGCGAGGTAGCTGGTCACCTTGTCAGACTCCTTGGAACAGATGTTCTTGATGTCGGCCGGGTTCTCGCATGTGCTGCACATCTGTTAGTCCACGATCGCAAGCGCGTTTCATGTGGTGCGACAGGCGTGACGTACTTGACAGCAGCGAGAAGGCATGCTGGCGAAGACGAGGCAGCGACGCGCGCAGCGACGGCGAAGACAGCGAGAAGAGTGGAGGCCTTTGCGAACATGATGCCGGATTGTTGTGGTTTGGTGGGAGAAGTGGTGGGTATTAGAAGGTAGCGGAGGTTTGTGATTGACGAGAATGGGTAGAAAAGAGGGTAGAAATGCGCCTCAAAAGAGCGGGAGGGAGCAGGTGTTGTGAAAATGAGAGAGGTGGTAAATGAATGTGGTGGTGGTAGTCGTCGTGTCAGCTTTGTCGCTTGTGGTCGTGAGGAGAGGGCGAAGCGAAGGAGTTGAATGAGTGAGAGAGGCTTCAGCCCAGCCAGGGGTCATGGCGCAGCGCCAAGTTGGCCAGGCACGCGAAACCATCTACTGTATCTTGCATGTGAGTTGGCTGAGAGCCAATCATGTGGGAGAAGAGATGCCTTGCATTGATTGCCAGCTCAGTGTCTTCCTTTGCGCAGCTACACGATTCAATCTCACGTGTTCCTGGAAATATATGCTGACCATACCAACGCCGTCTCTAATTTGGGCGCTTTTCTCGCTGGCACTGCCCCCACATCTGATCCCTCTAGCATTTCTTCCACGAAGCTGTCGACCACCAAACAACTCGAAGAAAAAAAAAGAAAAGAAAAAAGGACGAGGGAAGGGTCTCTTGGACTCGGGAGATACAGTACCTTGCGGATGGGCGTGCAGGGTCTCACGTCTCATGTTGTTTGTGTCAAGGGTTCACGTTCAGGAGACTCGAGCTGTACGGGCGATATAGAGCGTGAAGTCAGTCATGTCGACACGAGTAAATAATAAGGCTGTGACTATGTCGAATTCCCGTCTCTGCACGACACTGCGGACATGAATCGTAATTGTGCATGCATGTTTAATTGAATGTTTGCCGGTGGGGGATCTTCCTTCACATCCATCCTCCACGCAGCCACTGCAGAGCGTCTGCAGCCTGATTTTCTGCATGTCCAACATTGGCCAACTCTTGTAAGGATGAAGACGAGCAAGTATGATCTAATGAACATACCATGTACTTACTGTATATCCTCTCCCACCACAGGTCCGAGTGATCGGGACTTTGCTTGCCCCAGCCCAAACCGGCGACCCGCACAGCCGGGATCATCGTCCTTCTGAACGTCGTTACCGCCGACGAGCACCCAGCGTTTTCCTCGACAAAGCCACCAGACCACCGTGCTCGCACGGCTGAAGATTGGTGGGTGCGCTACCACTGTCACACACTGTCACATACCGTCTTTTTGGCTGTGCTCGTCATCCGCGTAGCGCCAACACGCCCGCCGTTCAGTGCTGTCCGTCCTCGCCTCAAGGCCGTAAACACCGCCAGCGAGCGCCGTTCTACACCCCACCTCTCGCATCTGCAGCCTGACCGAGTTGCCCACCCAGTCACTGGACCACCGCCAGTGCTATGCTTGCTCGGCCTCACAAACAGCAAAGCTCGACGCCGTCAATGTCCCGTCCGAGGTCGACGTCGAGCCATACATAGACGCCGACCAGCTTTGATCTGCTCTTACACAAAACAATGCCTACCCAATCGTCTCCTCCCGCCTCAACCACCCAGCAAACCCACCAGAAAATCCCCAGCGGATCTCGACCTAGCACAGCTACGGGCTCGGGAAGCAGAGGTTATAGACCACAGCAGCCGCAAAATGGAGGATCAAACGGATTCAGGCAGACAAAATCGAGAGGAGGTCTGCCTTCCGAGGATGCTGGACAGAGAGGGTCGAAACCGGCGCCTATGGCAAGAGATCTAGGACCACGCGAGAAGCCTCCGAGCAAAGATGGGACCGTTCAGAGGACTGCGAAAGAGGTGGAAGGGCTGAAAGACTTTGTACGTGAACCCCAAGTCCAATAAGCATAAAGTGAGCATGGATATCGATGAGACCGCCCTACGGCTATTCTTGCGTTAGGTCAACGTGTTCAAGACTTGGATCTTGGTCTGAGCATATCTTGGTCGCGGAGCATGCACCGTCCAGAAGATGCACTTGTGGCGCTTCTGTTGTGCTAGCACCCAATGCAAGAAACATGCTAACTGTGTTATAGCAATTGGGCGACTGCCTTGGTCGTGGTGCCTTTGGAAGTGTCTACCGAGCTCTGAAGTGGAGTACAGGCGAGACTGTAGCGATCAAGCAAGTCCGTCTGTCGGATCTGCCCAAGAGCGAACTCAACGTAATTATGCAGGAAATTGACCTGCTCAAGAACTTGAATCACGCCAACATTGTCAAGTATCAAGGTTTCGTCAAGACCGCAGACAACCTATACATCATCTTGGAGTATTGTGAGAACGGCAGCTTGCATAGCATTTGCAAGAACTTTGGCAAATTCCCGGAAAACTTGGTCTCCCTATATACATCACAAGTGTTGCAAGGCTTGCTTTTCCTTCACGAGCAAGGTGTCATTCATCGCGATATCAAAGGAGCCAACATCCTCACAACGAAAGAGGGCCTTGTAAAGCTGGCCGACTTTGGTGTTGCAACCAAGGCGCAAGGTCTGACTGAAGGCAGTGTCGTTGGCACGCCGTACTGGATGGCGCCGGAAGTTATTGAGCTGTCTGGCGCCACTACTGCTTCCGATATCTGGTCCTTGGGATGCACAGTCATTGAGTTGCTTGACGGCAAGCCACCATACCACAGGCTAGCACCGATGCCAGCCTTGTTCCGCATTGTCAATGATGACCACCCACCGCTTCCTGAAGGCGCAAGTCCGCTGGTGCGCGACTTCCTGATGCAATGTTTCCAGAAAGATCCGAACTTGCGCGTAACTGCAAAGAAACTCCTCAAACATCCTTGGATCATGAGTACACGGAAGGAGGAGAAGACCAAGAAGCCTACAGAGTACGACCAGGCTGTGAAGAGTGTGCAGGAATGGAACGAAGCGCTCAAATCATCCCCTCCGAGTGCACAGACGTCAAGTCGACGTTCGTCCGCCAGACAGAAGTCTCGAAGTCCTATCCCACCAATAGCACATGGGCCTTCAACCAAGCAACTATACGAACCTACAGCTGCACCAACTGGCGGCTTCCGAATGGGCCACCGTAAATCAAATTCTGCGCAATTGTATCTAGAAGCAGAAGGAAGAGATGACAGTGATAACTGGGACGACGACTTCGATTCGGGGATTTCGCCATCTGCACTAAAATTCCCTCAACTCAAGCCCAAGAAGACTTCCTCAAGCGAGTTTACTACAGAGAAGCTGAAGCAGTATGCAAGCTTGAGAGCCCGACCTGAAACAGACGGCAATGTCGACGACTGGGATGGTGATGACTTCGAAGGAGACCTTACCGTACGTTCAAGCCTGCAACTCGATCAGGGAGATGTTCTGGACACTGTCCGACCCTTTTATCCTATGCGGGCCACAAGTCACGATATGAAATACAACCCACCGCCATTGGGACTCTCGCTCGCCGAGAAGAGACGAGGTTCGAAAGATGTGCAAGAGCGCAAATTATCCAAAGATTCACAACCCAAGACTCAGATCCTTCGGCCAGCAGCACAACCAATATTGAATAAGGGCAGAGCTGGCTCTACTCCGGAAAGGCGCTCAACGAGGTCTGGCAGCTCAAGTTTCGAGGAGTCCGAGGTTGACGACGATTATTCTGATCTCATTCCACTTGACGAGCTAGCGTTCCAAAGGAAACTGGCATCCTTCTCGCCCGAGAAGAATCCACACGCCGTGGGCTTGCGCAACCTTCAATCCAAGCTTGATGGCAGCGTGCGTCGGTCATCCCCTAACCTCGTCCATGACGCTGCTGCCATGCGGCGAACACGGAGCTCGGTCGAGATTCAGAAGTACGCCGAAGACGAAGAAGACGATGACTTCACTGACATTCATTTCGGCGATAATGCTGCGCAGCAAGTGCAGCTGATCCCTACCGGCAAACCCAAACCTACATCGATACCCAGCGAATCGGCCTCGGGTTCAGAACGTGGCACACTCAAGCTCAGCGGCTCATCGTCTTGGCTTGGTGACGAGGAAGATGAAGACGACCCTTTTGCAGCTTTGGAAGAAGAATTGGATAACGTCGATCTCGAATCCAACGTAGCCCGTGACAAGCATGCTCGGCTTTGCACTCTTGTCGAGGGCCTGGTCTTTGACCTGAAGCTTAGCCAACCTGAAGATGTGCTTGCTGAGATTGTCGACCAACTGTTGCAAATCCTCTTCGAAAGTCCGGACACTAAGGGCGTTGTCGTGGCTTCGCATGGCATACTGCCAATCTTGGAAATTCTGGACACCTGCTCGCGACCACTGACCATTCTGAGACTTTTGAAAATCGTCAATATCATCATCAGCAACAACGTCGAGGTGCAGGAAAATCTGTGCTTCGTTGGCGGCATCCCTATTGTCTCAAAGTTTGCTCACAAAAAGTACAGCAGCGACATTCGTCTCGAAGCGGCAAGCTTTGTGCGCATGATGTATCAGACTTCCACGCTGACGCTGCAGATGTTCGTCAGCTGCGGTGGTCTGAACGTGCTTGTAGAGTTCCTCGAGGAAGACTACGATGCGGATGCAGGCCGTGAGCTGGTCCTTGTCGGCGTTAATGGCGTGTGGAGTGTCTTTGAACTGCAAGGACCGACACCAAAGAATGACTTTTGCCGCATCTTCTCGCGAAGCTCTGTGCTATACCCACTTTCGCTGGTCCTCAATCGCGTCCTTGATGAAGAGGGCGAGCTTGCGGAGTTGGTGGAAGGTCGTATCGTCAATATCTTCCTTCTGTTCTCGCAGGCTGAAAACCACGTCAAGGAGATGGTAGCAGACAGGATGGTGCTGAAGCGAGTGCTCAAGGACCTTCGACGAATGAGCCCGAATCACCAGGTCACGATGCTGAAGTTTATAAAGAATCTCAGTATGTTGGCTACAACGCTGGACGCCTTACAGAACAGCAATGCCATCGAGGTACTCACAGACTTGCTCAACGCGAGTATGAAGTTGCCGCACTTCCGCGACGTCAGCAATCAGGTACTGAACACTATGTACAACCTGTGTCGTCTGAGCAAAGCGAGACAAGAAGACGCAGCCTTGTCGGGAGTCATTCCCTTGCTGCAGCGAATTGTTCTGACTGAGCGACCGCTCAAAGAATTTGCTCTGCCTATTCTTTGCGACATGGCGCACAGCGGGAAAGTGGGTCGCAAGCTACTGTGGCAGAACAAGGGTTTGCAGTTCTACATTGGTCTACTGGCCGACCAGTACTGGGCTGTGACTGCGCTTGACGCCATCTTTATCTGGCTGCAAGAAGAGACGGCCAAGGTAGAGGAGCACCTTCTTGCTACGGCAGGGTTCAGCGAGGCTATCGTGCAATGCTTCAACGAGAGCAAGCCGGATGCTTTCGAAAATCTCCTCGAACCTCTACAGAAACTTCTTCGTCTCAGCCCGCCAGTGGCAGCCAGTCTCGCCCACCCGGACCTTTTCACACGAACTGTTCACCGCCTCCATTCGAAGAAGGCTCTCGTAAGGCTCAACCTCTTGCGTATCATTCGCAGTATCTGCGATGCATCAGACGAGCAAGGCGCTCTCATCCGGAATTACGGTCTCCTGGACAGCGTCATGGACCTCGCCGCCCACGACCCAGCCATTCTCGTCCGCGAAATGGCCTCAGAGCTCGTCCGCAGCTCAGAATACACCATCCGCCGCAACCTCGACGTCCGCCCAGCAGTACGTCGTAGCTCTAGCAGCACTATGACCCCTCCCCCAATTATCCCACCCACAAGCAGCATGCCACCCACCCCCACTCTAGGCAGCGCCTCTTCCTTTGGCGACCGCACCGGCAGTAGAGGCTTCTTCGACTTCGGCTTCGACGGCCCCCGCTCACGCTCCAGCGTCGGCATAGGCGCCAGCTCGCCCTACCGCCCCGTCAGCCGCGATAGCAGCGCCGGCTCGCAGACAAGCACCAGCTGGAACAACAACCTCAGCGCCAGCTCCATCCCCGCCGCTCCTTCCGCCAGCAGTCTGACGTCTTCGGCCGCAGCCAAGAGCAGGCTGCCGCGCACCAGCACCGCTCCTGCTAGTGGCTCGCGCCGCGCGCTGAGCAGGCTCGGGATGGCGGCTACGTCGCCCGTGCCGGAGAAGACTGAGACGCCGACGCTTGCGCCGAGCAGTGCGGCGTCGAGGTCGAGTGCTGCTGTTGCGAATGCTAGGAGTAGGAGGCGGCAGACTGGGGGTGTTGAAGGGTGGAGGCAGTGAGATGCTTTACTTCTCCCTCTTCCTTCCTCTGCTCTTTGAGGGCTTTGGCCTTTCTGTGTCATTCATTTTCGTGGTTTTCATTTTGTGGTTGTCTTTTATGGCCTTTTTTCCTTGATTGGTCTATTTCTCACTTGCCTCTTTTTTTTTCTTTCTTCTGTCTTCTTCTCCTTTTCTCCACGCATAGCGATGGCGTTCATAGCGTGGATGCGGTGCTGT